>JADWQK010002392.1:0-1200000 GCA_017933935.1 Sesamia nonagrioides | reverse complement strand
ATGACGGCAGTTGAGCCAGGTGATGCAATGTTAAACCCAAGACCAACACGACCAACGATGCTGCGCCAGAGGGAGATTGATCTGGAGACTCTCCACGACCAAACTCCCGACACAACAATATTTGGCGCATCGTACTCGCCACACAACGCAACACAACTGGTCAGACGCGTCCTCCCTACAGCTTCACCAGACATCATGCTGGAACACGACGAATCGCTTAGCGGCAAGACTTCGTCTGGTGGGTGGTAACTTCTGCCGGCAGCCGATGTTTTGGCCTACCACCGTTAGAAAACCATCCAATCTATTTATACTAACGACCTCATCTACTAATTCATGACCCATTCGGTGCCATCGACGCAAATGTGCGTCGCTACTACGAAAAACCGGGAGCTTCATACGCGGAAACCGTTGCTATACGCGCTACGATCCAAAAGCTACGAAATAGTAAAATAGGACATCTCTACATATTACTATACGCCGATACATAAGTCAAAAGAGATGTCGTATGTTAACTACCTAGTTTTTAGTTCGTCAATTTAACTTTTGTTAATATTGTTACGAATGGACCTTAAGTCGATGGCATAAGGTTCAATATCGCGTGACATGCAGTGTGTCACTTTTAAGCCCTATTTTTCCTAGATCTAGACATTTTCTAAGCACAATAAAAAAAACGCATTGCTAGACTTAGGATGGCCTATCGAATGGTACAGGTCTCAACAGTTTTGTCAACAAAGTGTCGACATCGAAATTTCTAGAAATCCGTTTCCGGGAATTACCGTAGGTACTTCCGAGTGACCTCGAAGTTATGTGCTATTATTATTACGTCTAGAGGAATCTGGAATGTTCGATCAGCTGGACTATATAAAGCACCGTGACGCCGGCGGACAGTCAGTCTACACTCGACTAGCGATACGAAAACAGCGACAGTTAAGAAGCAATCTTAAAGAAGACCTACTGCGACAATTGTAACGAGAACTGCGAGTACTACGTTAAGTAACATCTGTAGTGTTATTGTGTGTTTACAACACGGACTTCGTGGACATAGTGGAAGACTTCGGTACAACGTCAGCGACATTCTACTTGTCATTGCCTACAATCGACTGTACCTTCGTTGCCAATAAACTTCGTAACCCTTAACCGGCGTTTAAGTACCCCTAGCCCGTAACAATTGGTGTCAGAAGCGGCATGCCGGTCACGCCAAGGGAAGACGAAAGGGTTCGCACGCGACGACAAGCAGCGATGGATTTGGCGCGTCAAGAGGAAGAATCGGTTGGTGTCCCTGCACCCAGAGTAGATGCGGCCGCTGTAACACCGACTGTGAGTGCCCATACTACAACCATTATTCCCGGAGCCAGCGGATCTGATTTTTCGGCGTTACTGGCTCACTTGACGGCGCAAATAAAGCTGAGTATAGAACAATCCCAGGCAGCAACCCAGGCACAGATTAAAAGTATAGCAGAATCCCAGGCAGAAATACAACAATCTCAGGCAAAATCCCAGGCAGAAATCCAAGCACAAATACAACAATCTCAGGCGGTAACCCAGGCACAAATAAAGGAATCCCAGCAGCTGGTATTAGAATTAAATGAAAAATGGGAAAAAAACCAAAGAAGAGGTCAACGAACTTAAAATAAAAACAGCACAACAAGATGCCCGTATGGACCAGCAAGATACGCGCATAGACCAGCAAGACGCCCGTATAGACAAACATGATGCGCGTTTCAATAAACTAGACAATACCATCATGGAGTTTGGGAAGGAAGTAGAATTTTTGCATGAGAAGGTACAAAAAGGAATTATTAAAGGTGTGGTACCGGTACCCAGTGCTTTGCCGACTTTCAAGGTACCTCATTTTGACGGAACAACGTCATGGGTGGCCTTCCGTCTACAGTTTGAAAAGGTCGCAAAAGGCAACAATTGGGACGACGATCAAGCTGTAACCGCCCTTACGCTTGCGCTGCGTGGTGATGCCGTACGAATCCTCGAAAATATTTCCGGCGATTGCAATACCCTAGCCTGTCTGTTAGAAGCGTTGGAGACTAGATACGGAGAGAAACACCTGGAACATGTCTACAGGGCTCAACTCCGCGAACGCACACAGAAGAGCAGCGAGGGTTTGCAACAATGGGCCACGGAAATAGAACGTATGGTTCGGAAGGCGTATGCATCAACACCGGGATTGATTGGCGCTACTACTCTACGATTCTTTACTGATGGGATTCGAGATGCAGAAGTCAGGGCTGCAGTACGTCTGGGTCACCATCAGACCCTGAAGGCAGCTTTGACGCATGCTCTGGAGGTGGAAGCAGTACGTCAAGATGGCCCACAACACGACCGTATTCGAGAAGTGACCGCACATATAAAAGCCCGACGAGGACCAACTTGCTATGAGTGCGGCGAAAAGGGGCACATTCGAATTGATTGTCCCAGGAAGGCCAAGAGAAGAAGAACTTCTTGGTCACGTGAGGAGGTCCCGGTGATGGCGTGGCGCAAGCGCGATGCGAAGGGCCAGCCCGAGCGCCCGTGCGAGCGATTCGAGTGGCGTGAGCGGAGCGACCGGAGCGGACACCGCGAGTGACCCGCTGAACGAGAGCGGGAACGCGTCAAGGACCTGGAGCGAGACCGAGACCGGGAACGCGAACGTCCCGGCAACCGAGAACACGAGCGCGAGCGGTCGCGCGGAAGGTCGTGGAGTGACGCAGACGCACGGCGGGACAAGGAAGTCGAGGACGAGGCGCGTAAGAAGAAGCGCCTCGAGAAAAAGGCAAGACAAAAGGATCGCCGTCGCCAGATTACTTCAGGAAGTAAGGGCCGACATTGTGACAAACAGGAAAAGAAAGAGAACGTACGGATTATCCAGGTAAACGCTTTGGATGAAGACTGGGATAATCAATCATTGGGAGACGCACAAAAGGAAGATGGTGACTTGAAGACAGTAATCGAATGGAAGAACCGTGGCCAAAGGCCCACTTGGAGTGAAATATCAGCGCTTAGCCCAACAGTAAAAAGTTACTGGGCTCAATGGGACAGCCTGATAATTGATAATGGAGTCCTCAAGAGGAAATGGGAATCACCCAGTGGGCAGGAATTCACCTTACAGATAGTTGTCCCCTGCGATAAAGTCGCGTCAGTGCTAAGACAGGTGCACGACGGAGTATCCGGAGGACATCTAGGAGTAAAGAAAACCCTGGAGAAGGTGAGGAAAAGATTCTATTGGGTGCATTGCCGCGAAGACGTCGAGGACTGGTGTAGAAAATGTGTAGCCTGCTCCTCAGTAAAGGGACCGCAAACGAGGGCCAGAGGTCGGCTGAATGTGTATAATGTTGGTGCACCGTGGGAAAGAGTTGCTGTCGATATAGCTGGACCATTCCCTGTTACTGAAGAAGGGAATAGGTATATCATCGTCATGCAAGACTATTTCAGCAAATGGCCAGAAGCTTTTGCAGTACCTAACCAGGAAGCTCATACAGTCGCCAAAAAGCTAGTTCACGAGGTGTTCTGTCGATTTGGCGTTCCCTTGGAGTTACACTCTGACCAGGGTAGAAACTTCGAGTCTTCACTATTTCAAGAGGTTTGCCAACTACTCGGGATACATAAGACTCGTACAACACCGTATCACCCACAGTCAGATGGAATGGTCGAAAGATTCAATCAGACGTTGGAGAATCATTTGGCCAAAGTAGTGGAAGAACATCAAAGGGATTGGGACCAATACATTCCACTCTTTTTAATGTCATACCGCTCAGCAACACATGACAGCACAAATTGCACACCGGCGAAAGTCAACTTCGGCCGAGAAATTAGACTACCCATAGATGCACTAACCGGAACACCTCCCGATACTCCTATCCTAGCCGTCGACTATGTGGCCGACCTGCGGCGTAAATTAGATGGAATACATGAGCTAGTGAGAGAGAATGGTCTGAAAACCAGTGAGAAGATGAAGATCCGATACGACCGCAAAGCTAACGTGCCCGGATTTGAAGAGGGAACTTTAGTATGGTTACATAACCCCATTAGAAGAAAAGGAAAGAGTCCAAAGTTCCAAGCCAAATGGGAGGGTCCGTACACGATAGTAACCAGAATAAACGATGTCACCTACCGGATTAAGAAAGGACCTAGAGGGAAGCTGAAAATCGTACACGTAGACCGCCTAGCTCGCTATTATGGATCAAATCATGCTCGGGACGAGCATGACTAAGAAGGGGGCAATGTTACGAATGGACCTTAAGTCGATGGCATAAGGTTCAATTTCGCGTGACATGCAGTGTGTCACTTTTAAGCCCTATTTTTCCTAGATCTAGACATTTTCTAAGCACAATAAAAAAACGCATTGCTAGACTTAGGATGGCCTATCGAATGGTACAGGTCTCAACAGTTTTGTCAACAAAGTGTCGACATCGAAATTTCTAGAAATCCGTTTCCGGGAATTACCGTAGGTACTTCCGAGTGACCTCGAAGTTATGTGCTATTATTATTACGTCTAGAGGAATCTGGAATGTTCGATCAGCTGGACTATATAAAGCACCGTGACGCCGGCGGACAGTCAGTCTACACTCGACTAGCGATACGAAAACAGCGACAGTTAAGAAGCCATCTTAAAGAAGACCTACTGCGACAATTGTAACGAGAACTGCGAGTACTACGTTAAGTAACATCTGTAGTGTTATTGTGTGTTTACAACACGGACTTCGTGGACATAGTGGAAGACTTCGGTACAACGTCAGCGACATTCTACTTGTCATTGCCTACAATCGACTGCACCTTCGTTGCCAATAAACTTCGTAACCCTTAACCGGCGTTTAAGTACCCCTAGCCCGTAACAATATTATGCGCCACAAATACACTTTAACACCAAAATAGTACAAATAATAAAAAGTAAAAAAACTAAAACCCAACTACGACAAAAAACGACGCTGAAAAAGTATAAAACAAGATTTTCAGAATACTGAACTGAACAAAGTTGCTAATGTAGTTGCAAGTAAATGGACACAGTAGACTCTACCAAGATGCCTTCGTTGTAAATTGACAATAATGTCTTACAATACTATTCTGAAGTATGCAATATTCACTATGTGGAGATAAATTTTCATGTTTGGAAAGGCGTAGTCACACGTTACATATACCTACCTACCGTAGCACTTTGATAACGTGTGACTGCGGTTTTCCAGACATGAAAATTTATCTCTACATAGTGAATATTGCATACTTCAGAATAGTATTGTAAGACATTATTGTCAATTTACAACGAAGGCATCTTGGTAGAGTCTACTGTGTCCATTTACTTGCAACTACATTAGCAACTTTGTTCAGTTCAGTATTCTGAAAATCTTGTTTTATACTTTTTCAGCGTCGTTTTTTGTCGTAGTTGGGTTTTAGTTTTTTTACTTTTTATTATTATCTTTCAATCGTCGACTGCTACCCAGTTAGTTGGTTCAGTTACCTGCACTTTTTACCCGACTACGGCAAAGCAAAAGGAGGGTTATGATTTTGACAGGCTATGTATGTATGTATGTATGTATGTTCATCTGTTCCCTCGTAACTTCTAAACTACTTATCAGAATTCGACAAATGATATATCATTAGAAGCGTCTTAATTGTCCGCTGGTTATAGGCTATATGGGTTTTCACAAAATCTACTGTGGCGCCCTCTAGCGGACAAAACATACAGAGTAAAAAAATAAAGTTAAGATAAATATGCCGTGTTTGGTATCATTTGAAAGCGCTTTATTTGTACATTTTGAATATATATATATATTGCTAGCATTTGCGTGTGACTTTACCTGTATTCATGGGCTGGTTGCATATAATTCACATCTTTTCGTTCATAGCTTCTTTACTACTTATCAGAATAAGACCACTGCAGTACCATTAGAAGGGCCTTGATATTCTGTTAGTTATGAGCTATAAAGCTTGTCACCAAATTTAGTATTGCGCCCTCTAGCGGACAAAAAGGTCAATGTTAATATAAAATTAAAATAAATATACCGTGTTTGGTATCACGTGAAAGAGCTTCACGAGTGCTTTATGCTTGTACATAATTACAAGAATGCTTTAATGATGTTAAATATGAGCGATATCGGGCTTATGTTGTTATATGTGCGTGTAGATGTAATATGTCAAGTACCTAGTTTTTAGTTCATCAGTTTAACTTTTGTTAATAATATGCGCCACAAATACACTTTAACACCAAAATAGTACAAATAAAAAAAAGTTCAAAAACTAGAACCCAACGCTGAAAAAAACGACTGAAAAAGAACTCAGAATACTGAACTAATGTAAAGTTGCAAGTAAATAGACACAGTAGTAATGTCATACAATACTATTCTGAAGTATGCAATATTCACTATGTAGAGATAAATTTTCATGTTTGGAAAGGCGTAGTCACACCTTGTCAAAGTGCTACGGTAGGTAGGTATATGTAACGTGTGACTACGCCTTTCCAAACATGAAAATTTTCATGTTTGGAAAGGCGTAGTCACATCTTGTCGTCTTGTCTTGTCTTGTTTGTTGTCACGTCTTGTCCTTTCCAAACATGAAAATTTATCTCTACATAGTGAATATTGCATACTTCAGAATAGTATTGTATGACATTACTACTGTGTCCATTTACTTGCAACTACATTAGCAACTTTGTTCAGTTCAGTATTCTGAAAATCTTGTTTTATACTTTTTCAGCGTCCTTTTTTGTCGTAGTTGGGTTTTAGTTTTTTAACTTTTTTGTGTTGAGAGTAATAAACAAACTAGTCTACTGCACAAAAATAGCAAAACAAAAACTACGAAAAAAAGGACAATTATAAAAAAAAACTAATCCATACTAATATTATAAATGCCAAAGTATCTCTGTCTGTCTGTCTGACCGGCTTTCACGCCAAAACTGCCGAACCGATTGTAATGAAATTTGGTGCACAGATAGTCTAGAGCCTGAGAAAGGACATAGGCTATAAAACATCCCGCTATGACCAATAGGAGCAGAGCAGGAACAAAAAATGTCGCGAAAACGGGAGCAAACGCGGGCGTACATATTGCTCCCATTATTTTAACAGGCGCTTATTTTATATCAACTGAGCTCTTTCGGTTCGAAACTTACGCCGGTGTAACCGCGGGGCACAGCTAGTATCTCTATATGGGTTAAGTTAGGGGTGGGGTGTTTCATGGTCAAATCAGCTAGGAATGATGAAAACTAAGGATCTAGGTCTAAGCCGACCTAGATCCTTTAAGAGGTTTTAGTTTTTTTATCTGTAACCCTGTATATTCTTTACATAAAAATACTAGACACGTGACTACTTGCTTGCTACTAACTTGACATATACATTTAATGTAGGATACTCACTGATATTCATGAGAAATAACGGCGTTAGTAACTATGTAACGGCAAACCTGTCTATAGAGTCTTTATGCCTGCGCATTTTTCCCTTTTTTTACGCTGGTTTACATAATAAATAAGTTATTTTTATACTTGTGAGGAAGCAGGAAGGGGCTTAGTTATTTTTTTCCTGCTTTCGATCTTATGCATTTGAAAAGGTAAAGGAACACCTAATGATTTTTAATAGATTTTAAAAAGGCTCAATTTGGCCATATACATACCTGCTTTTTTATGTTTGTTTGCTAATGGTCAATGTATTAACTAGAAGTTAAAATATAAGCATTAGTAACCATTGGATAAAATAACGATCGGCAAAAAAACACATTTTGCAAAAATATAACTCATCATCATCATCAGCCTCCACTCGACCACTGCTGGACATAAGCCTCCTTCATGGCACGCCAACAAGCTCGATCCTGAGCAGTTCTCCGCCAGCCACTACCAGCCACCTTTTTGATGTCGTCGATCCATCTCGCCCAAGGGCGTCCTACTCTACGTTTGCCGAGACGCGGTCTCCACTCGAGGACTCGTTTACCCCAACGGTTGTCGGTCCTGTGGCATATGTGACCAGCCCAAAATATAACTATTTGTACTATTTTTAACAATTAGTTAATTACGGATTGCTAAACCGGCTCTGACTCTTGACTGAAGGCGAAGGAAAACATCTTGAAGAAACCTCTACTTTAAGTCTGAAATCGCCAACCCGAATTGAGCAAGCGTGGTGATTACGCTCAATCTTTCTCTGTACGAGAGGAGACCTGTGCAGCAGTGGGACGATAAAAAGAATGATGCTGATGAAACCAGCTCTCAGACATACACTTTCACAGATGGTCTATCTTTCAGAACAATGTTGCGTTAAAAACTTCTAAATAACTTAAAAATTACATATTCCTCGCTATTATAGGTACTCATTTTATTTACCGAAGCATAAAGTTGACTTTGTGCGTTTCAGTGGGTTATCTTTGCGTGCTACTCGCGAGCCACAACTGGCAGAAATAGATTATTTCGGCTGATAGGAAGCAACTTGTCGCTTTTCAACTATGCAGTCTTCACAATCAACTTGTTGCTAGGGCTGACGTCATTCTGGTGTTACTAACAGGAGCTTTGTTCGAGGTAGCACCTATGTGTAAATAGAGCTTGGGACTTAGGACTCCTGTCGCCACTGTCATTTTCCAGTCCCGCAGTGGATTTGTGTGACTGGACAAAAGCTTGTATACTTTTATTTCAGATCAACTCGCTAAACAAGCAATAGTAGACGGTGTTCCTCTTAATTGTAAACCTTTTTATCTAGATTTACTTCCTTTTGTAAGCAATAAATGTAGAACTAGTTGGAGGGAACATTTTGACGAAAGGTCGCTTAGTAAAGGTATATGGTACCGTACTATCCAGCCGCATTTGCCTCGTTTTCCCTGGTTCGATCATAGTTTTATGGATAGGAATGAAGTGGGTATAGCACTACGGCTTCGCGCCGGACACATTCCGCTAAATAATTTTGGATTTCTTATGAAGAAAACAGCTTCACTTTTATTTCACAAGCGCGTGTGAGCCCTACTTGCAGTTGTAGTGCGTATAGATACGTGCACTTGTGTGCGTAACTAAAAGTAGCGTTAGCAAGCTCATTCATTATTTATGAAGAAAATAATAAAGGTAATAAAAAAATATATAGTGTGGCTTTAAATTACTCCTTGGTACCAAAACGGGTAATTTCAAAATTAAAATAATAATTTGTAATAAAAATCTTGATTAGTTTTGTTTTTAGTTTTTGTTTTTGCCGATTATATGCAACTTGATATAAAATTGAAGTTATATTGATTACTGTATGCGGGATCCCGGATCCCGCGGGAATGAATTTTTTCAGTGCCCTTAATCCAGACTTTATTGTACATACATATTTTAATTGAGACCGGGTCGATAAGGTAGGACAAGCCTTTGTTAAAAAAAGGACGACCGCATATCCGTGACAATGTTAAAAAATATTTAGTGTGTTGGACATCTTTTATTTGCACTTTCTTTTGTTTTCTCTTTATTATTAGCATTAAACCGCTGTATCTAGAGATGGGCATTTACCCGGTAAAAACCCGAACTATGGGTAAATACCCATTTATACCTATTTTTACCCACCCAATTTTAATTTTTACCGGGTAAAAATTATAATCATTTTAATTTAGGGTAGATCCGCAGTTACATCGTTATTATTATCGCAGATCATATTTTGATCAAGTTACAACCTGACACTGACCAGTAAATTGCAAAAAACTCGACAAAATCTGACTTACACGGGCTGCCACTACGGAACAGGCTATTTGACATATTTATAATTTTTATCTCGAATTACTTGGTTGCGGTTAAGAAGTTCACCGAAAGTATTTTTTTTAATTTTAAATACGTATTTCGTAAGAAATATGCAAATAAAAATTCAAAATTCAAATAAGCTGCGAAAACGATTTATTCAGCAATATGGCGTCGAGCTTTGTAATTAACGTCACAAGCGGTTTTCGGTTCTCAGTGGTGTTTGTTTTTATTTATTATTTGTTGTTGTTATCTACTAAAATGGTTTACAAGTGGTGTGCTGTACCGGGTTGTACTAATAAATGGATAAAAACCCCCAAAAAACAGTATATAAGTTTGAAAAAAGTCCGAAAACAAGCGTTGATGCGCGTATGACGTCATCGCGACATTAGCCAATCCGGATCGTTTCACAATGTGTGGCGCGAGAAACAAAAAGCTAAACATATTTTTGTGTTTTGTATGTATTAATTGTTATTATTTTCAAACTCAAACTCATTTATTGCATTTTTTATTAAAACTCGTGTAAATGACGTAAAGAACCCTCATTTTATGCAATTAAAGCAAAAAATCCCAAAAAAATGAATACTGTCAAATAGCCTACTACCATTTTTTTGTTCTGGATGAGAAATCGTCAAATGACCTCTCCCGTCTAGGCCTGTGCCTGTGTGTGCCTGTGCCTGTGTGTGCCTGTGCGCCAGGGCCACGGTTTCTTTTTAGGCCTCTGCCTCGAATCTTGCGGGCAGCGTTGCGGCGGCGGCGGCGGCGAGTGAGCGGAGAATCGGAATGAAGCGGAAGATCTTATGCGTTATATCAAACGGACCGGTTCTCGAAAACAGCGGCGCGGCACAACGGGGCGGTGGCGGGCAGCGAGCGGTGTACTTCTCGCGCTCGAATCTTGCGGGCAGCGGGCGGGCAGCGAGCGGTGTACTTAAAGTCAAGCGGTGATCGAGCGTTAGGAATAAATTTGAATCAAAAAGTTCTTGCCGCTATTGTTCAAACATTTCTTTCGCGAATAAAAACAAATATCTCGTCGACACAATCGTGAACACAATACTACGCGGCTATAGTGACGCGCGATCTGCCCGCTAGTTTCGAGAACGGGTCTTCGATGCCCGCCCGGCTCCCGCGCCGCTGCCGGCGCCGCCCCGAAATCCTTTTATTTTTGTTTCCGGGGTGGAACATCCTCATGCGATGTCCGTAACCCTGGGGCGGGCGACGGGTCTGTCGGACTCTTAATGATTGAAAAGTGTTTCATCTCACATCTACACCGGGGGTTGCGAGAACGAAAACTGCTTCCGCAATCCTCCATTGATGCTGGCCCGCCACTGTCGGTCCGGTCCGGTGGGACAGGTCAGCCGCCTAATTCACACGCCGCTCCAACTGTCCGGGTCAGCCAGCGCGATGCGGACAGGGGACAGTCACAGCGAGGATAACGCCTCAGCATACATGAGCAACCAGGGAGGTGGATCATGGATGCTGAGGCCTGTACGGGGACTGCATATGCTCTTTCTACATAGAAAAAGCATTATATAGAGGCGTGTTCTTCAATCTGTATCTCTCCATGGTGAACCTTAGTGTTAATATAGAATCCATGGCTCCGTACCCTGGACGAAACCCATATTGACACTCCCAAGACAGCATACTCCTGCCGAATCTGAGAGTCTATAATCCTCTCAAAATTTTTCAGGGTGTGTACCGAGCCCTTGCCTTTGAAGACTGGAGTCATCATCATCATCCCAGCGTTAATCCCAGTCGCATCCGAAGCCTTTTCAGCTTTGGAGTCTGGGGTCCGCTTTACCAGTCAAACTGCTGATATGGCTAAACTTCGACATTTTCCGTGAAGCGACTGCCGTCTGACCTCCACAACCCGAAGGCTACATCGAAGCATTGCAGTTAGACCAATTGTTGGACTTTTGAGGGCTCCAACAACCCGTAACGACTGCCACTAGATGTTCGTATGGCAACCGGGACCAACGGCTTAACGTGCTTTCCGAGGCACGACCAGACCAGTGCAAATATTCATATTCATGCATACAAATATTTGCACTGTGCGGGGATCGAACCCGCGCCACCTTGCGCAGCGGCCGCGTCCGCTACCGCTACGCCACGGAGGCTGTCGCCTTTGAAGACTGGAGTAATAATACTTAGTCCCCATTGGCTTGAAATTTTGCCGATCAGGAACACGCGGTTCAGAAGGTTAGTTAGCATGCCCGCATCGCGAGGACCCATCGCCTTCCAGGCCTCAATGGGGACTCCGTCAGTTCCGACAGCTTTCCGATTTGCCGAAAAGTCGTTTGGACTTCCTCGGGCGTTATCGGGGGCACTAATTCAAGATTTGGAATGAATTTCGGTGTCTGCACCTCTTGGTGCTGCTTATTCAGCAGCTCGTGGAAGTACAAGCGCCATCTCTCCTTCACCGTGAGGTCTTTGCATAGCAGGTTGCCAGTAGGGTCTTTTACACAACGGCACTTGGATATATCCTATGCCGCTTTGACCCTGGAACATGCCAATTTGGAAAAGATCTTTTGCCCCTCAAATGATTCCTACTTCTCGTAAAGCGCTTGAAAGTGGGCTGGCTCTGGCTCTGGCTACAACTCTTTTAGTGGCACGTTTGACAACCTTATATGCGTCGCGATCTGGATGCCACGTTTTAAAGAGGGCTTTCTTCACCCTAGTCTTCCTCTGGACTGTGTCGTCCCACCACCAGGTCTCCTTTTCACGTTTGCGGCCGCCCTTAGAGACTCCGAGCACCACCCGCGCCGCCCAAATAATAGCTGCCTGGATCCTGCCCCAATGGTCTTGGACATATTCTTCATCGGTCCAGCGCACTTGTCTCCTAATAACCGATGCGAACTCCTAGGACTTATTTCATCAAGCAGCCGCCACCAAATCTGGTGCCGGCAGTGCTCTACACGTCTACGATGGGCCGTTACGCAGAGATCTAGTACAAGGAGGCGGTATTGTCCAGTGAGACTCTCACCGGCTATGACTTTGCAGTTGGCTGCTTTGCCGATGTGGTGTCTCCTAGTCGGTAGAAAGTCTATTCGGGTAGCGCTTCGCCCGCTGCGAAAGGTGACAATGTGCCCCTGCTTCTTTTTGAAGTAGGTGTTCACGATTGCAAGGTTAGCGGCTGCACACGTTTGGAGAATGTTGTTTCCTTCTGCGGTGCGGCCGCCGTACCCAAAGCCGCCGTGAACACGCTCAAGCCCGACACTCTTCTCACCCACATGACTGTTCAAATCACCACCCAGAAACACTCGCTGGGATAACGGTATCCCGTGAAACTTTTCATCGAGCTGGATCCAGACCAACATACTTTCAGCGTCACCACACCAGGAAAAGCACAACGGATTTTCCTGGTTTTGGCTCGCTTCTTCAGCCGTATCTGCCTCTGACACGTTAGACCTAGCCCACAGGTCACAGGAGTCGGGCGTAGCTCCTGCGCGCCGTTTGCGGCGGCGCCCTAACTGTGTCACGTGCATTTCTTCCTTTCCTATTCATAATAGTTTGGCTCGTTTTCCTTATACGAGTGCGACTGTTGTCAGACCACTCAGCTCCGAAGGGAAAACTGGCGTCAGCACCCCATCCGTAAGTCAGCGGGTGCACCGTCAGGCAGGTGGGGTTAACTTGGGTCCCAAAGATGGTGGTAGGACCCCAAAGCACTCCAGTACCTGATCGTAGTATTGATGACGAAGCCAATTAAATAACAATTTATTTTATACCCGGTATTTATTATAAATACCCGGTAAAAATGGGTATTTTTTAATTTTTACCTATTCTACCCTTTTTTACCAATTTTTACCCACCCATTTTTTACCCACCCGCCCATCTTTGGCTGTATCATATCTTTTTTTACTATTAAAAAAGTGTTTAATGTGAATAATTCCTAGTTTCTTTTTAATAGAGTTATATTGGCATAATTAATTCACTAAATAGTATCTGTTAAACAAAAATATCAAAGACAAATAAATAGGTACAGTCATTGATAAAATATTAAACTAAGGTAGATATATGTCACTAGCGCACTAAAAATGAAGCGTACAAAAGTAGGTAAGTCCTGTATCTCGCTTTAGTCACTCTCGATACACTCGTAAAAACAAACGACAAACACTAGCCATCTTTTTCTTCTCTATGCTTTAGATTGCGCCCCATCTCACTCACACTGTACCAATGTATGCCGAATAAAAATATGCATGTGCTGCTGCTGTGTTCGGCTCATTTTTTTTTGGTCAGTTTGTTAGAATATATCGTATCTGTTTAATATTTTATCAATGGGTACAGTTAAAAATAATTATTTTAAAATTAATTTAATTAAGGGTTGATTTGTTATCAATCTGATAACTATATTCAAAGAATAATTTTGAAATGTTATTGTATTCCAAACTGTTAAAAGACAATTTTATTCCCAGAATAAAAGATATCTGGCGATGGAAAAGTAGGAAACGTAAGTAAACGACATAGTTGCGTACCGCACGGGTTAGTTCGAGGTGAATGTAGAAAAAGATATGGAGGAAGACTTCGCCTCTGGCGCTGCACTACTATCCC
The DNA here is from genome assembly GCA_017933935.1 of Sesamia nonagrioides. NCBI lineage: Eukaryota > Metazoa > Arthropoda > Insecta > Lepidoptera > Noctuidae > Sesamia > Sesamia nonagrioides. The sequence goes on along the minus strand of JADWQK010002392.1, from coordinate 1,185,800 downwards.
GCAAAAAAAAGCCAAGTCATTAGAAAGGAAGACGGCAGTTGAGCCAGTTGATGCAACGTTTAACTCAACAACACGACCAACGATACTGCGCCAGAGGGAGATTGATCTGAAGACCCTCCACGACCAAACTGACGACAAAACAACATTTGGCGCATCGTACCCGGCACACATCGCAACACAACTGCCCACACCCGTCCTCCGTACGGCTTCACCAGACATGCCACGAACACGACGAATCGCTTGGCGGCAAGACTTGTCTGGTGGGTGGTAACTTCTGCCGGCAGCCGATGTTATGGCCTACCACCGAGAAAACGACTTAGAAATACTAAGTAACAAAACGAAATAGTTCCGAATAAAATATTTAGAAGAAAGAAATATTTAGCCCTTTATGAAAATAGTACGTAGCTGTTAGAAAACTATAAAATGGCTACTCATTGCAAAGTTTTAAGGTAATGAACTGAGTGCTCGTCGACCAAGCGACACTGTCGTTCAAAGATTATGAGTTTCTTTAATGAGCAGTCTTTATGCAGAACCATGCGTCGACAAATAATACAAAATTGAAAACACTTGATGCGCCGACCGCACCAAGTGAAATATCATAAGGGAGTAATATCAGAAGGGAAGGAAACTCGAGAGAATATAGGAAATAATTTTTACCATTTTAAGGACTTTATCTTCTTTTGTGAACCCGATAAGATTTTAACCAACTTCGTTCAATTTTTTCTAAAACTAAAAGCGGCCAAGTGCTCGCCCAACAAATACAATCCATATTAATATTATAAATGCGAAAGTAACTCTGTCTATCTGTCTGTCTATTACGCTTTCCCCCTTAAACCTCTCAACCGATTTTGATGAAATTTGACACAGACAATCTTTAGACTGATATCATGATATCGACGTTTCTAAAATATTTTCATTTCTAAACCGAATAGTTTGCGTGACCGACGCTTCCAAAATGGAAAAAAGTTGGGCAACAAGTCCGACACGCACTTGGCCGGTTTTTTTTACAAACGGTACCGTCTGATTGACGTCACAGAGCGAGATGCACATTTCACTTGCGCGAGTTATAAGCCGCGACAGACGGACATGGCGAAACTAAAGTTTCTTGTCGACTACTGAACCCTAAAAATCATAAAGTATCATTACGTAAAAAGCACTCTGTTATCAATGTTGTCTTATTATACAACGTGTAACATAAAGGGTATATATATACATAACAAAGGCATGGCATCTTTACATGATATCAAACGATATTGGAAGGGTTTCAACTCAAAATAAAATACTCAAAAAATTGGTACCAAATTTGTCGGGACGGGAGTCCTTGAAGATCGACTGGGCCCTGGCCGTGGAGTGTTCATAGCCGAAGCAGTTGCACGGAACCTCTGCACCCAGCATCGAGCACATATCCAATAGAGTAGTAATATAAGCCGTCAAATTCCGAAACTTATCTGTGATTTGTCCTGTATAACTAACAACTCACGATTTCACTAAAACAGTACGGCACCAAGTAGGGACCTGTGCGTACGTCTCCCGATACTATTGAAAATATTCAAAGTTTGGTATTGTACCCCATAATGTCGTGTTGTTCTATTCGGTGGTGTGGAAAAAACAGCAGAACATCGAATTATAAAACAGACGGAAACTCTTTTCATCGGAAAGTATCAATAAACTATGATTTAATTTACTTTGCGTCCATTTATCAGGGCTCAAGTTGAACTGGTCAAAAAAACCAAACAGCAGGTACTTGTCTATGCGTCTTGCTCTTACTAAGTGTAACCGATATTATGCCATCCTTTTCTATCCTTTAAGGGTTTTACTAGTGTTGCATTGTGCTACTGACATTGTGTATCGATATTAACCAAAAAGGGTAAACAAACAAATTACCTAGAAGATGTAATAAATTGAATACATTTCAAGGCAAATTTTAAATATGTTATGTGTATTCAAAGTAATAGGTAGTAAGTTATTTTATCGAATCATTTAAGTAGATGCGACCTCGATAAGGTCTCAAGAGTTGAAATACGTTTCGGTATCTGTTCTTAATTAATTTATTTAAATTTTGTCTAATGGACCTTGTAGTACTATGAGAAATAAAATAAAGTATTTTAATACGCTAATCAAACATTGGAACATTATCGATATCGATATAAACAATTATATTTCTGTTGCCCTACTCTAGTGCAATACTTGACCTTGAGACGGCCAATCAGAGTGCAGCGGCCGGCGCAGCATTTTTTCGTATTTTGTTTTCGAACAAAACTGGTGACATTACCTCTCTATTGGATATGTGCTCGATGGCACCCAGGAACGAATTAAATTCACACTCGGCCCGTCACTTATTCGTCGTATACCGAAGTGTGAACAAAACTGTCGACGCGCAGTTACGTACGAATCGTTACACTTGAAAAATGCCTCGATGGCGAACGCGCGATGCTCACTCGACCAGTGCGACATCGTGACTGAGAAATCCGCACGATCACTGATTCCAATGACACCACTCCCCCCCCGCACCGTTTATTACTTTTTGAAATAATCGTATTTAAAAACATAAATCTGCCACCAGACACCTTCACCACACACCTACTTATTTATGCCGTCGTAATGAGCAAAATGCTTCTTTTGGGCTTGTATGAGAGTAAGAAAGTTTAATACTAGAAGTAACCAAAAGTCTCAACAGTGTGAACTTCAAACATTGCCTGCACAGTGCACTTCGTTGTGTCCAAAGTCTAAACGTTTGTTATATCTATGGAGACAGATCTTTCCTTGGCTTTGTTTGTGGACAAGTGTTATAGTCATTGTAAAAGCACTTCCTGCTCGGACGAGCCGGTACACAAACACCGGCGCATCGTAATGAGGCTGAACCCTAAGCTCATTCGGCTTTTGTATTTTTTTTTTACTGTAAGTACGGACGACGATGTATAAAGCTAGACAATGGCGCCGATTCTGTTGTTCACAAACTAAACTAATTTTAACTTAAGTGCATCTTTTTCTTTCCCTTTCCATAAGAAAAGGATAGAAGAAAACATTTTAGTTTAGTCCTGTCAAATTAAGATACTCCATAGACAGTTTAGACGCGATTATAAACATGGCGACCAAAAATACGTAAAACGACAGGACCGCACTATTTGACAGGTCTTAGGTCCGTATTACAGAACGTCACTCAAAACTCAAGCTCCACTTAAGTCTCGTTTGAAGCCTTTTGATTGGTTGAAACTAGTTTTAAGTAATGTTTAAACAGAGATCAATGCTTGAGTTTCCTTCTGGAATACGGACCTAAATTAACATTTTATCTTCTGTCCTTTTCTTATTGAAATAGAGAAAAAAAAGATGCACTGAACTTAAATTTTTAAAACATGGAAATCGGGACCATTACCAGTATAAGCTAAATTCCCATTGTATGAAAAGCCTATACAATGCAAGGTCAGCTAGGGCTGGAAAAGTATAGTATACTTATTTATTGACATAATTAAGTGCTTTGGAAGTTTAGTTAAAAAATAAACTTACATTTTTGAGTAAAATATTTGTGAAGTAAATAACTAATGACAATCAAACTGTTAGACTAAACATAATTAACTAATTAGTTGTCAATCCTATTATGTTTAATTATAGTTATAATTTTTTTGATTATGTATTTAGTTTTAAATAAAATAAATAGTTTTCCCAGGTTATTTTATGTGCACACACCCTAAGATGAAGAAGTTAGAAGACTACAAAGTTGAATAAAAAAAATACTTTCAAGTGACAGGAGTTATAAGAAAAATGATTAGCAAACTCATAAATTGGGGTGGGGGAAAGCCGAGTAGTGAATGCTAGCTATTTAGATAGGAATAAACAGAAGATCTTATCTTTAAATAACACAAAAATTGATAAGTCAACTGCTGGTTTTATAAGTCTTATATATTTTTTTTTTTACATATTTTAAACTAGCGCTTGACCGCAATCCCGCCTGATAGTAAGCAGCGACGCAATCGTTGATGGTAAAGCGCACTAGTTTATTAAGAGCCTATTCACTCTAGCCTTGAAGACACTCAAATTGTAGTCCAACGGAAACACCGCCGCTGGCAAATTCAAATAATAAAAGAGTAGGAGAAATATCTTGAGACCATAGACCCATTTATACAGACTCAAATCAAAAGTCATTTATTCAAATTAGGCTGAGAATCAAACTTTTTGTCCATCAATATTAGATAAGACAGTCCATCATAACAGCTGCCCTTCTAATGTTGATTAGAATAATAAATCAAATGAGGATATGAAGATGTTTCAATATTATTATTTTATAGCCACTAAACTCAAGTTGCAATTATAAAGTGGAACATACAGACCTTTGTCCGATTCCTTTTCATTCTTGTATCTGGTGTGGATTCCCCGTCAGCAAGCTTCTTGGCTGGACCAGGCCCCTCGCTGGTCTTGCTCGGAGACACCTGCCTCCTCTTCCGCATTGGTGGAGTAACAGTTGCCAGTTTCATAGTTGATTTAGGCTTAGATTCAACCTTGGTTGGTTTAGGCTCAGGTTTCTTTTCCTCAACTTTCTCTTCCACCTTTTCTGACACTTTTTCAATGACTTCTTCCTTTTTGGGAGATTCAGTTTTCTCTGGTTTATCTGCGACTACTTCTTCTTTCTTGTCGTCAGTAGAAGTGGCCGGCTTCTGCTCAACTTTAGGTTCTTCTTGCTTATCTTTTTCCTCTGGTTTTGGTTCAGGGACATTTTCAACTTTTGCACTTTCTGTTGGAGGAGGGTCCTGTTTCCCTGGAGTTGGTGCTTTCTCTTGTGGTTGACTGTCATTTGCTGACTCAGGTACAGGCTTGCTGTCACTCTGTGTTGGTGCCACATCTGCAGCAGGTGCTGGCTTCAATTCTGATGGCTTTGATGGTGACTTCTCTGATGGCTCATTAGCTGTAGCCACTTTGTGTTGTGCCGGACCATCAATAGTACTAGCAGGAGTAGCATTATCTGTCTTCTGAGGAGTACTTGGAGAACTGGATGGTTTTTCAGGTGGTTTTGGTGTACTTGGTGAGGTCTTAGCAATATCCTGCTTATCTTTGTTAGACTCAGGATTTAAAGGTTTCAATGCACCAGGAGCATTAGATGCAGACTTGGGCAAGTCAATTGTACCGTTAGCATGACCAGTGGAATCTGGTTCATTTTTTTCAGGGGTTCTGGTGAGAGCAAGAGCTTTTTCCTGGACAAGACTAAGGGGAGTGATAGGGTTCCCGCCTTTACTGGGACTAGCGACTAAGTTTGAGGGGCCCACAGAGTTCTGAGTGACGTGTGAGAGGTTGCCATGGTGACTCATGTTCTGTGCCATTTGCGCCATGTTGGCGGACACGGGCGCCATGGGAGGCGGCGCGTGCGGAATAGGAGGCACGGGCGCGTGATGCGTCAGGTTCTGGCCGACGAGGTTGTTGCTGGCGTGGTGCAGCGAGTTCTGAGCGCCCTGCGGGAGCCCTACGGTGTGGTTGGCAGTGGCCACGTTCCCCTTCGCTGGGCTCGCCTGTCCGCCCGGCTGCGGCACTCCCGGCTGGGGCAGCACCGGCTTTAAAGCAGAATTCATTTCAAACGCGTCTAAAATTCGCCTCCTGGCCGTACACAAGCTGAAACACAAAGTTAGCCGGGTTTATGACACTGTTTTCGTAGCAGGTTAACACACCGCGATGTCTTTGACCCACAACAATAATTCATACATAGTAAACGTATAAGCAGTACGCGCGCAAGAACGCGGGGACCGATTCTGCCCGCCTTGTGAGTGCGCTTTCTACGTGTGGCGCTAATGAACGGTCAATAGATAATGTTGGGGAGTTACCACTAGCTGTTAAAGCGAGAGAGGCCCATGAAATAAGTCCTGTGTGGCGGTCCGCGGCAGAGATAGCCGCAAAAAATATGCGTTGCTATAGCCAAGAAACTTCCGCAAGATTCCGTTGGCGAAGTCTCCGTGATGTCACTGTCTTGTTCAATCACTGTGAACACGCACTTGATCTCACTCGCGACAATGTAATTCCATGATTTATTCACACTTTTTACCACGAATTAGCATTCACTTTACTCAAGAACAAGTACATAATAGGCACAGTAGTTGCAGAGATGGCGTCGGCATAACGCGCATGCGCCACCCTCTTTCATTCTCATCCAATGAAATCCCGTGACGAAACGAAGCCAAAACGAATTTTTACGAAAACGCTGTCCTTTGCTAACAGGTGCAATTTCAATAAGGCTGTCTCACTTTAGCTTCCATCGTGTTTGGATACGTTCATTTTGTTGTAAAATAATTATTTCAAATATTTTAGATCATGCTTGGTAAACGGTTTTTTTTTTTTTGAGAAAATACATTTTTTTAAATGTCTTGTGACGTCATTTCTGCTATCTGAATTATTTAGGTATTTATCAATAATAAATTTGATATCAAACAAGATTACTTTAGGTATATTCGGCATTGAACGATTAATATGAATTCTTGAATACCTTTTGAAAAATACTGTTATTTCCTAATAAACAGGCGAATGATATAATCAGATGAAATTAAAATGTGGTACTAATCATTAGTACTAATAAAAACAGCAAGCACACGCTTGTAAAAAAAAAATGTACTTGTTAAATCAATGTGCCAACCAAAGTGTTTATTTGCCATGCGAGCAACCATTATGTCTGATCAAGTCACTGGTTCCTAACCTTTTCAATCACACTACCTCTGTGAACAAGTATGGAAATTGAGTTTACCCCTAGCAAATTTAAAATATTTAAAACCACACAAATTCGAACGAAAATATGTATATTATGTAAGAAATTGCACGTTTAGGTAACTAGTAAAGTAATAATATAAATCTCGGAGTTAACTAGTACGTAGGTTGAAATTGCTTTGCATTCGTAAGTTTGACAATATTAGGTTCGGTTTCACTTAACGCGTACTCATAATAATTAATCTATTATTTTGTTTATTACTATTTTAATACTATTTCGTGCCATCCCGTGTTACCCCCCCTAGAATCTCCGTTTTACCCCTGCGGTAATTACCTCCAGGTTAGGAACCAAGCTAAAACCCTCTGAAAATGTCTAACTATTTACTCTTTATTCTATGCTATAATAATAACGTAAAGCCTCCAAATAATGTACGAAATTATCTGTACTCAGTTTGGCTCTAACAAAAGATACACGAAATCAAAAAGTATGGTAGCCGATAGGTATGTGACTCGGCAGGTATGTGACTTCTCAAAATTATAATATGTCGAAATAAAAACCGGCAATAGACTCCGCATCACCATAGTCAGTATTGAATAATTTGTATTTGTTTAACTACGTGGTGCTATAAAAAAACCTGTGAAATCCTTGCCAAATAATTATTGTAACTTTACATGCATAATTTTAATCTGTGCTTGGAAACAAACTGCGTTTCAGTATTTCCAAGCGTTTAAGCATGAATTAAAAATGAATAGTTGTTTACTCTTTTTCACATTAGGAGATAGTAAAGGATGATTACATGCATTTTTGAATCTGATCTGACAGGTTGAGGTTTGGTAATGGAACGTGCCCAAAGACATTTTCATTGTCCCATGTGCATTATTTATGAAATTTAATTGGGTTTGATTTGTATTTTTGTCACTGAAATTAAAATATATATAGCCAAGAAAATTCTTCAATATGGTAAGTTTACAGCTATATATAAAAGTCAGCAAACTTTCGCGTATTCGTAAAAACTTAGGTTGCGGTGAAAAAGCACATTTTGTGTTTTTTGTAATTATAATCTATGAATATACGGATTGATTCAATAATTGTTTAAAATCAGTGGTTTCTGTATAATAATGGGACTGATTTATAAAACCATTATAGAGTACAGATGTAGAAATATTGAGGTTTTGCTAAAATCGAAATCTTTGTATGTTTTAGGACGTGTTGTCGCGACCAGCTGAAGAGTTTGGGAACGATGAAACGCTGGAGCGGCTGTGGGCTGCGAAAGCAATGGAGCACAGTGATATCTACTTTAACGTAAGTTTAATTCTTCAGTACTTTTCTCAAGATATTGTGATGCCACTAAGCACTTTAGGCTGAAGCTACTACTGTCGTGTCGTGTCGGCATTTAACTAGGTACCTAGGTAAAGTGCTTCAATAAAAATAGCTTTATTATCATCAAGTTTGGTCTAACTCAGTATGAAATCTAGAGAAGAAGGTGTGAATTTTACAAAAGTTGTTAATAACATTATTAATTTTGATTTTGACAGGCTCTAATGAAACATATAAAACCAGACTGTGTTACTGATTATTGGTTCTAGTTAAACAACCTTACCATAATATAAAAGTATTACCTACTGTTAACCTTAGATCTAACTTCATTTGTGTTTGTTTCTGTTTGCAGATGCTTTGTTCTGTAGACACAAGATGGCTGCAGCTAACTCCACACGATGACCTTATTTACACACACTTCAAGCAAGACTTTCCCGACATTGATGTCTCTTATATCAATGAAAATGAAATAAAGAATAGCATGAACAAGGCGAAATGGAGAATATTCTGTGAAAAGTTTAAAAACATTGTTGAAGACTACAGTTTCGGCACTCTTATGAGAGCAGATGCCAAAGGGGACTACTCAGAAATTAATACAATGCTTGTTCCTAGAGTTCAATTCTATGCAATCGAAATAGCGAGAAACAGAGAGAATTTAAATAATGAAGTGAAGAAAAGATACAAGTGTATGGCGAAACCTATCATAGAGGCTCAGGAACACACCAAAATCGCCACCTAAGCTCTAAATGCACCAGAAATGGGCTAGTTTTGACAAGGAAAGTTTGTTTGGAAACAGTTTGAAAATGGATTAGGCAGTAATATCAAACTGCCAAGTTAGAAGTGATGAAACTTATTATTAATACCTACTTGTATAGGAATTGTAGGAATCGAAGACTTGTGATATTTATGCATTATTGAAGTAAAATGATTTGTATATTTTAAAAAATAATGGCAATAAAATGTGAACATTACATTTAATGAAGAACATTGTGTATTTCTATAACTGAATTTTTCTATTTTAACTATTAATATGTTGATAATTCATAGCAGCTTCATGATAATCATGTAACTTAGTTATAACATTATTTTAAAACTTGAAAGTTCTGTTCTTATACTTTCATAAGATTAAGTACTCCTAAGACTCTTCTTGTGTAAACTAGCCTAATTTTTCGAAAACCTAAGCATTCTCAAATAATGATCATATTACATTTAGAATGTACTCTCAATGATTATACACATAGGTACATTAATAATGGCCAAATAGATTTGTATTAGGCCCTAGCCACCGTCCCAGAAGTGACTATATAATTATATTTGTACTCAATATTGCCAGCTTCTCACTTTAAACAATGCGCAATCAGCAGTTCTATTACATGCATATTTAGATTTAAATGTTTTAACAAAAACAACTTTTAAATATTTACAAAATATGTTTTTTTTTTATAAAGTGGGCCTGTCTGTTTATATTGAAAGTGGTTTTTGTAAAAATACATACCTACCGATTAGTAAGTTGTGATTGTCTTAATTGAAAAATGAATGAGGTGCTCTATTGCTCATACATTTTTTGTATTAAAATTTATACTATCATAAAACGAAGTTTTATTTGCACCCAGTTAGGGGATCAGTCAACAGAATGTTGGTATATACTATATAGGTAGCAACCACAGAACAGATGAAGATTATCTATTCCGTGGTAGCAACAGTGCATAATCAGCCTATAGTGCTTCCACTGCTGAGACATGGGCCTCTTTCTAAAGGGACTGGGCCTATATAAATTACTAGCGGCCGCCAGCGACTTCGTTCGCGTGAAGTTAGTTATGCTCCGCTCCTATTGGTCGCAGCGTGATCTTATATAGTCTAAAGCCTTTCTGGAATAATGGACTATCCAAAACAAAAATAATTTTTCAAATCGGACCAGTAGTTCCCGAGATTAGCGCCTACAAACAAACAAACATATACTCTATACATAGAAATTTCAATTTTGATACGTCATGGTGGCCTAGTGGTTAAAACACCAGCCTCTCAAGTATGTGAGTATGAGTGTGCGGGTTCGATTCTAGGTCAGGCAAGTACCAATGTAACTTTTCTTAGTTACCTATAATTATGTACTTTCTAAGTATATCTTGGACATCAGTGACTGAAGGTGAAGGAAAACATCTTGAGGAAACCTGGACTTGTTAGTCCGAAATCGCCAACCCGCATTGAGCAAGCGTGGTGCTTACGCTCAGTCCTTCTCTGTATGAGGTCTCCTACCTGTGCCCAGCAGTGGGACCATAAAAGGTTGATGATGATGACATTTTTGAATATAAAAATATAAAGAACAGTAGTCCACACTGGTATCGGGAACGGGGTCCAACTTACTGGTGGTCAGGTCTCCATTACTATTATGATTATTACCTACATTCAGGCCTGAAAAGGCTCAATAAGAACTTTGGACTGTATTAAAATAGTGTAGGTATTACCATAATCAACTGGAGAGAAAACAATGAAATGGACGTAGCGGAGCGCTTCTCTGAGCTAAATGGAGTGGAGAGTGCGTACCTACCTATCGGACTCGATACCCCGACGCCTCACGCTGTCCCCTCCGCCAATCACTAGCATAAATGTGATTGCCGACAGGTCACAGGTCCAATGTGGATTGGTAGGATGTCACAGTCTTTATTTTTTTTTAATTGATTTTGTCATAAACTTTTTTTTACTTTCATTTTATAAACATGTCATCATCATCATCTCAGCCACATGAAGTCCACTGCTGGGCATAGGCCTCCCCCAAGGGTTTCCAAAAAGAACGGTTGGACGCGGCCTGCATCCAGCGCTTCCCTGCGATTTTGGTCAGATCATTCGACTACCTAGACACTGGCAAGCAGAGTTTACTGTGCAACTGCCATACATACAACTTCCCAACATCAGCCGTCGGACAAGTACCCGCCAGACATAGCACCTGTCTGGTCGGAGGATCCTCCCTTTTCAATGGAGGATGAGAGTGAACTTTACACACTTTTCCTCATGCCTCTAAAACTATAAACGTGATTTATATGGATGTACCTATATTTGTGCCTCTTTCATGCAAAAACTAGGTACTGAATGAATTAGGATGATATTTGACCCACATGGCTAATATATTATACACATGGATAATAACCAGGAAACCAGGATTCATATAAGTGTAGGATAGTTTTTGACCGGATATTCTTACGAGCTCGAAACTTGTGCGGGGCACAGTTAGTTATAAATAAACTTTTTAAAAGGCAATAATTTTGTAAACTTGCAGTTATTGGTCAACTAAGTAAATAGAAATTTCGTAGGTTTTCCTCCATATCCGTTCCATCATCGATCGACCCGTCGTGAGGCGAGTACCTAACAACGTAAGGGTGTTACGTTGTTGACACCACTACGATCTGGACGAGGCATTACGCCTCGAAGAACTTCCAGTTCACCGACTTGCCAGCGGCGGCGTGTCTGTCTAACAACAATTACAACCCTAATACCTACATAGGCACCCAACAGAAATATACTTACATTAATTTAATAATAATACAAAAATACCGTTGCAGTACGCTTGAGGCTACTGCATCAGCAGCTTTGAGGTTGCTTCGGGATACACCAGGATACTGAGTACTAGGGTTGTAACGGAGGCGGATGTGAAAGTAGGTACATATAGAAAAAAAATTAAATTCATCGTTAATTAAAACAAAATTTTTATTTTAAATACGTACATTAATCCATACTAATATTATAAATGCGAAAGTAACTCTGTCTGTCTGTCTGTTACGCTTTCCTCCCAACCGATTTTGATGAAATTTGGCACAATCTTTAGACCCTGAGAAAGAACATAGGCTACCTTTTATCCCGGAAATAATTGATATTCCCGAGGGAAATATAAAAAGGGCGATATAACCGAACTCCACGCGGGCGGAAAGCTAGTAGTACTATACTTGGTAAAAAAAAAATGTGTTTGCCGCATTCCCGCCTCGCACTAGTTGATTCTTGACCATTTCGCGCTCAAAACGCAGCCGAACGGTTGTCGAGCGTCGCAGTTTGCGCTTTATTTATTTTATAAATACGTACCTAAATAAACCTCAGTTATAACTCCGCAAAAATTGTGCGGAGGCGGAAGCGAAGGGGAGATACGATTTCTTGCGGAACTTCCGCAGCAACGGAAGCGGAGGCGAAGCTCCGTTACAACCCTACTGAGTAGGTACCTAGTAGCTCAGCATGCAGTTTTATGTCATCTTTGATTTAAAGAAAGTTGACGTGATTTGCGTAAAACCTTATACGTAAATTCCGCGTGGTTTGGTTCATTGTCATTCAGTATTGGTGCACAGGTATACTCAAACCCTATTAATTCTGCACAGAGGAAAAATCAAGCCAACTTTCGTTAAATCAAAGATGTGACATAAAATGTTATATTGTGTGGAAACACATCAATTTCTATCTTAGTGAGTTTGGTATTGTAAAATAAAATCAATTTGAGGAGTTTTACTTTTTTATTTGTCTTAAAATCTATATTTACGAGGTCTCCATGGCGGTGGCAGTTTCCTCTGTGTACTTGCCCTTGTCTTTGCCGAGAGCTGCCAGTCTTCCCTTCGCTCTGCGGTCAAGGATGGACTTGCGGTCCTTGTTCATCTTTAGCTTGACAATCACACACTGTAGAAATAAGTAAATGTTAGAACTGTTTTTTTTACATAGATGTAGAGGATATGAGTTTAGTGAGGATCAGAGCCATGGAAGTGTATCAGCAGTACCTGTGCCTCTGCCATACATCACAAAGCTTCATGGCATGAAGGCACAGTCTCAGGAACAGTATTATCATCATTTCAGGTGTATTTTAATGAAAATTTCTTAATAGCAAAGCAATAGGAATGATGTTCTATTTCTGTGGTCAGATTAACAAACAAGTACTGAAGTTTGATTTTACTGTTTTTGCAGACTTAAACATAGTCAAATTGGATTTATCATAATGAACAAGATAACAGTAATCCCATCTACACTACAAGGGAGGAGTACTGAGGTTTTCTTTTATTATATGGGAACAACAATTGGGTAGTTAGGTTTCCAGCCAGACAAGATGTATTGAAACCTATTGGGACAAGTATATTTGCTTCAGTAGCATAAGTTAAATTTAAACCAAACAATTGCCATAACATCTATTAATTGATGCAGCATGTAGGATTTTGACAAAAACTAAATGAAATATATACCTTTGAAGGGTGGATGCCGACATATGCGCTGGCACCATTAGCCTTCTCCCTCTGGATCCTCTCAATGTAGACAACAAACTTCTTACGGTACACCTGCACTACTTTGCCAACTTGCTGGCCTTTGTAGTGACCGCGGACAACCTACAACATGGTAACAATAAGTCAATATGATGTTCATAATCATGAAAACTTTCATTTCATATTGCTAAATTAGACCTTTTGAATATTAAATGTGGCGTTTTTTCAGGTTAGCTTGTTTTGAAAACATTATTGGTTTTGTAATAATACCAACCCTAAATACTTTGGCAGCATTTGACAGAATTTGTTGTTTAATAAGGTAAAGTATGTTGGTCAATGTGCTTGGTAGTCTGCCTCATCTGTAAGCACCAGAATTAACTTACTTTTGCGTTAACTTACTCCAAGAATGGAAGGTATAAGCAAGGTTTTATTTGTAAAAGTTATAGGAGAATTGTCAGATATAAGAGTAATTCTACTATTACTACATCTTGAGATTGATTGTGTTGCTCGGATATTAAAACAGGAGTAAGTTCCGTATTACAGAACCTAATTCAAAACTCGATCCTAACTTAAATCTCGTTTGAAGCTATTTGATTGGTTGAAACTAGTTTTAAGTAATGCTTAAATCTTGAGTAAGGTTCTGTAATATGGTCCTAAGTGGATCAAATTTAATAAAAAAAAAAAATCAATGGCAAATGCTAACCTGTGTTTAGAAAGTAAAGTCATTGTTATTTTTAACCTTATATTCAAATTAAGTATGATATTTAATGTTGACCACATAATACTTGTAATGTTAGTAGTGCAAAAAAATCAGAGCCTTAGTTCCACCATGGCACAGACTAGCAAACCGCGCCGAAGACTCATATGAGAAAACCTCAAATTCGTCGGAAGCACGGCAGCAATCATCCGTGGTCTAAGAATGGTTTATTCATCATCATATTGATTTGCACATACTAACATAACCTAACAAATGAATAAAAGTTAAAACAGTAGAGATTGCAAGTTTGGCTTACCTGAACTTCGTCATCCTTGCGGATTGGCATAGACTTAACGTTGAACTTCTGTCTCAACTCCTTGGAAAGAGGTGCAGACATAAGCACTCGCCTAATATGTGAAGGCGCGCTGAAGTGCCTCTTCCTGTTTTTCCTCCTCGAGGATGTGACGAGTTTATTGTACTTCATTCTGTCGCTCTTCACTGAAAACCCAAAATACCACGTTAACTTCACAGACGAAATGTTTAGGTTACTGTTTCCTGCGTGCTAAACGTCAAGTTGCCGCGGCAATAATTTCGATTAACAACAATAACTAAATTGAAAATATCCATCGTTAAGGCTAGAGGATATAGTTTAAAAGAATTATATAACAATTTTAGTCACAGAAATAAGAACAAATACAGGATTTTCACAGATTTAACAACGTACCCTGAACAACTCGGGCAAAGAACCGAAATAAAAAGACATTATATTAGTGTTGCCAGTTCAAGAAACATAAAAAGTTCCGTCAAAACATAGTACGGTAAAAAATATAAACAATGTTATTTTTATACTATATAACTGACAATACAATCACTGACGAAAAATGTGACAAATAAAATTTAATATGATATCCTGAATGACAGCTAAATGCATCATTATAAACTTATGACTTTCTTTAGATCAAATTGAACATATGGCTGATTAATTACATGGCAACTATATTTTAAAAGTAAAGCCTAGGATGTTTCGTTTTAATTAGAATAACTAATTTTAGAAAGACTTCAATTTTCTGGATATTTATTTTTGTATTGAGATGTTGTAGTGTTATAAGCATATTGGCAACATGTATACATTTTTTAAATTAGGAACGTCATAGTTCTGAGATTTTCGCCAGTATAGACAATACGGCATTTAATAAAAATAAAAAAAAAATACGTATGGCACTCAGAATTAATAACAAAATACCTATTTATGAGAAAACAGGAACTAAGAGATTAAAACAGTTGTTTGATTTTGTATGTATATTTCAAATTTAGTGTCTACTTATCCCTACTAATAAATGCGAAAGTATCTCTGTCTGTCTGTCCGACTTTCACGCCAAAACTACTGAACCGATTGTAATGAAATTTGGTACACAGATAGGCTAGAGCCTGAGAAAGGACATAGGCTATAAAACATCCCGCTATGACCAATAGGAGCAGAGCAGGAACAAAAAATATTGCGGAAACGGGACCAAACGCGGATATACTACATATTGGTCCCTTTATTATTTTAACAGGCGCTTATTTTATATCAACTGAGCTCATTCGGCTAGAAGGTTACGCGGGTGAAATCGCGGGGCACAGGTGGGTAAATAATGTTTGCAATACTGTTAGTTTGTTATAAATATTATAAGTTAGTTAAGTTGAATTAGTTATCTTGTTACTTAAATAAAAAAAAATGTATTTAAGTATCTGCCATTTTCTAGTAATACGTAGTAGTAAGTACGCCATTAACGGCAAAACGTAGAGATCACAAAACGTAGTGATTACTTGCTCTGTGGAGATCCAGATCACCATAGACATTTTTTTTTTTGGTTCACTTCTTTCCGTACTTCTCAACGGAAAAGGCAAACGCGTAGTACCTACGCCATACAGCCTGGTCTTGAATTAGCTTTTTTCTTGAGTAAGTTTATATCCTAACTTATCCTAATTTATCCTAACTTATCTTAGCTTAAATTAACCTAACCTATCTCCTTTCGTTTCCTGCGTGAGGCCGAATAGGAGGGGTTTGGGGTAAAGTCATGATGTGCACTATGCTACAATAGTTCAATGTTCTATAGAAATTATTCGCTGAATGCACTTTTTACTACATAAATCACGCGCTTTTATTTAGGAAACAACACTATAAATAATTTTAAAAGTCCAATGAGAAATGAGCGTGACACTCAGCTTGACTTTCCCGCCAAAACTCCTAAACCCTATGGTTTAGGAGTTTTGGCGGGAAAGTCAATGTATGAAGTCAACGAATGGAGCATCAATGCAATATGAACGAGTCTATTGCAGCCTCAAAACAGACAGCGTATGAGAATTACATCGTAGATTTTTTACTCGTGCACCATGCCTTTGCCTTTTGACGGAGACTCACTCGAAGCCGTAAAATACAATAATGATTAAAATTATATAGGTAATGAACATTTTTATCTTTTGAACATAAATTATTATAATGTGTTGGCAAAAATACATAATATTATGTTTATTTTTGTTATTTTATACAGCGTGTAACAAAAAGGGTATATACATCAAGAACCCCTGAAGATTATAGGTGGTATAGAAACTCTACACAAAGTTTCAGCTCAAAATAAATTACTCGAAGAATTGATACCAAATTCTTGGTATCCTTGGTATCGCATGATTCTTGAATTCAAATATTAACAAACGTGTAACAACACTACGGAGGGTCAACAACATTCCAAGTCACTTGCTAATATTACAAAACATTTCTTCTGTAATTCTGATCGCCTAGTACCTGTCTGCCTACATATTGTTGAAACGCGCGGCTGCGACGCGCGCGTCCATGAGATGCTGACAATGGCCCGCCCGGTAATTTGTACCTACCTGCCTACTTAAATTTTGCCTCAAAAATAGCTAAACATAGTCCGAACAATCAGCAAAATAAATATGAAAATTAAAAATAATAATTTAATTAACTTACATTTTTTAGAGATGTGGTTCGATGTGACGCCCTTGGTACTGTACACACAAGGTCGCTCGTTTGTGTATCGACACCTGGACATTCCGTAGCATGTCTGGTGTCACTGTCCTGAAAGCGGCTTCGATTCGCTCTCTCATTTGCTCTGCTGTGTCACACGGCATTGCATACACTGTGTTTTTAATATACCCCCACAAAAAGAAGTCTAATGGAGTTAGGTCTGGAGATCGCGGTGGCCAAGGTACATGTCTGCTACCGCGCCCAATCCACTGACGAAAACGCATATTTAGATGCTCCCTAACATCACGTGCATAGTGTGCTGGAGCGCCATCGTGTTGGAAGATTAAATTGTTGCCCATCACGAGATTAGCGTAACTTAAAATTGATAGGCTTTCTGTGAGAGCATCGTCCAATTCGTTGGTTAAAAAATTTAAATAATTTTGACCGTTTAGGCGGTGCGGCAAAAAAATTGGTCCTACGACAATTTCTCCCGCAATACCAGCCCACACGTTTAGTCGCCATTGGTGTTGAAACGACGATTCCGTAGAAGCATGCGGGTTAGCGTGAGACCAAACATGGTCATTATGTATGTTGCTTATCCCAGCTCTTGTGAATGACGCTTCATCTGTCCACAGTACTCTTGAGCCAAAATCTGGCGAAGCTGCTACCTGACCGCAGTACCACTCGCAGAAGGTCACGCGAGGCAAAAAATCTGCAGGTGTCAGTTCCTGGGTGCGACGGAAGTGGTATGGGTGCTGACCGTCATTGTTCAACACTCGCCATACTTGCATATGGTTAGATGCACCCAGCGCTAATGCAGCTCGCCGAGTACTAGTACGTGGGTTATTTTCGAAATGTTCGAGTACGGCTTCCTCTAAATCTGGATCGGTAGTGTTCGGGCGACCCCTAATCCAGGAGCGTGAAAAGAACCAGTTTGGTGCAGACGATGTACCATTCTATGGAAACACGCCACCGAAGGGAGCTGTCGACGCTCACCTTCTGCCCTACCATCGATAAATCGCTGACGATAAAGTTCGCGAGCAGCACGCAGATTACCATCCTCTTGTCCGACACACAAGATCATCTCAAAATATTCAGTATTGCTAAGGGCCATGATTGTACACACGTCACAAGTTCACAACACAAAAATCGCGAAACGCGCATGCGACCGTAAAGTTCGAATCTTAGATCTGTACTGAACTAATAGGAATTATGAAAAATTGAACTTTATTTATTTAGGTACTTAATTTCTGTTTCGGCGTTTTAAAATATTTCGCCAAAGATAGTAGACAAATGGAACAAAACATTGTCATCTCTCTTAAAATATTCACGCAGATGGCGCGTGCGACCGAGACACAATATTTTATCATGTTCAACATGATTGCTTTCGGCGCGTTCTAAAGTCACTCACACAACAATAATATATGTGTGGAATAACGGATAAAAATAACGGAAATATTGTCATCTCTCTCACAAAATGCACGCCGTCGGCGTACGCGACTGAGAGATAATATTTTATCGTATTCAATTTCATATGTTTGAGCTAGGACATTCAATTAGGGTTCTGTGATTGCGGAACCGCTGTTTAATTTAGCGATAACAATCCTCGTATCTGTTGCACTCCTAGTACATTTGCGTATTTTTTATTTATTTTGAAAAGGTAAATTAAGACTGTACTGTACTCTATCTATCTACTGCTGAGTTTTAAGCTATTATTTTTGCAAAAGGCAAAATCTTTTATATTGCAGAAGTGAATACGCAAAGACTAACTAAAATTTAATTTATCTACGGAACTCATGGGGTGTTTTTTGTACTAGGACACACATGAGTTGTTTAGAAATGATATTTTGGGTTCATTTGAACAGATATGAAATCCTTTTTCGTAGTCTCTTTCGCACGTTCATCTAAGTAATTAATTTTTCATAAACTAAGTACCTACCTATGTATGGCAAATGGCAACCGACATGAAAAGAATTAGTTACGTAAGGAAATTTATAGGAATGTAGTTAATAGATTGGGTATTATTTAGTGTGTTGTAGTTACCAACTCGATTCTCAAAAACTACTGAACTGATTTGGATACAATTTGGCAAAGATATGGTTTATAACCAGGATTAACATAAAGGACACTTTTTATCTCGATATTCCCAGGGGATCGAAACTTACGCGGGTGAATCCGCAGGGAGCAGCTAGTATTTAAATGCGAAAATTTGTAAGAATGTATGTATGGATACATCCATCCATTCATCCAAACATTTTTACAAACTTTCGCATTTTATTAGTAGGAAGTAGGATTGAGTAGCTACTGAGTGAATTGCAGGTAGTTGACTGCACGATTGACGTAGTGGTTAAGCGATTGACTGTTGCACAGCGTGTCGCGGGTTCGATTCCCGCGCGGAACAAATATTTGTATGACCTACAAGTAGTTGTTCCAGCTTTGGGTGTTTGTGTGTGTATCCTCCGTGCTTCGGAAAACACGTTAGTTAAGCCGTTAGTCCCGGCTGTCATTCGTAGATCTGTGAGACAACCAGTCTTACCAAGGGATATCGTATTACCCAGTAACTGGATTGTGGAGGTTAGATGGCACTCGCTCCATGTAAAATACTGGTATTCAGCCGAACCCGGTTGGACTGGAGGCGGATCCCGGGCTCCAAAGCGAAAGCCGCGGATACAACCGGGAAATGCGCTTTAGATGAGAGAGAGTTACCAACTCGGTTCTATCGATTTGTTAGATAAGTTTACTCATTTATAAAATAAATTGCGTTTTTTTATTGTTTTACGTAGGTGACTAAAGCCGCTAGACGTTTTTCGATTTCCAGCGCACGCACTCGCCCTATTTTATGACTTGGTTTGTTGTTCACAAACATAAAGTTAGCTTTTGTAGAAAAAACTTATTTGTACGTAAAATTATTTTTCCGAAAAAAAAAATGTTAAGAAAAATAAACATCGGGAACCCTTTATCCACTGTTTGAAGAAATACCAGGGTAAGCAAGTAAGTAAGAGGTTTGTTTTTATTGATGAACTGTTCAATGACCCCGATCAGCTGGCTTTTTGCTAGTGTTGTATTGATTTCAGTTTGAAACTGCGGTTTCTGGTATCATATGTATTGGAATAATTCATAACTTCCTACCATGTAAACATAAGGTTAGAGAACCCTTCCCGTATCGTTTCTTATCTTATCAAGAGGCCGTCCACTTGGTATGTATATACCCTTTTTGTTACACGTTGTATACACATAAAGCACACCTTCCCGTCATAACGCCTTAGGGAACTGCGTTTTCTGATCCCTCGAGGTATTTCCACTGACATCTACTTACTTTACCATCGAGTGTCTTTTGTAAGTCGTCTTATAATTTTATTAACCTCTCAAGATGACCAACTTAGCCATAATTAGCCATACGCCATATTGCACAATGTCGTATTCTTGTAGAAGGTATTGAGTTTTTTTATGATTAAGTATAAACTAGTGCTTGATAGCAATCCCGTCTGATGGTAAGCCGTGTCCAGTGATGCAATCGTTGATGGTAAAGGGCGCTAGTTTATTAAGAGCCTACTCACTCTAGCATTGAAGACACTTAAATTGTAGTCAGACGGAAGCACCGTCGCTGGCAAATTGTTCCAGTCCCTAGATGTACCTGGTATAAAAGCGGCGAAACGCGTCGTCCGGATTGCAGTGGTGTCAACAACGTAAGGGTAGGGTAACTCGGCGTACGACGGGTCGTACGCTGATGGAACATAGATGAGGTAATTAAGTCATGTAATTAACTCGCACACTCTCCAAAATGCATCCTATGGAACACTTACAGGTTGGCTACTCTTTGCATGTTCTCCAGACTTTGGAGACCGTTTTGAACCAAACCTGGGTCGCCAATTAGCCTCTTAGCACGCCTCTCCACCGAATCACTAAAGTTGCCTGGTGGCATTTTGTAGCACCAGCCCATATGTGGCTGCAGTACTCCACACACGAACGAACCTGTGCTTTGTATAACATTAGAAGCTGTCGGTCAGGCGTTATTTCTTTGTTTCCTTTGTTTAGCTTTCCGCACGCGGCTTCGTCCTCGTGGAGTTCGGTTATATCGCGCTTTTTAGATTTCCCTCGGAAATATCAAGTTTTTCCGCGATGAAAAGTACCCTATTATTTAATCCGGACTTCTAACTTTACGTCTGCAAAAGCAATCGGTTTAGTAGTTACGTCGTGAAAGCGGAACAAACAATCAAACAAACTCACTTTCCCATATAAAATATTAGTAAGGATAGCCTTCCTAGATTAATGGGCTATCCAACGCACAAATAATTTTTCAAATCGGACCAGCCCCTGTAGCCAATGTAACATCGCTTCATAGCGAAGCGAAATCGAATACCAAACCAACCAATGGCGGGAACGATTGATCACGCGACGCGATAAATCACGTGGTCAATCGTTCCCGCCATTGGTTGGTTTGGTGTTCGATTTCGCTTCGCTATGAAGCGATGTTACATTGGCTACAGGCCCAGTAGTGCCTGAGATTAGCGCGTTCAAACAAACAAACTCTTTAGCTTTATACAGTATGTTAACTAACAGAGGGCGTTCCCGTTAACCCGAAATAGTATAGCATACATACATGCTAAAAAAAATATTTCCATTCGAAAACAAAATGTTTTAAAATTTTTTCCAATAAGAAAATATTCAATAAAAATTTTAAATTGACATGTAAAAGAAACACACTGTACACGCGAACATGAAAGACGGCAACGTCGCAATTTATTTATACATGACGACTACTATTTTGATTTAAAACAGGAGGTTTCAAATTTATTTCCAATTATAATTTTTTTTTATTCGGATTTTTTTATGCTTATTTTTCTATGCTGATAATTTTATTTTAATCTATTAATGATATATATTAACGAGTTTAAGGGAACGCCCTCTGTTATTTAACATACTGTATATCAGTATAGATGTACCTACGTATATTTTTTTTTTGTCCAACAACTTAAATAACGCAATCCATGTTGTCAAAATTTAAGTTATTTCTAATGTTAGTTTATTACGTAATTTCCCCAAAAGTCTAAGGGCCATCAGGGGTCCAGAGAGGAATAATATATAGGTCGGAAAAGTTAAAAGTATCTGTCTCTCGTTAACATCGGGCATATTTTAATTATTGTGGGCGTAAAATGCGTGGGCGGTGGTGGCGGGTAGTGTTGGTCATAGCGCAAAAGAAAATGGTTGGCACTGTTGGCAGTTTAAACAGGGGCGTAGTTACCGCCGTAGCTGCTGTGTCATTTATACGCGGACCTCGGGCCGTGTGCGTAAGCACAAATTAATAAAAACTTAATTTTTTTATTTCACAAAATTGTTGCAAAAAGCAATTTATTTTTATCCCGCGTAGGTAAAGCATGCGTTCAAAAGTTGGCAATACCATCGGTTAGGTACGTACGTATGGGCAGCGAAGCAAGAGTGTACTGTGTTCCTCGCAGATGTACTTACCTGTAAGTATATCTAATTTCAATTATTTATAAAAAAATTGGAAAAAGTGACAGATAAATAATTAAGAAAAACTTTTTTACAAAAAAACAACCGACTTCCAAAAACCACTACAAAGTGAAAAATAACTAATTTCGGAAGTCGGTGTCAAAAAACGAATATACAAAACCAAAGACACCGACTTCCGAAATTAGTTATTTTTCACTTTGTAGTGGTTTTTGGAAGTCGGTTGTTTTTTTGTAAAAAAGTTTTTCTTAATTATTTATCTGTCCGTCCGTCCGTCCGTCCGTCCGTCCGTCTGTCTGTTACGCTTTCCCGCTTAAACCTCTTAACCGATTTTGATGAAATTTGTCACAGATAATCTTTAGACCCTGAGAAAGAACATAGGCTACCTTTTATCCCGGAAAAATTTGATGTTCCCGAGGGAAATCTAAAAAGCGCGATATAACCGAACTCCACGCAGGCGAAGCCGCGGGCGGAAAGCTAGTTCTTAATAATCACAATCGTAAAAGCTAACTTACTGTAGACTAATACATAAAACTGAAGAGTTTGTTTGTTTGTTTGAATGCCCTTATCTCAGGAACTACTGGTCCGATTTAAAAAAATATTTTTGCGTTGAATAGCCCATTAATTCAGGAAGGCTTTTGGCTATATAAAATTACGCTGCGACCAATAGGAGCGGAGCATAACTAACTCCACGCGAACGGAGTCGCTGGCGGCCGCTAGTACCTACATAATATAGAGCTATAAAGTTATGATCTAAAATTAATGTTTAAAAATAAACATATGATATACTAAAGACTAAGCAAGGACAAACTGTCCTTAAATTACCTTTATATACTAGCTAATCATTGTATTTTAACACCTCTAGCATTTTTCCGTATCTGTGTAATTGAGGGTCTGTAGATATTCAGTTAGCATTACATAAAATTTATTTAAGCTTCCACTGTATCCCCTTTATTCATAAGCGTTGCTTAAAGTTAACTAGTGATTAGCGATTGTTTAACCATACCTACATTTTGGAGGTTTTAAAACTTTTAACGTCACTTAACTCTAATAATTCTATATGAATAAACTCCATAGTGTTTAAGGGTTGTATTCATAAACGATGATCAAAAGTGTATAGTTAAACAATCGCTAATCACTAGTCAAGTTTAAGCAACGCTTATGAATAAAGGGGTATATCTTTAGCAGTTTGTTAAATTTTTTATACAGTGTGTCCCAGAATTCAACGTCAAGCCGAAACGGGGTGACAGGATTGTTTATAACCATCATGAGAAAAATCAGAAATAAATCTATCCCATGGAGTTTGAAAATTAAGGGCATTTAAGTAAAACCTAGAAATTTGGCCAAACTGTAACAATTATTTGATTATTTCGGTTAATTTTGATTACTTTTGTTCATTTGAACCGTAATCCTAAATATCATTTCTAGAGGCCCTGTCAAAACTAACACAATTGCCCCCAAGCTTACTAGAATTAAGAGTATTTATTAAAATTTTCAATTCTTTTTTTTTCTTTGACAGCTTTCCTTTAAAAAAATGTACTGAAGTGCCTTGACAAGTGGCATCAAAACTTCGCTGGATCTCGGTGGTAGGCCATATCATCGACTGCCGGCAGAAGTTATCACTCATCAGACAAAGTCTTGCCGCCATCGATTCGCCGTGCTCCGGCATGATGTCTGGTGAAGCCTTACAGAGGACGGGTCTGTGCAGTTGTGTTGCGATGTGTGACGGGTACGATGCGCCAAATGTTGTTGTGTCGGGAGTTTGGTCGTGGAGGATCTACAAATCAATCTCCCTCTGGCGCAGCATCGTCGGTCGCTTTATTGGGTTTAATATTGGATCACCTTGCTCATCTGCCGTTCCTTCCTATTCACTCATTCTTTTTGAGTGAACTGGCTCTTATAATTAAAAAAAATACAAGTTGGGGCTGTCTCATACGCCTCCTGCCGGAGGCTCAACGCGGGGCCGTGCGGTCCATGGCCCTTTACGGGGCGCCGGTGTGGGCGCGATCGCTAAGGAAGCGACCTGCCCGATGCCTGCCCGCGTCCCAGAGGGTCATGGTCCGGGGATGCCGCATGGTTTCCCCTGAAGTGGCGAGCTTCCTTGCCACATTGGCGCCATGGGATCTGGAGGCCAAAGCCCTCGCACACAAGTGGGAGTAGCGAGAGGAGGCAAAACGCCGGTGCATAACTTCGTTGCCGCGAGAAATCTCGGTACGGCAGACAGAGCTCTGGCAGTATCTCATGGCGATATGGAGAGTGCGATTGTCGCAACCCAGTGTTGTGCACGCCATAATGGCGACGGCAAGTCCCATCTTTGAGGAGTGGCTAGAGAGGCGCCACGGCGCCTTCACCTTCCGCCTGATGCAGGTCCTCACCAGACACGGTTGCTTCAACGCGCGAACAATATGCGGTGACTCATGGGCTCAGATATAACGTCTCAAAGAGTGAATTACTGGTTTTTAAAGCAGGTGGCATGACATATTCGTGTCGCACTGTGTGGTGAACCCCTGCGAAGGGTGGACAAATTCAAGTATCTGGGCCACTGGGTCACCGAAGATCTAAAAGACAATTGTGACATTGAAAGGGAACGTAGGTCGCTGGCTGTCCGTTGTAACATGTTGGCCCGCAGGTTCGCGCGATGTACGAAGCCAGTTTAAGTTACGCTTTTTAAAGTTTACTGTCAATCCTTCTACACGTGCAGCCTGTGGGTTACCTTCACTCAGCGGGCATACAGCGACCTACGTGTTCAATATAATAACGCACTGTGCTGTTGGGGCTGCCGTGGCGTTGTAGTGCGTCAGGGATGTTTGCAGATAATAATATTAATGGTTTTACTGCCATTATTAGGAGTAGATGCGCATCCCTGATGACACGTGTTCACCGCAGTAACAACAGTATTCTCAGGGTATTCGTGGATCGGTGGGATTCTACCATGTGGCAGAGCTGCATGCAGCTCCACGCTGAGTTTTAAGTTATTTTTATGTATGTTTGTGTCTGTAACCTACTAACACTAGAAGTTAAGCAAAAATGTTACTAACCTTATGGACTCCGCGTCTGTAATAAAATTATTCTATTATATAATTCATATAATTCTGTAAATACATATGTTACGCTTCCGAATGATATTTGTTTAATCATAAAATCTGACACTGATTTTTTTATGATTATAAACTAGTGCTTGTCCGCAATCCCGCCAGAAGGTAAGCAGTGATGCAATCGTTGATGGTAAAGCGCGCTGGTATATTAAGAGCCTATTCACTAAAAAAACTCAGTAAATAGGAAGGAAGATGGCAATTGATCGAGGCCATGCAATCTTAAACCCAACAATATGACCAACGATGCTGCGCCAGAGAGAGATTGATCTGGAGAATTTTGCGGGCTTATCAGTACATCCCTTTGTCAGCGCAACACACATAAGTATTTCACTATAGGAAATTGTTACTCCGCAGTCCGTACCTCCCTCATCATCATCATCATTATCAACCTTTTTATCGTCCCACTACTAGGCACAGGTCTCCTCTCATACAGAAAAGGATTGAGTGTAATCACCATATAATCAAAAATAAAGACCGCTTACGATCCTGACCCATTGCATTAGCTTGCAAATTGAATGAAACTCGATTCCCTTTCCTTCAGATTTTGTTTCATTCATAAACAACCGGAATCGTTTTAGGTCGCGTTTCACTGTAACCAAGTTACCGGTTATCGGATGATAGCTGCTTTCCGCACCTTGTTCATCGTTGGTCTTATTTACACGAGGCTTTCTTTTATAGAAGTTATTTTTTACTGAAGATATGTAATTCGATAGGGCTTTCTGCATTGTTTTTTCTTCAGAGATTAGATTTAAGCACTCAACGGGAGGTCCTAGGTTTTTTTCTGACATATTCGTAGATACAGTATCAGAAAAGCCATCACATTTGTAATGCTTTCTTTGGGAGTTCGTCTTGCTGACTAAAGATAGCAAGTTAAATTAATTCCACTTTGATAAGCATGAATTCATTAATAAGGAAGGGAGGGAAACATTCTATTCTGAATGCAAAAGACGTAAACGAGGGGTGATGTATTCGGGTCGCACCGTAAGGTAAGGGAATACGATTACTAAGGTATCTATAGCTCTGATCCCATTCCGCTTCCCCCTGCCACCGATATGAATCATCGCGGAATCCATGGCTCACACTATGAGCCCACGTCGCTGTCGCCAATGTTTACAGTAATTGTGTTGCTATCAATTTACCTACGACCTTGTGACCTCTGAGTCGGCATCGGGTGGCATCGGCGTGCCCAAGCCCAACCCGGCACGGTGCGTGGCCGACTAACAAAACAGAGGGAGCTAGTTGCCCCCTGAACGCATGTCCGAGCCTGCGCAATATGAACACGTCGCCCGGGCCTTTCAGTGAATGAACTGCGGCCGCGGGGAGCGCACGCCTGCCGCCCGCCGACGACATCGGACCCCAAAGAACCTGATATGAGTGACGTCGAGTGGTGTGCGTAGTGATAGTGTGATGGTACGCGCGTGAGTGACGATATGGCCGCGCGCTCGCTGGAGCCCGGCCACCACCGACTATGTTCGGCGTCGTAGGTAAGCGTTACCCGGGCTTCAAGGTCACCCCGTAAACAATTCCCTGGTGACACCCACCAGTTTCCACACCATGCTGAATCTGATGCCATTTTGATTGTCCAGCACACCCTGAGACGACCTGTGGCTGTCTTGGGGCGGTTGCTAGCGTCTTAATGGCAGACGATCCTTGCTAAGACCCCACGTTTTGTGCATTACTGCTCGTTTTTAGTAGCAATTGTTGTAACGAATATTGAATGTTTAACTAAACGTTTCCAAATTACCATTATCGGTGAGAAAAACCACAAAACTTCCATAACCAATTGTAACCTAAAATCTAAAACGCCTTTTTTCAAAGTGATTTCACACACCTACCGATTACTTCTGTAGTGAAAATTGAAGATCTGTTTAGCTTAATTCGCTCATACCATCACTAGAATGCTAAACGACTCCTCCAAGTCTAAAGAAAGTATAATTAAAACTATCGCTGGAACCTCATTAGGTGGCGACAGGCTGAGAATCAATGATCGTCAGGGGTACTCAGTAACAAAGTGTATGAGAAATAGGTGGCTAGGGAGCTATCAGACTGAAGCGAAGGTTCTTCCATTATCTGTAACGTCTTGTGATCGTGTTAACGATTTAACTAGCGAGGATTATGTACCGTAAGAAGGCGAAGTTGTGTAGACTAGCAAAGATTTCAGAATAAGATCGGTCGGGCTGAATCTCGTCTTGTTATGTCATGATATCAAATCTTTGCGAGTCTGGGAATACTTTATTGTATTATTTTCCTATTCGTTGTAGACTCCACATTTTCATACACTAGATTACTTTATGTATAGATGTAGAAAAAGCTTTTAAGACTTCTTATTGTCTAGCTAGAGGGTAGAATAACTCAGTTGTATATAATTTTCTAGCAGTTTATAGCTCAAAAGGTAGGTAGGTATTAAAAATTATATTACATCTTTAAACTGGGCATTAGGTCCGTCAACCCGATCAAAGGGGTAGTAAACTGTCATATTTTGCATTGTGAAACATACGATCTAAGTGTTAGTGGAAAACCCAATTATTAATTTAAACGATCTCTGTCTGCCTAATCCATAAGTGATGAGAGGCGTGGTGTTATGTTTCCACATAGGATTGATGAATTGAAAACACTCAACTGTTTTGATCTTGTACGAAAATAATAGATAAACTAAAAGTTAATTAATAATTTAATCAAATCAAAATATTTACTTGTTAGAATATGGTATACCATATTCCGATGCCGTAACATGGCGTGCGTGTATCACAATCAGCTTTGTCAACTACATAATTTAACTTACAAATTACAGATTCTATTGATTTTTCTTATACGTAGTCATTGATGGTGTAATATTTTTTAAATACTAATAGTTTGAAATTAAACACTAAGTATTTTTTTAACATTGTTAGCGGCAAGGCTTGCGACTGCTAAAACTATATAACCATACCTTTTTTGATCTTTAACTTCTAGCAACATGTATGCACTAAAGAGGGAAGTGTCTACGACTACCATCTGTCATTTTCTTTGCACATTTTTTTACTCATCGAATACTCACTCCAAGATACGCCTATAAAATAAACACCCGTTGACATGCTTTTCATCTGGCGAATCGAATTTCACGTCTCCTCATATCGAGGATGATATATTGAAGCTCAATTTTATAGCTTCAAGGTTTTCAGTTAGAAGACTTCGGTTTTTATGCTTGATCGGGAAAGCTTAGTCTGCATAGCTCATAAAAGAAGAATTTTGATCAAGTGTGCTTTTAAAAATGATCATTTATGGACCACTTTCGGTAAAGTTTAATATTCAATTATATTCTACCGAAAGTGGCCCACACCTAAATGATCATTTTTAATTGACTTTAGGAAGAATAAGGTATGAATTCGTAGCGTATTGGTGAAATATGAATCCATTCTTCATTCTATAGAGCCTTTCCAATTGGAGAAAGATTAGGCGAATGAAGAAATAAATAATATAATAAAAGCTGAAGGTAGACAATTGTACGTAGGAGGAAAGCCACGAAGATTTAACAATGAAGAGCGGGAATAATTTATAACAAAATATACTTTGACAATTTGAAGGAACAAAAATAATTTTAGGGCAGGAAAATATTAGAGGATTCTGCTTAAAATTATTTCTTCTACTCTCTTTCTTCTGCGTTAAGCCCCCTTTTGTTAGTGATATTCTACTAATCTCTTAAGCCTATTTCGTTTCGTTTCTTTCACTTGAAATAATATTTTATGACAGAAGAGTGACGCTTAAAATCTCTGTTTTTCAATCTCGTAGACTAAACTGACATTACGAGTGTTGGCAGTTTATTGCAATTCTTAAATAGTGCCGAAACTTAGCGTTCGTAAAATCAAGTAACGTTTTTTTTACAATAAGTTATCCTGAAATAATGTGTAGGTACTTATTAAAAACGTAATAATACAAAATTAATAATGTAAATTTGACATTTGCATGTGTCAATTTAGTCTACGAGATTAAAAAACAGAGTATAGTTCAAAGTTATTGATCTAACACCAAATTGAAGGGAGTGAGTGAAACGTCATGTCACGAGAACTGTTTTTTTTATTAAGTGTATCTATTCTTTTATCTCTATTCTCTTTACTGTAAATCTCAATTAATGCCACACTCAGGATATTATGTTACAGAGGTAATGGCAGCGATTGCCTTCTCCATAGATTAAACTGAATTTAAGATCAGAACATCTTTTTCATTCTATTTTATTAAGGAAAGCAGAAGAAAAGTATTTAGTTCTATCAAATTAAGACACTTCGTGGTTAGAAATACATTATAAAGTCGTTGCTCTCGGCTGTCATTTGGAGATCATTGACATTTGTTACTGGTAGACAGAACCAGGGGCGTAATTTCACTGTTTTAGTTGAGGTGGCAAACTTTCCTTGGAGGAATCTATACCTGCCAGGGGAGAATTTTGTGCAGAAATAGGTCAAAATAGTAGTTTTTTAAGCTGTTTCTCAAGTGTCTTTCTCAATATTTCAACTGATATTATTTTCCTTATTTAGGTAGATGAAGGCTGAGGAATATGTATTCGTTGGAGTACAAATCCACACTAATATTATAAATGCGAAAGTATCTCTGTTTGTCTGTCTGTCTGTCCGGCTTTCACGCCAAAACTACTGAACCGATTTTGATGAAATTTGGTACAGACAATCTTTAGACCCTGAGAAAGGACATAGGGTCCCTTTTATCCCGGAAAAATTTGATGTTCCCGAGGGAAATCTAAACACCACTACGATCCGGACGAAGCGCTTCGCCTCCTCCTTTATACCGCGTACATCGAGGGACTGGAACAATTTGCCCGCGGCGGTGTTTCCGTCGGACTACAATTTGAGTGTCTTCAAGGCTAGAGTGAATAGGCTCTTAATAAACTAGTGCGCTTTACCATCAACGATTGCGTCACTGCTTACCATCAGGCAGGATTGCGGTCAAGCGCTGGTTTATAATTTATAAAAAAAAAAAAAAAATATATCCGAACTCCACGTGGGCGAAACCGCGGGCGGAAAGCTAGTAATATTATAAATGCGAAAGTAACTCTGTCTGTCTGTCTGTCTGTCTGTCTGTCTGTCTGTCTGTCTGTTACGCTTTCCCGCTTAAACCTCTCAACCGATTTTTGATGAAATTTGGCACAGACAATCTTTAGACCCTGAGAAAGAACATAGGCTACCTTTTATCCCGGAAAAATTTGATGTTCCCGAGGGAAATCTAAAAAGCGCGATATAACCGAACTCCACGCGGGCGGAGCCGCGGGCGGAAAGCTAGTATTACATATTTCTTATATAAATTTTGGGGTGGCCAAGAACTGACATAGAATTTTTTGGGGTGGCAAGGTGGCAACTGCCCACCTTTTGCCACCCTCCGATTACGCCTATGGACAAAACACCAAAATATTGATAACCAGTCATCAAACGGTATGTTGTTACCCTTTAATTTCATAGGTTCCATATAAAACAATCCTTCTCTGTATGAGACTTGTGCCCAGCAGTGGGACGATAAAAAGGTTGATGATGATGATATAAAACAATGATATTTATTGCCAGTTTGATCTAGGTAGCAACAATAAACAATAATTTTTTTTTTTTTTTTTTTAAATCACACAGATTGAGCTAGCCCCAAAGTAAGTTCGAGACTTGTGTTATGGGATACTAACTCAACGATACTATATTATATAATAGATACGTATATAGATAAACATCCAAGACCCAGGCCAATCAGGAGAAGATCGTTTTCCATCATGACTTGGCTGGGGATCGAACCCGGTGCCTCCACGTCGCAGGCAGGCGTGTTGACCGCTGCGCCACGGAGGTCGTCAATAGCCCCGACTCCTTTGTTCACCAACTATAAACTAAATTAAAGTCCACTGCATCTTTTTCTTCCAATTTCATTAAGAGGACAGAACATTATATGTTGGTTTAGACCTGTGAAATTAGTCCCCGCCTGACGAAAATTTATGTAGGTATTTTTGGTCGCCATCATTGATATAATATTAAACAGATATGATATGCTCTAACAAATTAACCAAAATAAATGTGCCTATCGGAACAGCAGCATACACATTCAAATTTTTTATTCTGCGTACATTTCACACGTTGGTACAGTGTGAGTGAGATGGGGCGCACGCAATCTAAAGCATAGAAAAGAAAAAGATGGCTAGTGTTTGTCGTTTGCGCTGTTAGTGTTTGTCGTTTGTTTTTACGAGTGTATCGAGAGTGACTAAAGCGAGATGCTGGATTTACGTTCTTTTGTACGCTTCATTTTCAGTGCCCTAGTGACATATCTACCTTAGTTTAATATTTTATCAATGGTCGCCATGTTTATAATCGCGTCTAAACTGTCTATGGAAGTTTTTTTTTTGGCGGGAATGTCAAGATGAGTGTCACGCTCATTGTTCATTGGACTTTTAAAATTATTTATAGTGTTGTTTACTAAATAAAAGCGCGTGATTTATGTAGTAAAAAGTGCATTCAGTGAACAATTTATACAGAACAGTTAAATATTGCAGCATAGTGGTCACATCATGACCTTACCCCAAATTCCTCCTTGTCGGCCTCACGCGGGAAACGAAAGGAGTTAGTTTAAGTTAAGATAAGTTTAGGATAAGTTAGGATATAAACTTACTCAAGAAAAATACTTACTGAAGACTAGGCTGTATGGCGTACTATGCCTTAGCCTTTTCCGTTCAGGAGAACGGAAAGAAGCAAACCAAAAAAAAATTTCTGTGGTATATCTTAGTTTGACAGGTATAACCTAAATTTTATCTTGTATCCTTTTCTAAATGAAATAGAAATAAAAGATGCACTTAACTTAAAATTAATTTAGGTTGTGAACAAAAGAATCGACGCCAGTATTCTGTTTCATTCAAAAAGCAGAGTTGCATTTAGTGAACAGCGTCCGAATTATTCTGAAGCATTTTGCGTATCAATTGCACCATATATTCGAAAAATGTGTTTTCTCAGTAACGTAAATAACGCAATGGATGTAATTGAACTGTCAAAATGAATCCCATTGCTGCAGATAGTGTGTTTTGCAATTACCTTGGTGAGAGAACTCATTAGCCTTACCATAAATTCCTTCAACAATATAGCAGACCTAGTTTCACAGTCCTATCGCCGCCAACCTCCGATAATGACAGACAACGATTGCAACTAATTGCACACCGCTGTACTTTCCCGTTGAACTCAGTCTGTTGATTAAAGTTTTAAATAACGAGTCTTTGGTCTCGCTTGACTTCGTCCATCTTTCCTCGTTAGGGACCATCACTTTGTCTCGTGTAACCATCCTCTTTTAATTATGGCTGCCTTATTAAAACTAAGCATGTGACCTCATTTTATTGACGGTGCTTGTATATGTTTTAATTAATTTGTTAGGTATATTTACTGTAGCGGTACCTTTTTTTTTTGTTTTCGGGGGGAAACCTTCAAAAGGCACCCGACCCCGAGGAATGAGGTCGGGTTGTGTGGGATTTTTACCTCACTAAAACCACCCCGGTGATCACCATCTGCGCCAAGGGGTGGTCCCGGTTCCTCTTAAAAGACCAAATCCGGAACTCGCCCTGCTCAACGCCTGTAAGGCACATCCCAGGGGGCTGTAGCGGTACCTACAAACGCCACATGGAACAACGCGTCATACTGACGCCAAACAAATTCTACATCTCGCAAACAGAGTTTACCGTGCAACTAGCATACATACACCAAAAAATCAACCGTTGGGCAAGTGCCCGCCAGACATAACACTAGTCTGGTCACAGGATCCTCCCTTTTCTATGGAGTATAAGTGAACTTTACGCCCTGTTCCTCATGCCTCCACATTCACTGTATTAAAATTGGTTGGGGGTAGGGATCATCGACATATATACTAATGGACATACCTTATGGATGAGAATTGTGGCACTCCGAAAGAAAGAGATGTAACGAAGTTTCGTCTATCTTCATCTCTCTCAAAATCATCTATGAGGAAAGAGATAGTGCTAGACCGAAGAAAGCATAGGCCATCTCTCTCACTCTTTTCAAACCAAAAAATTACTGCAGATTATACGCGTAAGGCATGTCCATTAGTATATGTCTATGGTAAGCATGAATGTGTTATAGACTATGGAAATATTAGACAAGGCGCCAAAAGCTTGTTCGTAATCTTGTTATATGTCCACACGGATTTTCGTCAAAGAGGCAATTTTCGGCGTTTTAGGAAGTTTCAAATTTTGATTTCAGTATAATACTGTAATATTTCTGAAATCCCTACATTTTTCACATTGATTATTACTAGATTTTGGACGTGTAAAGTAACGGGAATCGTCCTTCAGGAATCAATTCTTGGACAAAAAAAAATTATTGTCATATAATGGCATATCTGTATTACAGATACCTTTATTTTTGACGTAAAATAATTATATAAGGTTACTTGAGACGACTCGCTTGATTTTTGTGCGAAAGAAATGATTCTAAAGAACAAAACCATTTAAGTATATACTTAACAACAACACGTAACCATCTCAATTTCACAAGAATAAACGCTGTATCGCCAAAATGCTCACGAAATCCTTTTGAATTTCGAATAAGCGACCGTCATAAGTAAAAAACGTCAAAATTTTAATGAGATGTCTTTGAAGGCATAACGGAATTTAATTTGGGGCCTTACTTTATTATGTTAGACATCAAAAAGATGTTCGTTGGTCCAGAAAATTGGGACCCTTGCGAGCAAAGGGCGTGTACCCGTGTGCTGGACCTCAGCTTTTTGTTTTAATCATGTTTTTTTAATGACTGTGTGTGGAAGGGACCCCGGAATTTACACTATACAGTCTTATACCGACAGAATTATGTATGACGGAATGTAATAACTTTTAAGTGGAAATATATAAAGCTTTAACTTTAGAATTGTGAATTTACAGAGGGGTCAGCACGGATTTCGCAAATAGTAATTTTAATAGTTACTTGGTAGAAAGGCTCGTAGGAATCAACTTGGTGCATGTTCGACTGCCCCGTTGGTCTGGCGGTCGCACTCACTGCTGTTGAGTGTGGGCTACTGTAACATTTTGCCTGGGCAAAGGGTTATTAGGGTTTTTCATAAAAATAATCTTAATAACAGACCTGAGTTTGGAAAGCACGCTAAGGCGTTGGGTCTGCACTGGATCTTTCCCTGGTCATCTCAGATTGCTGTAGCATCGGGCTATGAAAATGCTCGCAAAAATTTTGCATTAAAATATCTCCTGCGCCGAAAGTTTGTATCTGATTGGTCGCCACGGTCGAAATTCGGCATGAAAGGACTAATTGGTGAGCGTGATTTAGTGCGTTTGGACTGCGACACATACACCCAGTGAATGTTCCAGCTAACTAGTTTAATTAGCCGTAACGGCCTGAATGATACTCAATAAATTATAGTTTCGATTGGAACTGTGACCAATCATGCGAGAGTCGAATTGGAATTGGTCTGGGTAACTAAGCCAGGGTACTCCGACAAAATGGGTAGGTAACTGTGCTCAACCGAGTGCGAGCCGAGAGAACGATGCGTGGCGAACACTATTTCCTAAGGCTAGGCGGTTGACTAAACAGCTAATTTAACCCGTTAGCTGCTACATTTATCTCTCCTTGTGACCTCAACAGCCTTACAATATGTTTTGGTAGTCACAAAAAGCTTAACCCTTTTCCACCAACAATCATAACCAAAAACAAAGTCGTCATATTCCTGTTATCTCTGCCCAGCATTTATGATCCTGGCCACTGATGATTTCGTCACGTGCCGGTCGAATAATCGTGATACTGTTTACCTGTATTTCTGACCTTTTTCAAGTAGCTTCGGAAAGGGTATATTTAATTAGAAATTACTTAGCATTATTGATTAGTTCCCAGGCGAGTGGAGCTTGGAAGAAATTAAGGAGTATTGATTGAGATATATCGTCTAATAATAATGGCTAATGGCTTGGTATTTATTGGCTTGAGTGTACTGATATACAATATATCTTGTGTATCTTTTGCGATTTTCTCTTTTGAATGAGATAACAGGTGCCTATAGTGCACTTGTGGGTGTGTTAGTAAAATACGGTGATAAGTGTGCTTGTGTTCGTGGCTATAAAAATGGGGTAACCGAGTAGACAAAAAAAATGATGGATGTTTCATTGGAAGCTGTGTGAATGATGATATGATTAGACAGGGGATGAATACTGAGATGACGAGAAGTATGGAAGAAAAATCATGTTGAGGTTGAAAGTTTACAATTACCAAAAATGTTGAGGTTTAGAAAGTACTGTCTAAGAAAAATGAAATGTATATTGATTCTAATTTTTGATGATAATTGATTTATTTTCTCTCTAGATATGGTAATGAATTAGAAGGAAAAAGTGT
Organism: Sesamia nonagrioides; assembly: GCA_017933935.1. Lineage (NCBI taxonomy): Eukaryota > Metazoa > Arthropoda > Insecta > Lepidoptera > Noctuidae > Sesamia > Sesamia nonagrioides. Next base: position 1,150,022 of record JADWQK010002392.1, on the reverse strand, counting down.
TGTGAAGACCATACAAATTAAATACGTGAAAAAATAAAACAATTTATAAACAAAAGGCTAAATAATCAGACAAAATAATCAGCTCTTTCCGGCATAAAAATTACGTATATCAGGATATTGCGTAATCTCTAAAAAGCAAACCAAGGCCGAGTAAAAATTGAAAACGATAACTAAAAATATTGCTATCTCAATTATGTACTTACAAAAACGCGGAATGATAAAAACATTAGAGCAGCACCCTAATTGCAGAATCCATTTTCAGTCACAGTCCTAAAAGTTATGAACGAAATCCATTGCTTCATGTGTTTGCAAAATTCGTCGGCCCAACAATGTACCCAAATCACGCAATGAATGTTGTTCAACTGTCAAGATTAAGGCATAGACATTTAAGTGTCGAGATTGAGTTTTTGGCGGGAAAGTCTAGCTGAGCGTTACGCACATTTTCCATTATCCATACTAATACTAATATTATAAATGCGAAAGTATCTCTGTCTGTCTGTTTGTCCGGTTTTCACGCCAAAACTACTGAACCGATTGTAATGAAATTTAGTACACAGATAGTCTAGAGCCTGAGAAAGGACATAGGCTATAAAACACCCCGCTATGAACAATAGGAGCAGAGCAGCAACAAAAAATGTTGCGAAAACGGGAGCAAACGCGGACGTACATATTGCTCTCATTATTTTAACAGGTGCTTATTTTATATCAACTGAGCTCTTTCGGTTCGAAACTTACGCGGGTGAAACCGCGGGGCGCAGCTAGAACTAAATAATTGTGCGTGATTTATGTAGTAAAAAGTGCATTCAGTAAATAATTTATAAAGAACAGTGAAATATCGCAGCACAGTGGCCACATCATGACTTTGTCTCAAACCTCCCTCGTAAGACGGTTCACGCGGCCGTCTTTTTCGACATGAATAATTCATTATGTGGCATTGGCTAAATGCGCAAACCGTGCGAAGCCAAAAATGAAAGAAAGAAGAAGAAGTGACGAGATCACCCCACAGGCTAAAAGCTCCTCTTTCCGTCTCTTTCTATTTTTGTCTGTTAGTAAGGAAGATTCAATCATTCAGGGCCACACTACCCTACATCAGCACAATAAATTCAACCACCCACTCAAAAGGATCCGTGGGTAAGGACATAACATTGTCCTTCCTGGTCTAATAATAATTTTATTGGCCCTCCCAACCTGCCAACATTTGTATTCAGTTGGCGCGTTCTTCATAAAGTCGTTGAACCTAACCCTTCTGCCCTCAATACCTGTAGCCATTTTGTTCTATATAAATGTTGTTAATAACGTTACTTTTTAACGTTACGTAACGGTTTTATTGTAACCATTTTTCTTACGTTACGTTATCGGATATGGAGTTAGTTTTTATTGTAGCGGGAAATTGAGAGTGCTAACGGGTTGGAAGAAGTGTGTTTTATATTGGGCTTTACATAAAATGAGAAGCGTGTGCCCTTTTCAGCGAGTTTTGGAAGAATGAAATGGGTTTAGAAGTGTTTCTATATTGGGCATGGAAGGATCTATTATTGTCATCCATACTAATATTATAAATGCGAAAGTAACTCTGTCTGTCTGTCTGTCGGTCGGTCTGTCTGTCTGTCTGTCTGATTCCCGAGGGAAATCTAAAAAGCGCGATATAACCGAACTCAACGCGGGCGAAGCCGCAGGAGGAAAGCTAGTAAGAAAATAAATATTTTCTTTATAGAAATGTTTCTCTCTTTAAGCGTCACTAAAGGGCGGTATTTTTGATCAGTCAATAACTTAACCAATTGTTAAAAATGGTTAAACTTAAACAAAATGTGTTTTTTAGTCAATTTTTAGTTTATATAATGCGTACATTTTTATTTTAATTAATAGTTACATGTTGTCAAAAACCACATTTTTTAAATATTTTTAACATTTGGTGGAGTTACTACGGAGAGTAACTACGAATTAAAAACCAACCCTTAGGTATCAATTGCTGTGGTTACGCTCTGCAGCAGCAGTGGTGGCCCAGTGGCCTGGAGGTGGCTCTCAACAAATCGGAGGCCATGGTGTTTCATGGCCCTCGACGGGCGTCGCAGTCCGGCTCACACGTCGTGGTCAGAGGGGTCTCGGATTTTTTTTATAAATTATAAACTAGCTCTTGACCGCAATCCCGCCTGATGCTAAGCAGTGACGCAATCGTTGATGGTAAAGCGCACTAGTTTATTAAGAGCCTGTTCACTCTAGCCTTGAAGACACTCAAATTGTAGTCCGACGGAAACACCGCCGCTGGCAAATTGTTCCAGTCCCTCGATGTACGCGTTATAAAGGAAAACGGCGGTGTAAAGGTTGTCGAGTCCACCATGTAGTACCTGAGATTTGTAAATAAATTTGATTGATTGAAGTAGCTTGATGTGCTGTCGATACGCACGGCACGGTTTCTTTAGCGGTAGGACGTATAAACAGTGCCGTAGAAGAAACATGTCCATCAAGAAGTTTTCATAGTGATCCATACAACACTAACGACCGTGCCTAAACTTTAGTATTTTAGGTCAAGAAACACGAAGGGCCTAACATTACAAATCCCTACAAAGTTAATTTTTACTCATGGAGCAAAACCATGAATTTTGTAAACGTGCCCGGCGACGTAATATGTGTAAAATGGAGGGTATTTTGAGATTGACAGCGTTCTTAGTGTATTTTTGGTTAGTATGGAGATTGGGAGGTGTAGTAGTATATTTATTTATTTAATCTTTTCGCATAAAAATACCTACGAAGACACACTTAATGGCTTAGTCATTATCTACAAGTCAGTTGAAAGTTAAGATGGCAGGTGTTATGGGTGAGAGGGACAAAGATTGAAAGCATTAAAATAATTGAATTATATATAAAAAACGTGCACAACTACACGAATAGGTTTAATGCAGGGTTTCTTAACGTGGGTTCCACCGACCCCCCGGGGTCCATAGTATGTCTATCAGGGATCCGTAGTAAGACAGTCTGTATACTTATTTATTAGGAAATTGTGTAGTAAACTCAAAGAGACGCATTGTCGTTGTCGGGTGACAAATTCAATAATATTCAATACGTATTCACTGCGTACTGTTGTAAATTGAACAAGGTTCTCTGCTACGGCCATGGCTTGTTAGAAAGAGATATCATGGCCCCTGGCAAGCAGGCAAGTGAAGGATAACGGGTGGGTTCAGTTTAACACAGCTCAGAGCGGGTGAATTCATGTGTCGATTCCACATCCAAAAAAAAAAAAAACATGATCCCAAAGGACGATTTACCAATAAAATATTTCTTTTTTAATATATAAAAAGGTTCTTTTTAGTCCAAAAAATATTTTTTTTGGGATCCGTGAAATTGTTTAAAACTTGACACTGATCCGTGATTGCAAAAAGTTTATGAAACACTGATCTAATAACTAATAATGGTCTTGGATGAAAATAAATGAATAGTCTTGTTTGTAATGAGAAAATTTGTTTAGGCCAATTTATTATACAAAGCTTTTCTATACAACATTTCCAAACATTTTGACCGCGTAGGTATTGCATTTTTTTTTAAACAGCACATTTTCTTTGATAATGGGTTAGGATTGCTTAATTTATGGTGACACTATCAGAGCGCCGCGATTTTACCCGGAAAAGGTTCGATCCCGTGAGAATATCCGGATAAAAACTATCCTGGGTTAATCCTGAGTATAAACCTCCTGTGTGACAAATTTTATTCAAATACAAATATAAAGTTGAAACTATGAAATTTTCCAAGTCTCTATGTTTATTGCAAGAAAGAAAGAAATACACATTTATTCAGCACAGACTTAAAGTAAAGACACACAATACATCTAAAATAAACATACATTACGTGGTAACAAATAAAAATGAAATAAAAAGTAAAAAAATCCCGATGTAAAAAATAGCAGTAGAGTGTGCCTAGCGGTTGCACCAAAAAAGCCCAGTTCAGCAAAAATAGTCAGCCAGGCAACTAGTGCCTGACGTTGGTTTTCAACTGAACCTGATGTGAGGCTGTGGATGTACATCAGTTTTACACTACTACATAACGTATATAAAAAATAAATACGTGTTAGATAAAAGATGGTAAGGAATATTTGCATGTACTAAATATAGAATTAAACTTCCTCATGCGCCTGTAAACTCGCCTGAACGTTCAAAATCAGCTGTTTCATGACGTCATAGAAACAGTAGTGGTTTTTATGGTCTATTTGCATATCCTACTACAACATGTAAATTAAATAACGCACTTCCTGAAAATAGTTTGTTCAGAATCGTTTACTGAATCGGTTTATATTATTTTTAATATAGGTAATTTTTTATCCCAAAAATAATTAAAACTACGGAAATTATTGTCATATTAACCTTGTTGTTTGTACAGACTATTAAAATCGCAGTTTTACTTGTATTTATACAAATTTATTCATATTCATAAAAGTTGTGGTGGCCTCGTGGTTAAAACACCAGCCTCTCAAGTATGAGTAAACGGGTTCGATTCCAGGTCAGACAAGTACCAATGTAACTTGTCTAAAGTTATATGTACTTTCTAAGTATATCTTAGACACCAATGACTGAAGGTGAAGGAAAACATCTTGAGGAATCCTGGACTTTAAGTCTGAAATCGCCAACTGAGCATTGAGCAAACGTGGTGATTACGCTCAATCCTCTGTATGAGAGGAGACCTGTGCCCAGCAGTAGGACGATAAAAAGGTTGATAATGATGATGATACAAATTTATTCAATACAAAACATATAAAAAAAACCTTTTTCCAAGAACGTTAAGGTCTTCGTTCTCCAAGAATTGGTGTAAATAAATTAATAAATAACAAAGTATATACATGTTAAATTAAAAATTAAAAGATATAAATTTAAAGATATCATTATAATAAAAGTTGCTCTTTTGATTTATTGTAGTAGTTTGGCAAACGCTGTGACGTTATTTTGTAATGGCGGCACGTGGAAAATGTCGTTTTGGAAAGCGGGGATTGTCGAAAGGTCACTTCGCTTTGAGGGGCGGACCAGGGAGCAAAACTGTCGGTTTGCCTATTTAAATTGTTATTGCCAATATTGCCAATATTTACACTTCGTTTAAAATAATTCAAAACGCTACCCATGAAATGGAGCCGCTACCACCACACCAAGATTGTGACAATCTATAGCTCCGCCGTCGCTGATGTCGTCGTATGATTAGAACTAAAAACGCAATGTTTTCTTATCTTTTACACACTTTTCACCTAATTTTAAGTAGTTAGTAGAACACATTTTTAAAATATAGCTCCGATTACAAAATTTAAAACCATGAAATATGACACTACGACCTTGCCAGCCGTGCGTAGTAAGTGCTCTTAAAAGGTTCAATATTTAGCCACAGTCTCATCTTAATGACAAACAAATATCAATAACTTGTCAAAATTGTACAGAAATTAGACGAATTTTTGACACATTGACACTGAAAATATTTTTAAGAACGTTCGCAACTTTCTGAAAAATACAGAAATTGCCCTATTCTATACTACTAATTCTGTACTTCTAAACTAGTCGTTGTGGCCTAGTGGTTAAAACACCAGCCTCTCAAGTATGAGTGTGCGGGTTCAATTCCAGGTCAGGAAGTACCAATGTAACTTTTCTAAGTTATATGTACATACTTTCTAAGTATATCGTGGACACCTATGACTGATTACAAGGTGAAGGAAACATCTTGAGGAAACCTATGGACTTTAAGGTCCGTATTATAGAACGTCACTCAAAACTCAAGCTTTACTTAAGTCTCGTTTGAACCCTTTTGATTGGTTGAAACTAGTTTTAAGTAATGCTAAAGTCTAGAATAACGTTCTGTAATACGGACCTAAGTCTGAAACCCGCATTGAGCAACCGTGCTGATTACGTTAAATCCTTCTCTGTATGAGAGGAGACCTGTGCCCAGCAGTGGGACGACAAAAAAGGTTGATGATGAAACTAATGTAACCATCATTAGAGGGAAAGGTCCTGTGGATTCTTTCAATGAGTAGGCTCAGGTAAGCGTGTAAAGCTGAAAGTATTCAAATATATTCTATTGTGAATGTGAAGACCATGTGGACATTTTTCCTTCCTAACTTAGATTTAATGATAATCTGGTAATTTATGCGGTCCACCCAAATGTCCTTCCTTCGGTAATGTTCGTCGAGTTGCTGATCTCCTTAAATTCCTAGATACTCGGCTAGTGACAAATGCGTGAACCACTTAAGCGTGATTGAAGATTTTTTCTATTATGTAATGCATTCTCTATCTGCATGTAACTGGTATACTATGTATCTAATTGTACCTTTATGAAAGGAAAAAACTATATTATTAAATTTAAAAAAACCAATGGAGTGCCTGTGCAGTCCCACTATAGGGCAAAGGACTCTTTCTAATCCCCTCATCATCATCTCAGCGTTAATCCCAGTCGCATCCGAAGCTTTTTTCAGCTTTGGAGTCTGGGGTCTGCTTTACCAGTCTAACTGCTGATATGGCTAAACTTCGACATTTTCCGTGAAGCGACTGCCGTCTGACCTCCACAACCCGAAGGCGACATCGAAGCATTGCAGTTAGACCAATTGTTGGACTTTTGAGGGCTCCAGCAACCCGTAACGACTGCCACTAGATGTTCTTATGGCAACCGGGACCAACGACTTAACGTGCTTTCCGAGGCACGACCAGACCAGTGCAAATATTCATATTCATGCATACAAATATGTGCACTGTGCGGGGATCGAACCCGCGCCTTCTTGCGCGGCGGCCGCGTCCGCTACCGCTACGCCACGGAGGCTGTCAACTCTTTCTAATACCCTATTCCATATAATTATGTCTTTTGCCAGTGCCAGCAGCATCAGTAGGAGTTTAAATAGTCATTCATAAACGTTGTTTAAAGTTAACTATTGATTAGCGATTCTTTAACCATACATTTTTGACCTTTTAACGTCACTTAACTTTAATCCTCGTTTATGAATAAACACCACAGTGTTTAAGGGGTTTATTCATAAACGAGGATTAAAGTTAAACGAACTCTCACTAGGGAAGCGGGCAGCAGCGCTTCTCCTGTGGAATATCAAATCATTGCAATCCCCAACCCGCCGGCCAAGCGTGGAGATTATGGCATGGATTATGGATTATTTTCTCGGTGGTAGGCCATAACATCGGCTACCGGCAGAAGTTACCACCCACCAGACAAAGTCTTGCCGCCAAGCGATTCGTCGTGTTCCGGCATGATGTCTGGTGAAGCCGTACGGAGGACGGGTCTGAGCAGTTGCGATGTGTGGCGGGTACGATGCGCCAAATTTTGTTGTGTCGGGAGTTTGGTCGTGGAGAGTCTCCAGAGTAATCTCCCTCTAGCGCAGCATTGTTTGGTTGTGTTGGTCTTGGGTTTAGCATTGCATCACCTCGCTCAACTGCCGTCATCCTTCCTATTCCTTAGTTTTTCAAGTGAATAGGCTTAATAAAATAGTGCGCTTTACCATCAACGATTGCAGTGATGCAATCGTCGATGGTAAAGCGCGCTAGTTAGCTACTAGCTTACCATCAGGCGGGATGGCAGTCAAGCACTAGTTTATAATTATGTAAAAAAAAACCCCAATGAAAGCCTTGGGGGAGGCCTTTGTCCAGCAGTGGACATCTATAGGCTGAAGAAGAAAGAAAAAGTTAAGTGACGTGCAAATGTTTAAAATGAACAATGAAAAACAATCGCTAATTACTAGTTAACGTTAAGGAACGTTTATGAATAAGAGGTTTTTTATTAGATTTTCAATTTTAGACAAAACGGTTTAGTTGTCACAATCCTGCCTCCAATGTTGCCTCCTCCTTTATACCGCGTACATCGAGGCACTGGAACAATTTGCCAGCGGCGGTGTTTCCGTCGGACTACAATTTGAGTGTCTTCAAGGCTAGAGTGAATAGGCTCTTAATAAACTAGTGCGTTTTACCATCAACGATTGCGTCACTGCTTACCATCAGGCAGGATTGCGGTCAAGCGCTGGTTTATAATATGTAAAAAAAAAAAAAATATGTGATGTTCTAAGACTTGCAGAGTTCTCACGCTGTTTTGAAGCAATCGTGATTTTATTTATACAAAGTAAAGCGCCTTCATACGGGTAGATATGGCTAAACCAGGTCAAAAGAAAAATGGCCTCTTTTCCCCCTATTTATCTCTCTCTTTAGATTAAGCAACGTATTCCGTTTAGTATGGCGGGTTTAGAGAGATTGATTGCGACATAATCCTTTAACTGTCCCATACTTAATATGCTATACATCATGGAGCAGGAAGTTTATATGTATTATATATACTTAAGGTCATCATCATCCCAGCGTTAATCCCAGTCGCATCCGAAGCATTTTCAGCTTTGGAGTCTGGGGTCCGCTTTACCAGTCCAACTGCTGATATGGCTAAACTTCGTCATTTTCCGTGAAGCGTCTGCCGCCTGACCTCCACAACCCGAAGGTGACATCGAAGCATTGCAGTTAGACCAATTTTTGGATTTTTGAGGGCTCCAACAACCCGTAACGACTGCCACTAGATGTTCGTATGGCAACCGGGACCAACGGCTTAACGAGCTTTCGGAGGCACGACCAGACCAGTGTAAATATTCATGTTCATGCATACAAATACTTGCACTGTGCGGGGATCGAACCCGCGCCAGCTTGCGCAGCGGCCGCGTCCGCTACCGCTACGCCACGGAGGCTGTCCCCGCACTCTGGTCGTGTTTATATCAGAAAATGATATTGGCGCGGATTTCCCTTATTTATAAACTAAAATAAAGTTTTGTGAATGCAATAAGATAAGGACAGAAGATAAATCCATACTAATATTATAAAAGCCAAAGTAACTCTGTCTGTTTGTCTGTCTGTCTGTTACGCTTTCCCGCTTAAACCTCTCAACCGATTTTGATGAAATTTGGCACAGACAATCTTTAGACCCTGAGAAAGAACATAGGGTACCTTTTGTCCCGGAAAAAAATGATGTTCCCGAGGGAAATCTAAAAAGCGCGATATAACCGAACTCCACGTGGGCGAAGCCGCGGGCGGAAAGATAGTATTTAGGATTAAACTAATTTATCTTTTGTCCTTTTCTTCCACGCAAACTAAGTCGCGGGGATGGCCGGTTTCGCAAAAGTAAAATTCGTTTTTCTTAATGGACAGACGACAGCAGGTCAAGCTACCGGAAACTGTCAAATATTCCCAATCAACCTTGAGCCTTAATGCTTTAGAGAAAAATTTGAAAATCTAATAAAGGAATCTGACAGACTATAGTAGTTTTATGTGCTGTCGTCTGCACCTAACACCTGAATAAAGGATTTACGCATAACTCAAGGCACGACGACGAAAAACAAGCAATACAATAATAAGCACTCTTATTTGACTAGAAATGAACGTCAAGAAGCTTCTTACGGCATTCTTAGGAAAACAACACATTTCAAATACCCACCCACACATCCGTACAACTACACTTTCATACACACAACCAAACATATACAAGGACAGACAACAAAAGAAATTGGTATTCAGGTACCTCACAATAATTGTATCGGTGGTTTTAACTTCATTTAAATAATTATAAAAGCTTTATTGTTATAGAGACACCAAACATATATACGAGTACACACATTGACCATCATTAATCTTTTTACCGTCCCACTTCTGGGCACAGGTCTCCTCTCATACATAGAAGGATTGAGCGTAATCACCACGCTCAATGCAGGTTGGCGATTTCAGACTTAAAGTTCAGGTTTCCTCAAGATGTTTTCCTTCACCTTGTAATCAGTCATTGTTATCCAAGATACCTACCTATACTTAAAAAGTCCATATAACTTAGACAAGTTACATTGGTAGTTGCCTGATCTGGAATCGAACCCGCACACTCGTACTTCAGAGGCTGGTATTTTAAGCGCTAGGCCACCACAACTACACATTGACATATTTTAGTTTAAACTAGCCCCCATACTGGGATTCGCTGTATTGTGGAGACTCTTTCTTCTTACAAGATGACAATATAATATAAAAGATGGGTACATGTAGGTACAATGTACATAGATCACATAAGGGTTTTTATTTTGGAAGGCAAGCACCCGATCGATTCTCTAAAATCTCATCCATACTAATATATAAAGCTGAAGAATTTGTTTGTTTGAACCTGCTAATCTCAGGAACTACTAGCCCGATTTGTAATTTATTTTTGCATTGGATAGCCCATTAATCCACGCATTGCATAGCACATTAAACCACGCGAAAACAAGACACGAATTCGCTGGCGGCCTCTAGTTTTCTATAAAAAAGCTGACATTGGGCTCTTGGCTTTAGTAAACCTAATGAAGAGAAGCCTAACGATATCACGCGCGGCCGCTATTCGTGAATAATTAGGTAAAGTGAGGTTACAGTGAGATGTCAATAGTGTCAATTCCCAACAGGCAGTTAGAATGACATCTCACTACATCTAAATTTTACGGTGAGATGGTTACAGCAACGCACTGTATTGCAATACAATTTATACAATACTTACTAGAAGTTTCGCCGGGGAATTTACCTCAGGTATAAAGCTGAAATGTAGCAACCAGTTATCAATTCGGACGCTTGAATTACAAATTTATTGTGTTGAAACTTTCATGGACAAAAATCTTCACAAAGTGCTCTATTACAGACATGTGACCTGTCTATAACCGATGACATGATTGTACATGACTTTTGCGTAGTGCAAATACATTTATTTTTAGCCTGCCCACTAAACCTTTTAGTCGTCAGTACGGCTGCACGTACGGGTTTTATCTCGCTCGCGCCTGAAGGCATTAAGCTAGCTGTAAAGTTTATTGTTTGTTTAAATTTTCATGAGGTCCCCGCCGTTGTGAGCCTGCTTTATAATGTACAAGAGCTTACCAACGTTTTCATTGTTGATCTTTAAGTGTTCTGCGTGAGCGTCGCTTGGTACTTAATAGAAATATTTATGTGATATTGGACCAGATTCCCTTCTTCACAAATTAAATTAAATTTAAGTTCATCTGTGCATCTTTTTCTTTATATTTAATTAAGAAAAGGACGAAATAATTTATATTTATATATTTTTTTCTTTTGGAGTTTACTCCTTAAGAATCGATTTTCATATACATATAAGGCGCCCGGTATGAGAAAAATCCGAGGGGTAAAACCTACTAATGAGTAACGAATTTTAAGCGTTACTATTTTAGTGCGCACCTTTGGTGCGCAACTTTCTAATCTAAAAAAGTGGCATAATTATCTTTTTACAACTATATTTTGTTGGTTATTAAGATAATGTTATATTAAAAAAAAATAATAATAATTTAAAAACAATGCTTATAAAAAAAAAAATATTATTAACTTTCTTAAAATTGGTTAAAATTTTCATAAATATGCATTTATAATTTTTTTATTTTTTTTATGATTTATTTTATAAATAATTTTTAAAAGAATAATAATAATATTTTTTTAAATTTTTTTTTTCTCGTACTTAAGGAGTAAACTCCAGTCGTGCATCGGAGCTGACACACACACTTTTTTTTTTAAATTACTGACTAGCGCTAGACTGCAATCCCACCTTATGGTAAGCAGTGATGCAATCGTTGATGCTAAGGCGTGCTAGTTTATTAAGCCTACTCACTCAAAAGAACTGAGTAAATAGGACGGAAGACGGCAGTTGAGCGCGGTGATGCAATGTTAAACCCAACAACACGACCAACGATGCTGCGCCAGAGGGAGATTGATCTGGAGGCCCTCCACAACCAAACTCCCGACAGAACAACATTTCGCGCATCGTACCCGGCACGTACATCGCAACACAACTGCTCAGACTCGTCCTCCGTACGGCTCACCAGACATCATGCCGGAACACGACGAATCGCTTGGCGGAATGACTTTGTCTAGTGGTAGTGTACTTATGCCGGCGGCTGATGTTGTGGTCTACCACCGAGAAAATATATATGTATTTATTTATTTGTTCTATCCTCTTCTCAATAGGATAGAATGAAACGGATGTACTTAATTTAAAACTAGTTTAGTTTCTGAACAAGAAAATCGACGTCACTACCATGTTTCATCAACCTTTTTTTTCATGTTTCTTCCCACTGCTAGGCACTCTCCTCTCATACAGAGAAGGATTGAACGTAATCACCACGCTTGCTCAATGCGGGTTGGCGATTTAAGACTTAAAGTCCAGGTTTCCTCAAGATGTTTTCTTCACCTTGTAGTCAGTCATTGGTCTCCAAGATATACTTCGAGTGTACATATAACTTAGAAAAGTTACATTGGTACTTGCCTGATCTGCCAAACTTGAGAGGCTTGTGTTTTAACCTCTATGCAACCACGACTACACTTGCATTTATTTTGGACTGTATTTGTAGTTAAATTTGATGACCTGCCAACCCCCTTCCCCTATCGTAAATCTGACCTCTTTACGCATAAAAAAGAGGTTCGCAATAATAAATAAAAAGAGACGGTCCTTTATCCTTATTCGCCAAATGTAGCAGGAACCCAGGAAACGATGGGGTGTTATAAAGGAAAAATGTATATTGTATAATGTTTTTCCTCTTGGCAATTGGACTCTGTTGTTGGGGATGCCATTTCTATTCGATTTATGATTGTAGCTCGTGATTATCTTATAAGCTTTACGAGTTTATTAGCGGAGTTGTTTTATGGGGCAGTATTTTTTGTATTACGGGTTTTATATAATTAGTAACGGGATTGAGTCTGATATCGATGTAATTTTACTGGTTTTCTTTTTATCCAGAAGAATACAACAATGCTGTTTGGTAGTGATTAACAGATGGTATTACTTACTGCAATTTAATGATAAAACGGCAGAGTAATTGCTTAACACACTATCAGCAGCAATGGGTTTCATTTTGACAGTTCGACAACATTCATTGCGTTATTTACGTTGTTGAGCAGTCACATTTGTCGAACATTCGGAGGAATGGATTAGCCACTTGAGTCAAAATTATCCAAATTGAGAGTAGTAATGTGTTACGCAATCGGTACTAATGTGGGCTATCCACGCCACAACACAACGCATCTCATAAATCCTTCTTCACCATTTTGGTTAATTTTCTATGGCCCGACGCACACTGCAGGCGTACTAGGCTGCACTTTTAGTATGGAAATGCGTTGGACTGCGGATCATTGCAGCTGTCATGAGCGCTTGAAATGTTTAAATACATACATTATTTATTTTAAAGCTTTCTCATATATTTTTATTAACGCTAAGATTAAGATTTAATTTTCCTTGACGTGCGAAAAAATACATAATATTTGAAAAAAAACCCTATTTTATTAATAACTAAGGTCGATTCAGTAATTAATTAGGACCAAACTACAAACTCAACATACACTCAACATATACTCGACATAGCTCTGCGAGTCGCTAAACTTAAGTGGCAGTGGGCAGGGCACATTGCTCGTAGAACCGATGGCCGATGGGGCAGCAAGGTTCTGGAGTGGCGGCCACGCACTGGAAGACGCAGCGTAGCGAGGCCCCCAACAAGGTGGACCGATGACCTGGTAAAGGTCGCGGGAAGCCGATGGATGCGGGCAGCACAAGACCGGTCAACGTGGAAAGCCTTAGGGAAGGCCTTTGTCCAGCAGTGGACATCTATAGGCTGAAGAAGAAGAAGAAGAGAAACTATTCAAACTCTTCCATTTATTTTGTTATAGGTTGTATAATTCTAATATAATGATGGTAGATAGTGATGGTTATAAGTATATATTTTGGTAATAGTATGTACGTGTATATATAGCTTATTTAAGTATTTATTAAATAGTGTTGTGACTTTTTTTTTCTTTACAATGTTTTCCACTTAAAGCACCTGCCACTAATCTCTTCATCACCTATGGTTGACTGGTAGAGAATGCCTAAAGCATTAAGTCCGCCTCTGTACAATTTATGTGCGAAAGAATAAATAAATAAATAATGATGGTAGATAAAGAAGGTAGGTAATCCATCTACAGAACATGAATATAAAATGTAAAGTAAGATTAATCAACATCATCATCAATTTTTTTTATCGTCCCACTGCTGGGCTCAGGTCTCCTCTCATACAGAGAAGGATTGAGCGCAATCAACACGCTTGCTCAATGCGGGTTGGCGATTTTAGACATACAGTCCAAGTTTTCTCAAGATATTTTCCTTCACCTTTTAATTAGTCATTGGTGTCAAAGATATACTTATAAAGTACTTATAACTTAGAAAAGTTACATTGGTACTTGCCTGACCTAGAATTGAACCCATACACTCATACTTGAGAGTCTGGTGTTTTAACCACTAGGCCACCATGACTAATAATAATTAATCTGTAAGATTAATAATCTGTGGATTCATAATGAAACTGTAGCCTATCAAGGAATAGTAGCAATCACAACTTATAAATAATCACGTACCTGCGTCACAGATAATAAATAACGATTGAGGTAAAATAACGTTATAGCCGTTATTATAGTTACCTGGCCCAGTTACCCAGCGGTATGGGACACTTCACGCACCCAGAGGATAGGTCACGTTTATAAATAGGGGTAGAAAAGAGTTTGTAGTCCACCCTTTGTGATTCTCTAGGGGTGTAGCTATTCTTGTTCATGTCATTGATAGAACGGTTTAATTAATTTTATAAAGGAACTAGCTTTCCGCCCGCGGCTTCGCCCGCTTGTGATACGGTTATATCGCGCCTTTTAGATTCCTCATTTTCGGGGATTAATTATCATTAATATTTCATCATATCATTTAGCTTCTAAGTTTACATGTGCATATTCGTTTACAATATATTACCTTGTTTTAAACGATACAAAGCGCCATCTATCACCAAACTGGTATGAAGCTAACAATATTTTTTGTTTTCCTCGGGATTATCATTTTTTTCCGTAATAAAAAGTACAATATTATTTAATCCAGACTTCTAACTTTACGTTAAATATTTCAAAGCAATCGGTTCAGTAGTTACGGCGTGAAAGCGGAAAAACAAACATACTTTTTGATTTATAATATTAGTAAGGATAAGGATAACAGTGCCCTGCGGTTTCACTCGCATTGGTTTCGATTCCGTAATATAGAGCAAAAATTTACCTATGTGTTAATTCTAGTTATAAACATCTGCCAGCAAAATTTTATCCAAATCCGGCGAGTAGTTTTTGGGCGAAAGAGTAACAAAAGTAGGATTTCAAACTGTTCACAAAATAGGGTTATTTTTGCTGTTTTCCTCTGGCTCTTTTTCTCTATGATAGGCCATAACATCCGCTGCCGGCAGAAGTTACCACCCACCAGACAAAGTCTTACCGCCGAGCGATTCGTCGTGTTCCGGCATGATGTCTGGTTAAGCCGTACGGAGGACGGGTCTGAGCAGTTGTATTGCGATGTGTGGCGGGTACGACGCGCCAAATGATGTTGTATCGGCAGTTTGGTCGTGGAGAGTCTCCAGATCAATCTTCCTCTAGCGCAGCATCGTTTGGTCGTGTTGGTCTTGGGTTTAGCATTGCATCACCTCGATCAACTGCCGTCATCCTTCCTATTCCTAAGTTTTTTAAGTGAATAGGCTTAATAAACTAGTGCGCATTACCATCAACGATTGCATCGCTGCTTACCATCAGGCGGGATTGCAGTCAAGCACTAGTTTATAATTATTAAAAAAAGGTTATATTCTGCTCCTAGTGAGCATTGAGAGGAGATCAGTGTCCCAGCTGTGTGAACGTCATAAGCTAGATATGTGGGATAGCCAATCGTATCTGCATTTGCGACACATTCGAGTTTATGGAAAAAACTAACTTAATTCCTACAAAGTAAAGTTCAGTTTATTAAAGTTCGGTTGGTGCAGGGGCTGAGCCCTCGCTTTGCTACGCTGCGTGTCCCGGGTTCAATTCCCGTACGGAACAAATATTTCTATGGCCTACAGGTAGTTGTTCCGCGTCTGCATGTTTGTGTATTAAAGTTTTGTTTGTAAGTTAAGGAATAGTGGCAAGAAACAAAATATTTACAGGTTATCATAAAGCCACGTATTCATTAGTAAACATTTGTTGATTAATTGTTTAATACTAGCGTTAAACAAGTTTACAATAAACACATGTAAAAAAAATGTGCAAATATTTGTATGCATGAATATGAATATTTGCATTGGTCTGGTCGTGCCTCGGAAAGCACGTTAAGCCGTTGGTACCGTTTGCCATACGAATATCCAATGGCAGTCGTTACAGATTGTTGGAAACTTCAAAAGTCTAACAATTGGTCTAACTGCAATGTTTCGATATCGTCTTCATGTTGTGGAGGTCAGACGGCAGTCGCTTCACGGAAAATATTTAAGTTTAGCCAAAATCAGCAGTTAGACTGGTAAAGCGGACCCCAGACTCCAAACATGAAAAAGCTTCGGATGCGACTGGGCTGAGATGATGATGACGATGAGGGAATATTTTAGGAGTAATTTTGCCTGACCCGTTTCCTTTCCGACTTCGTCAGTTATGTAAACACTAGCTGCGCTCCACGTTTTCACTTGCATACTACTCCTAGTTATAAAAAATCTGTGTGCCAAATTTCATCCAAATTCGTTCAGTGGTTTAGGTGTGAAAGCGGAACAAACACACAAACAAACTCACTTTCGTAGTGACAATATTAGTAAGGATCACTGGCCCTAGCAACAAGGAGCGCGGGGGGCATTATTTCCAGCATTTATCGTTTTTGCTCAAGATATATCATTTCCATCTTCCAATCTGATTGTCAACATCCCCTTCACTAAAGTAAACAGTTCTATAGAATTTTATGTCGCCGTATAAAAGATACACCAGAGACACCCCATAGATTTCCATTTGTTCCATTCCTTTCTACTGAAGAAAAATGTAAAATGTATTCGTTTTGGTGTCATTTTGTATAGTACTAAGTAGATTGTCAGTGGACACTTTGTAAGATGAGATATTTTCTAAAAAGATTAGTCCAGATCGTTCATCCTATAATTAATTATAACTTACCAGCTTTCCGCCCGCGGCTTCGCCGGCGTGGAGTTTGGTTATATCGCGCTTTTTAGATTGCCCTTGGGAATATAAAATTTTTCTGCGATAAAAAGTTTTTATTTAATCCGAGCTTTTAACTTTACGTCTGCAAAATTTCAAATAATCGGTTCAGTAGTTACGGCGTGAAAGCGGAACAAACAAACTTACTTTCCCATTTATTTTCTCGGTGGTAGGCTGTAACATCGGCTGCCGGCAGAACTTACCACCCACCAGACAAAGTCTTGCCGCCAAGCGATTCGGCGTGTTCCGGCATGATGTCTGGTGAATCCGTACGGACGACGGGTCCGAGCAGTTGTGTTGCGATGTGTGGCGGGTACGATGCGCCAAATGTTGTTTAAGTTGAGAGTCTCCAGATCAATCTCCCTCTAGCGCAGCTTCATTTGGTCGTGTTGGTCATTGGTCTTGAGTTTAACATTGCATCACCTCGCTCAACTGCCGTCACCCTTCCTATTCCTTATTTTTTTAAGCTTAATAAACTAGTGCGCCTTACCATCAACGATTGCATCACTGCTTACCATCAGGCGGGATTGCAGTCAAGCACTAGTTTATAATAAAAAAAAAAACAAAAAAAAAAAAAATAGGACTAGCGGTAGCCAGCGACTTCGTTCGCGTGGAGTTAGTAATTTGAACATGTCATGCTCCTCTCCTATTGGTCACAGCGTGATGCTATTTAGCCTAAAGCCTTCCTGGATTAGTGGGCTATGCAACGAAAAATACTTTTTCACATCGGATCAGTAGTTCCTGAGATTAGCGCGTTCAAACAAACAAACAAACAACAAATTTTTCAGCTTCATATATTAGTATAGATAATTCTATGGATTATATTCATCTGAAGTAAGTCATTTTTATTTATTTATAATCCATACTTTTAAGTTATAAACACTTTCATATTCCATACTTTGATATTATATCTACTAGCTGCGCCCCGGTTTCACCAGCGTAAGTAGTAGTACGATTATTTATTAGAAAATTGCACTTATGAATATAAAAAATAGATAAAAACCTATTCTCAGGCCTAAGGAATGTATATACGATATTTCATTATAATTGGTTTAAACGTTTTGGAAGAGAATTTTATATAATAGAAGATTTAAGTTATAAATTTAAGTTATAACGCAATCGCGATTTATTTGCCAAGAATGAAAAACAAATATAAGTTTATAGAAAATTAACTTAAACTCCTACGCAATAAAGTTCAGTATACGCAACAACTTCAAACATTATATAAGTTATCAAGAATGCTCGAAACTCTAAAATCAACTTAAATTCTATTGAAATAAAGTTGATACTTGTTTAACTTGATATAATATAAATTTAAACTTTACATTAAGAGGGGACTAGTGTCGAGGAATTTGAAAAATAGGTACATATTTGAAGAAAAAAGGACAGCTGCTCAGACTGATTTTACATGTAAAAACGTTGACCACAAGACGTTTCGTATTCCGCTGTTTTCGTTTTCAAAACACGATAGATCTCAATTATTTTTACTATTATATTGTTTTTTATCAAAACTTTGACATTTGTCTAATAGTCGTCTGAACATCGGGGTTAAAAAGGGGTTATTTTTCGGGATTTTGAAATATCATATTTCTTTTATTAAATAAATTTTGGAAAATATCAAATAACAGGAGCACGTATAATTAAAGGTGTAAAATTGATGAGAAAGCGCCACTAGAGTCCCCTCTTAACTTCATAATCATCATCATCATCATCATCAGCCCCTACTCGTCCACTGCTGGACATAGCATCCTCCATGGCACGCCAACAAGCTCGATCCTGAGCAGTTCTCCGCCAGCCACTACAAGCCACCTTTTTCATGTCGTCGCTCCATCTCGCCCAAGGGCGTCCCACGCTACGTTTGCCGAGACGCGGTCTCCACTCGAGGACTCGTTTACCCCAACGGTTGTCGGTCCTGCGGCATATGTGACCAGCCCATTGCCACTTCAGCTTGCTAATCCTCTCAGCTATGTCGGTAACTCTGGTCCTCTGTCGGATCACCTCATTTCTGATGCGGTCCTTCAGAGAGACGCCCAACATAGCCCGCTCCATAGCTCGCTGAGCGGCTTTAAACTTATGCACTAGTCTGACCGTTAGTGTCCACGTCTCGGCTCCGTAAGTCATGACGGGTAGGACGCATTGGTTGAAGATTTTTGTCTTCAAACATTGTCTTCATAATCATAGTCCAATGAATTTAGTTATCGTGACAGCTATCAAAAGGAATTTAGTTAAATTTGGAGAGAGACTATGCTAAAATGTGGCATTTTAATTTGGGGCTCGCAAGTTGCGACAGACAACGCGGGTGTCTTTAGTCACGAAAACATTTGAAATATTAACATAAAATGTATTTGAATTAGATTTTTCTTTGTTTTTTTTTTAATTATCTCTGCATCACCTTAAGGTAGACTGGCAGAAAATGCCTAAGGCATTAAGTCCGCCATTGTACAATGTTTTTCTTTGTACATAAAGTTTTAATAAATAAAAAAATTGTAAGGAAAATTGTGCAGATAGCGTTTGCCATGCTGTAGTATTACAGGCTAGTTAGTAGAAAAACCGGCCAAGTGCGAGTCGGACTCGCACACAAAGGGTTCCGTACCACGTACCCGTATCTTTAAAACGGCAAAAAATCACGTTTGTTGTATGGGAGCCCCGTTCAATATTCATTTTAATTCATTTACTTATTTTTGATTTTAATATATAACCAAATATTCTGTGATCATTTCAAGTGTCTATCTATTTCCTTTATTAATATGCAGCAAAAACTGCATAAAATCACGTTTGTTGTATGGGAGCCCCCTTAAATATATTTTTAAAATTTCTAGTATTTCTTGTTTTAGCGGCAATACAAATACGTAATCTCTGAATATTTCAATTGTCTAGCTATTACGGTTCATGAGATACAACCTGGTGACAGACGGACGAACAGACGAAAAGCGAAGTCTCATGAATAGGGTTCCGTTTTATCTTTTAGGTACGGAACCCTAACAAAGACACGTTTGCAACTCACACGTGGTAGAAATGAAACCTTTAAACTTTTTTTTTAATAACTGTAAACTAGTGCTTGACAGTAATCCTGCCTGATGGTAAGTAGTGATGCAATCGTTGATGGTAAAGCGCGCTAGTTTATTAAGACTATTCACTCAAAAAAATCCGAGTGAATAGAAAAGACGACGGCAGTTGAGCGAGGTGATGCAATGTGAAACACGACCAACAATGTTGCGCCAGAGGGAGATTGATGTGGAGACCTCCGCGGCCAACCTCCCGACACAACGTTTGGCGCATCGTACCCGGCACACATCGCAACACAACTGCTAAGACCCGTCCTCCGTACGGCTTCACCAGAAATCATGCCGGAACACGACGAATCGCTTGGCGGTAAGACTTTGTCTGGTGGGTGGTAACTTCTGCCGGCAGCCGATGGCCTACCACCGAGAAAAAATTAAGTTTTGGTTTCAAGGTAATGAGATTAATGTTGATTATGGAATGTAAAATTTTACAGTCGCCTTTTCGTTTCTTCAACTTTCAAATCACAATGATAATAAAGAAGTTAGACTAGAAAAATCATGTAAAAGATTTTTAATGTTTCTTTTTTATCCCAAAAGAGAAGAAAATGTTAAAATAACCAAAACGAAGTAGCCACAACTCGGTGGTGCTACAAAGTCTACGAATTTTCATATTTTGTTAGTGCTACGGGTTACGAGCGGCTACGGCGTAGCAATATCGTAGCGGAGATATGCATTTATGATAATTACGTGGCTTTTCCTCACAGCTGCATTCAAACAAGTTTGGAATTTTAAAATATTATGCTAAATGTGAATGGAATTATTATTTAAACCCAAGAATTTGTAGTCAAATGCATGTTTCATTCAGATTCAATTAAATGTGCACATAATAATGTAACATTTAAGTAGCTATGTTTATTTTTGTTTGTAATTAAAAGTTGTCAGGGTTTATCGTTTAATAATTACCTTCCTATCTTAAATTTTCTGTACATTCTGTATGTAAAAAAAAACTAAAAAAAACATGCTTTTAAAAAATACAAAAATTAAAATTAATTTTAAAAAAGCGTGAGGCGCTTATTATACAAAAATTATGGCACAAAGGGCCTCACGCTTTTTAAAAATTAATTTTAATATTTATATTTTTTAAAAGCATGTTTTTTAGATTTTTAAACTATATTTATTTTCACCTTTTTAGTTCGATATTCTTAAAAAAAAAAAAACGATCGTACGAACGTATTGAAAACGGTGGGACATTTTACAGTAATGAGCCGTTCACTTGTAGTCCAAAGAGTTAGAGACGGACAAACAAACAAACAAGTAAGCAAGCAAGCAAACACACAAGCGAAGCTAATAAAAAGCATGTAAAAAATAACTGTAAAACCCGGCAAATTAACGTGGTATGTCAGTTAATTAAAAAAAAATGTTGTTGTTACCAAATAATCACTAATTAAGTTTAATATTCTTAAATACTAAAATGGATAAAAATATCCCACAATTAGACTGCTAATTGTTATTAATTATTTTAATTTTGCATATTTTAAATCCTTCATACCTCCACCGGAGGTCTCATAAGACGAAGACAGACCGCGACAGTATAGACGATTCTGTTAACAATTTTACCTTGATAAGTTCGGTGGAGTGTGCTTGGAATGAACTGCTAAAAGGTAATATAAATAAAAAGTAATAATATATTATTATTTCGGGGATTAATTTATCGTATCATTTATCTTCTAAGTTTACATGTGTATATTCGTTTGTAATATATTACCTTTTTTTAAACAACACACAGCGCCATCTACCACCTAACTGGTATGAAGCTAACAATATTTTTGTTTTCCCTGGGGAATAACATTTTTTCCTGGATAAAAAGTACCCTTTTATTTAATCCGGACTTCTAACTTTACGTCTGCAAAATTTCAAAGCAATTAGTTCAGTAGTTACGGCGTGAAAGCGGAACAAACAAACAAACTCACTTTCGGATTTATAATATAAGCACCGTCATTCCGTCATTCTTAAAGGCGAAACGCCTAAGGCGTGGCACAGGAGCGTGGTGGTTTTGTTTTTCAAAAAAGGTGACAATACCCTCCTGAAAAACTACAGACCGATATCCCTCCTGAGCCATGTCTACAAGCTGTTTTCTAGGGTCATCACGAATCGTCTCGCTCGCAGGTTCGACGACTTCCAGCCTCCCGAACAAGCAGGTTTCCGAAAAGGCTTTAGCACCATAGACCACATTCATACGCTGCGGCAAGTTATACAGAAGTCCGAGGAGTATAACAAACCACTATGCTTGGCGTTTGTGGACTATGAGAAGGCCTTCGATTCGATTGAGACTTGGGCGGTGCTACAGTCTCTCCAGTGGTGCCAAATTGACCATCGATACATTGAGGTGATAAAGTGTTTGTACAAAAACGCTACCATGTCAGTCCGTCTCCAGGATCAGGACTCGAAACCGATCCAACTGCAGCGTGGAGTGAGACAAGGAGATGTCATATCTCCTAAATTGTTCACTGCTGCGTTGGAAGATGTCTTCAAGCTCCTGGACTGGAAAGGACTTGGCATCAACATCAACGGCGAGTTATACATCACTAATCTCCGTTTCGCAGATGATATCGTGGTCATGGCTGAGACCCTGGAAGACTTGGGCAAATGCTCAATGACCTCAGCAGAGCTTCCCAACAAGTGGGTCTAAAAATGAACATGGATAAGACGAAGATCATGTCGAACTCTCATGTCGCACCCACTCCAATTGTAGTTGGTTGCTCTGCACTCGAAGTTGTTGACGAGTATATATACCTGGGACAGAAAGTCCAACTAGGTAGTTCCAACTTCGAGAAAGAGGTGTCTCGGCGAATCCAGCTCGGTTGGGCAGCGTTCGGGAAGCTACGCTACATCTTCTCGTCCTCCAAGATACCACAGTGTCTCAAGACTAAAGTCTTTGACCAGTGTGTGTTGCCAGTGATGACTTACGGAACTGAAACGTGGTCGCTCACAATGGGTCTCATACGAAGGCTCAGAGTCACACAAAGGGCAATGGAAAGAGCTATGCTAGGAGTTTCTCTGCGTGATCGAATCAGAAATGAGGAGATCCGCAGAAGAACCAAAGTCACCGGCATAGCTCTGCGAGTCACTAAACTTAAGTGGCAGTGGGCAGGGCACATTGCTCGTAGAACCGATGGCCGATGGGGCAGCAAGGTTCTGGAGTGGCGGCCACGTACTGGAAGACGCAGCGTAGGGAGACCCCTAACAAGGTGGACCGATGACCTGGTGAAGGTCGCGGGAAGCCGATGGATGCGGGCAGCACATGACCGGTCATCGTGGAGAGCCTTGGGGGAGGCCTTTGTCCAGCAGTGGATATCTATAGGCTGAGGAAGAAGAAGATATAAGCACAGTCTAAAAATCATACAGTCGTCCGACGAAGACGTCTAGACAGTGCAATCGTGCGGCGTGTGAGGGACGAGACGCGGGTAAGCGGCACCCGAGCTGCGAACAAAACGATGTTCGTAGCTCGGTATCTATCATTAAGGGCTAACACGTGTTTGTTTTTTTATTTGTTTGTTTTATAATTTGATATGAGTGTAAATTTTGAGTATAATTGGGGTGCTTGTTACGAAAAAGCCATCCTTTTTGAAATACAAAATGGCGGACGTCATTTTTTTGTAATTTGATATGAGTGTCAATTTTGAGTATAATTGGGGTGCTTGTTACGAAAAAGCGACCCTTTTTGAAATCCACGATGGCGGACGCCAATTTAAATGTATATTAATATGATATGGGTGTTAATTCCGAGGTGGATTGGGGTGCTGGTTACGAAAATGCCATCTAAATAACTTAAATCTGTCTCGAGTTGTTCCCTTAGTAAAAATAGCAACTTAATTAAATTTAATACAGCTATCGATGTTGATCTGCAATAAATAAATAATTTCATAAATATTGTTTATTTGTGACAGCCCTGGCCGATGCGTTACTGTCTAGACGATGTCGGTATTTTACACGAGATCAAAGGCGTCGACCTACTGTATGATTTTTATACTGTGATATTAGTAAGGATCAGTACTATTGAATTACATCGATTTTATATCTGTACATTCTGGGGTATAAGCCAAGTCCATGACCATGTCCTTAACTTCAACTTTTCTTTTTATGGTAGTTTTACCTTAACCAAGAGCATTCTTTGGTTTGTCCGTGGCCATGCAAACTTGAAACCATGGAGCCGTACTTTAGAAATACACATTCGAATATAATTCTGTTACGCCACACGAGTCTACACGGTGAGATTTTTACTGATACGGACGGCAGCTTGGCATTTTTGCCGCCCGGGAAATTACACTGGCGACAAGGCTTTTACAACACAAGTTTATAAGAATATTGCTCAATATATGTTTATTGACGGGCACTTTCCTGCCCGCGACATAGTTCATGTCAAGTTTAGTGTTTATCCGCTCCGTCGCATTGCATCGCCAGCCCGCGCTACCACTTTGTTTTCGCTTATGAATTTTTATATTTGCTCGGCTCTTAACAGCGAACTCTAATGGTGCGCTCTCTATACAAACGTATTCCGCTGTTTTCTTCGTGGATAATGCTTTTAGAGCAATTATTTATTTCTACAATTTTGCACCCTGATTATACGTGCCCCTATCATTTGATTTTATTCGAAACTTAATTAATAAAAGAAATATGATACTTCAAAGTCCCGAAAAACAACCTATTTTTATCGCGATGTTCAGACGACTATTAGACAAACGTGATAAGTTTTTGACAATAAAGAAAATAATAGAAGCTTAGGTAAACTTTTCCTCTATATTTTGATGCAAAAATAATTGAGGTCTGTCCTATTTTGAAAAAGAAAACAGCGGAATACGAAACGTCTTTTGATCAACGTTTTTGTAGGTAAAATCAGCCTGAGCTGCAACTGTCCTTTTCGCACTTTACCGGGAGAGGTTGGAAGCAGCGCGACGGCAATAGTTTCTTCAAATACCTATTTTCCAAATTCTTCGACACTAGAGTCCCCTCTTAAGGAACATAGCTTGATGGTAAATGGCAGCCTTTCTTTTTCGTATGGGTAATCATCAAAAATCCAACTAGCACTGGGCCAACCTGGTAAATTACGGCCCACTCCCTCTTACCGAGACGAGGCCTGTGTTCCACCAGGGGGAACATTATAGGCTGATTATGATGAATCATAAATTGATTTAAAAAAAAAGTACGATGCCGCACACTAGAAATGTCTCCTGTATCGTGCATGCGTTTAACAACACATAAATTCACATACACAAACAAACTTACAGAACAACTACTCATAAAAATATTTGTTCCGTGCGGGAATTGAACCCGCGACACGCAGCGCACCAGTCAAACATTTAACCACAACGCCAACCGTGCCGTCAAACCTCTCCAGCTTTCGGCGGAGCGGAAGAGCATGTCAGATTTTTACTGACTAAAACCCACCTGTGTTCCTTCACTTGCCTGAACGCCAGGGGAAATGGTATCTCTTTCGTACAACCTGCGGCCCTGGTAAGCCTCGATCCTTATGGCCCCCATTACTGTGCGCTGACAACTCTTTGAGGCGCTCGTGGAACACAGCCCGCTATTGACCCGGGCCTGCTCCTCGGTCCTGATTTACAGCCTTCCTCAAGAAATAGGTCAAAAGTAAAAATATTGTAGCGGGGTACCTACCGCTTGTATACCTACAACATGTGCACATGTTCACAGTCACGCAAATCCTGCATCTTACAAGCAGAGTTTTCTGTGCAACTAGCACGCATACAATTTCACGACATCAACCGGTGGGTAAAGTGGCCCACTAGACAATCCCAGTCTGGTCGGAGGACGCTTCGCAGGGAAAATATCGAAGTTTAGCCAAAATCAGCAGTTAGACTGGTAAAGCGGACCCCAGACTCCAAAGCGGAAAAAGCTTTGGATGCGACTGGGATTAACGTTGAGATGGTGATGATGATGACAAAAATATACAAAATAATAATAAAGGGGATGTTTCAGAAATGTATGGAGCCTGGGCCAGCACATTGTACACTTAATGCTAGATATAGTTACGCTATAGTTAACTGTTTTTAATGTTAATTTCCTATATTTTGGCTTAGTTTTTATACAGATTCAATTTAACTCGGCCAAGGAGTGCAACACAACTACTAATAAATATGGTGGTCAGCAATAAGCGAAATAAGATTTTGAAAGTGACATTTGATTGACGTGTCATGTATCTAAGGCTATCGTATCTATATTATCTACCATATGACTGCGAAAAAAACAAGACATGAAATCCGAACATACAGCCCATTAAATAAACACGATCAACTCAAATCACAACACTCGACACGAACACAACGGGTAAATAAAACTGTCAAAGTCGCCAATCAAACGTCATAACCAGTGTCATGGCTACGTTAATAAAGGATTATCTCACTAAAATACGTTTCAAATAATTAATTATATATACTTGTATTTTTATTCAAATTAATTTAGTAGTATTTTTATGAAAATCTTCATTTTTTTCCTTTTTATTTATATAGCGTACATAGTGGTGGCCCAAAATGAAACATCTCACACACACACACACATTTTGATGACAAGCTAAGGTTGACAGACAAAAGACTAATAAAATAAATCTATTCTAATATATACAGCTGAAGAGTTTGTTTATTTGTTTGAACGCGCTAATCTCAGGAACTACTGGTCCGATTTGAAAATTTCATTTTGCCTTAGATAGCCCATTAATCCAGGAAGGCTTTACGTTATATACTATCACTCTGCCACCAATAGGAGCGGAGCATAACTAACCCTATGCCAATGAAGTCGTAGTATTAAAGCTAGTATTAAATATGTCGTGCAATGAAGAAGCTCTAGGCCCCAAACTAGGATACAAACAAAGCAAAATATCAACTAGTCCTTGTATCTATTCCTATAAACTTTTTGATATCTCTCTTACCCTCAGAAAATCCAAACACTTGAACAGCGACAAAAAATAAACATCAAACAAATGGCAAGTTCCCACAATCAGAAATTCCTCTTTCATGAATTATTCCATTTGAGTGTTGAAGGAATACAAGTCGAAGGCCGTCTTCGGTCGGTCCTGCATTCAAAAGTAAGGGATTTCATTACGCAAATTAATGTTTTGAGAGCACCCTGTTAAATGTATGATGTGTATTTTTCTGAGTTTATTTCGGGCGCGCCTATGGGCAAAAATTAAATAGAGCTTAAGACTTATCATATAAATATTATGCGCCTTTTGGTTAGTCAAAGGTGTTTGTACTGGATATGCTTCCAAAACTAGCTATTAAATATGTTGGTAATATCAGTATTTTGCCACAATGACAGCCGGGGACATTTAAAAATAAATGTCCTGGCACTTTAGTGAGATTTTGTAAGAGTTTTACCGGGAAAGCTAAGATGAGTGTCACGCGCATTTTTCATTGGTCGTTTACTAAATAAAAGTGCGTGATTTATATAATAAAAAGTGCATTCAGTAAATAATTTATAAAGAACATTGAAATATCGCAGCATAGTGGCCTCATCATGACTTTGCCTCAAAACTTCCTCATAGACGGTTCACGCGGCCGTCTTTTTCAACTGTCATTGGCTATATCCGCCATTATTGTGAAATAAATTTTTCAAAGAATTTCTATAATTTGTTACACGTGTTATTGGCAAAATTGTGGTATCTATTCCACAGAGGCCATTGATCAAAAGTTGAGGTTAAATCTAACCTTGAAAAAAAAAAGAAGTGAGAGTTTGACATTTTTGACACCTTACTTCAAACTATTCACAGTGATTTTTTTTACAGAATCTATCGAGAAAGACACATGACATGAATCGGGTCTTTTAGCGGAAAGCTAAGATGAGTGCCACGTTCATTTTTCATTGGACTTTTAAATTATTTATAGTGTCGTTTACTAAATAAAAACGCGTGATTTTTACTTGAAATTGGCACAAAGTCATAACTAGTGCCACACTACAAAAAAAAAAAAAACTATCAGACTAGTGTGAACATCAGTAGACTGTACAATGACAGACTTACAGATAAAACTCTACTCATCATCATCATTTCAGCGTTAATCCCAGGCGCATCCGAAGCTTTTTCAGCTTTGGAGCCTGAGGTCCGCTTTACCAGTCTAATTGCTCATTTGGCTAAACTTCGATATTTGCCGTGAAACTGCCGTCTCAACTCCACAACCCGAAGACGATATCGAAGCATTGCAGTTAGACCAATTGTTAGACTTTTTTGAGGGCTCCAACAACCCGTAACGACTGCCACTAGATGTTCGTATGGCAATCGGGACCAACGACTTAACGTACTTTCCGAGGCACGACCAGACTAGTGCAGATATTCATAATCATGCATACCTACAAATATTTGCACTGCGCGGGGATAGAACCCGCGCGACCTTGCGCTGTGGCCGCGTTCGCTACCGCTACGCCACGGAGGCTGACATAAGATAAAACTTTACTATCCTATCTACTGTAGGTATTAATATCAGATTTATCGTTACTTGTGTTGATGAAACTATTAGGGGTTATCCATAAAGTACGTCACACATAAAGGGGGGAGGGGGTGTCGACAAAGTGTGACATGGTGTGACAAGGGGTGGGTGGGGTAGTAAGTTTCGTGACATCACATCTGAAAATCTAATATACCTAGAGGTAGTAATCGCGTAATTTGAAATATTAATTATAAACTAAAAAATATATCCAACTTCTAACATCTTTGGGACAATACGGTTTAAATTGTTTTATTTACGATGTTTTAATTTAATAATTTTTCGATGTGAAATTGCAAAACATGTGACGTCACACTAGGGAGGGGGGGTTTCAGAAATGTGAACACCTGTGACAAGGACGGGGGAGGGCTCAAAAAATCATAAAATTCGTGTGACGTACTTTATGGATGGCCCCTTAAGAACATGACGCACGCATGTTAGGCACGGGTAGGCCTGGTACTATATTTGGGATAAACATCAAATTAGTAGCGCTGTTCATGTGGAAAAAGTACGATTGGATGACTTAAGGTGGTCCTGTCATGGCCAGAACTATACGACGTGTAATGGAAGAAGTATTGTACATGTAATTGTACACATACCAAGGGCATAGCTTCATTGGACGGTCATCATCATCATCATCCCAGCTTTAATCCCAGTCGCATCCGAAGCCTTTTTCAGCTTTGGAGTCTGGGGTCCGCTTTTGCCAGTCCAACTGCTGATATGGCTAAACTTCGACATTTTCCGTGCGAAGCGTCCTCCGACCAGACTGGGATTGTCTAGTGGGCCACTTTACCCACCGGTTGATGTTCATCAGCTTCATTGGACGGTATCAAACTATATTGGAAGCATTGTTATGTACTTAGAGTAATTATAAAAAAAAACGGCCAAGTGCGTGTCGGACTCACGCACAAAGGGTTCCGTACCATTGATTTATGAAATTAAAGGATTTAAGTCATTTGTATGAAAGATTACGCGGTAATAAGCGGTTTACGATTTACGAGGTATTAAAAAAACTACTTACTAGATCTCGTTCAAAACAATTTTCGTTGGTAGTTTTTATAGTAATGTACAGCATATCGCATGTCGCGATGCTTGAAAGGCAATCATATCTAAGCGACAAAAATTCGTAAATTGAGTTATATACACCAAACGACGCCGAAAAATCTGGCGGTTCGAATGCTGTATTTAACTCAATTTACGAATTTTTGTCGCTTAGATATGATTGCCTTTCAAGCGTCGATATGTTTTTTTTAGATTTCTCATTTTGTTATTTTAAATGTTAGAGGGGGGACCAACTTTTTTCCACTTGTAGATACCCCACACGTATGCGTCTGATGAAAAAAAAAATTTTGAGTTTCAGTTCTAAGTATGGGGAGCCCCAATATTTATTATTATTTTTTTATTTTTGTATCAAAATCTTAATGCGGTTCATAGAATACATCTACCTACCAAATTTCAACAGTTAGTCGGCAACATTTCGAAAATTTTTACTGTCTATCACGGTTAATGAGAAACAGCCTGGTGACAGACCAACAGACAGACAGCAGATTCATAGTAATAGGATTGCGTTGTGATTGCCCTTTGGGGGAACTGTAAAAATGTGGTGGGTTGATTTGTTGTGTTGACATCAATGCGCAACATTTTTCTTTTCTTTATTTCTTTTGAGGGGAAATTTTCATGGATACCCTCCGTCTAGGAATAACGGAAGCTTATATCGGACTCCTACTGACTAAAACCCCACTCTTCATTGGAGTACCATGAGACGAGCCCACCATCTAGCAGGCGCCATCGCCAAGTGCAACCGATACCACGACCAATCAATGCGTAATCTGCTACCGTCGATCTAAGACGTGAATGTAATCTGAACCCCTCTGCGTTGAAAATTATCATCGTTTTTTTTTAATTGATGATATGTGAAATGAAATGAAATTTATTAAAAAAACATAGAACAACAATAAATGTACAAAAAGTCAGTTTGTATAGTAATAAAAATCTTAATAATAACAATCGTAAAAGCTAGCTTATTGTAGTCTAATACTTAATATAAATCTGTAAAGTTACGATTAGGGACACGGTATCGTATAGAAAGTATCGATACTGTACTCATGAGTAGTATCGAAAAAAAGTATCGTACTCTTCATGTGTCGTGATCTTCATTACAGTCTCTCTAAGACTGTAATGAAGATCAGCCCCTGTAGCCAATGTAACATCGCTTCATAGCGAAACGAAATCGAATACTAAACCAACCAATGGCGGGAACGATTGAGCACGTGATTTATCGCGTCGCGTGGTCAATCGTTCCCGCCATTGGTTGGTTTGGTATTCGATTTCGCTTCGCTATGAAGCGATGTTACTTTGTCTACAGGCCCTGGTTTCACTTTGCTTTTTCGTGTGAGCTAATTTCTTGTGATGACTCCAAAAATCATAAGTGGTTTCGAGAGAAGAATCACTGTCATGTTCACTGCCGATAACACTAAGAGACGTTGTTATATATCTTCTCAGTAAAGAAATTGCCTTTGCACAGGCTTTGGCGTCCTGAATGTGGATATTTTCAAAACTCGTAATCTTAATTTTCCGCGAGGAAAGGCAACAGTGCAAAAGTAGTTAAGTCCATACAGCCAAAGCCAATGAACAAATAGAGTACTGGACGAACGAATTCGAATTAAACAAGTGAAATGTGAATCGGCTAACTCTATGAATAAAAGCTTCAGCAAGATTGAACAAGTTGGCGTTGCTAATATTGCCATAAATTATAAAATAAATAAATAAAAACAAGTAATTTATTCGATACGATACCTGGTCAAAAGTACTTGTTAAGTAAAAGTATCGAGTACAAAAGTATCGGTATCGAAAGGAAATTACTCGATACCAAAAAGTATCGATACTTTTTTTGTGTCCCTAGTTACGATCTAATACCAATGTTGGTTGTCTGAAATCGCCGACCCGCATTGAGCAAGCCTGGTGATTACGCTCAATCCCTCACTGTATGAGAGGAGACCTGTGCCCAGCAGTGGGACGATAAAAGGTTGCTGATGATGATGATGACTAATGTTGGGACCACCCGAACTAGGTTTATTTAAACCTGTGTTTCAGGCTATATGTAAATTCCGTAGATTTTGAGCACGTAAGCATTGCACTTTTCTATGGAAGAGTTGATGTTGTTTTTGCTAAAGCTGTCATATTCTAGAGCTACAGCTAACTCTCATATTTTTTTAATTGATTTTCAACTTTATTGTTAAAGCATTTAGGTTCAAAGTTGATTGGAAAAAGTTGACAGTTTCGGGTAGTTTGGCTTATTGACGTCTGTGTCTAACAACTTCTATGCAAACAAAATAAACAGCAAAAAAAAAAAACCCGTTGTTTCATGTTTTTCAATCAGCAACGAAAAAGTTTAAGGGTGTAACTGCAAGCAAAATCCTATACATATAACTTCGTATGGAATACGATTTACACCGGCGACGTCCTCGGGGCATGTCGTAAAAATTCGCGTAAATTTATGGAGACATACGGCACGCGGCTGGTTGTTCTAACGTGTATGTAGGGTCGAAGCAGCGTAATGTTGTCTAAGGATTCATATGTGTTTATTTGTATGTATATGGAAATACGGAGGCTGGGAACAAAGTAGATTGATCTTTATTGCTTCATCAGTCTGGTTTGAAGATTGAACATTACCACAAAATGTTTAATTTCTAAGTTCAAAATGCTCAAATACTACTAAGTATACAACGTTATTTTTTACTTCAATATAGTATATATTATCGATTCCAATCATTTTTATACCGTGTTATATTTTTTCCCAAATACATTTAGAAAGTGTTGCAGTGTGGTTACCGAGCACGCAACACAGCGGACGGTAGATCATAGTACTAGGTGCGTGAGAAAGGTCCCCCGCTCGCGCCGCGCCGCTGCAGGCGCGGGTAGGCGACCGGCGCGTTGTCCATATTTTTGTTAGGACAACCAGGTAACATAACAAGCCCATAACTTTGTGGTTTTTCGTGACATCTTTTTACATGCTTTTTATTAGCTTCACTTGTATGTTTGCTTGCTTGCTTGTTTGTTTGTTTGTTTGTCCGTCTCTAACTCTTTGGACTACGAATGAGCGGCTCATTACTGTAAAATGTCCCACTGTTTTCAATAAGTTCGCTCGTTCGTTTTTTTTTTTTAAAAGAATATCGAACTAAAAAGTTGAAGATAAATATAGTTTAAAAAACTAAAAAATAACATGCTTTTAAAAAATATCAAACTAAAAAGTTAAAAAAAGCGTGAGACGCTTAATATATAAAAATTATGGCACAAAGCGCCTCACGCTTTTTTAAAAACTATTATTAACTTTTTAGTTTGATATTTTTTTAAAGCATGTTTTTTTAGTTTTTGAACTATATTTATTTTTTGAAATTTTGTACATAGATTCTTTACTTAAAAATATTGAACACGTGTTTCGGATTTCGCAGATATACAAAAAATAACGTTGTAAATTTAAAGATGTTGATTTTGTTGTGAATATCGATGGCTTTATAATATTCTATTTAGGTAACATAGAGAGTTGTTATTCTCTGCCTAATATTAGGTATATTATTATGTATACTATTTGTTATATAATTTTACTTAAATGCCATTTTAAAATATCACTCACCGGATATCGCTTAGAATAAAAACATTCACATATTATATAACAAAACCAAGTGTATATAAAAACTACATCATAAAACACGGTGGACAGGAATAGGTCGGTAATGTGCAAATATCATATTGTCGAGTAATATCGCGTGTGAACATCTTATATCGCAGATACGACGCTATTCGCATGGCTCCTCGTAAATTGTTTTCTTACGTCAAGGTATTGTCTCCCCACTGGTACTATTCAATATAGATAATAACATGTTTTCCGTTTGTTCATTGAGATGTGAAAGAGGGTTTTAGTTCGGCACGGTTTACACAAAGTTTTTACAGTAATAAAAGGATGTAGCAAAATTTATACAATATTTTTATCTTTCGAAGCGACGCGCGATTGACTTGTTTAACCGAGTATACAGACACGTGAATGTGTGCGTAAAGGCAAGTAGCCTCAGTAAATAACACACAGACGCACTTTTTAACCGAGTATACAAACACGTAAATATGTGAGTAAAGGCAAGTAGCGTCAGTACATAAAACACACAGACGCTTTTTTTACCGAGTATACAAACACGTGAATGTGTACGTAAAGGCGAGTAGCGTCAGTACATAAAACACACAGACGCATTTTTTTACCGAGTATACAAACACGTGAATGTGTGCGTACAGGCAAGTAGCGTCAGTACATAACACACAGACGCACTTTTTAACCGAGAATACAAACACGTGAATGTGTGCGTAAAGGCAAGTAGCGTCAGTACAGAACACACAGACGCACTTTTTAACCGAGTATACAAACACGTGAATGTGTGCGTAAAGGCAAGTAGCGTCAGTACATAACACACAGACGCACTTTTTAACCGAGTATACAAACACGTGAATGTGAGCGTACAGGCAAGTAGCGTCAGTACATAACACCCAGACGCACTTTTTAACCGAGTATACAAACACGTGAATGTGTGCGTACAGGCAAGTAGCGTCAGTACATAACACACAGACGCACTTTTTAACCGAGTATACACACACTACAAGTACTGCAACAGGTAATTGAGAAATACATGGAGTACAACAGGCCACTATACATTGCTTTCATCGATTACGCCAAAGCGTTTGACACGATCTCTCATGGTGCTATTTGGGAAGCGCTGAACAAATGCCACATAAATGAAAGCTATACAAGAGTACTCAAAAACATCTACGAAGGCAGCGTAAGCCAAGTCAAACTGGAGACACGAGGTCCTGATATACCGATTCTCAGGGGAGTGAGACAAGGAGACCCCCTTTCACCCAAGCTATTTATAATGGTGCTACAACACATTTTTGACAATCTTAACTGGCAGTCAGAAAGGATTAGAGTTAATCTAGATCGACTTACACACCTCAGATTCGCGGACGATATTGTCTTATTTGCTGAAACGGGCAAAGGCTTAGAAAAAATGATATACGCTTTAAATGAAGAAAGTGATAAAGTGGGCCTCAAAATGAATGAGAACAAAACCAAATTAATGACAAACAGCCAAACAAATGCTATTACCCTAAACGGGAAGCCCCTTGAGTATGTGAGCAATTATATATATTTAGGAAAGCAACTGTCATTCGAAGACAAAAGTGAAGAAATAGAGGTAGAGCGGCGTATCAACATGAGCTGGAAAAAATTTTGGTCCCTGAAGGAAATTTTAAAAGGGAAATTTCCTCTCCACCTAAAGAGAACTGTTTTGGACACGTGTATTCTACCTACTCTAACATAATTATGGATGTCAAACGTGGGCATACAACACCAAAATAAAAACTAAATTAGTAGTGTGCCAGAAGGCAATGGAAAGAAGCGTACTGAAATTAAGAAGAATACAAAAAGTAAAAAGCGTACAAATAAGAAAAAAAACGAAGGTCATAGACGTCTTACAATATGTCCTACAACAGAAGTGGCACTGGGCGGGACATATAGCAAGATATACAGACAAGAGATGGACCCTAGAGGCAACTACATGGAAGGGACCAACAGGAAAAAGGAAAAGAGGGCGCCCTCGAAAGAGGTGGATAGATGATATAAAAAGGATAGCAGGAAGTCAATGGAGAGAGAAGGCTATGGATAGAGAGAATTGGAAGAAGCTGGAGGAGGCCTTTACCCGAGAAGGGGTTCCGATCAATGGTACTGAAGTAAGCAATGACAGCGAGTAAAAGGAAAAAAGAAAAAAAAAAAATAAAAAAAAGAAAAGAAAAAAATTATAAAAATTATTATTATTATATATATTTATATACTCGTACATAGGCTTATAATAAAAACTTAGCACATGTGTTTACATTTTATAATTGTAAAAAATAAAAAAAAAGCATGTAAATAATTGTAGATTGGAAATAAACGGGCTTTATTATTATTATTTCCTTTATTTCAATATATACACTTATAAATTATATTTTTAAATATTTCTACATAACAAAAATATATATAAAAAACATTTAAAAATATAAAAAATAGTAGCCCACCGGTATCGGGAACAGGGTCCAAGCTACCGGCGGTCAGGGCTCCAGAGAGAGGAACTTCCTGACGATGCGAGCCGTGTCCAGCAGTACTGCTTATTATTATTATTATACACACACGTGAATGTGTGCGTACAGGCAAGTAGCGTCAGTACATAACACACAGACGCACTTTTTTTATTCTGCGTACATTTCACACGTTGGCACAGTGTGAGTGAGATTGGGCGCAATCTAAAGCATAGCGAAGAAAAAGATGGCTAGTGTATGTCGTTTGCGCTTAAATAGAAGCGACGAAAACTAAAGCGACTTGCTGGACTTACCTCCTTTTGTACGCTTCATTTTCAGTGCGTTAGTGACGTATCTACCCTAGTTTAATATTATATCAATGATCATGAGCATCAATAGTATGAACCAGCAAACTTATTGAGAAGATAATCTTCCAATAAATAAACTTCTTGTTGCCATTAAAACTAAACTTATTGTATATATATCTTTGTAACTAAACTTATTAATTTTTAAACTTCACTGCTCCGAACACCAAACTTATTATTGGCGCGCTTTTTCTGTATATCGCGCCTACTTGACGCTACGTCATCCGTATCATCAGTGTAGCCAACCTTTTCGTTCTAATTTTCTATTTATTTTAATAAAACCTTACATTTGTGAACAAAAGAATTGGCGCCAATGTCATTTATTTTAGATGCAGTTTTATTATATTAATCAAATAAAATCATTGTCTCTCAAGTAGAACGGCGTTATTTACTTTAAAATCCGTGTCGGAGCCGTGTCAGAGCCTTGCCGCGGCCGTGTCGGGGCCGGGCCGGAGCTGTGGCGTACATCTCGCCGTGCAACCTCGGCCGTATCTCCTCTCGTTGTCAATTTTATTACCGGATTGATTTAAAGCGTTCCTAATTGTGTTTTCAGTCAGCTTTCTGTGGGAAATATTGTCTTTACTGTTGCATTTGAAACGAAGAGATATACCTTTAAATTTCATGTTGGTATTCTCTAGTTGGGCTTTATAAGAAGGCTCAAGCTCACTCAAATGGCAATCAATCAATCAAAATTGTTTATTTCAAATTAACCATCACTTGGTACTTTTCTCAATGTCGGTCAGTCCAAGAAAAGTAAAGCTAAATTGCACGATCCAAAGCGTAGATCTCTATGGAGATGAACGTGCAAGAAACTCCATGGACACTCTTTTAAAATCATAATATATGGGTTACATTTCTTCGTTACATATTTATGTTGCTTCTATCATGTGAGCACAATGTAAAATGCATTAAGCCCACGGGCAGCTAAGAGATGACCAGTCTCCACTGACGGCCCGCGTTCACGAGCATGACGCGCGCATCAGCCCCATTTAGCTCAACCATAGTGAAGGGAACCAAATGACCCAACAACACGCGCCACCATCAGCAAGATTTTTGAGTGAGCATGACAAACTCTCAACTGCCAATCTCGTAATGTCAAACAAGTTAAATATATATAAAAAAAAAAAAAACAAACCATAGTCCATGGTGCCTCACATTCACAAACTTAAAAAGTGCTTTTACATTATACAATACTATATTCTTGCAAAATCTATCCATCATTTCAGCCGAAAGACGTCCACTGCTGGACATAGGCCTCCCCCAAGGTTCTCTACGACGACCGGTCCTGCGCCTCCCGCATCCAGCGGTTTCCCGCGACCTTCACCAGGTTGTCGGTCCACCTTGTCGGGAGCCTACCCACGCTACGTCTTCCGGTGCGTGGTCGCCACTCGAGAACCCGTCGGCCCCATCGGACATCGGTCCTACGGGCTATGTGTCCGGGCAATTAAGTGACGTGCCAGCGTGAAAATGTAGGTATGCTTAAACAGTCGCTAAACACTAGTTAACTTTAAGCAACGTTTATGAATAGGGGGGTATATTCAGTTGATTGTAGACAAGCTTCCAAGGAATTTATTTCACCAGTTTTATTAAGTAAAATAAATGAATCGTTATATCAAATAATATCGAATCGCTAGCGATGACCGCTAAAATACGAACATAGAATGACAAATTTGCCAAACTTAGTTTAGTTAACCGATATCTACTATCTTACTTTACCTTAGTACTCAAAAGTAGGCAAATAAGAACGTGTTTTAAGTCCAATGAGAGCTGACTGGTGCTCGTAAAACTT
Source organism: Sesamia nonagrioides (assembly GCA_017933935.1). NCBI lineage: Eukaryota > Metazoa > Arthropoda > Insecta > Lepidoptera > Noctuidae > Sesamia > Sesamia nonagrioides. The sequence continues at coordinate 1,112,303 of JADWQK010002392.1, read as the reverse complement.
CGGCTAACTTCGGCTCACTTCGCCATTTACGAGCGCGCACAATTTATGAGGTTACCTATATTGGTTTCGCTGACACCCAACGGATATCTTTACGGGGTAGTAATATGTTTTTATGTTATAAAGGACAGGAGTACTTGGGATGGCTTGAGTATCTCTATTTTGGATGAGATTTAGAGATGCTTACTGCCTGTTGTGGATTTCCTTCTAATGTTCTAATCATTTAAATACCTTCAATAATAGACAAATTGGTTTCTTTGTTGATATGTATTAATTAGTAATCCACAGAATCTCTTGTTTATTAGTGACTAGCTTTCCGCCCGCGGCTTCGCCCGCGTGGAGTTTGGTTATATCGCGCTTTTTTAGATTTCCCTCGGGAACATCAAATTTATCCAGGATAAAAGGTAGCCTATGTTGAGAGGTTTAAGCGGGAAAGCGTAACGGACAGACAGACACACAGACAGAGTTACTTTCGCATTGGTAATATTAGTATGGCTATTTTTTCAATCAAAACATACATATTTTCTTCTGGAATAAATTTGACGTCTGAGTATAGAATAGAATACAATGCTTTTATTTCAGACCGGAGTCCATAAGGTTAGTAAAAATTTTACTTAAGTCCGAGTGTTAGTAGGTTACAGACATAAATATACATAAAATTAACTTAAAACTTAGCTTAGTATGGAAGAAATAACCTTTTTTAGTAGCCAGCCTGTCGTTCACCATCATCATCATTCTCAGCGTTTATCCTAGTCGCATCCGAAGCTTTTTCAGCTTTGGAGTCTGGGGTCCGCTTTACCAGTCAAACTGCTGATTTTGGCTAAACTTCGATATTTTAATTAGCCAGCCTGCTGGTATTCTATAGGATACATTTTGAAGAGTTTACGGGGGAATTACATGACTTAATTCCTCCATCACCGTTCCGTTATCGGACGTCCCGTTCGTTGTACGGCGAGTATCCACCCTGTCGTTGTTAACACCACTACGATCTGAACAAAGCTATTATACCGTGTATAGGTAAGGGTCAAAAGTGCATTACCAATTTTGAACTTTATTGCACTAACAATAAGTGTCAAAAGTGATACTCCACTTTTGACCCTTACTGTAAATCGGAAGACTGGAACAATTTGTTTGAGGTGGTCTTTCTTCTGATTACAATTTAAGAGTCTTCAAGGCTAGAGTGAATAGGCTCTTATTAAACTAGTTATGCCATCAACGATTGCAACACTGCTTTCCATCAGGCGGGATCGAAGTTAAGCACTAGTTTAAACATTAAAAAAACAGTCAAAACGCACACTACTACTTTATGTGAGGTTATACATAATTGTAGTCGTGGTGGCCTAGTCGTTAATACTCCAGCCTCTCAAGTATGAGCGCACGAGTTCGATTCCAGGTCAGGCAAGTACCAATGTAACTTTTATAAAGTTATATGTACTTTCTAAGTATATCTTGGATACCAATGACTGAAGAGTGAAGGTGAAGGAAAACATCTTGAGGAAACCTGGACTTTAAGGTTGAAATCGCCAACCCGCATTAAGCAAGCGTGGTGATTACGCTCAATCGTTCTCTGTATGAGAGGAGACCTGTGCCCAGCAGTGGGACGATAAAAAGGTTGATGATGATACATAAATACATACGTATATACTATAAAACATGTAAATTAATCAACGCACTTCCTGAAAATAGTTTGTTCAGAATCGTTTACTGAATCGGTTTATATCATTTTTAATATAGGTAATTTTGTATCCCAAAAATAATTAAAACTACGGAAATTATTGTCATATTAACGCTGTTGTTTGTACACACTTAAAATCGCAGTTTTACTTGTATTCATACAAATTTAATCATTCAATACGAAATAAAGAAAAATAAACTTTATTCCATGAATGTTAAGGTCTTCGTTCTGCAAGAATTGCTATAACTAATTTTGCTTTGATATGATTTTGAATTGCTATAATAAATAACAATGCATATACATAGGTACATGTTAAATTAAAAATTCAGTGTATCTATTATAATTATAAGATAATATTCTAAGTGGGGTGTTTGAGATACAATATGTAAAGTAAACCGTGTCCGATCCGTGAAGGTATTGTTAGGAATCGATAACGGATTCTACTAATGCCGACAAAGCCGGACTAAAGTTTAAAAAAAAATCCCCCTAAAAAATAAATATTATTTTGCAGAAAGAGGTTACTTAATACATGTGCGGTAGGACACCCTTCCGCGGGCGATGATATGGTCACTTTTTCAAAAATTACCAAATTTCGGGGAAGTTGGAATTAATTCGCGGGAAAAAAAAGATTATTTTAAAATTCATTAGTATTGTTACTATGATGATTACGTAAAATTTTATAGTATATTTGGTCATGTGTTTACCTAACCTTTATTGTCCTTATGGGTCGGACAGGGTTTTCTTTACATATTGTATTTACTTTACTGAAGCTCGTTTAGTTTTTCGTCGGTTAATATTTTGATTAACCGATCATTGTCATTTTTGAATTCACCGATATAAAAACTCAAACGGGGATTTATTAAAACGGTTGTCAAATGAAATTTTACGGCCCGCGGCCAATCACCACGAAGGTATAAAAAAATAAACAAAGCCTTTTTGTAATATTGGAATCGATTGGAATATTTAATTAAAATCGGGATGAGCGGCTGTCAATTACCTGCTCCCCACGCTCCCTCCGAGGTAACAATATTGAGGTTGTATTTGAAATGTATGTACGTCGGAATGATTAAGGGAAAATTTGGTGGTATATGATTCTTCTTTTTAGGGTACCTGTCCTACTCAATACCAGTAGCCAAGGCTTCTAATCCATACTAATATTATAAATGCGAAAGTAACTCTGCCTGTCTGTCTGTTACGCTTTCCCGCTTAAACCTCTCAACCGATTTTGTTGAAATTTGCCACAGACAATCTTTAAACCCTGAGAAAGAACATAGCCTACCTTTTATCCCGGAAAAATTTGATATTCCCGAGGGAAATCTAAAAAGCGCGATATAACCGAACTCCACGCGGGCGAAGCCGCGGGCGGAAAGCTAGTATTATAAATGCGAAAGTAACTCTGTCTGTCTGTCTGTTACGCTTTCCCGCCTAAACCTCTCAACCGATTTTGGTGAAATTTGGCACAGACAATCTTTAGACCCTGAGAAAGAACATAGGCTACCTTTTATCCCGGAAAAATTTGTTATTCCCGAGGGAAATCTAAATAGCGCGATATACTTATGCTGTTTTCTCTGTGGTAGGCAACAACATCAGCTGCCGGCATAAGTTACCACCCACCAGACAAAGTCTTGCCGCCAAGCGATTCTTCGTGTTCCGGCATGTCTGGTGAAGCCGTACGGAGGACGGGTCTGGGCAGTTGTGTTGCGATGTGTACCGGGTACGATGTGCCTAATGTTGTTGTGTCGGGAGTTTGGTTGTGGAGGGTCTCCAGATCATCCTCTGGCGCAGCATTGTTGGTCGTGTTGTTGGGTTAAACATTGCATCACCTCGCTCAACTGCCGTCTTCCTTCCTATTCACTCAGTTTTTTGAGTGAATAGGCTTAATAAGCTAGTGCGCTTTACCATCAACGATTGCATCACTGCTTACCATCAGGCGGGATTGCAGTCAAGCGCTAGTTTATAACTAACAAAAAAAAAAAAAACAAAACAAAATATATATAAAGCTAGTTTACTATAAGCTGTAAGGCATCAATTACAGCCCGAGTATCAAGGCGCGCGAGTGAAATTAATGCTTACACCCGAGCAAACTACTCTGCTTTACATCTCGATTGTGAGGTAAGTAGAAAAAACCAGCACTTCAAGAATAAAACATTTTAGAACTTTCAGGCAAAATGTTGTTAATTGCTGCTTCAGCTTCCATTTTCATTGAATCGGGAGTGCAGCTTATATCTTCATAACTTCCAGAATTCATGTTTTTCATTCATGTTCCTAATTAGTAATTGTAAAATAAATCCAAAAACAAACAAAATTTAAAGTAAAAGTTTTCTATTCCCATCTTTTTTCTTTTTTTTTTCATTGTTTTTCAAGAACGAAATTGAGCTTCGCAGTTCGATATTTAAAATTGTTATATTAATATTATATAACATAATATTATATACTCGTACGAAAACAAATCTGAATGAAGCTCTTTTGTCATTGGGCTGAATGCATGACGTCTATTGCCAGTATGATGGTAAGACTAAGCTAAGATGCACGCAAACTTTATGAAAGTGTGAAGAGTTAAAAAAATAAATAAATACCGCCCTAGGGCTTTTCTAGCTACATTATTGTCCTAGAGCGCTAATTGGTCACCTACAAGCCCCATTTGGGGTTAATAAGGACCTACTTACCGAATGAAATGAGAGATGTAATAGTAGATAAGTAGCCAAGGGCTGTAAGGCATCAATTACAGCCCGAGATATTTATAGTTTTAATAAACTAGCGCGCTTTACCATCAATCGTTTGCATCACTGCTTACCATCAGGCGGGATTGCGGTCAAGCACTAATTTATAAAAATATAAAAAAAAACCTTTATAAAAAAGGAAAATTGTGTTCATGTTACAAGTATTAAGATCTATAAAAGTCCAGTGGCTCGTGTAAAACTTGATTGGCCAGCTAATAAACAAAGTATGTTGGGTATTTTTGAAACTCAGCTTCATTTTTCATGTTTTCGTGGGTCGTTTCTTCCAATTTCACATTTTTTCCTTTGAAGTATTTTTGTGTTCAGAAAGTTTTTGGCTTAAATTCTTGCTCATTTATAAAAATATAGGTTTGCTTCTAAAAGCATGTGTTCAAAAATGATTTTGTACTTGTGCAGACGACAACACATCAAGCTGCTACAATGTGTCAGATTTCCTTTAGAAGATTTTGAGGTTTGAGATATCTTTATTTCCCATAAGAAATTAATCATTTACATGAGAAATTTTTAAATACTAAATTAAACAAATATTTAAGACGTACAGTACAGTAAGACACTATATAAAAATAAAAAAAAATAAAAAATATGTAGGGTAGATTGTTAGCACAACATGGACCGCGCACAACTAGATGTGGCATGTACTAAGGTGCGCTCGCTTGATTGAATATATGCAATTTTAAATGCTTTTTAAATATTGACATAGACTTTGCGTTTTTAATTTTTTTTTGGTAATTTGTTGTACAATGCTGCACCTTCGTATATTACATTACATAGTTAGTGCGTGGTGAGTATAATTGTATTTCATTAGCGTTTCTAAGCCCAATGTTGTGTTTTTGATGTTTTTTTGTGAAATGTATTTGTGTGTGAATGTTTTTATTGAGTATCTTTCTAATTAATATGCAGTTATTGTATATGTATGTTTGTGATATATTCATTAGCTTGGTTTCATGGTATATTTTCAACTTTATATCTAAAGTATTAAGGCTTAAGGTAGATTGGGAATATCTGACAGTTTGGGGAAGCTTGACCTGCTGTCGTTCGTACAATACAAAAGAAAATCATATGGTTTTACGATTCTATTTTACTTATTTTTTTTTGGATTTAATTCATTGATGAGTGGATAGTGAGGTGCCTACTTCTACCAATACCCATTGCGTAACACGCCATCAATCTTAATAATTTTGAAGGATATTGCCTAATCTATACCCGACTTCTAGAGCCATGACAAAAGTAAAATTATTTTATCCTTTTAAGTGTTTTTTTGAAGTCGGTTTCTATTTTTTGGTAAAAAGTTTTTTTTTACAAAATAGTGACTAGAGACTAAACGACATGATAAGCTGAAGAGTTTGTTTGTTTGAACGCGTTAATCTCAGCAACTACTGGTCTCATTTGAAAAAATATTTTTGCGTTGGATAGATAGCCTATTAATACAGGAAGGCTTTAGGCTATATAACATCACGCTGCGACTAATAGAAGCGGAGCATAACTAACTCCACGCGAACGAATTCGCTGGCGGCCGGTAACATAAATAACGCAACACCACTAATAGTATGTCACACAAATCCCCCACAGATATCTATATAAATAATAAAAATTCGTTCGTAAAAGTTCGTTAGTCTGGTTAAAACGCGAGAACAGCTGGGCCGATTGAGCTGATTTTGGTTTTAAAATGTTTGTCGTAGTCCAGGGTAGGTCTACACGGTGAGCAAATAAGGAAAAATTGCGAGTAAGATAGAGTAAAACGACAATTCCATTTTCCCTTATAAAAGTTGACCACTTACTTTCTGTCAAACATTTGACAGTATTTGTACTCCCAGTTCCACTCGAATTGAAGAACGCATTAAAACATGACTTTTGAATCGACAACATAATATCAACTTTGCTCATAAAATCGTGTATTTAAATTTCAAAATATAAAAATAATAATTAATGGGTTGACATGTTTGACGGGTGCCAACCTTACAGTGTTACCAACTCTCAAAAATATTTAAGTGCGTCCATGGATACAACGTGTAGGTGCGCGGATCAGCTATATTTATATAATATAGCATATCGTTATGCTATTAAAAAATATTATAAAACCCTAATATTTGCGTTCAGCTTTTTTACCATTTTCATAGACCACACAGAAATAACGCCACATTTGTCCGATTCGAAGCATAATTAATGAATAATAAAACCGTATATTATCTTAAAACAATATTTCTACAAAAACGGACCTGAAAGTTACTAAGTCATACCGAAGAACACTCCTGACTAGATTAGCACTGAAGAAGAGCAAGAAATTGCACGTGAAGAGCGCCGCCTTAGTATGGCTCGACTGCGTGCTTCTGACTCACAAGAGCAAAGGGAAGCAGCCCGTGAACGGCTTGGTTAACAATGCGAAATAATCGAGTAAACCTCAGAGATTATTACGAAACACAAGAAGAAATTCATCAAATACTGATTTGATTCAGGCAGCGTTTCAATACGATTGCAGCAATGATTACTGCTTGCATACTAGCGTTTGGTGGAACTGGTAAGACATTCCTCATGTCAGTAGTTTTAACCACTGTTCACGCAAGATCCAACATTGCCGTTGCAGTTGCTTCTTCTGGAATAACCACATTGCTAGAAGGCGTATGCTGCATTAAAATTTCCGTTAAATCTTCAATCTATTGTAGAACCGACATGTAACATTACAAAGCGCTCCGCTATGGCCAAAGTTTTATCCGAATCGAAGATCATCATCTGGGACGAATGCAAAATGGCGCATAAACGTGCATTGGAAGCATTTAACCGAACATTGCAAGATCTAGGTAATGACTCGAGATGTTTTGGAGGCGCAATGATTTTACTGTCTGGCGATTTCCGCCAAACATTACCAGTAATTCCCCGATCGACTGCTGCCAACGCAATAAACGCTTGCCTCAAATTATCGAATCTATAACGCTATGTTAAGAAACTTCAGCTGACAACAAACATGAGAGTTGCATTGCTGAACGATACATCTGCTGAAGATTTCTCTGAGAAATTGCGGAATATCGGTAATGGTCGAGTACTTGTCGACGAATCGAGCGGACTAGTTTCATTTCGTCAGAATTTTTGTAACTTTGTCTTATCGAAAGACGAACTCATCAACAAAGTATTCCCAAACATCATTACTAACCTCTAAAAATAATGAATGGTTGAGTAAGCGAGCAATATCGGCAGCGGAAAATAAAGATGTAGATGACTAAAACTACATAATTCAGAATGAGAACATTGGTACACTGCATTCTTTCAAATCTATTGACTGTGTAACAAATGAAAATGATGCCACCAACTATCCAATGGAATTTTTAAACTCCTTGGATGTACCTGGCTTACCACCGCACACTTTACGACTAAAGATTGGTTCCGTAGTATTGATATCATGATTCGAAACTTAAACCAATCTCTGTGCAACGGAAGACAGTGGTAAGTAAATTTATGAACAATTTGATTTACGCCACAATACTTAACGAAAAATTCAAAGGTGAGGAAGTTCTCATTCCGAGGATCTCGATGATCCCAATAAAATGTAGCCTATGTCCTTTCTCAGGGTCTAAAGATTTTTGTGCCAAATTTCATCAAAATCGGTTGAGAGGTTTAAGCGGGAAAGCGTAACAGACAGACACAGTTACTTTCGCATTTATAATATTAGTATGGATTATCATAATTTAAAAATTAAAAAATTTTATCATGTGATATTGCATTTAAGGCGGAACAAAGTTCGCCGGGTCAGCTAGTGAACAATAAAAATATAAAAATCAAAACTCGGTTTATAAGTATGCAAAAGGCAGCAAAAAAAAAAAAAAATAATTTCCAATAACTGACAATTTTGATTATTTTTTTGGCTGAATCCCCTTGATGCCTTTGCCATGATTTACACGGACAATGCTGGTCGCCATTTTTAATTTATTAATGTTGGTAACATCTAACTATCAAGACTGATAACTAAAATTCAGCATCAAGATTCCTTTATTAGGCTTTTTTTAATATTAAAAAGTAGTGCTTGACCGCGCTCTCGCCTGATGGTAAGCAGCGATGCAAGCGTTGATGGTAAAGCGCTCTAGTTTATTAATAGCATATTCACTCTATCCTTGAAGAAACTAAAATTGTAGTCAGACGGAAAAACTGTTACAGGCAAATTTTTCCTGTCCCTCGATTTTTTGTGAATTATTAATTCACATAAATATTGAACAAAAATGTCCTTCGGTATTTCGAGATATAAAGCTGGGTGTTCTCATAGTAGCCGCTTCCACTGCTAAAAGAAAAGAATATCGAAGTTTTAATGTGATTTTTGTTTGTGATGTTTTGCCAAATAGAGCACAGACAATCTTACACTTACTATCGTACGGAGACGTACATTAATCACGTGAGACTCGGAAGGGGGGCGCTGGTTCGGCAAAAATCACGAAATATCATAAGGGGGAGGGGTATGTATAAGATACGCTTGTTCATCAAAAGCGTGATTTCTAAACCGTAACTGGAGATGCCGAGTGGCTTGATGAAACCGACGCTGATCTTCAACAAAGTACAAAGCAAAAAACTGACTTATGAGATGTTTATTAATTTGTTAGTCTTGCTAATCTATGATCCGAAAACAATTGTACATTATTAATTACAAAATTTATTAATGCACATCATCTATTAAGTTCAAAATAATTTTCCTAGAAATTCTTTTTAAAGTTATAGATAACTAGCTTTCCGCCCGCGGCTTCGCCCGCGTGGAGTTCGGTTATATCGCGCTTTTTAAATTTCCCTCGGGAACATCAATTTTTTCCGGGATAAAAGGTAGCCTATGTTCTTTCTCAGGGTCTAAAGATTGTCTGTGCCAAATTTCACCAAAATCGGTTGAGAGGTTTAGGCGGGAAAGCGTAACAGACAGACAGACAGACAGATAGACAGACAGACAGAGTTACTTTCGCATTTATAATATTAGTATGGATTTCATATTTTTTATGGTTCAAAAGTTGAAGGGGGACGCATTTTTTTACTTTCGAAGCCAATATTTCCGTTATCAATATCAAAAAATGATATTAGTAAATTACTTTCCATTTTTAAATACCTATTCAAAACAATAAAGGGTGTATCTGACATCGACGCACAAACGAGTACCATGGATCCAGTACATGATTCTGAGCCTCCCAGTGGTGGAATGTTTCGTCGGCTTTTTCATGATTTAAAAAAAATATATGTAGTTCTTTTCCAGACCGTTCACAATTACTATACTTTTATAACCCAATAATATTTTAAAGTAAAAATTAGATAATTCGCTAATTACATAAAAAAGCACAATGAAAACAAAACCCGAAAAACTATCTTATCAGCTGATTTAATATAGTTCACATCAGGGATCAACGTCATACCTACAAACCCGCACGGCGGCACGCTTGCAACGTTCAAAAGCCAAGCCGACACTTTTTTTTAAACAGTGTGTATTCTGTACCCGTTCATTAACGACATAAATGACGATTATAATTTTATTAGTGGCATGCGGTCTAGCCTATTCGCGAAGTTTGCGTTACGATGTCAGATACATCCTGTATATCACACGTTATGGTGAAGATGAAAAAAAAAATACGTGTCCCATACACGTAAAGTGGGGAGTGATTTTTACATTTGATTCTTCTTCTTTTTCTTTGTCAGCATGATTGATATATTGAATGAGATATATACAGTCAATAGCTAGATCATTTTTTTCGTCTTTCCGGGGTGGAAAATCGTGGACACGGCGCTGCTTCTCCCAAGCAACGCACTCGGCAAAGGTGTGTTGCGCCGTGTCCACCCCGCATTGGTCCTACGTAATTTCAGCGTTCTAATGCTAACCGGCACAGAGATTATCCGCAGACGGACGGACAGACAGATTTGTCGAATCTATAAGGGTTCCTAGTTGCCTACGGAACCCAAAAAATACTGTTTAAAGACTTAGCTTCCAAATGAGTTTTCCATTCAGCCATCTTGTTTTCGCCATAGATTTGTTTTTTTCCGCTCAGAACGGAAAAAGTAGAACAAACTAACGTTTACGGTAATGTGCCAGTCATAAAATCACCTGAACATAAAATTACGCAGCTCGTTGGGTATCACATAAAATAAAACCAATCCTATCTATGAACCTGACAGGCAATTCACATAAAAAGAATGTTCACAGTCTGCACAGCCTCTATCTGTTAAAAATACCTCCATTCCCTACATTTTGACAAGTCTTTGTTCCAAAATTACAAAGAGCACTTAGCATGTGGTGGTTGCCTGTAATTGGTTGTGCAGTTACATTTAAGTCAATCATCATCATCATTATCAACCTCTTTATCGTCCCACTGCTGGGCACAGGTCTCTTCTCATACAGAGAAGGATTGAGTGTAATCACCACGCTTGCTCAATGCGGGTTGACGATTTCAGACTTAAAGTCCAGGTTTCCTCAAGATGTTTTCCTTCATCTTCAGTCATTGGTGTCCAAGATATACTTAGAAAGTAAATATAACTTTAGAAAAGTTACATTGGTACTTGCCTGACCTGGAATCGAGCCCGCGCACTCATATTAGAGAGGCTGGTGTTTTAACCACTGGGCCACCATGACTTTAATAAAGTCGACTTCAGTTAAGTCAATCAAATATCTGCAACTGTTGGTGAATGTTGGCGTTTATAAATATATAAACTCACATACACAAACATGAAGAATAACTCGTAGGAAGACTACTACTACTCTACTCTACTCTCCTACTCTCATACGGTACTTAAGCTCGGTCATTTTTCTACTAAAGCACTAACCATGGGATGTCCTCAGGGTTCAGTTGTCGGTCCTTATTTATGGAATTTGGGTTTTGATGATTTTCTCGCGATCCCGCTTCCTTGCGGCTGTTCACTTACTGGTTACGCGGACGATGGCCTACTGCTCATTCAATCAAGTACCCGAGCCGGACTTGAGAACTTGGCCCATACTTGCCTAAATCTAATATCTCAGTGGGGTGATCGTAACCGCCTAGCGTTTGCGCCGCATAAAACCTATCAACTTCTACTAAAAGGTAATCTTAAATCATTGCCTACTATTAAATTTAATAACGTTCCCGTTAAAAAACAGCAATCCGTATGCTACCTTGGTATGGTCTTAGAAAGGAATTTTTCATTTATCGAACATATAAAAATAGTTGGCGAAAAAGCTAAAAGGAACTTTTATGCCCTAACTAGAATATCCAAAGCAACTTGGGGTCTATCATTCTTAACTTTAAAAACTATATATGGAGCTACCTATTTAGGATGTATGTGCTACGGTGCACCTGTTTGGGCCGATAGGGCCAGCATAGGGGCGGCGCGACGTAAACTGCTTCAAAGCCAACGTTTGGCATTGATATTTTTATGCAAGGCGTATAGAACAGTCAGTACTGAAGCCTTACCCGTTCTGGCAGGTGTACTTCCAGTCGATCTTGAAGTACAGCGACGTGCTTCAATGTACTACTCCGCGAGGGGGGAGGCCATGGACACTAACTTTGTTACACAACGCGACCTCAATAGAATTTCTAGATTATTTAAACCTCAGACTGACGTCTGGGAGGACCTCTTATCCGAATGGCAAAGTAGGTGGGATAATTCCATCAAGGGCCGGCACCTCCATCTGTTCTTTCCATCCGTTGGCGATCGGCTGGCTAAGACATGGCTGGAGGTTGACCACTGCGTTGCCCAATTTCTCACAGGTCATGGCAACTTTAAAAGTAAACTGTATTCTTTTAAACTTGTTCCTTCGCCTTTGTGTCAGTGTTCTACATCGAACTGTGAATTTGAACAGTCCGCACATCACATCTTGTGGGAGTGTATTCTTTGGCAGAATGAACGCAATATTATGTTGGATAGTGTACAAGTTACATCCGGAGTTGTTTATTATACGGACCTTGTTGAAACTAGAACTAATTTCCGTGCGTTCAGGCGCTTTTGCCATACCTATTATTGGAATCAATTGTAACAGCAAATACCTACTTAGGACCCATTAACTTGATCAAATGTTATTCCGTGGTGCTTGGCAATCTGGGCTTCTCCCAGTTGCAATAATGTCCCTTTGTGCCGATTGGCCTAGTTCTATTCTGTCTCCTGCTTATTATGGAGGGAAGTGGAAAAAATATCTTTTTTCTTACTCCTCCGCTATTCTTTTCTGATTAATTTCGTTGCGGGACCCAAGACAGTTGAAACATTTCTCCGGGACTCGTCGAGCTTCATTGCTCGGCGTTTTTCTGGCGGTCTCCACTGTTGATTCTGGCTTTCAGGAGTTGCAGTGGGTTGGGAACAGTGTGGCGGGTTTGTCTCCTACTCTCATACCCGGAAGAACAACTTGTAGGTTATACAAATATTTGTTCCGTGCGGGAATCGAACACGCGACACGCAGCACAGCAGTTAACAGCTTGCCACTGCGCTAACCGTGCAGCAAGTACGATTGTGAACAGAGGTTTCACGAGTTAAGTACTTTAGTTATGTCAAAAATCTATGTATTACCCTTATTAGTACCCTTATTGGCATCAATCGGAACAAACCCGGGCTACTACTAAAAAAATTCTGACAGAATTATCATCATCATCGTCATCATCATTTCTGCCGAAAGACGTCTACTGCTGGACATAGGCCTCCCCCAAGGATCTCCACTATGACCGTTCCTGCGCCTCCCGCATCCAGCGGTTTCCCGCCAGGTCCAGGTCGTCGGTCCTCCTTTTCGGGGTCTCTACTGGGTCGGGGTGGCCACGCTGCGTCTTCCGATGCGTGGTCACCACTCGAGAACCCGTCGGCCCCGAGAAGAACGAGACCGACAGCCCGAAGAATTGCAATACTTAAGTGGCCCGTAGGACCGATGCTCGATAGGGCCGACGGGTTGGACGGATCCAACTATTCCAAGGCCGACTTGAGGATCGAAATAGGACGGTGTGCTCAACATCTCTGCTGCTCAACATTGAAAACAACCAATCGTTTATGTATAAATCTCACCGTCAAAAATCAAATCACTTCAGCTAAGTTTGTTACTGCAGGATTCCAGCATATACAATACATATCTTGTTATTTATTATCTAAATCCAAACATAAAATGAACTCAACAGCCGGCCACTTTCCATCTATAATTCCCTTTTACTTGTATATAATTATATTCAACTTTGAATTTGATACTCGATGCCGTTGTCCGGACACGACTTTCCCTTATAATTGAGTTTTTGGCTTAATTACTTTAATTAAGACTCAGATTCGCTCTTCTACTTCACCATTAAGATATTTGTGTACTTGGATATTTTCTCTTCCTTCTGTTTTATTATTGAAGCCTTAATGTAGACTTTTTATTAAGACGGAAAGTTTATTGGAGGTTCGTTTTGTATTTTTATGAGAATAAAGCGTTGTATTGGCTAGACTTGAGATGAGTTTGTTTAATATTTATCAGCTACTACATGCATTTTGCGTGTTTTCGTATTGGGCGTTGGTCCGGGGAAGGATGGGCGACCCTGATTTCGTTAAGAACAATCTCTAAAGCCTGGGACACAGGCGTAGAATAGCCATTCTTTCTATATTCTGATACATTTTGGGTAGTGTGCGCGAAAATTACATGACATAATTCTGACTGTTCTATCATCGTCGAATTGCATGATTTAATTCCCCCATCTCCGTTCTACCATCGGACGACCCGTCGTTCGTAGTTTCCACCCTTACGTTGTTAACACCACTACGATCCGGACGAAGCGTTTCGCCTCCTCCTTTATACCGCGTACATCGAGGGACTGGAACAATTTACCAGTGACGGTATTTCCGTCACATTACAATTTGAGTGTCTTCAAGGCTAGAGTGAATAGGCTCTTAATAAACTAGCGCGCTTTACCATCAATGATCGCATCACTGCTTACCATCAGGCGGGATTGCGGTCAAGCGCTAGTTTATAATTTATATAGCCAAAAAAAATAGTACAACCCGTGGTACGACGAGTGTCCACCGTTACGTTATTGACACTTCTACGATCCAGACGAAGTGTTTCGCCTCGTCTTTTATACCGCGTACATCGAGAGACTGGAACAATTTGCAAGCGGCGGTCTTCCCTGGCGTGTCTTCAAGGCTAGAGTGAAATAGGCTCTTAATAAACAGTCTACGCGACCTCTGCAAATGGGTTAACGCGGCGTCAAATCTTACGCTGCCCCGAGCAAAGTTACTCATATGTATGTTTGGGTCAGTGGTGATATTGAAAGGCACTGATCATCAAATTCAACAACGAAGATGAATTGACCGTCCCGAACAATTTTTTATAAAACTAGCGGCCGCTGGCGACTTCGTTTGCGTGGAGTTAGTTATGCTCCACTCCTATTGGTCGCAGCGTGATATAGCCTAAAGCCTTCCTGGATTTATATGCTATCCAAGGAAAAATATTTTAATAACTCGGACTCGTAGTTTCTGAGATTAGCTCGTTCAAACAAACAAACTCTTCAGCTTTATTTATTGAACGTTTTTATAAGACAGCTAATTGATTAACCATATATTCAAATATGATCTCGTAGTTCAAATACTGCTGTGTAAGCAAATCTACAATAAATTGTATAAGCGAAAATGTATTCAAATAAAAGATAAATAATAATAATATCACAGACATCTTATATCCAGAAAAGTGCTCCATATTTATTCCTTAGTCCTTTGTATGTTTTCTCTTGAATGAGATACATTACTTACCCTTACAAAGGGGTGAGTAAGTAATCACTTTACTGGGTACTTAGGTTGTCACCCCGTAGTATAAGTACCAAGACCATCTGCTGTAGTTCTCACTCACTCAAAATGATAATGTTTATGGTTGGGACCACTTGTATTTGTATTTTTATTGTGGAACTTTTTACATACTTTGTATTAGTTTCACTTGTATGTTCGCTTCCTTGGTTGCTTGTTTGTCGGTCTCTAACTCTTTGGACTACGAGTGAGCGGCTCATTACTCTAAAATGTCCCACCGTTTTCAATACGTTCGTTCGTTTTTTAGGGTTCCGTACCTCAAAAGGAAAAAACGGAACCCTTATAGGATCACTTTGTTGTCCGTCTGTCTGTCTGTCTGTCTGTCTGTCTGTCTGTCTGTCAAGACCCTTTATATCAAGAACACGTGGACGTATCAAGCTAAAATTCACATTAAATACTCGGGTCTATTGTCCCTTTAAGCTGTGAAAATATCAAACTTCTAAGCCAAGTTAATCAAAAGATACAGCCGATATGTCGATATTTTCAACAAATTTTCGACACTCGCAAAGGAATCAAAACCTACAGGATACTTCCCGTAAACTCAGAATCTTGAAATTTGGCATGAAGGATTGTCATATAATGCAAATATAGGAAAATTGCGAAAATCACATTTTTTTAGTTATATAATATAATAAACATATTTTAATAAAATGAAACTTACTACCTTATTTCTCACGAACTAATAAAGGTATCAAATTGAAATTTATACCAAATACCTAGGTCTATTGTCCCTTCAAACTTCTAAGTTAAAGCGATCAAAAGATACAGCAGTTTATACCGACACCTTAGACGAATTTCCGTCACACGCTAGGGAGTCAAAACCTACAAGGTACTTCCCGTGAACTCAGAATCTTGAAATTCGGCACGAAGCAACGTTATATTATAGTACAGACAGATAAAGGAGAAATTGTGAAAATGATAAATTTGAAGTTACATAAAATATTAAAATATTATTTTTGCTTACATGACATAAAATATTTTTTTAATAATTATAAACTTACTACTTAAGGTAAGAGTACCTATTTCCGTTAATGTCCCGGTAGCCGTTAACTAGTCAGTTTTTTAATATTAGCGTCTTTCTAGCAAAACTAAATTAAAATTTGCAAATAGCAATTTATTCTTGGTACTATTTTATACAATTCTGATGGCGACACTCACCAAAAAGTTTAATAATGTAAAAACTGTGAGAAAATAAAAGTATGGTATAGTAAAATTATCTATAAGTACAAAGTTCTGTCAGTGAACTACGAACCCACCCGGTCGCAGAAATTATCTAGCCATACTTCGACGGATAAAATTAAGGTAAAAGTGTTAATTTTTTTAATAAATTGTGTATATTATTTAACGATTTAATCTATAAATTGAGGTAAATCTCATCGAAAAGTAAATAATTTTACATGTTACATCTATTGGTACAATCAAACCCCTACTTGACCTAGTACCCGGTAAAAATGTGCGATTTTTACCGGATATTGGTACACTATCAAACCAGTTACATACGTTGCACCAAAACCCGTTATTCTATTCTTATTGCTTTGGAATAGGTCTCATTTTCCTTTGAAACTGTGGATTATTTTAAATATTTTCTGCCGGATACTGGGGCATGCCTTAACAGCTGCATTTAAATCCGTTTATAGTCCTTATTGTCTTGAATTAAGCATTATTTTCCTTTGAATCAAAAGGATGTAGTTACTAGACATTTAGTTTGTTTTGGTACCATGTGAATTTGGTTGCGTTTTTTTTTTATGGTTTACCACTTTTTGTACTGGTTGCGTTACAAGCTTTTCTTGAATCAGCTATGAAGTATATAAAAAAGCCTACTGCGACTAGAATGTGAATAATTTGTTTTGGAAAATTAAAAAAATTAAACACGTTTATTTCTTAGCAGATGGTAATTTAATTATTTAAACATGGTTTTGGGATTTAACAGCATAGTGGCCAAGTATTTTGACATGCAACGTACACCGTGGTACACCTACCATATACTACCATTTGCTCCATGGTACTCCAAACAGTACGGTATATTGTAGTATTGGTACGATATACCGTACGGTACTCCAAACAGTATGATATATGGTAGTATACCGTACTGTTTGGAGTACCCTGGAGAAAATGGTAGTTCCTAGTTGAAACTGAAGCAAGGGCGAAAAGCTCTTGGCTATTTCATTTACATAATGCAGTTCGAGTCCTAACATATGTCTTTTTTTTATTTATTTTTTGATGACTATGCCTCATTAATTGGAACTCTCGTCTACATATTCTTACGCCCGTACTTTCCCATATTTCCAGCACGGCTTTCATTTGTACGCATTAAGTCACTCACGTGAGTTCTGATTTGGGAGCAAGTCTCAGTCAGAACAGGTGTTAAAAATCATTAATAAGTACTAAAGATTGATTTGCCATAATTGAATCTTTCTAGAGATTATTATTATTTAAAGGTAATTATTTTGCATATTTATCTACCTTCAATTATTTTTCGAAAGATCTAACTCATTCCATGTTTTCAAACTTCTGGTGCCGTAAAAACCTTCCAGCTGACTTGCTTGCTTGAGTGTGCCGCCATAATAAGAGATACCCTGGAGCACAGGCAAATGAAGGGACACGGGTGGATTAAAACAGACCCTCACCCTTCCGCTCCGCTCAATGTGGACTTTTTTTGGATGAGAATACATCATATGACTGTTTTTTAAATAATTGAGCACAAAGCGCCACCTAGGCTGAAGGAAAGCTCAGCTTGGACCCAACAGCGCTGTGCCATAGTCGCGACACTTGGTGCCGGTGATAACTCACTCCCGGCCGTAGTACAGTTCATGGTCGAAAGCGAAGAAGGAAGGAGCGTGGGGGATGCTATGGCCTCTTTTTGCGAGAAGGTAGTGCATGCAATGGAGGCTGCAGAAAGGGAAAAAGAGCATGACTCTCACTCCACTCGCATGAGAAGGGTAGCCAGGCGTCAAGGGCGCTTCACGATCTTTGGCCACCATAAGAAGGACCATGCGGGCGACGAAATTGAGGCCGTATCGTCGCTCGAGCGTGACATGCAGTATGCGCAGCTTAGTGGAAGGATATGTATGTGGTCGAGGGATCGGCCGCACTTGGTCCCCACGTGTGTGGGGCGAATATACAAGTATCTGCCGGGTCCCCGACTCATGGTACTGGAAGGAATAGTGGACGTTTAGATGGTAGGAGGCCGACATAACCCTCCCTTATTCCCAGACGAAATAAGGGGGAAACTTTTTTTATCGGATTTATCCACGATAAAAAAGCAAAGGGTCGCATTTTAAAAACCTTCTCAAGTCGCCTCCCCACTCTACCGATTTCTACTCCTACTCCTTCAGAGTGCACGTCTTCTGTCCTTTACTTTTTACACGCTTTCTTATTGCAGGTATGCTGAAAGAGATTTTTTATGATATAATCATCTCTGTACCTTTTATCTGTTCTGTTTTTTCTTTTTGTTAATATATTAAATGGTAAAATAAATAAATAATTTCAGATGTCACTAAGGAGCAGTTATTGGATAGTGTTAGTTTATTTATTAAAAAAAATAAGCGAGAAAATGCTTTTAATAATGGCAGACTCGGTCGTTTGGTTGAAGCTGCCGCCTGTAGTAGGCCAACAAGTGTCTCAAAATCTGATGCACACCCGTGCTTTATGGTTCAGGAAAGCAGTTTAAGGGCGTGGTTTAAAGAAGTGATGGACTATTGGCACATCTCGAAGAAGGAATGACAATCCACGACGGACAGAGTTTGTTTGTTTCTTTTTATATAGGTATAGGTACTTTATAAAACATACATTATAAAAAGTTAAAACAAATCGTGTTTAATTGTTGGTTAAATACGGACCCTAATGTTTTTCAGTAATATTTTATTTGAATATATTGTATTTCTATGAACTTTAACGTAAAGCAATAGAGTACAATTTCGCGGCAATAATTACCGGTTACCGGGACAATTTAACGTTAACTAGTACAACTCTACCGGGTACTGGTACAATTGGCCCTTTTTGTAGTTTTATTGTTTTATAGTTAATTAAATTTTACACTAGTTTAATAGAATCATAATATACTAAAAGTATATTAAATTATCTAAACAGTCAAGTAAAAATTATTTTTGTAAGTCTTCTAGTTTTAGCCTAGTGCTCATGCAAATTCGGCGAAGTTCATAACTTAACGGTTACTGGGCCGTTTACCTTACCTACCCTTTTTCACATGAACGCGTAGAGATATTAAAGTTGAAATTCATATCAAACACTTCTTAAATCTAATTGCCTCTAAACTGTGAAAAATTCTAAATCAATGCTAGTATTATAAAGGCGAAAGTAACTCTGTCTGTCTGTTACGCTTTCCCGCCTAAACCTCTCAACCGATTTTGATGAAGTTTGGCACAGACAATCTTTAGACCCTGAGAAAGAACATAGGCTACCTTTTATCCCGGAAAAATTTGATGTTCCCGAGGGGAATTTAAACAGCGCGATATAACCGAACCCCACGCGGGCGAAGCCGCTGGCGGAAAGTTAGAACGTCATAAATTGTAAACCGCTACGTTTGTACGTCGGAGCCCTCGGTGTGCGAGTCCGACTCGCATTTGGCCGGTTTTTTTTAAAGAATATCGAACTAAAAAGTTGAAAATAAATATAGTTTGAAAAACTAAAAAAGCATACCTACTTTAAAAAAAATATCAAACTAAAAAGTTATAAATAATTATTTAAAAAGCGTGAGGCGCTTAATATACAATAAAATTTTTCTGCGATAAAAAGTTTTTATTTAATCCGGACTTTTAACTTTACGTCTGCAAAATTTCAAATAATCGGTTCAGTAGTTACGGCGTGAAAGCGGAACAAACAAACTCACTTTCCCATTTATTTTCTCGGTGGTAGGCTGTAACATCGGCTGCCGGCAGAACTTACCAGCCACCAGACAAAGTCTTGCCGCCAAGCGATTCGTCGCATTCGTCCGGCATGATGTCTGGTGAAGCCGTACGGACGACGGGTCCGAGCAGTTGTGTTGCGATGTGTGGCGGGTACGATGCGCCAAATGTTGTTTAAGTTGAGAGTCTCCAGATCAATCTCCCTCTAGCGCAGCTTCATTTGGTCGTGTTGGTCATTGGTCTTGAGTTTAACATTGCATCACCTCGCTCAACTGCCGTCACCCTTCCTATTCCTTATTTTTTTAAGCTTAATAAACTAGTGCGCCTTACCATCAACGGTTGCATCACTGCTTACCATCAGGCGGGATTGCAGTCAAGCACTAGTTTATAATAAAAAAACCGGCCAAATGCGAGTCGGACTCGCACACCGAGGGTTCCGCCGTACAAACGTAGCGGTTTACAATTTATGACGTACTAGCTTTCCGCCAGCGGCTTCGCCCGCGTGGAGTTCGGTTATATCGCGCTGTTTAAATTCCCCTCGGGAACATCAAATTTTTCCGGGATAAAAGGTAGCCTATGTTCTTTCTCAGGGTCTAAAGATTGTCTGTGCCAAACTTCATCAAAATCGGTTGAGAGGTTTAGGCGGGAAAGCGTAACAGACAGACAGAGTTATTTTCGCATTTATAATACTAGCATTGATTTAGAATTTTTCACAGTTTAGAGGCAATTAGATTTAAGAAGTGTTTGATATGAATTTCAACTTTAATATCTCTACGCGTTCATGTGAAAAAGGGTAGGTAGTAAGTTTATAATTATTAAAAAAATATTTTATGTCATGTAAGCAAAAATAATATTTTAATATTTTATGTAACTTCAAATTTATCATTTTGACAATTTTTCCTTTATCTGTCTGTACTATAATATAACGTTGCTTCGTGCCGAATTTCAAGATTCTGAGTTCACGGGAAGTACCTTGTAGGCAAAGAGATTTAAGATATATAGAGAGGGCATGTGTCAAAATGGCATAGAAAAACTGTGATCCCATGGCTCAGTTCCGCCATCTAGTACAATATAGCAAAATTAGATCGACAATTGGAGACATCAAATAGTAAAAATGAAATAAGTTTATATAAAATATATTCAGCTATTGCCCGGTAGGTGGCCAGTGTGATCTATGTTGCCAGATCCGATTTAATACCCTAGTATAGTTCAAATCGGGTAAATAAATATTGAAAAGTAAATAAATTAAGTGAAACTTGTCTTGTACAAACAAAAACTGTTTTAGAATTTTATTCGCTACTATTCATTTACCGTGACACCGTCTATTGGCATTTTAGATGTTTTATGCTTACGAATTATTTTAACGCTCAGTTTATTGCGATTTTTGAGTGTAATAGACCTTTTAGGCCATAAAGCGCATTTTGTTTTGCAATTTTCGTTTGCATTTCGTTTTTAGCAAAATTATTCTTTTTACACGTTTGTTTGCAAATATTTTTAAATGGCAATGCAAAAAACTGTGGTAGGGTTTGTATCATTTCGATATAAAGTTATCGATAATATTCAAAGAAGTTACTACGACGATGTTTTTTCACATTATGATAGCTTGAAACAAAAAATTAGGAAGCAGAATAATTATGGGTAATTTCAAGTTTACAAGTTTCTTATTTATATAATTCTTTTAATATAATAGGCGTTAAAGTTTAAAATTGCCGATTAGTACTGAAAATGTAAATAATTGCTTATTTTTTAATTTTTAAATAATTCATTTATAATCAATATATAGGAAGGTCGTTTATGCCTTTGTGATAGAACTCTGAGGATCTAGACTGCACAAACTGTGTGAAAGCAGAACTGCCTCCTGGGAAGAAAACTTCTTGTCACGTAGATAATTGTCCAAATCACGACAAAAATGGTAGTCTGCTGGAGCAAGACCTTTACAAGATTCGTACGCCATTATCTTTAAAAACGGCAAAAAAATCACGGTTATTGTATGGGAGCCCGCCTTCAGGATTTATTTTATTTTAATTATTTATTTGTAATTTGAATATATAACCAAATATTCTGTGAACATTTTAAGCGTCTATCTGTTTCCGTTATTAATATGGAGCAAAAAACGGCAAAAATTCACGTTTGTTGTATGGGAGCCCCCTTAAATATTTTATTATTTTTATTCTTAGTACTTGTTGTTATAGCGGCACCAGAAATACTAACACAATCTCTGGAAATTACAACTGTCTCGCTATTACGGTTTATGAGATACAGCCTGGTGACACACGGACAGACGAACAGAGAAGTCTCATGAATAGGGTTCGTTTTACCTTTTAGGTACGGAATCCTCAAAATCACAAAGTAGCTCGCAATCATTGTACTACATATACGTACCTACATATTTTATGAATATATTTCATTATAAATAAATTATGTAATCTATGTACTTATCCACTTAATCGTAAATTTTATTCCAATTTTTACGGTTAAGTAAAAAAGTACTGAAATTAATAACTTATTATTTCATTTCTAATACAAGGTACCGATTCTCTTTTTTTTTAAATTTGATCGACAAGTCTTTCCAAAGTAGATAACTTCTCTTTTAAAATGCATTGAGCATAATTTCGACGAATGAGACGGAAGCCAATTTTCTTCTCTATGGTCTATCTGGACAAATCGTATCCATTTTTTCCCTACGACATTATTTTTATTCGGAAACCAAAAATAACAAAAACCTAGATAAATGAATAGTAATTGTTCATTCAATTTTGTTTATTAATATGATATGATTATGTTTAAATAGAGTTAATAATAAATAAACTTGAAATATAGTAATATTTTAAGTTTATTTAGCTATATTTTAAATGTCAATAAAATACAACAAAATGTATTCATCTTAATAAGTATTATCGATAACTAAATCGATAAACAACATTACTACATCTCTACAAGAAAATAGTAAAACTACTCAACAATAGAGGGCGCTTATTACAATAATGGAAAATTTTCTAGAACTAAGATTTTTTTAAAATTTGAATTGCAGACGAAATATAAATAATTCATAGAAAAACATTCCGAAGTTAGGTCCAGTCGTTTTACTATAACGAGATGTACAGTAACACAAAGCGCAACATGGCATATTTCCTTAGAAAATGTTTATTCTTGGTGGACACAAATTACGTCCTGACGCGCAGACTAGACTGAGCGACTTTTAACCAAGTCGATAAAAGTATTGGCTTAGGATTTTGTTCGTGATGTCCTGTCTATTGTAAATATAATTTTATTGTCTTTGCTTGTAGGTTTTGATTCCCTAGCGTGTGACGGAAATTCGTCTAAGGTGTCGGTATAAACTGCTGTATCTTTTGATCGCTTTAACTTAGAAGTTTGATTTTTTCACTGCTTAAAGGGACAATAGACCTAGGTATTTGGTATAAATTTCAATTTGATACCTTTATTAGTTCGTGAGAAATAAGGTAGTAAGTTTCATTTTATTAAAATATGTTTATTATATTATATAACTAAAAAAATGTGATTTTCGCAATTTTTCCTATATTTGCATTATATGACAATCCTTCATGCCAAATTTCAAGATTCTGAGTTTACGGGAAGTATCCTGTAGGTTTTGATTCCTTTGCGAGTGTCGAAAATTTGTTGAAAATATCGACATATCGGCTGTATCTTTTGATTGGCTTGGCTTAGAAGTTTGATATTTTCACAGCTTAAAGGGACAATAGACCTAGGTATATGGTATAAATTTCAATTTGATAACTTTATTCGTTCGTGAGAAATAAGGTAGTAAGTTCCATTTTATTAAAATATGTTTATTATATTATATAACTGAAAAAATGTGATTTTCGCAATTTTTCCTATATTTGCATTATATGACAATCCTTCATGCCAAATTTCAAGATTCTGAGTTTACGGGAAGTATCCTGTAGGTTTTGATTCCTTTGCGAGTGTCGAAAATTTGTTGAAAATATCGACATATCGGCTGTATCTTTTGATTGGTTTGGCTTAGAAGTTTGATATTTTCACAGCTTAAAGGGACAATAGACCTAGGTATTTGGTATAAATTTCAATTTGATAACTATATTCGTTCGTGAGAAATAAGGTAGTAAGTTTCATTTTATTAAAATATGTTTATTATATTATATAACTAAAAAAATGTGATTTTCGCAATTTTTCCTATATTTGCATTATATGACAATCCTTCATGCCAAATTTCAAGATTCTGAGTTTACGGGAAGTATCCTGTAGGTTTTGATTCCTTTGCGAGTGTCGAAAATTTGTTGAAAATATCGACATATCGGCTGTATCTTTTGATTGGCTTGGCTTAGAAGTTTGATATTTTCACAGCTTAAAGGGACAATAGACCTAGGTATTTGGTATAAATTTCAATTTGATAACTTTATTCGTTCGTGAGAAATAAGGTAGTAAGTTCCATTTTATTAAAATATGTTTATTATATTATATAACTAAAAAAATGTGATTTTCGTAATTTTTCCTATATTTGCATTATATGACAATGCTTCATGCCAATTTTCAAGATTCTGAGTTTACGGGAAGTATCCTGTAGGTTTTGATTCCTTTGCGAGTGTCGAAAATTTGTTGAAAATATCGACATAATCGGCTGTATCTTTTGATTGGCTTGGCTTAGAAGTTTGATATTTTCACAGCTTAAAGGGACAATAGACCCGAGTATTTTATGTGAATTTTAGCTTGATACGTCCACGCGTTCTTGAGATAAAGGGTGGTGACAGACAGACAGACAGACAGACAGACGGACAACAAAGTGATCCTATAAGGGTTCCGTTTTTTCCTTTTGAGGTACGGAACCCTAAAAATTATGGCACAAAGCGCCTCACGCTTTATTAAAAATTACTTTTAACTTTTCAGTTTGATATTTTTTAAAAGCATGTTTTTGTTTGTTTTTTAAAGTATATATCGCACTAATAATACAATACTGTATCAACTCAAAATCGATCATTTTTCAGAATTAACAAAAAACTTATTACTCACTTCCTATAATAGTTGCAATTTGAATAACTGCCATATGAGCTATTAAACTGAATTGAAATGAATAATATCTTTACAAAAATAAAAAAAGAAAACAAATAGTTTAATTATTTAGAAATTTTGAGTTGAGACTGTCTTCCTCCATAAACTTTTTTCAAAATGAAACATTATTTTTAGTTAATTCATTATTGGTGAAATATTTTGAGTTGTTACAGTCGGAATAATAATTTTTCCTCCGGTTTTAACTTAGTTTTTGTACATACAACATAGATGAAAACCGATTCCTAGTGTACTATGTCTTTACAATGTATGTTTATTCATTTTCTAATATCCATAGATCAAACTCTGCTTAGGTTGACACTAGCTGGTATTATCTGAATGTGTTAGAATATTATAATTATATACATTTGAATAAGATAAGTTGTTTTATATGAACTGTGTATTATTTTGTTTTGCATATTAATAAATAAAACCAGCAATTTTTTTGTTAAAGACTATAATTTAATGTAAATTCTCATATTTAATCAGTCAGTTACCGGAGTAGACATTTAGATAAAAGAACAAATATTTAAAAGATTTGACAAATAAACATTTCGCAAAAAAAAAAATAGAAAACAATCTTCTAAAATAAAAATAACAAGTCTTCGTAAACAAAAACAGTCGTTACTAATACTGATATCTTTAAAAGTATAGTTTATTCTAACCATTTGTCAAAATAAACCTTTAAAAACAAGAATACACAAATATTAAAACAAAACAAATTATTTGTATAGTACTATTCATATTAAAAAAAAATATACTTAATAATTATTTTAACTTAATTTTAACCAGTCTGAAAATCACAATTTTTTTATGAATGAAAAAAGAAAAACAAGTAATACTTTTTTAATCAGTCAAATCCTTATAACATTTTGTCAAGTAGTTCTTTCCTGTCCCTTGTATGATTGCTTTGGTCTTCGGTTGAAATATTTGATTCTGTAGTCAAGCTACTGGTTCCAGCAACGGGACTTAAATTATCCACAACTCCTTCATCTGAACTGTTTGATGAAGAGCTACTAGATGATGAGCTACTGGATGAAGAGCTTCTTGAAGAAGAATCACTTGGAGATTTTGTTGTTCGACCTCGAAGCAGATTGGGAGTTTTGCTTTGCTATCAGGAACAAAATGCGGATCATAATCAGAATCATGAAAGTCGCTCTGGCCTGAGTGGATGGGTGAAATGTAATATTTCTTTTGGTTGCATTTTGTTATCAGGCTAACGTTACTAACCATATTTGGAGAACACAAAGACTTTAAAATTTTGGGAGAACGGTTTACGTTAGTTTCTTGAAGTACTGGATGAATTGTTGATGACGATGGTATAGAAAGTGTTGACTGTTCAATTGCATCATCGCTGTCTTCTCTCTGTGTATTTGTATACACTGATGACAATAATGACGGTGACGAATTTCTGACAAGTTCGTGATTTTCCTTAATGTGATGGCTGCTTGTTATACTTCTTGCCATATCAACAAGTACACGGCCACGACGTATACTGAACCTACAAATAAATAAAATTTTGTTCAAATAAATTATTGATTGATGGCTGTCACAAATAGTGTATTAACTTTAAATTATTAAAATAATACTTCTAAGAAAGCATTTTTCTCATAACACTTGTACAAATTCGAATGAGTTATAGATATTACTGCAATTGACATATAGATATTATGAATTATACATTTATAAATCATACAAAAATCAACTTAACCTTATGACTCAACAAAACTGTATCATATCAAAAACTACTAACCAAATCAATTATAGTGTCATAAGTAGAAATAATACTTTAATTATTGTTTTTGTAAATCAGTAATAGTGTAATAACTCGATATAACACCAAGCGCGTGTTTAGGTCAAATCAACAATACTATGTTAATTCAAAATAAAAATATAAATTTTACATACCTGATCGAGTAATACTGTTGCAATTCAAAATATTACGCCAAGCGACACGTGCTCTCCCGATCACCGATGGTCGCAACTAAAGATGACGCAATGTTGCGGGAGGGAAGTGGCAACCGAAATGTCGTAAATAGTGACTTATAGCACCATCTCTTATCTGTTTTTTGCACTATTCGAACGACGGTTTTGATGACGTGTGAGGAATTAAATTTTACGTGTGTTTATTGTATTATGTCAAGTTCGACGTATTTTGAGTTGATACACTATTGTATTATTATTGCGATATATTTATCAAATTTGTTTTCTTACCCCTTTTTGGTAAACAAGGAGGAAAATGCATAGAATTATGTACAGTTGTATATTACAGTCTCGAGTAAAAGTCGGTATAGGTACTCAGCTTTGCTTAAAAGCTAAATCTATGTAACAATATTTTCGAACTATAAGTTTTATGTAATGTGTCATATTTCAACGTTACATTCGAAAAAGCCAAGCGCTTGACTTGACTGAAACTTGCCAAGCATTGAAATATGGTTTCTTTTGAATGTATATGATTCCAATTTTATTGTTTTAGATGTGAAATTATTAAGTTATCTCTCCCGCTCTGGGCGGAAGGGCGTGTCAGACTTTTACTGACTAAAACCCACCCGTGTTTCTTCACTTGCCTGTGCACCAGGGCCATGGTTTCTTTTTTAACCAACCCGCAACCCTGACACAGGAGGCATCGGTCTTCGTGGACTTCATTACGAGACACACGATTCCTTCAATCCCTCTTTCATTCCATCGCTTCCCAGCCACTTTATTTGATTTGCAATATTCAATATTGCAACTTAAAATAAGTTACTCTTTCTTTACCAATTCCACCATACATTTGTTGATTAAAGCCTTCTTGTTCCGCCCTTCAATGTTTTCAATACAATATAAGAGTGTATCAGAAAGTGAGATAAATTCGTATTCCTATAAAGCCGAGAAAATTATTGTAAGCCAAGAAAGCAATCCACTTAGACTTCTGTGCTCTTCGGATATTGCGGTTGTATCGGACAGTGACATCCCTAACAGCGTCGCCTTCAGCAAGCCATCTTCACCGCAAATATACAATATGTAAAGAAAATCCCGTCCGACCCATAAGGATTTACTAAAGGTTAGGTAAACACATAACCAAATAAAATATGAATACTAATGAATTTCGAAATAATCTTTTTTTCCACGAATTAATTCGAACTTCCCCAAAATTAGGTATATTTTTAAAAAGTGACGACACTACTTTTGCCGGTATTACTATGAGTGAATAGCGATGCGACCGCGTGCCGCATGCCCTCCACCCCTTCGCCCGCGCATGTATTGCCTACCGCACATGTATTAATTTACCTTCTTTTGCGAAATAATGTTTATTTTTTTAGGTTTTTTTTTAACTTCAGCCCGGTTTTATCCCTTCACGGATCGGACAGGGTTTTCTTTACATATTGTAAATTGCATATTGTTGCCACACATTCTAAAGACACACACATTTTAAACCCTGACAAAAATTTTACGCCACGCTTGGCGGAGTAGTGGCTGAACGCTCGACTGCTGCGCGGTCGGCACAAATATTCGTATGGCCTACAAGTATTTGTTCCGGGTCTGGCTGTTTGTGTGAGTTTGAATCTTTGAAAACGCACCCACGACACAGGAGTAATTCCTAGAAAGACTTCAGACCCCAACCAGTTTAGAATTTTTTTTATTATTGTTCTAGGCCTGTTTGTGGCAAAGATATCTCTTTCCTCTTTTCACAGTCGTAGTAGACTGTGGGCTGCCACTCAATGGATCCCTTGATCCATTGAGTGGTGATTGCTACTCAAACATGCGACGGACATGGCCCAGTTCCACTTTAGTCCAGCAGGTGTACAGCCAGCGACCTTTATTTTCACCATAGAAATTATAGACAAGGTTTAAACCTTTGAAAGCACCTAGGTTCCAGGATTTAGGTATCTAAAACCTGCCGAATGCGTATGCTACTATTACTATTAACTAACGCAGTGTTATGCTTAGTAATAAATTCATGCCTTTCCGTTTTTTTTTATAAATTATAAACTAACCAACGCAATCAAAAGGGACAGCCGTCACTCGAAAGGAAATCGAAACCTACACTCTCCGTGAACTCAGAATCTTCAAATTTGGTACGCAGCAATATCATATAGAACAGATAAATAAAAAAAATAATAATTGGGAATACCGTACATTTTTTGTGACAAATAATTTTAATAAAGGTTTATACGGAACCTTTGTTGACACTTGGCCGGTTTCTTTTCTTTCTGAAAAGCGATGACACATTTATATTTTTAGCTAACCTATATACATACTTAGCATACCAGTATAACCTTTATTTTTTTGGATAAGACTATACTAACACTTTTGATTGGGTGGTTGTACCTATAGATTTCAACAAACATGGTACCTACTCAACTCAAGTACCCCTAACGCTTTCAATATCTGACGATTTACAGCACAATTTAACTTCATAGCCGATTTCATAATACATATTTTATCGTAATTTTCACCATCAATTGATTTAATGACCCGTGTTATGACAACCATCAGTATTATTTATGATGACGTTTTAAATAACTACTAAGCTCGTTTTTTTTTCACTACAACGATCACAGGGTTATTATAATAATTTGGTATTATGTAGATAATGCTCCTATTTCTGTTGTTGAGCGCAAGGTTTGTTCCTTTTGATTTGGATCTAAATGTTTTTTGTTGTGGTTGCCTGTTACCTTAAATTTCACCAGCAAATTGGTTCCCGTCGCACGCAGGCGTACTATTTTAAAGAATAGAATACTATAATGATCTTTATTATGTATACTTAGCATATAATTTACAGAACATAAATACGAAAATTTTATAAATGGTAATACAATGGATCTGAAAAGAAAGATTGATCTTTAACAGACTACTAATTTTACTTCTCGGGACCACCCAGAAGTAAAATTAGTAGTCTCCTAAATTAGTAGTAGTAGTGCCACCCTCCAGACATAGTCTTGCCACTAAGCGATTCTTCGTGTTCCGGCATGATGTCTGGTGAAGCCATACGGAGGACAGCCCCCTAAACGGCGAACACATTTTTGTCAAATGATTGCGACTAGTTGGGATCGAACGGATCAATGGGCGGGCCGAACGATCCCAACTGATCCCAACTAGTCGCAATCATTTGACAAAACTGTGTTTGCCGATTAAGGGGCTGGTCTCAGTAGTTGTGTTGCGGTGTGTACTGAGTACTTTGCGTCAAATGTTGTTGTGTCGGGAGTTTGGTCCTGGAGGGCCTCCAGATCAATTTCCCTCTGACGTAACATTGTTGGTCATGTTGTTGGGCGATACATTGCATCAACTAGATCAACTGCCGTCTTCCTTCCTATTCACTCAGTTTTTTTTTAAGTGCTCTTAACAAAAAAGCGCACTTTATAAAAAAAGTATTATTTACCGTGGTACAGGGGCACTCACTCTGTTTCGCAAAGAGAGTGAGTGCCCCTGTTCAAGCAGCTTTGCAAGCTTTTTCAGTTTTTCCGCTTTACGAGTCTAAAGACGAGAATAAACTTTGATATTTTCCATGAAGCGACCGTCGTCTGACCTCCACAAACCGAAGGCGATATCAAGGCATTGCAGTTAGACCAATTGTTGGACTTTTGCGGGCTCCAACAACCCGTAACGACTGCTATTAGATGTTCGTATCCCAACCGGGACCAACGGCTTAACGTGCTTTCCGTGGCACGACCAGACCAGTGCAAATATTCATATTCATGCATACAAATATTTGAACTGCGCGGGGATCGAACCTGCGCCTCCTTGTGCAGCGTTAATTAGTCTGTCTGTTAATTAGCATATATTTTTTCACTTCCTCAGTCTTTATTTATACGTACTGTACAAAGGCAGACTTAATGCCTTAGCTATTCTAGCAGTTCTCGGCAGTTTCTCTTCCTAGCCATATCCTCTTTATTCTGTCCATCCAGTTGCAGACCTGCACTGATACCCCATGTGGGTCTGATTGACCCTAAATACAATGATGGGCTGAAAGAAGACTCTAGCGGGTCATGCTACCCGAAACTATCAACCAAAAGAAAGAAAGGTTGATACTTTCGAGCAGCCGACCTACCAACGTCTGAACATCACAAATAGGTAAAACATGGTCTGCCCAGTGAAACCAATGAGTCCCCACCAGTAGACATCCTCATTCATAGTAAAAACTTTCGTCAAGACATAATTCCACCGTATGTAATTTCCAGGGGGGTTGCTGCTGCCCTCCCCCCACTCTGTAAATCTCGCAGAACATGGAACTCCCCTAATTACTAAACAAAGTATAAACGAGGACTTATCTCTAACTTTTAAATAAACCACGCAGTAGACACTGACAATACATTTTGTCAAAACCCGCCACACTGTTCCCAACCCACTGCAACTCCTGAAAGCCAGAATCAACAGTGGAGACCGCCAGAAAAACGCCGAGCAATGAAGCTCGACGAGTCCCGGAGAAACGATTCAACTGTCTTGGGTCCCGTAACGAAATTAATCAGAAAAGAATAGCGGAGGAGTAAGAAAAAGATATTTTTTCCACTTCCCTCCATAATAAGCAGGAGACAGAACAGAACTAGGCCAATCGGCACAAAGGGACATTATTGCAACTGGGAGAAGCCCAGATTGCACCACGGAATAAAATTTGATTAAGTTAATTGGTCCTAAGTAGGTATTTGCTGTTACAATTGATTCCAATAATAGGTATGGCAAAAGCGCCTGAACGCACGGAAATCAGTTCTAGTTTCTACAAGGTCCGTATAATAAACAACTCCAGATGTAAGTTGTACACTATCCAACATAATATTGCGTTCATTCTGCCAAAGAATACACTCCCACAAGATGTGATGTGCGGACTGTTCAAATTCACAGTTCGATGTAGAACACTGACACAAAGGCGAAGGAACAAGTTTAAAAGAATACAGTTTACTTTTAAAGTTGCCATGACCTGTGAGAAATTCCACACACATACATACACATTTACACACATCATTTTGTCAGTGTCTACTGCCAAAATCGCGTGAGACTAGGGCTGACTTGCACCCCCCCCCGAAGACCCTAATTGCCCCCCCCAAGGAGGGCTCTACTTGCCCCTACGCCCATGAATGTAACATCCTGTAACAAATAACCCAATCAACATTTACAGTTCAAACTATAACTCACCTAATAATATATCGGCACATTTACATTTTTCATATTTAACACAAGGATCAAAGATCTTATAAATGTTTCAAATTAATTTTACGTTTCTTCACGGATTCATGTCTATACTAGTAGCCAAACGCAGTGGTCGGTCAATCAACGGGTTTGAGTTACTAGTGTAGACTTTAATAAATATTAAGATACGTAATAAACTTAGTGTCATATTTTTGTAGATGTGTAAAAATATTATAAGTTAAAGCAATATTTTCAAAAATATCTTACTTTATTGCTGGTTAGACATTTAAATTATTATGTTTGTTGACTATGTGACTCACCCTTGAAAAAAATAATAAAAGAAAGTCTAAATCATATTTGTTATAATTTTTAAAGAATCTACCAACGTACGGACGCCAGAAGGGCAAACTTCCTTCCAAACTTAACTTAAAGCTTTAGCGATAAAATTGAAAATCTAATAGGGAAATATGACAGATTGTAGTAGCTTGATGTGCTGTGGTCTGTACCTATGTACTGTTGAAAGCTAACTGAGAACGTACGTGTTGTGAAATAATACACTTGTATGATGTTAGATTAAGTATCTCTCCAGGTAGATACGTAGCCACATATCCCATTTACAATACTTCTCGTAAATCTAACAAATACTTTGTTTCTAGATTATGAGATTTTGGAACTCTTTTCAGCAGAATAATTTGAAATACACGTGATTTTAATACTAATAACCTAAACCATTTATCAAAATAGTAGATTACACTGGCCTTTTTTTATCAAACACAATCTTGAAGAGAATCTCCTCAGATTGATTAAATGTATAGTATATTTAATCAGACTGACGTATATTGTGAAACCAGTGCCGATAAAAGTAAAATGCACACTAAGAAGATAATGGAATTCATGGCAATTTTACACAATCTTGAAATTGCTGAGTTACCGAAACAAAAACTGCTAAACACATGTACTGCTAAACACATGTAAGAACACAAAAAAAACTCGCTAAAAGCAAGTCGAAAATAGAAAGAAAATAGTAACAAAAAATCTAATTATAATTCAGTAAAATTAAAAAAAAAGAAAAACACAAAATTTTACACTTTCGTATAGTGTTAGAAGCACATATAGCGATATTACTGTCCATATTCTTTTAGTACATTTTCCCAGAACTGTACTTCATCCTTTTCGGGCGCAACACCCGGCATTAGGACGTTCCCAATGTCCAGATAATCTTGTTTTTCAACAGAATACGGTGCCCATTTTACGCCCAAGGAATCGTCAGGAGTAGGGTTCCTGAAATTAAAAGTTATATTGTTGAGGATAGCGTCGATCTGGGTCAAACTTGGATTCATCAGTTTTGCATACAGATTGGCGATTACATTATCAAATTAAACCGTACAGGGGTTATTACTAGTTATAAATCTGTTAAAATTTGTAATAGAACAAACAATTTTCCGGACGGTTTTTTCAAAATTATAATAAATAGTGAAATTGGATTGAAATTTTTTTTTTTTTTTTTTAATAGTTATAAACTAGTGCTTGATCCTGCCTGATGGTAAGCAGTGATGCAATCGTTGATGGTAAAGCACACTAGCTTATTAAGCCTATTCACTCAAAAAACTGAGTGAATAGGAAGGAAGACGGCAGTTGAGCGAGGTGATGCAATGTTTAACCCAACAACACGACCAACGATGCTGCGCCAGAGGATGATCTGGAGAGCCTTCACGACCAAACTCCCGACACAACAACATTAGGCACATCGTACCCGGCACACATCGCAACACAACTGCTCAGACCCGTTCTCCGTACGGCTTCACCAGACATCATGCCGGAACACGACGAATCGCTTGGCGGCAAGACTTTGTCTGGTGGGTGGTAACTTATGCCGGCGGCTGATGTTGTTGCCTACCACCGAGAAAAATGAAATGGATTGAAATGAACCAGGGACCAGGCTCGTGCCGGGCGATGGTGGCATCTATTCAACACAAACATGCTTTACCATCAACGATTGCATCACTGCTTACCATCAGGCGGGATTGCGGTCAAGCACTAGTTTATAATTTATATTAAAAAAAAAAATAGCAAATAATCACAAAATAAGTTAACATACTTCAGAATTATGTGGAAAAGGAGAGAGGCCGTTGCCCAGTAGTGGTATAAAACATGCTATTTAGATTATTGTTCAATAAATAGTTAATGTGTTACGTAATAATTTCAATCAATGTGATAACCTAATTGTTAGACCGTACATAACTGAAAGGTCCCTTTCAGACCGAAATGAATTTAAAATAAAAAATATTTTATGTGTTATATTTACAGCGATGACTTACCCATATTTAGCAAAATTGGTCCAAAGTTTAGATGCTCTGTCAATAAGTTGAAACGTATCAGAATTAAGATCCACCTTGATTTCCAACAATTTAGCGTAAAAGAGATACATCAGTTCATCAGCATGGCAAGTGACTGGTTTATTTCCAACTAATTCACCAAGCCCCCTTACATGGCTCATAACGTTTCTTTCAGACTTACAACTGAATCGATACAAGTAAAGCTTGTTTTTCTTCGTAGGTGCAACGAGATTTATCCACCGTAATGTAGGAAATGTGAACATCTGCATTGAAAGGAAATTCACCCATTTCTCCCAGTCATCGGGTATCTTGATCAGGCTATTAAAATAAAACCTTTTGATCTTCTCTCCAAGTTCCAACTGCTGAATCATGGGTAGTTTGAATGACAGGAGTTTAGGGACAAATAGTTCCGGGAAATTTCTCGCCGCTTCTAATGACTTGTAGGCACCCTCCACGCTCTCCAAGCAGATTAGACCTTCATCTGAATTAAATCCGGCCATAATGTCCACTCCTTCGTGAACACCATTGGACACTACATCGACCATATCTTCATAAAAAAATCTCTCATTGTCACCAAATTTTTTTTCATCACAAATACTAAAGAATACTTCTGTACCACCCTTTTGTTTTTCGGCTAATATAATAGGAGCTGAAGCAGCAACCAGTGATTCAACATCGACCATATCTTCATAAAAAAATCTCTCATTGTCACCAAATTTTTTTTCATCACAAATACTAAAGAATACTTCTGTACCACCCTTTTGTTTTTCGGCTAATATAATAGGAGCTGAAGCAGCAACCAGTGATTCAATCGGTTGATTTTTGAAGAATTCATATAATTCCTTGTCATCCTCTGAATAGCATCCCAGTTGTCTCGCTAATGCTAACGCTCTCTCACGAGGATTTACAGATATTGCCCAATCACAAAGAGAACTACCACTTTGTGCTATAGCTCTCTTAAATAAACCTTTAGACATTGGAGATATCAAGTGGTAACTAATGCTGGCACCACCAGCACTTTCACCAAATATGGTTATGTTGTTTTCGTCACCACCGAAGTTGGCAATATTTTTATTGACCCACCTTAGGGCTGCCACTTGATCTTTCATGCCGGCATTGCCGGGTACTTCTGCTGTGTTTAGGCAAAGAAAACCAAGTACTTCAAGGCTGTAGTTGATTGTGACTAAAACAACATTTTGTCTTACCAGGAACTCAGGACCATATATGTCATCGTTACTACCACCACATACGAAGGCTCCTCCGTGTATCCAGAACATGACAGGCAAAGGCTTGTCAGATTTGATCTTTGGTGTATATACGTTAAGATATAAGCAGTCCTCTGAACCTCCTCTTCCAGTATTTGTGAAGATGTCGTTTTGGTAACATTTTGGTCCGAACGCCTTGGCTGAACGAACTGCTTTCCATGACTTTGGTGGCTGCGGAGCCTGTGAATAGAAGACCCTTTATTATGTTACCAAACCATATAAATTACATACATAATTATAGAAATTTTACGAGTGACACAATGGGCGGTCTAATTGTAATGCTCGGGTGCTCAGGAGTGATTACGAAGAACAAAACAGCAGATAAAGCAGCAAGTAATCTAACACGCGGGCCCAGTGCGGGTTGGTAGATGCCGCATGTCTTCGAAGTTTTGCCTCTAGGACATGCCGGCTTTCTCAAGGATGATTTCCTTCACCGTTTTGAGAGCAGTGGTGATGAACAATTTATACAAAGTAGAGCGCCTCACGAGGTTCGAACCTACGACCCTACAATTAGGCTCCCACTGCTTCATTGATAGCTAGATGGATGAATTATTTGTAGATGGTATTTTTCTGTTACTGTTATAACAAAAAATAGACACTCAAAACACAAACATCGGTTCTTATTTTATTTAAACTAAGGAAGAAAAAGTCTTTCTTGGACTTCTACAGGAAGACTAAATTAAACTAAACGCAAAAATAAAAGTAACAATAAGAAAAATGAATCACTAAGTTTTAGACGAAGCTAAAAGTCTCCTTTCAGAATCAGAATCAGGATTTGTAAACATAGGTTTAATTACAATAAGTGTGAGGTGGTTTTCAACATTTATCGTGTTTATCTCAACATTTATTATTACATATCGATAGCTAGAATTTCGCTACCATTTGATTTTCGCACAGACCCTGGCACATGTATGGTGAACCTCTATACACCTTCTTGAGTAGGTAACCGTCAGTAATTTGGTGGGCACTTATGGTGGGCGTTGATCCTGGTTCGTTTCACATCATCAACTTTTTTTCATCGTCCCACTGCTGGGCACAGGTCTCCTCTCGTCTGTATGAGAGGTCTCCTCAGAGAAGGATTGAGCGTAACCACCACGATTGCTCAATGCGGGTTGGCGATTTCAGACTTAAAGTTCAGGTTTCCTCAAGATGTTTTCCTTCACCTTTTAATCAGTCATTGGTGTCCAAGATATATTATTATTTATTTATTTATATATTCTTTATTGTACACCAATCAAACATCGAACAAAATACCCGCGCACTCATACTTGAGAAGTTGGTATGTTAAAGTTTAGAAATTACATATATTATAAGAAATTCATATTTTATCTACGAAAACTTTCTTCACTCATATTTTCTCTGTTAAGTGTCGCTCATATACATATGAGTAAAGTGTGTTTGTTTGTTCAGCTTTCACGCCTAAACCTACTTAACGGATTTGGAAGAAATTTGGCACATATATGGTTTATGACATAGGGATACACAGGATTTTTATCCCGTCATTCCCACGGGTCTGAAACTTTTTTTTTTTTATACATTATAAACTAGCGCTTTACCGCAATCCTGCCTGATGGTAAGCAGTGACGCAATCGTTGATGGTAAAGCGCACTAGTGCTAGTGCTAAGCACACTAACGTGGGTAGGCGAAGTCAGTATTTTATATGTATAACCTGTACCTTGAACCGGAGATCTCCAACGGGTGGCTGCGCGTACGGGATGCCCTTGAAGCTGTAGAACGTGCCGCCAAACTTATTCTTCACCAACTCTCCATCGAGCAACCCCTCATTTACCCTTATTTGCACCATCTTCAAGGATTTAACACAAGCGTTCGCAACCACGGAACGCCTCAACAGAACTAAGCGTAGCATAGTGTGCTGTGGAAATAACATGTCGAAACCCACCCCATTTAATTTTTTTTGTAACAGCTGTTTTTGTTATACATTTAAGATAAAAAAACTCAATTACTTAATCGTTATCCGTGCACAAGATTAAAAAAGATCTGATAAGAACTTTGGAACCATATTATTTGATTTTGCAGAGTCTGTGATGGGTATCGCGCTTGTGGTTTTTACCTGAAGGGAAAAAACTTGGCTTGCGTTCGCACTTAGATCTTAATCGCGCAACGCATTTTCAACTTTCGGTGTTGTGCCGAGCATTTAGACTCCAATGGAACGGGATGCGCTCTGTTGGATCTAGCAACTTAGTAACGACGTTGAATTATTTTAAATATAATGCTAATCCCTTGCTCTACATGTTCGAATAATGTCTATGCTCAACAAGGTAAATCGCGCAATGAATGTTGTGGAACTGTTAAAATGAAACGCATTGCTACTGATAGGGTGTTACGCAATTCCTTTACAGGAGCGCGCCAAAAACACGTTATTTTGTTTTGATCTCATGCCTCTAAGCAGTGTGTTGAAAATCCAATGCGCAAAAACGCGCAAGTCACTGATGATGATGATGATGATGTTCCCGACCGTTTTCGGCCACGGCGACCACTTCGACTCCTAGCCGATGATTTGGCGCTCATGCGCCCGAAGATAGCTTATGTAGCCTATCTTGGCGGCGAAACTTCGTGCACACTGAGGGCACGTAAGCACGCCGTCGACTTAGTTAATTGTGATGGCAGCAGGTGGGCGAGCCTTTAATTGGTCGCGTTTGGCATCGAGGTCAGCTTTGCGTTGTTCCTCAAACTCGCGTACTTGTCCGTACACCATTCTGACCATTTTGCTGCCAAACGCTCCCATTCAGAGGGTTCTATATTGCATCTCTTCATGTGCCGTTTTAAGACATCCTTGAACCGGAGGAGTTGCTTTCGCTTGCCCTCCTCCAGCTGGGGGAAGAAGATGCGCTTCGCCACTCTTTCGTCCGCCATACGTGATACGTGTCTGCACCACCGAAGCTGTCGACGGATTAAATAAGCCTCAATGCCAACAACATTGGCTCGTCGCAGGACTTCGGTATTTCGCACTCTGTCAGACCATTTGATCTTCATAATGGATCGGAGAAATTTAAGGTGAAAACGATCTAGAGTACGTATGTGGTGGCGGTACACACACATGTCCCAGCGGACTAGTAGGTACACAAACGCATTTGATGAAAACCTATAAACATCCTAATCCTTATTCCTCGGGGCCCTTACTAGGTGAACCGAAGGTCATGAGGGATCCAACAACAGTTGACGTGTCCTTGTTGATATAATGAAGATAAACTCGCCAGTCATCATACTGAATATTAAAAAATATAATGTATGGAGATTTAAAAATATGTAGAAATAAATAGTCAGGCAAACCTGAAATAAACATGTGACAAAATCTGGGAAATCCAAAATAATCAAAAGTAGTAGATATCTATATATCTGCATTTTTGATTTTAAAATAATAGGTACTCACAATGACTTTATTATCTGTGGAACATTACATTATGAAAGACAACACAATACAGAGTGGTGCTGACAATACGACAATAAATGAAAACACAGACCATGCTGGTTCATATGAATAATCCTGAGCCATAGAAAAAAACCTAGGCTTAAAAATAAAAAAAATGAAAATTTCAAACAAACTAAATCGCATAAAATTGCCAACGGAATAAAACATCCTTCATAACATTGCGTTCATCGTGCATTGATTCGTCGTGTTCCGGCATGATGTCTGGTGAAGCCGTACGGTGGACGGGTCTGAGCAGTTGTGTTGCTATGTGTGCCGGGTACGATGTGCC
This sequence comes from Sesamia nonagrioides, assembly GCA_017933935.1. Classification (NCBI taxonomy): domain Eukaryota; kingdom Metazoa; phylum Arthropoda; class Insecta; order Lepidoptera; family Noctuidae; genus Sesamia; species Sesamia nonagrioides. The sequence goes on along the minus strand of JADWQK010002392.1, from coordinate 1,072,842 downwards.
TAATGTTGTTGTGTCGGGCGTTTGGTCGTGGAGGGTCTCCAGATCATCCTCTGGCGCAGCATCGTTGGTCATGTTGTTGGGTTAAACATTGCATCACCTCGCTCAACTGCCGTCTTCCTTCCTATTCACTGAAATTTTTTGAGTGAATAGGCTTAATAAGGTAGTGCGCTTTACCATCAACGATTGCATCACTGCTTACCATCAGGCGGGATTGCAGTCAAGCACTAGTTTATAAGTACTAAAAAAAAAAAAAAAATATTATTAAAGTTTAGTACCGCTGAATGCGGCGGTCATCAACCTGTTAGCGCTTCCTTATCAACATGTACATCATGTAGAAAATGTGAAAAATGAAAAATAATTTCCTGTGACTAATCTAATGGATATATTTATATAATTTTTTTATGGGTAGACTGAGAATGTGTTGAGGTACACGATGTTTAATTTATTGTCGTATTGTCAGCACCATTCTGTATACAATGTTATTTTTTGTTTATGCAAACCTGAATATAGTTTGTTCAGAATAAGCAACTGAATCGATTCCAATCATTTTTACACCATGTTATATTTTTCCCCAAATACATTTAGAGGAAGACCGCAGAGTGATTACCGAGCGGTTACGATAGATCATACTCGTGCCACAGCTGACGCAGAGGTCAACGCCCGCGTTCGCCCGCCCGTACGGACCTTTGACCATATTTTTGTTGGGATAACCAAGTAGAATATCAAGTTCATAACTTGGTGGTTATTCATTATATCTTTTTGAAATTTTGTACATAGATTTTTTACTTTAAAATAGGGTTGTAACGGAGGCTTGTTAGCGGAGGCGGAGGCGGATGCGGAGGCAACGAGTCTCACCTCCGCGGATGCGGAGGTTAACGGAGGCGGAGGCGGAGGTGAAAGTACATATAGAAAAAATTGAAATTTATGGTTAATGAAAGCAAAATTTTTAACAATCTTCTTCAGGGTCTTTGGTAACAATGGGAGTCCCACAGGGGTCAATTCTTGGTCCTTTTTTGTTTCTTATTTACATCAATGACCTGCCGTACCTAATAAAGGATAACCACGATATAGTGTTGTTTGCAGATGACACTTCACTTTTATTTAAACTGAAACGTCAGCAGCAGGTTACTGATGATGTAAATAGCGCGATCTCCAAAGTAGTCCATTGGTTTAATGTTAATAATTTACTCTTAAACGAGAAAAAAACTAAATGCATTAAGTTTACTCTACCTCACGTTAGGCAGGTGGAAACTAAAGTGTTGATGAAGGGCGAAGAATTGAAATCTGAAGACAGCACAGTATTCTTGGGTATAACTCTGGATGCTAAGCTTCAATGGGGTCCACATATAGAAAAATTGTCAAAAAAACTAAGTTCTGCTGCATACGCAGTTAGAACAATTCGTAATTTGACTGATGTTGAGACGGCCCGTTTAGTGTACTTTGGCTATTTCCATAGCGTAATGTCGTACGGCATTCTGTTGTGGGGAAATGCTGCCGATATTCAAACAATATTTGTTTTGCAGAAACGAGCTGTTCGTGCAATTTATAAATTAAGTCCGAGACACTCTCTCAGAGAAAAATTTAAAGAGATTAATGTACTGACCGTGCCGTCTCAATATATTTATGAAAATCTTTTGTATGCTCATAAAAATATAAAATTGTTTAAAAAATACAGTGATGTCCATAATATAAATACTAGGAACAGGCACAAATTTATTGTACCTACAACAAGGCTCAAGAAAATAGGTGGCTCTTTCAGATGCCAATGTATACATTTTTACAATGGACTTCCAGAGGTGGTTCAAGATCTGAGCCTGAATAAATTCAAATCCTTCATTAAACGTAAGTTGTGTCAGAAAGCATTTTATAGTGTGAAGGATTATATTGAGGACAAAAAGGCTTGGGCTTGAGCTGCGTCCGATTTCTATACACTGATTGTTCTCTGATTTTTCCTCTTGTAGTTTTAATATGTAACTGTTAATGTTACTAATTCAAAGCCTGTATTACACACTATGTAGCCAAGCATATTGTACGTTACGGAATTGTATCGCTGACAGAGGTGTTCGGCACTTCTACAGCTACACAGGAGCTAAACTTTCCACAGATTCGGGAACACTGTTGGAGCTGCTGAACCTTGGACAAAACTATCTTAGCATTGTGTAGATTCAATTTCTTAGTATTGTATAATTGCATGGCAAACGTGTGAGCACAATGTACGAATGTGCTATAAGGCATTTTTTTGTTGGGTTAGTCTTTTTTATTGACTTGATAGTGCTCTGGCTGTTGAGAGTATGTCATGCTCACTCAAATGTCTCGCTGATGGTGGCGTGTGTGTTGGGTCATTGGGTTCCCTTGAATATGGTTGAGCTGAATGATGCTGATCCATTCGTCATGTTCGTGAACGGACGCCGTCGGAGGGGACTGGTCATCTCTTAGCTGCCACGGCGTATTTTAATTTCTGAATTGATTTTTGTGTGTTTTCATAATGGACGCTCTCGGCGTACAATTTATTTCTGCATCGTTCTCACACGGTTGATTTCAACATGAATGATGTAATCAAATATTTGTAACAATAGCTTGAAACTTTAAAAGAGTGTCCATGGAGTTTCTTGCCCGTTCTTCTCCATAGGTACCTACTCTTTGGAATGGGCGACTAGCTTCATCTTATTGACTGACCGACCTTCTGACAATTCAAAAGTGCCTGTAACTGGTTTATTTGAAATAAATGCTTTGATTTTGATTTTTTTTTTTGATTTTGATTTTATTTTTAATACGTACATTAATAGTAGTATACTTGGTCAAAAAAAAAAATATTACCTTCTTGTAATGAAAATTAAGGAGAAACAAATTGTGTTTGCCGCATTCCCGCCTCGCACTAGTTGATTCTTGACCATTTCGCGCTCAAACGCGGCCGGACGGTTGTCGAGCGTTGCAGCTTTCGCATTATTTATTTTATAAATATGTAAATAAACCTCCGTTATAACTCCGCTAAAAATTGTGCGGAGGCGGAGGCGGAAGCGAAGATACGATTTCTTGCGGAACTTCCGCAGTAACGGAAGCGGAGGCGAAGATCCGTTACAACCCTACTTTAAAATACTGGACACGTGTTTCGGATTTCGCATCAACAAAAAAATAATGTTGAAGATAAATTACAATCTAATCTGTAATTACTACATACTCACCAAAATGTAAACGAATATAAATTTTACTGTTTCGCTTATTGCAAAATAACTTTTAACTCCTAGATAATAAATTTCAGTTTATGCTACAACTTCAAATACTTTTAGAACTTAATAAAGATTGCTGATCACTAATATCAACTTAATCACTATTGAAATAAAGTTGATATTTGGTTAACTTGAAATAAAATAAAATAATTTGAAAACCAGAACCTCCCCTGTGCAACGCCTCTAAAGGCACATCTCTGGGGAGACTGTAAAGGGTAGCGTTGCCAACATCTTCTTTTTCTTCTTCAGCCTATAGATGTCCACTGCTGGACAAAGGCCTCCCCCAAGGCTTTCCACGCTGACCGGTCTTGTGTTGCCCGCATCCATCGGCTTCCCGCGACCTTCACCAGGTCATCGGTCCACCTTGTTGGGGGCCTCCCTACGCTGCGTCTTCCAGTACGTGGCCGCCACTCCAGAACCTTACTGCCCCATCGGCCATCGGTTCTACGAGCAATGTGCCCTGCCCACTGCCACTTAAGTTTAGCGACTCGCAGAGCTATGTCGGTGACTTTGGTTCTTCTGAGGATCTCCTCATTTCAATATTTCATCAGCGAAATATAGTATTTTCCAAAATAAGTTGTAAAAAAATACAGTAACAGTTTTTTGTTTAACTTAAGTGTCATAATTATGCTTTGTCACATTCAATTTTTAAATTAATAAAAATCAAAAGCTCATTCTTTAGCTCTAGCTGTTGTCCGCAACTCCGTCCGCGTGGACTTCAGTTTACAGCGCGCGGTGATTCCCATTTCCGTGGGAATGCCAAGAAAAATGCCTACGTGACTGCAAGGTTTCCTCAAAATCCATACAATTGTTTATGCGTGAGCACCAAACATTCAAACATCCTCACAAACGTGTATATAATATTAGTAGGATTATAAAGATACATAAGATCTATAGCAACGCTATATACGTTACCTTTTACCAAAACATAAATATTTTCTGGATTTGATACACGTGAGCATGCTAGATACATAGAGTTGCCCATGAGAAAAACATGTTGTAAATGAATTCCAGCAACTTTAAGCGTTTGAACTTGGGCTTTGTTAATTGTTATGGCAAATGCTGCTTTTAGAGGGAACTGTACTCTTTTAAATTGAAATGACAAATCAGTCGGGATGATGGGAATACGGGGAATCAAGACGTTTTGTCCTTTTGCTAATCCAGTCTTAATTGTAGCCTTTTGTTGTGACCCAAATGTGTCATTTGTAGCCGAGTGCTATGACACAGCTTTGGAGCGTCAAGATTTCTCATTAATGGGACTGGAACACCAACTTTTAGTATCAACTTATGGGATGGCACTCCTGATAATTGTAAAGAGTTGAGTAATTCTATAGGGTATGATGTAACTTGTTCAGTGTCTATAATATTGTCCACTGCGAGGTATTCGACAACATTTCCCTGAACATTTAACATGATTTGTTATTTTTATTATAATTTAATATATATTATTTATATATTATATTTTATAATTTATTTTTATTAACTACTAGCTTTCCGCTCACGGCTTCGCCCGCGTGGAATTCGGTTATATTGCGCTTTTTAGATTTCCCTCGGGCATATCAATTTTTTTTCAATAAAAGGTAGCCTATCTCCTTTCTCAGGGTCTAAAGGTTGTCTGTGCCAAATTTCACCAAAATCGGTTGAGAGGTTAAAGCGGGAAAGCGTAACAGACAGAGCTACTTTCGCATTTATAATATTAGTATGGATTTCATTAGTTTGCGCCAAAATTGCCCTTTTGCATAGCCATTATCGGTTGGCCATATTTGTTTGAAGATCCGGATAGACATTATTGAATAGGTCATCTGAGCTGTCCACAATTTGACAGAACTTACGTCTCTGTGTAATAATACCGTTATTGTCAGTTGGCATACGATGTTCTCCAATTTCTAGAAGAGTAGCTGCATATTGCCCGGCTGGAGAATCGTAATGAAGTTGTACTCGCATATTCGTGGTGAGACAATACTTTTTCACGTGAACACATATTGCAGATGCTTTCAGACAGGCATTTATTTCATCAGCCGGCGTACCCTAGTAATCACCGGAAGGGTCTGTCTAAAGTCACTAGCTAAAAGTACCACCATCCTTCCCATGACATCTTGGTTGCCTTTGATATTCCTCATTGCGCGATCTGGTGGTTCAATTGCCTTTTTGTGGGACAGCGTACATTCATCCCAAACTAACAACTTACACTACTGTAACATTCTTCCACTCTCACTGTTTTTACTAATGTTGCATATTGGTATTTCCTCATGAGCTAAGTTCAATGGTAACTTTAGAACTGAGTGCGCTTTTCGTCCCCCGTTAAGTAGTGTAGCAGCTATTCCCGAAGAAGCAACCGCAACAGCAACTCCTTTATCTTTCCGGATTTGAGCTAATAATAAATTTAAAATATAGGTTTTACCTGTACCTCCTGGAGCATCCAAAAAGAACAAACCACCTCGACCACTGGCAACATTTTGAATTATTGTGTCCAAAATAAGTTTTGCTTAGAGTTTAAAAGTGGAAGAGCTTCTGTTATTTCTTGCTTTAATAAATCGGTATCGTAATCTAGTTCTCGCATTAAATCACTACTAACATTCCCAATTCTGTGTGGTCTGCTCAGTCCAAAATCTGATAAATCTTTTCCAGTAATTGTCATTACTCGATCTTCAACAATATTTATGCCAAATTGCAAAGCCGTAGTGCATTCCCTAAAAAATTTAATAACTCAGTTGATATAAAATAAGCGCCTGTTAAAATAATGGGATCAATATGTACGTCCGCGTTTGCACCCATTTTCGTAACATTTTTTGTTACTGCTCTGCTCCTATTGGCCATAGCGTGATGTTATATAGCCTATGTCCTTTTTCAGGCTCTAGACTATCTGTGTACCAAATGTCATTACAATCGGTTTAGTAGTTTTGGCGTGAAAGCCAGACAGACAGAGATACTTTAGCATTTATGATATTAGTATGGATTCTGTTTCTTTCTTCTCGCCACTTCGAATTCGTAATCGAAAATATCCTTTCTGTGAATGCCGAAGTGGCGGGAATAGAGTGCAGGAATGAGATTAATTTATTTTGGATTTCAACTTTTCAAAAGAAATAACATCTAATTGAAAACTCTTCTGCCGATAAATAAAGCAGACCAAAATATCCTTTGACGACGTCAAAATTAACGTTGTCAATTTGACATTGACAAGTTCGTTACGCAAGCGTTCGGATGCACACTATGCTATCGCCTATCGGGTATGTTCGCGGTACTTTAAAGGTTTTCTTATTTTTTTGAAATGAAGGATTTGTTTGTTAGATTTGTCGGTGTTGAAAATATAGTGTTTTTGCGTACTGTATATTATTTGAACACCATATATTACGCAGACCCGAAATATAGTGCAATACTATACCTATATTATAGTAGGGTTGGCAACCCTAGTAAAGGGTCTCCCTAGGCCTCGCTGTCTACGGCAGCACGTGACGACTGTGTCACCATCTTCCCTGGGGTCACTTGATGGGTGCACAGAGTCCCCACTCTATGCGCCCGCGAAAAGCATTGAATTCGGGTGACACATATGTATACTGTGTATGGTATAGTGTACACAATGGTATAGATGACGTCACCGCTATAACATTTATTCCTTTTTTTTTTCTGTTAACATAATAATGATTTCAGTTTACACTTCTGTCGGTCCATTCCACAGCTGCCTTTTTTCATCTGGTGATGTTAAACTGCCTATGAAATTTCTCCAAAACTGGCTTAAGACGCGTTTTTGGGGGTGGGGTCCCTGAGAAATCGTCTTAAGCGGGTTTTACTGTAGATGTTTTTACAGCATTTCAAACAAAAATTGATGCTCTGATTAAGAAACTTAAATGCACAATCCGTTCCACCACTAAAATAAAAGTGCCACACTTAAATGGAATTGGGCTAGAGACATCTGTCGCATTTCAGACGATCAATGGGCCAAACTTAGGACCCTCTGGGTCTCGAATAATGACAAGCGATATCATGGCAGGCCCAGACGGAGATGGTGGCTTGAGCTGGACTCCTTTATGTAACAAAAATTAGTTCTTTGCAGCTCTAGACAGATAGAGGTGGATAAAGAGTGGGACAAAAAAAAAACATAGATTGTCTGTGCTTCATTAGCATATATTTTGCACTTTCTCAGTCTTTATTTATACTTTCGCACAAAGGTATGTACAAAGACAGACTTAACTTAGTTATTCTCTACCATTCAACAATAAGTGATGAAGAGATTAAATGACAGTTCTCGGTAGTCTCTCTTCTTTGCCATATCATTTTTATTCTGTCCATCCAGTTGTAGACCTACATTGGTATCACACGTGGGTCTTATTGGCCCTAATCAAATCAAAATATTTATTTGCCAGAATGCAGGTATACGGTCACAACCGTATACCTGCATTCTGGGAAATAAATATTTTAAATTTTTTTCTTTATTTCTCACAAGAAATAAAGAAAAAAATTTAAATGATACCAATATGAAGCTATAGTAACAAGAACAATAATCATTTATCAGATAAAAAATACAACAATTAAATACAAATAAAATCGATTCAGTCAATATTCTAAATACAGTCTAAGACTATTGCAAATCAAGCTAGCCGAAACTATCAACCAAAAAAAAAAGAAAGTTTGATAGTTTTGAGCAGCCAACCTACCAATGTGAGTACATCACGAATAGGTAAAACATGGTCTGCCCAGCGAGACCAGTGAGTACCCCACCGGTAACCATCCTTATTCATAGTCAAAATTGTCAAGACATAATTCCACCGCATGTAATGCTCTCAGTAAATGTAACATCGTATAACAAATTGAACCCAATCAACCAATTACAGTTCAAACTTTGTATAATTCTGTCTAAATATCGGCTGCCGGCAGAAGTTACCACCCACTAGACAAAGTCTTGCCGACAAGCGATTCGTCCTGTTCCGGCGGCATGATGTCTGGTGAAGCCGTACGGAGGACGGAAAGCTTCTCGTAAAGTTATTAAATCTACTTTGTTTCTAGATTATGGGATTTTGGAATCCTTTTCAGCAGAATAATTTGAAATACACGGGATTTTAATTCTAATAGCCGAAACCATTTATCAAAATAGTACCTATATAACAGTGAGCATTTTTATCAAAAATAATTTTTAAGACTATTTAATCAGTCTGAGATTTATTGTGAATCCTGTGGTGATAAAGGTAAAATCGTTACACGCAAAAAAGATTATGGAAGTGATGGCAATTTTATGCAATCTTGGTATTACTCGGAGTTGCCGATAAAAAACTGCTAAATAAGGTTTCACATGTAAGAAAAAACACAAAAAAACTCGGTGAAACCAATAAGGTACTTAATGGTAAAAAAAATATTCAAAAAATCTAATCATAAATCTGTAGAATAGAAAAAATTATAGAAATTACAACAGGCATATATAACGATATTACAGTTCATATTCTTTTAATACATTTTCCCAGAACTGTACTTCATCATTTTCGGGCGCAACACCCGGCATTAGGACGTTCCCAATGTCCAGATAATCTTGTTTTTCAACTGAATACGGTGTCCATTTTACGCCCAAGGAGTCGTCAGGAGTCGGGTTCCTGAAATTTAAAGTCACATTGTTGAGAATAGCATCGATGTCCTGTGGGTCATACAAATATTGGTTCCGTGCGGGGATCGAACCCGTGATATGCAGTGCAGCAATCAATAGTGCAGTCAAAAATTGGAGCGCAATGAACCAGGGACTATACTCGTGCCGGGCGATGGTTTCAGCAATTCAACACTAACAATCATTAACGATTGCATCACTGCTTACCATCAGACGGGATTGCGGTCAAGCACTAGTTTATAATTTATATTAAAAATGTTACCAAATAATCACAAACTAAGTTAATATATTTAGTATAAAAGTATATGTTTAAAATGGGGTGTCACTAAACAGACGACGCCATCGCGGCAGGCCAAAGACAAAGAGAGTGGGACAGCTTGGTTCCTACCGTAAGAAGAACTCACTGGAACTCGCAAAAGACAGAAATGTGTAGAAGAGAGACATTTGCCCAATAGTAGGATAATATCATCATCATCATGAACTTTTTTATCGTCCCACTGCTGGGCACAGGTCTCCTCTCATACAACGAAGGATTGAGCGTAATCACCACGCTTGCTTAATGCGGGTTGGCGATTTCAGACTTATTTAGTCCAGGTTTTCAGGTGGGATAATATAGGCTAGTTAGATCTAATCTAATTTTAAGTACCTTATTTAGGTAATTGTTAAATAAATACATAATGTAGAAATCGTGGTTTCAATTAATGTGATAACCTAATTGTTAGACCGCACATAACTGAAGGTTCCTTTTCGGACAGAAAAGAATTTAATATAAAAAAGATATTTTTATGTGTTATATTTGCAGCGATGACTTACCCATATTTAGCAAAATTGGTCCAAAGTTTAGATGCTCTGTCAATAAGTTGGAACGTATCAGAATTAACATCCACCTTGGTTTCCAACAATTTAGCGTCAAAGAGATACATCAGATCATCAGCATGGCTAGTTACTGGTTTATTTCCAACTAATTCACTAAGCCCCCTTACATGGCTGATAACGTTTCTTTCAGACTTACAACTGAATCGATACAAGTAAAGCTTGTTTTTCTTTGTAGGTGCAACGAGTTTTAACCAACGTAATGTAGGCAATATGAACAACTGCATTGAAAGGAAATTCGTCCATTTATCCCAGTCATCGGGTATCTTCATCTGGCTATTAAAATAAAACCTTTTGATTTTCTCTCCAAGTTCCATCTGCAGAATCATCGGTAGTTTGAATGACAGAAGTTTAGGGACAAATAGTTCCGGGAAGTTTCTCGCCTCTTCTAATGACTTGTAGGCAACCTCCACGCTCTCGAAATAGATAAGACCTTCATCTGTAGTAAATCCAGTCATAATGTCCACTCCTTCGTGAACACCGTTGGACACTACAGCGACCATATCTCCATAAAAAAATCTCTCATTGTCACCAAATTTTTTTTCATCACAAATACTAAAGAATACACATCCACCACTCTTTTGTTTCTCGGCTAATGTAATAGGTGCTGAAGTAGCAACCAGTGACTCAATCGGTTGATTTTTGAAGAATTCATATAATTCCTTGTCATCCTCTGAATAGCATCCCAGTTGTCTCGCTAATGCTAAGGCTCTGTCACGAGGATTTACAGATATGGCCCAATCACAAAGAGAACTACCACTTTGTGCAATAGCTCTCTTAAATAAACCTTTAGACATTGGAGATATCAATTGGTAACTAATGCTGGCACCACCAGCACTTTCACCAAATATGGTTATGTTTTTTGGGTCACCACCGAAGTTGGCAATATTTTTATTGACCCACCTTAGGGCTGCCACTTGATCTTTCATGCCGGCATTGCCGGGTACTTCTGCTGTGTTTAGGCAAAGGAAACCAAGTACTTCAAGCCTGTAGTTGATTGTGACTAAAACAACATTTTGTCTTACCAGGAACTCAGGACCATATACGTCATCGTTACTACCACCACATACGAAGGCTCCTCCATGTATCCAGAACATGACAGGGAAAGGCTTATCAGATTTGATCTGGGGTGTGTATACGTTAAGATATAAGCAGTCCTCTGAACCTCCTCTTCCAGTTTTAGTGAACATGTCGTACTGGTAACATTTCGGTCCGAACTCCTTGGCTGAACGAACTCCTTCCCATGACTGTGGTGGCTGCGGAGCCTGTGAATAAAGAACAGAATAGAAGACCCTTTAGTATATTACCAAACTATATGAATTACACACATGATTATAGAAATTTTACAAAGATAATAGGCGGTCTTATTGTAATGCTCGGGTGGCAGGAGTCATTACGAAGAATAAAACAGCAGACAAAGTAGCAAGTGTCACTAAGACTACTTTAATACATGACACACACATGTATGTATGTATGTTATGTATTAAAGTAGTCTGTATGTATGTGCATAATCAGCCTATAATGTTCCCATTCCTGGGACACAGGCCTCCTCTCGTGAGAGGGAGTGCTCTAGGACATGCCGGTTTCCTCACGATGATTTCCTTTACTATTTTGAGAGGAGTGGTGATGAAATATTTATACAAAGTAAAGCGCCTGATGGGTTTTTGCTCCATGGTTTCGAACCTACGACCTACAACTTGTAAGTCGTGGTCGATACCACTAGGCCACCACCACTACTTAAATGGTTGGACCTAACAGGGATGGTGCTAGCTCAACAGATCGGACTGAACTCTTGTTGTAATGGGAGTGAGGGTACTTTATACAATATGTAAAGAAAACCCTGTCCGACCCATAAGGATAATAAAGGTTAGGTAAACACTTGACCAAATATAATATAACATTTTACATAATCATCATAGTAACAATACTAATGAATTTTGAAATAATCCTTTTTTCCCGGGAATTAATTCCAATTTCCCCGAAATTTGGTAATTTTTAAAAAAGTGACAACACCGGTATTATTATAAGCTAATAGCGACGCGACCACGTCACAGGTGCCGCGTGCCCTGCCCCCCGCCGCCCGCGAAAGCGGTTGCATACCGCACATGTATTAAGTTACCTCTTTTTGCGAAATAATATTTATTTTTTTAGGGGGATTTTTTTTTTTTAAGTTTAGCCTGTCTTTGTGGACATTAGTAGAATCAGTTATCGATACCTAACAATACCTTCACGGATCGGACAGGGTTTTCTTTATATATTGTATATGGTAGATATATTGTAATGAATGTTCAAGGGTCATAAACAAATCGTTAGTTACTGATGAGAACTACAAACAGTCAAATACTAATTACAGTCGCTTACTAATTATATAAATACGAGTATAATCAATTTTGTGCTGGTGATGTTGCTATGTGAAATGTACACACTACATTATCGCTAAGAGCAATCTTTTAAAGACAACCTTTGAATGGATTAAAAGGGATGGAGAAACAAATACTGCAGATGGTGTACAATTAATCATCATCATCATCAATCTTTTTATAGTTCCACTGCTGAGCACAGGTCTCCTCTCCTACAAAGAAAGATTGAGCGTAATCACGACGCTTGCTCAATGCGGGTATACCATTAATATAATACATTAAATACAAACACAGAGTATGTAATATTAATCTAAATAAATATGTACTACTATCCCTACAATCCCACTTTTCACCAACATTGCGCAATAACTACTCAACAGTTTCGGATGAAATTTGGAACTCAGATGGTTTATGACTGGGATTAACATATAGAAAAACTTTTTGTTCCCATACTTCCATAAGATCGAAAATGAGGTAGAGATGGAGCGCTGCTAGTTTAACAGTTTTCAAGAAACAGGAACATCTACACTCTATACTAATATATAAAGCTGAAGAGTTTGTTTGTATGTTTATTTGTATGTTTGTTCACGCTAATCTCGGGAACTACTGGTCCGATTTGAAAAATTCTTTTTGCGTTGGATAGCCCATTAATCCAGGAAGGCTTTAGGCTATCTAAAATCACGCTGCGACCAATAGGAGCGGAGCATAACTAACTCCACGCGAACGAAGTCGCTGGCGGCCGCTAGTATAAAATATAATGAACACGGGAAACCACAGTGAATAACTGAACACAGGGAGTCACCCCAGTACAAGCCCCAGCTTCCAGAACAGGAATGTATTTTTATATACCTAATTATGTGTACCCACTGAATTTATGTTTCATTGTCTGCTGGAAAAAATAAACATTTTTAATATTATTATTACAACAATGATGATAAATAAAACTATCATGCTGTATTTTATAGAACCAGCTGTGACGATACGTTTAGAGTTGATCCCTAATGAGCCGTCTGGGCAAATAATTATTTTAAACATTTAGTGGACGACCGTCATCTTTTTTAAGTAACATATGAAGGTCTACATAACTATGTCGTTTATACATGAAACAAAACTATTATACACATGTTACTTTTTAGGATTTCCTAATAAACCAGTAAAAAAACACCTATTAATAAGTGCTTGTCCGTCACCAGGTGTACCCCAAGGACCATGACAGCCAGACAGTGGAATTATTTTCAGATATACAACGTGTAACAAAAAGGGTATATACATACCAAGGGCATGGCATCTTTAGATGATATCAAACGATATCGGAAGGGTTTCAACTCAAAATAAAATACTGAAAAAATTGGTACCAAATTTTCGGTTTCGTGTGTTTTTTGAAACTAATCATAACAAACGTGGCAGCACACTACATACGTTAATAACTACTCGTTACCCGTCACGTTACTTGCGAAAATCCGATAAATGTCTTCAATATCTCTGTGCGTCTAGTATGATAGTAGCCTATCACAGGCGGTGTTTTTCCTCATAACTGCCTAACATAAAGAAATAGGATTAAAAAACCCTTCCAATATCGTTTGATATCATGTAAAGATGCCATGCCTTTGTTATGTATATACCCTTTATGTTGCACGTTGTATTTCTGTTGCTGCAATATCAATAAACTAGCGCGCCAACCCGCACTGAGCCAGCGTGGTAGATTACGACCCAACTTCAACTTTTATCTAGGAAAATATGTGAGTGTGTGTGGCGTTGAATGTGCATGATTTATTTTAATTTTAGGTACATACTACCCTTCCTAATATTATAACTGTGAAAGTGTGTTTTTTCAGCTTTCATGCTTAAACTACTGAACGTAGTAACATAGGATTTTTATCTTGAAATACCCACGGGATTGAAACTAACGTGTGTGAAACCGCTGGGCGAAGTCAGTATTTTATATTTATGACGTGTACCTTGAAACGCAGATCTCCAACGGGTGGCTGTGCGTACGGGATGCCCTTGAAGCTGTAGAACGTGCCGCCGTACTCATTCTTCACCAACTCTCCCTCCAGCAACCCCTCATTCACCCTTACTTGCACCATCTTTAGGGATTTAACACAAGCGTCCGCAACCACGAAACGCCTTAACCTTTTGAACGCCAATCACTTCTATACAAGTTCGAGATTTTCGTGCCCTCAGCGCCACTACTTGATTAGAAGTAATCACAGTATAAAATAAATATACGACTTTTACAAGACCTTTTATTTTGTTTTTATGGAAATTTGCCCTGTTATCAACCATATTTTTAACTTTTTCACGCATAATAAGTTCTTATTTGTTTAATTTTCAATAGAAACAAAAACGCCAGAAAATATTTTAATGCCCCCAGCGCCAATTACTTGATATCAAGTAAGCCAGTGATGGGACACGACGAAGACCTCGCTATATTTCATCTCATCGAAATGATCATAAATACTATTATTGCAAGAAAATAACGTAAATATATAATATTTTATAAATATTGTACACTTTAAACTAGGTTTTATTCACCTTAATCAAGAATTAATAGGTTTTCTAATCATTGTCGATAGTGAAACCCCGTTTGAAAAACCCATCCCTACAAAGTTAGTTAGTTAGCGGTCTGTACGCGCCACCGACGTGTATAGAAGGACATCTGTGACGTCATAAGCGGACGGGTTTCAAGGTCATAGTGACCTTGTGCATTTTAGTGTAGTGCAATGTTTACATCTTGATTTGGCGCACGTGTCCTTATAAAAAAAAATGTGACTGTGAATATGACGAATTATTGCGAGTTGTTCAAGTCTGAATCAGAATTTTGAAATAGTTCGTCGTCTTGACATTCCGTTAAGTCGTCAACTTCCGTTTCAGGAATTTTCTTCAGTTTTCTATTAGTTTCTACAAACCAGAAAAATAATTGCAAGTATTTAGCGACACCATTAAAAAAAAGGTCTTGTGTAAAACAGACACTTACCCTCCATTTTATTTTATTTTTTAAAACGTAGAAAACCACGTATTTAGCTTCTATTAATTGTATTTGTTGTAAGTAAACGAAATAAATTATGCAGGAATCGGTTGAGTTTATGCACGTGTAACTCGACCACAGTGAATATAAAATATATACCATAGAAATCTAGACATCCCTAGAACAGAAAGGATTTTGACGTGCCTCGAGCGCCAACTACTTGATATGAAGTAGAAGGATTACATTTGGAGACAAATAGGGATGTGCCTTGTAGAACACACGTCTAATAAATTTAAAATTCTTTTCTTTATTGTGGGGAATATATCCAGGTTTTCATATTGTTTTTTTTATGAAATAAAATAAAATATGAAATTACGATTACAGTTTTTATTTAGCTTCGTAAATTGGTGAATAAACATTATTTTATATGTATAATATTATTTGTCGATAGGACACTAATCCCATCCCTACGTTTTACTATACATACGTTATACATTTGTAGTGTGGCGCAGGAGGACACATCGCGTATTATATAGATGGGCGTTCAAAAGGTTAACAGAACTAAGCGTAGCGTAGTGTGCTGTGGATATAACGTGTCGAAAGCCGCTCCTTAAAATCTATTACAGTTCTTATTGCATATATTTATATTGTATTTAAGATAATAAATTGTATGTCATTACTTAATCGTAATTAGTGGATAAGAACTTTGGATTCATAATATTATTTAATTTTGACGAGTCTTTATTTGCAGGGAAAAGCTTGGCCTGCGTTCACACTTAGGTCTTAATCGCGCAACGCATTTTCAACTTTTGGTGTTGTGCGGAGCATTTAGAATCCAATGGAGCGGGATGCGCTCTGTTGGATCTAGCAACCTAGTAACACACTATTACTGCCAATGGACGTTGAAGTGTTTTAAATCATATTCCTAATCCCTTGCTCTATATGTTCGAATAATGTCTATGCTCAACAAGGTAAATCGCGCAATGAATGTTGTGGAACTGTCAAAATGAAACAAATTGCTACTGATAGGGTGTCACGCAATTACTCTACAGTCTACAGGAACGAGTCAAAGAAACACGTTATTTTGTTTTGAACTCTCGGCTCTAAGCAGTGTGTTCAAAATCCAATGCGCAAAAACGCGCAAGTCACTAGTAGTACAAACGAATTTGATGAAAACCTATAAACATCCTAATCCTTATTCTTCGGGGCCCTTACTAGGTGAACCGAAGGTTATGAGGAATCCAACAACAGTTCACGTGTCCTTGTTGGTATAATAAAGATAAATTCGCCAGTCGTCATATTGAATACTAGCGGCCGCCAGCGACTTTGTTCGCGTGGAACAAAGAGCTCCGCTCCTATTGCTCACAGCGTGATCTTATATAGCCTAAAGCCTTCCTGCATTAATGGGATATCCAACACAAAAAGAATTTTTCAAATCGGACTAGTAATTCCTGAGATTAGTGCGTTCAAACAAACAAACAAACAAACAAACTCTTCAGCTTCATATATTAAGTAAGTATAGATTAAAAAACGTAATGTATACAGAAAACCATGTAGAAATATATGTACCTATAGTTAGGCAAACCTGAAATAAACACGTGACAAAATCTGGGAAATTTAATATAATCAAAAATAGAAGATATCTATTTACATTTTTGAAATTAAAATAATACTCATAATGACTTTAATATTTGGTGGAAAGACAACACAATACAAGTTACAATCTAATCTGTAATTACGTTTATTAGTTTACATTTTAGTGAGTATGTAACTCACTAAAATGTATATTTTCACTGCTTCGTTTACTGCAAAATAACTTTTAACTCCTAGATAATAAATTTCAGTTTATACTACAACTTCAAATAATTTTATAACTTAAAAAAAGATTGCTGAGCAATAAAATCAACTTAATTACTATTGAAATAAAGTTGATATTTGGTTAACTTGAAATAAAATAAAATAATTTGAATATACCATAGATAACTTATACCGTCGCCATAAGGAAAAAAGACGCATCTAACATTTTTTTTATGCGAAATATAAAAATATTGGTGTATGGCATTTTTTTTACTGATTTAGAATATGCATGTAACTCAATTTGGAAAAGCAATGTTAGACTGATGCGTCTTTTTTCCTTTTGACAGCAGTATAGTGTAGTTACTTTATTTTTTTCCTTAGGGGGAGGTCGAACGAAAGCACAGAACACCGGTTGCCCTAATCCTTTTTTTTTTGTGGATGGGAAATCATCAAATGACCTCTCCCGCTGAGGGCGGAGCGAAAAGGCGCGTCAATTTTTTACTGACTAAAACCCAGCCGTGTTTCTTCGCTTGCCCGTGCGGTTTTTTTTTTTAACCAACCTGTAACCCTGACCCAGGAGGCATCGGTCTTCGAGGACCCCGTCACGATGTGCTGACATCTCTTTGAGGCGCGCGTGAAACATAACTCGCCGTCGACCCGGGCCAGGTCCTTAGCGGGCGGCGAGCTGCCTAGTGCTCGCCGCCAAATCGTAAAACTCTATGTCTGTAAATGGCCTAGATTGATGAAGAGAGTTATGTGATGACTAGACCTTTTTTTTTGTTGTCGGGGGAGAACCTTCCCAGGGCACCCGATCTCTGGGCACCGAGGTCGGGGAATATGGGATTTTTACCTCACTAAAATCACCCCGGTGATCACCGTTCGCACATAGGGGTGGTCCCGGTTCCTCTTAAAAGACTAATTTCAGAACCGCCTCTGTGCAACGCTTCTAAAGGCACATCTCTGGGGAGACTGTAAAGGGGCCCCTTAGGCCTCGCTGTATACGGCAGCACGTGATGACTATGCAACCGTCCTCCCTGGGGTGACTTAATGGGTGCACAGAGTCCCCACTCTATGCGCCCGCGAAAAGCATTAAATTCGCGTGACTGTGACCGACCCGACACCTTGATCGCAAGAGCGAGATATATACTTTGTCTAAAAAGTCGTGAAAATAAAAGAGGGCGCTGCGGTCGTGCATGTAGCAACCCTGTAGATTTGTCTGAAATCATTTTGATACTAGCACATTATTTTTTTACTAGAAGCAAAACTGGTTTTAATAAAAACACAAGTCTATGGTCTCTGGCGTTTAAATAAAATGAGTAAAACAAAATAAAAATCATACATATTATTACATATCATAATAATTGCTTTCATCATCTGATTCCAAATATTCTTCGTTAAAAGTTTTCTTATTGTCAGCTGCGTCACTAACAACGTCTCCTCCACCAGCCTGCTACCTTCTCTTAGGCGAATAACTGACTCATCTATATCTTGTTAAAAAGTTCACTCTCACATTTTCCCGAAATTTTAAAAATAACAATATGTTTTTTTTATATGTATATATTATAAACTAGCGCTTGACCGTAATCCCGCCTGATGGTAAGCAATGACGCAATCGTTGATGGTAAAGCGCACTAGTTTATTAAGAGCCCATTCACTCTAGCCTTGAAGACACTCATATTGTAGTCCGACGGAAACACCGCCGCTGGCAAATTGTTCCAGTCCCTCGATGTACGTGGTATAAAGGAGGAGGCGAAACGCTTCGTCCGGATCGTAGTGGTGTTAACAACGTAAGGGTGGAAACTCGCCGTACGACGGGTCGTCTGATGGTGGAACGGAGATGGGGGAATTAAATCATGCAATTCCCTCGCACACTCCCCAAAATGCATCCTACAGAACACCGAAAGGCTAGCTACTCTACGCCTGTGTTCTAGGCGAGAGGCGGTTCTAGGCTAGGTGTTGGAGACCATCTCGAGTTAAATCAGGGTCACTGATCAGCCTCTTCGCACGCCTCTCCACCGAATTTAAAGTGGCCAGGTGACACTTAGCAGCACCAGCCCAAATGTGGCTGCAGTACTTCACACACGAACGGACCTGTGCTTTGTACAACATTAGAAGCTGCCCTGGTGTGAAGTACTGCCGGACCTTTGCGATAATGCCAAGTTTCCTGGCAGCCACCTTGGCCTTGGACTCATTGAACCGCCCAATTTCTATCAGTAGATGAATAGCACTAATTTTAATTCCGAACATAATATAATCTTTTTTTATCAGTCGTTAATTAAATCACCTAAAGTATCAACATTGCAATGTAACCTAGAAATGCGCAATGTAAACAATCCTCATTTTTGTCTTAAAATCGTTTACTTAGTAAATTTGAAACTTCTAGTAGATAAAAACAAACAGTAACATGATTGCATACCTGTTTTAGTAACTGTTCAAGCATAAATATCATTCATATTTGATAAAACTTGTTCAGCTTGGTGTATGTACTAACAAACATTGATGACAAACTTTAAAATAATTTCCTGAGCTCCACTCCGGTTTATTTTTCTCATATTTTACACATTTCTTCGATGTTTTGTTTAAATAGAATTGAAAATTAATACAAATTTCAACAAATAACAAGTCACAAAACAAATGGATGACTGCCAATGACATTCGATGTACTTTTATTTACAAAGATTTAGTGTTGCCTTACTTTTAAAATTGTTAGTTTCAGAAAGATCCATTTTCACGACTTTATAGCCAAGCTACACATATGTATACTGTGTATGGTATAGTGTACACAATGGTATTGATGACGTCACCGTTACAACGTTTTTGTTCTTTTTTTTTGTTAACATAACAATGATTTCAGTTTTCACTTCTGTCGGTCATTTCCACACCTGTCTTTTTTCATCTGGTAATGTTAAACTGTGTATGAAATTTCTACGAAACTGGCTTATGACGCGTTTTTGGTGGGGTCCCTGAGAAATCGTCTTAAGCGGGTTTTACTGTACATGTTTTTACAGAATTTTAAACAAAATTGATGCTTTGATTAAGAAACTTAGATGCTCTGGTTAAGAATGCATAAATCCGTTCCACCACTAAAATAAATGTGTCACACTTAAATGGAATTGGACCAGAGACATCTGTCGCATTTCAGACGATCAATGGGCCAAATTTAGGACCCACTGGGTCTCGAATAATGACAAGCGATATCATGGCAGGCCCAGACGGAGATGGTGGCTTGAGCTGGACTCCTTTCATCATCATCATTATCCTCATCATCAGCCTCTACTCGTCCACTGCTGGACATAGGCCTCCTTCATGGCAAGCCAACAAGCTCGATTCTGAGCAGTTCTGCACCAGCCACTACCAGCCACCCTTTTGATGTCGTCGCTCCATCTCGCCCAAGGGCGTCCTACGCTACGTTTGCCGAGGCGCGGTCTCCACTCGAGGACTCGTATACCCCAACGGTTGTCGGTCCTGCGGCATATGTGACCAGCCCATTGCCACTTCAGCTTGCTAATCCTCTCAGCTATGTCGGTGACTCTGGTCCTCTGTCGGATCACCTCTTTTCGGTCCTTCAGAGAGACGCTCAACATAGCCCGCTCCATAGCTCGCTGAGCGGCTTTAAACTGATGGACTAGTCTGACCGTTAGTGTCAGTAGCGTAGTGTAGGACGCACTGGTTGAAGATTTTAGTCTTCAAACATTGGGGTATGGGCGACGAAAATACCCGACGAAGTTTACCAAATGCTGCCCATCCCAGCTGGATCCTTCTATTTGCCTCCTTCTCGAAGTTGTTTTTCTCTAATTGCAACTAATTTATGTGACAAAAATTTGTCTTTTGCAGCTCTGGACAGAGAGAGAGAGAGAGATGGATAGAGAGTAGGGAGAGGTTTATGCTCAGCAGTAGGAAAAAAAAACAGAGGTTGTCTGTGCTTAATTAGCATATATTTTGCACTTTCTCACTCTTTATTTATACTTTCGCACAAAGGTATGTACAAAGCCATACTTAATATCTTAGTTATTCTCTACCATTCAACCATAAGCGGTGAAAAGATTAAGTGACAGTTCGGTAGTCTCTCTTCTTTGCCATATGATTTTTATTCTGTCCATCCAGTTGCAGACTTATATTGATATCACTCGCGGGTCTTACTGACCCTAATCAAATCAAATCAAATTATTTATTTGCCAGAATGCAGGTATAAGTTTGTGAGAAATTAAAGTTGAGCCATACATTTTGTCCAAGATGGGACATGTAAAATTTAAATGATATCAATATGAAGCAACAGTAACAAGAACAATATTCATTTATCAGACAAACAAACACATCAATTAAATACAAACAAAATCGATTCAGTCAATATCCTAAACACAATGATGGGTTGAAAGAAGACTCTAGCAGATCAAGCTAGCCGAAAGTATCAACCAAAACAAAGAAAGTTTGATAGTTTCGAGCAGCCGACCTACGAACGGCAGTACATCACGAACAGGTAAAACATGGTATGCCCAAGGAGCCCAGGGAGTACCCCACCGGTAACCATCCTTATTCATAGTCAAAATTTTCGTCAAGACATAATTCCACCGCATGTAATGCTCTCAGTAAATGTAACATCGTATAAAAAATTAAACCCAATCAACCAATTACAGTTCAAACTTTGTATAATTTTGTCTAAATATCGGCTGCCGGCAGAAGTTACCACCCACTAGACAAAGTCTCGAGGCCAAGGGATTCGTCGTATTCGAAGTCACATCGCAAGTGTGTTGCGTTACGTTCTGGGTACGATGCGTCAATATTGTTGTTGTGTCGGGAATTTGGTCGTGGAGAGTCTCCTGATCAATCTCCCTCTGGCGCAACATCTTTGGTGTTGTTGTTGGGTTTAACATTGCATCACCTCGCTAACTGCTGTTTTCCTTCCTATTTACTCAGTTTTTTTGAGTGTTTAGACTTAATAAACTAGCGCGATTTACCATCAACGATTGCATCACTGCTTACCATCAAATATATATATCGCTCATCTAATAATATATCAGCACATCTACGTTTTTCATACAAATGTGTGTCTTATAAATGTATGAAATTAATTTATGATTTTACGCTTTTTTTCGGATTCATGTCTATATTAGTAACCAAACGCAGTGATCAACGGATTTGATTTACTAGTATAGACTCCAACAAATATTAGGATAGGTAATAAACTCAGTTTCACATTTTTTGCAGTTGCTTTTTGTGCCATATTACCAAATGAGCGATATTTTCAGTAAAAATTTTATGATATTACTGGTTAGAGATTTAAACATATTATGTTTGTTGACTGTGTGACTCACCATTGAAAAAAAGTATCGTTTTTAAAGAATCTACCAATGTACAGACGACAGTAGATCAAGCTTCCCGAAGCTATCAAATATTCCCAATCAACCTTGAGTTTTTAAGCTTTAGTGATAAAGTTGAAAATCTAATAAAAAAATATGATAGATTATACTAGCTTAATGTGTTGTCGTCTGTACCTATGTATTGTTGAAATTTGTCAATTGAGAACGTACGTGTTGAGAAATAATACACTTGCATGATGTTAGATTAGATATCTCTCTAGGTAAATACGTACACACGTATCCCATTTACAATATTTCTCGTACAGCTAACAAATCTACTTTGTTTCTAGATTATGGGATTTTAGAATCCTTTTCAGCAGAAAAATTTCACGTGATGTTAATACTAATAACCTAAACCGTTTATCAAAATAGTAGATAACACTGGCCATTTTCATAAAAATAATCTTGAACAGGATCTCCTCAGACTGATTAAATGAACATTTAATCAGTCTGAAGTATATTGTGAATCCAGTAACGATAAAGGTAAACGCTAAAAAGATTATGGAATTCATGGCAGTTTTATACGTTCTCGGAATCGCTCAGAGTTGCCAACACAAAAACTGCTAAACACAGTTGCACATGTAAGAAAGAAGACAAAAAAAAAAAACTTGGTGAAACCAATAAGAAAATAGTATTAAAAAAAATCTAATAATTAATCTGTAAAATTGAAATAAAAACACATAGAAAATTTTATAATTTCGTATAGATAGTGTTACAAGCAAATATCACGTAGCGCCACGTAGCATAGCGTGTTACTGTGCATATTCTTTTAGTACATTTTCCCAGAACTGTACTTCATCCTTTTCGGGTGCTACACCCGGCATTAGGACGTTCCCAATGTCCAGATAATCTTGTTTTTCAACTGAATACGGTGTCCATTTAGCGCCCAAGGAGTCGTCAGGAGTCGGGTTCCTGAAATTTAATGTTACATTGTTGAGGATAGTGTCGATCTGGGTAGAACTAGAATTCATCAGTTTTGCATACTGAGTGTCGATTACATTATCTAATTGAACCGCACGGGGGTTATTAAAAGTTATAAATCTGTTAAAATTTATAATAAAACAAAGAATTTGCGGAACGGTGTTTTAAAAATAATAATAAATAGTTTTAAAATTGGAACGAAATAAACCAGGGACTAGACTCGTGCCGGGCGATGGTGTCAGCAATGTAACACAAACGAAACACTTTAAACATCAACGATTGCATCACTGCTTACCATCAGGTGGGATTGCGGTCAAACACTAGTTTGTAGTACCAAATAATTACAAACTATGTTAACATATTTTATATGTTAACATAGTTTGTATTTAAATTGGGTGTGACTAAACACGCGACACGCGATCGCGTCACGCCAAAGACAGCTATTAGATTAGAAGCAGATATTGGGACAGCTTGATTCCAACCCTAAGAAGAACTCACTGGCACTCGCAAAAATATTTTTATGTGTTATATTTTCAGCGATGACTTACCCATATTTAGCAAAATTGGACCAAAGTTTAGATGCTCTGTCAATAAGTTGGAACGTATCAGAATTAACATCCACCTTGGTTTCCAACAATTTGGCGTCAAAGAGATACATCAGTTCATCAGCATGGCAAGTGACTGGTTTATTTCCAATTAATTCACCAAGCCCCCTTACATGGCTGATAACGTTTCTTTCAGACTTACAACTGAATCGATACAAGTAAAGCT
Organism: Sesamia nonagrioides; assembly: GCA_017933935.1. NCBI lineage: Eukaryota > Metazoa > Arthropoda > Insecta > Lepidoptera > Noctuidae > Sesamia > Sesamia nonagrioides. Next base: position 1,048,981 of record JADWQK010002392.1, on the reverse strand, counting down.
TGTTTTTCTTTGTAGGTGCAACAAGTTTTATCCACCGTAATGTAGGCAATATGAACATCTGCATTGAATGGAAATTCGCCCATTTCTCCCAGTCATCGGGTATCTTAATCAGGCTATTAAAATAAAACCTTTTGATCTTCTCTCCAAGTTCCAACTGCTGAATCATCGGTAGTTTGAATGACAGGAGCTTAGGAATAAATAGTTCCGGGAAGTTTCTCGCTGCCTCTAATGACTTGGAGGTACCCTCCACGCTATCCAAACAGATAAGACCTTCATCTGTAGTAAATCCGGTCATAATGTCCACTCCTTCGTGAACACCGTTGGACACTTTATCGACCATATCTCCATAAAAAAATCTCTCATTGTCACCAAATTTTTTTTCATCACAAATACTAAAGAATACTTCTGCACCACCCTTTTGTTTTTCGGCTAATGTAATAGGAGCTGAAGTAGCAACCAGTGATTCAACCGGTTGATTTTTGAAGAATTCATATAATTCCTTGTCATCCTCTGAATGGCATCCCAGTTGTCTCGCTAATGCTAACGCTCTCTCACGAGGATTTACAGATATTGCCCAATCACAAAGAGAACTACCACTTTGTGCAATAGCTCTCTTAAATAAACCTTTAGACATTGGGGACATCAAATGGTAACTAATGCTGGCACCACCAGCACTTTCACCAAATATGGTTATATTTTTTGGGTCACCACCGAAGTTGGCAATATTTTTATTGACCCACCTTAGGGCTGCCACTTGGTCTTTCATGCCGGCATTGCCGGGTACTTCTGCTGTGTTTAGGCAAAGAAAACCAAGTACTTCAAGCCTGTAGTTGATTGTGACTAAAACAACATTCTGTCTTACTAGGAACTCAGGACCATATATGTCATCGTTACTACCACCACATATGAAGGCTCCTCCGTGTATCCAGAACATGACAGGGAAAGGCTTATCAGATTTGATCTGGGGTGTATATACGTTAAGATATAAGCAATCCTCTGAACCTTCTTTTCCAGTATTTGTGAGCATGTCGTATTGGTAACATTTTGGTCCGAACTCCTTGGCTGAACGAACTCCTTCCCATGTCTTTGGTGGCTGCGGAGCCTGTGAATAAAGAACAGAATAGAAGACCCTTTATTATATTACCAAACCATATAAATTACACACATAATTAAATGAATTTTTCAAAGAGTGACACAATGGGTGGTCTTATTGTAATGCTCGGGTGGCAGGAGTCATTACGAAGAATAAAACAGCAGACAAAGCACCGTGTTGTGCAAGGCAAAGTACAAAGCAAGTGTCACTAAGACTACTTTAATACCTAACACATATGTATGTATATTATGTATTAAAGTTGTCTGTATGTATGTATTAATCAGCCTATAATGTTCCCATTCCTGGGACACAGGCCTCGTCTCTGTGAGAGGGAGTGCTCTAGGACATGCCGGTTTCCTTAAGATGTTTTCCTTTATCGGTTTGAGAGTTGTGGTGATGAAATATTTATACAAAGTAAAGCGCCTGACGGGTTTCGAACCTACGACCTACAACTTGTAAGTCGTGGTCGATACCACTAGGCCACCACCACTACTTAAATGGTTGAACCTAACAGAGATGGTGCTAGCTCAACAGATCGGACTGAACTCTTGTTGTAATGGGAGTGAGGGTCCTTTATATATGGTAGATACATAATTATATTGTCAGGGAACTCTAGTGGTGCTTTCTCTATACAATCGTATTCCGCTATTTTCTTCGTGGTTAATACTTTTAGAGCAATTATTTTTTTTCTACAATCTTACACCGTGATTATACGTGCCACTATCATTTGATCTTTAACCGACTTCAAAAAGGAGGAGGTTACTCAATTCGACCGTATATATGCTTTTTTTATGTTTGTTCGCGCATAACTTCATTGTTTATGAACCGATTTTGATAATTCTTTTTCTGTTGGAAAGAAGACGTTCCCAAGGTGGTCCTATGATAAGGATATCAGGGTTTGATGGTGGAAGACCACAGAAAACAAGGGGAACTTTCAAAAGTTGCAGGGGGACTAGTGCATTTCTTAGCATTTTCATTAAGTATTATAAAGCTCTACAATTTAATAAAGGTCTGGAGTAGATCTGATGATGGAGCCGGGAGACAGTCGAAGGAACTCCTCAACAATTCACAGCAGCTACCTTATGTTTGGGCTCGATTAATTTGTATTGATAAGAACTTTACACCTAGATGGGTTGTGACTGTCATAAAAGCTCTGATGATGAAGACAAAAGCCAGTTCCGGGAACTCCTCAACGGTTTACAGTAGCTACTTTGTGGTTGGACTTCATTCATTTATATTGATGAGACCTTTGCACCCATTGGGTTAAAATAATGGTCTGCAGTAAATTTGATGATGAAGACCATAGGCAGTTGAGGGAATACTTACGGGTAAAAATTAAAGTAAACAAAATTACGTCGTTTCCCAACTATATTTGCGTCAGCTTCCAGTCTGAACGGATGCGACTGCATACATAGTACCTACTTTTAACAACTAAAAAGTGTAAAATAAAAACTTTTTTACAAAAAAACAACCGACTTCCAAAAACCACTACAAAGTAAAAAATAACTAATTTCGGAAGTCGGTGTCAAAAAACGAATATACAAAACCAAAGACACCGACTTCCGAAATTAGTTATTTTTCACTTTGTAGTGGTTTTTGGAAGTCGTTTGTTTTTTTGTAAAAAAGTTTTTTTTCCGAAACTTACATAATAAAAGAAATGCGACACTTCAAAATCGCGAAAAATAACCTATTTTTACCGTAATATTCAGATGACTATTAGACTTTAAATTTAGATATAAAAATAATTGTAATCTGTCGTGTTTTGAAAAAGAAAACAACGCAATACTAAATGTCTTTGGGTCAACGTTTTACAGGTAAAATCAGCCTGAACTGCAATTGTCCTTTTCGCGATTTACCGGGAGAGGTTGGAAGCAGCGCGACGACAATAGTTTCTTCAGATATCTATTTTCCAAATTCCTTGGCACTAGAGTCCTCTCTTAACATCAATAATGAATGTTCAAGGGTCACAAACAAATCGTTAGTTACTCATGGGAACTACAAACAGTCAAATACTAATTACAGTCGCTTATTAATTAGATAAATACGAGTATACTCAATTTTGTGCTGGTGATGTTGCTATGTGAAATGTTCACACTACATTATCGCTAAGAGCAATCTTTTAAAGACAACCTTTGAGTAGAATAAAAGGGGATGGGGAAACAAATACTGCAGGTGGTGTACCATTAATCATCATAATCATCAAACGTTTTATCGTCCCACTGCTGGGCACAGGTCTCCTTTTATACAGAGAAAGATTGAGCGTAATCACGACGCTTGCTCAATGCAGGTATACCATTAATATAATGCAATAAATACAAACAACGAGTATATAATACTAGCTGCGCCTCGCGCTATCATCCGCATTTTTTTATATGCCCCGCTCCTGTTGGTCGCAGCGTGATGTTGTATAGCCTAAAAGTTTCCTGGATTAATGGGCTATCTAACGCAAAAATATTTTTTCAAATCGGACCAGTAGTACCTGAGATTAGCGCGTTCAAACAAACAAACAAACTGTTCAGCTTTATATATTAGTATAGATTAATCTAAATAAGTATGTACATCCCACTATCCCACTTTCTACCAACATTGGGCAAAAACTACTCAACAGTTTCGGATGAAATTTTGGAACTCAGATGGTTTAACATAATATAGAAAAAAAATTTCTTCCCATACTCCGAGAGATTGAAACTTATGAGTTAGAGACGGAGCGCTGCTAGTTTAATAGTGATCAAGAAATATGAACAAATAAAATATAAGGAACACGGGAAACCGCAGTGAACAACTGAACACAGGGAGACAGATTTAGTGGACGACCTTCATCTTTTCTAAGTAACATATGAAGGTCTACATAACTGTGTTGTCTAAACATGGAACAAAATCTATTGTACACATGATACTTTTTACACGAAAGGAGATGTTTCAGAAATGTATGGAGCCTGGGCCAGCACATTAATGCTAGGTATAGTTACGCTTTATTTAACTGTTTTTAATGTTAATTTCCTATATTTTGGCTTCGTTTTTATACACATTCAATTTAACTCAGCCAAGGAGTGCAACACAACTACTAATAAATATGGTGGTCAGCAATAAGCGAAATAAGATTTTGACAGTGACATTTGATTGATGTGTCATTTATCTAAGCCTATCGTATCTATATTATCTACCATATGACTGCGAAAAAAACAAAATATAAATTCCGAACATACGGCTAAATAAATAAACAATCAACTCAAATCAACACTCGACACGAACACAACGGGAAAATAGAACTGTCAAAGTCGCCAATCAAACGCCATAACCACTGTCATGGCTACCTTAATAAAGGGTTATCACACTAAAAAACGTTTTAAATAATTAATTATATATACTTGTATTTTTATTCAAAATAATTTAGTAGTATTTTTATGAAAATCTTTTATTTTTTCCTTTTTATCTATATAGCGTACATAGTGGTGGCCCAAAATGAAACATCTCCTTTTGTTTTTGTTTTAGAGAGATCGCATTAACCCGTGTGGTACCGGGCTTAGAATAGTACTAATTCATATCCTCCCGTGGGTAAGAGCCAACTAAGGGAAGTCTCACCAGGGAAGCGGGCAGCAGCGCTTCTTCTGTGGATTATCAAATTACTGCGATCCCCAACCCGCCTGCCAAGCGTGGGGATTATGGAAAACAACCCAAAGCAATGAAAGCCTTCGGGGAGGCCTTTGTTTTGTACAAAAAACATTTCAACACAAATGTATTTTTGTTATGAAATAAAGAACTTGATAAGTAAACTTGATACTTGTCCAGCAGTGGACCTCTATAGGCTGAAGAAAAAGATGAAGAAGAGATCACACTTGGCAGGTTCCTATTTTATTTTAAGGAAGAATGAAAAAGTATTTATTGCGACTTCCATAGGAAGACCAAACTAAATAAAAAAGTAACAAAAAGAAAATCAGAAAATTTTAGACCAGGTCAAAAGGCTCCTAACAGAATAAGATTCAGAATTTATATTTAAACTAGCTGTGTCCCGCGGTTTCACCCGCGTAAGCTTCTAGGCGAATGAGCTCAGTTGATATAAAATAAGCGCCTGTTAAAATAATGGGAGCAAAATGTAGTACGTCCGCGTTTGCTCCCGTTTCCGCAACATTTTTTGTTTCTGCTCTGCTTCTGTTGGTCATAGCGGGATGGTTTATAGCCTATGTCCTTTCTCCGACTCTAGACTATCTGTATACCAAATTTCATTACAATCGGTTCAGTAGCTTTGGCGTGAAAGCCGGACAGACAGACAGAGATACTTTCGCATTTATAATATTAGTGTGAATTCATAGGTTAAATTATAACAGAGTGCGAGGCGTTTTTCAACATTTATCGAGTTTATATCTCAGCATTTATTGTCAGATATCGATAACTAGCATTTTTTTCGCACAGACTATAGCTTAGGTATGGCGAACCTCTATACCTCTATGGGTCATTTTTTCTAACTAATTACATATTTGTGGCCGTGACGTGTCTACCACCAATCTTGGCTTTGTGATTACTGAAAAAAAAGTCATTTGGTGATTCACCACCCAAAAAAGAGGCCTCCTTTTTGGTAGGTAATCAACCTGTGCTAATAGTCTTTTTAAAACTAGAAACAATGAAGTCGTAAATATGATAGAAATTACATATATAACAAGTAAATTAATTAACGCACTTCCTGAAAACAGTTCAGAATCGTTTACTGAATCGGTTTATATCATTTTAAATATAGGTAATTTTTATCCCAAACATAAATAAAATTACGGAAATTATTGTCATATTAACTCTGTTGTTTGTAAAGACTTTTAAAATCGCAGTTTTACTTGTATTCATATAAATTTAATCATTAAATCCATACTAATATTATAAATGCGAAAGTATCTCTGTCTGTCTGTCCGCCCGGCTTTCACTCGCAAAACTACTGAACCGATTGTAATATAATTTGGAACACAGATAGTCTAGAGCCCGAGAAAGGACATAGACTATATAATATCCTGTTATGACTAATAGGAGCAGAGCAGTAACAAAAAATGTTGTGAAAACGGGGCAAACGCGGTCGTACATATTGCTCCCATTATTTTATCAGGCGTTTATTTTATATCATTATATACGCGGATGGAGACGCGGGCAACAGCTAGTACAAAATAAATATAAAAAAGCCCTATTCTAAGAACGTTAACGTCGTCGTTCTCCAAGAATTGGTATAACTAATTTAATAAATAACAATGCATATAGGTACATGTTAAATTAAAAATTCAGTGCATGTGTTATGATTATAACATAATATTCTAATTGGGGTGTTTGAGGGTGTGTCTTAATTACATTACATGTTGAAATTCGAGTTTTATCTAGGAGAACATGTGAGTGTATGTGGCGTTGAATGTATATGATTTATTTTAATTTTACATATTACCCTTACTGAGTGTGAAAGTGTGTTTGTTTGTTTAGCTTTCACGCCTAAACTGCAGAACGGATTTGAATGAATTGGACACACAGATGGTTTACAAGTAGGAATACACAAAGGATTTTTTTATCCGATATCCCCGCGGGATCGACCGCATAGGACCGCTGGGGGGCGTAGCTACTATTTTATATTTATGACGTGTACCTTGAACCGGAGATCTCCAACGGGTGGCTGCGCGTACGGGATTCCCTTGAAGCTGTAGAACGTGCCGCCGTACTCATTCTTCACCAACTCTCCCTCCAGCAGCCCCTCATTTACCCTTACTTGCACCATCTTCAGGGATTTAGCACAAGCGTCCGCAACCACGGAACGCCTCAACAGAACTAAGCGTAGCGTAGTGTGCTGTCGAAATAACGTGTCGAAACACACTCCTTTTAATCTATAACAGCTCTTGTTGCTATGTATTTAAGATAATAAATTGTATGTGATTACTTAATCGTAATCTATGGACAAGATTAAAAAAAAAATCGGATAAGAACTGTGGAACACTATTATTAGATTTTGCTGAGTCTGTGATGTGAGACGCGCTTGTGGTTTTTACCAGGAAGGAAAAAACTTGGCCTGCGTTAGGACTTAGGAGTTAATCGCGCACTGCATTTTCAACTTTCGGTGTTGTGCCGAGCATTTAGAATTCAATGGAGCGGGATGCGCCCTGTTGGATCTACCAACCTAGTAACACACTATTACTGCCAATGGACGTTGAAGTATTTTAAATCATATTCCTAATCCCTTGCTCTATATGGTCGAATTATGTATATGCCTAACAAGGTAAATCACGCAATGAATGTTGTGGAACTGTCAAAATGAAACGCATTGCTACTGATAGTGTGTTACTCAATTACCCCGCAGGAACGTGTCAAAGAAACACGTTATTTTGTTTTGAACTCTCGGCTCTAAGCAGTGCGTCGAAAATCCAATGCGCAAGTCACTAGTAGGAACACAAACGAATTTGATGAAAACCTATAAACATCCTAATCCTTATTCCTTTTTTTTTTAAATAGTTATAAACCAGTGCTTGACTGCAATCTCGCCTGATGGTAAGCAGTGATGCAATCGTTGATGGTAAAGCGCACTAGTTTATTAAGCCTATTCACTTAATAAACTAAGGAATAGGAAGGATGACGGCAGTTGAGCGAGGTGATGCAATGTTAAACCCAAGACCAACACGACCAAACAATGCTGCGCTAGAGGGAGATTGATCTGGAGACTCTCCACGACCAAACTCCCGACACAACAACATTTGGCGCATCAAACCGGCCACACATCGCAACACAACTGCTCAGATGTAATGCGGTCAAAGCGAGCCTTCTTTAGCGCGTTTTTGTAGGACTTGGCAGCACGGTTAAAGGCTCTCTTCTTTGAGCTTAGATCCGGAGCTCTGCGGTCACGAGCGTCAACCCAGGTAAGAAATACTGTATGCTTATGCTGTTCAGCTAGCACACAGTCGACATTGAACCATGGGCGATCCGAGCTACCGACGGGCACGTCACTAAAAGGGATAAAATACTCCATAGCTTGACGTACCCCATCGGATATAGCGCCCGCACAGCTCGACGGATTGTCAGAAGAGAAGCAGACCTGCTGCCAACGATAAGACGCGAAGAAGTGGCGCATCTCATCCCAATCTGTTGACTTGTACCGCTACATTCGCCGCTCACCACGCGAGTTGCAATCAGGTGGGGAGAAGGAAGACACAGACTTCACCAGATGTGATGTGTGATGATCTTCTTCTGTATAACCGATAGCGGCTGCCCGTGACTTCGTTCGCGTGGAGAAAATTTGAAAATTTTATTTTAACCCCAAAGTATAGAGCATACATTGTAATTTTTTGTTATGCTCCGCTCCTGTTAGTAGCAGCGTGATATAATATAGCCTAAAGCCTTCCTGAATTAATGGGCTATCCAACGCAAAAAGAATTTTTCAAATCGGACCAGTAGTTCCTGAGATTAGCGCGTTCAAATAAACAAACAAACAAGGTTTTCAGCTTTATATATTAGTATAGATTGATCTAGCTTGATGTGCTGTCGTCTGTACTGTTGATATTTGCCAATTGAGAACGTACGTGTTGTGAAATAATACATCTGTATGATGTTAGATTAGATATCTCTCTAGGTAAATACGTACACACGTATCCCATTTACAATACTTTCTTCTCGTCAATCTAACAAATATTTCGTTTCCAGATTATGAGATTTTAATCTACTACTATTTTAGAATTTTTATAAAAATAATCTTGAAGAGCATCTCCTCAGACTTATCTGAGGTATATTGTGAATCCAGTGGCGATCAAGGTACACGATAAAAAGATTATGGAATTCGTGGCAGTTATATAAAATCTCGGAATCGCTCGAGTTGCCAACACAAAAATTACAAAACACGGTTGCATGTGTAAGAAAGATTAAAAAAAAATCTCGGTGAAACCAATAAGAAAATAGTAATAAAAAATATAATCATAAATCTGTAAAATTGAATAAACAAAAACACAGAAAATTGTATAATTTCGTAAAGCTAGTGTTACAAGCACATAATGTAGCGATACTACTGTTCATATTCTTTTAGTAAATTTTCCCAGAACTGTACTTCATCCTTTTCGGGCACAACACCCGGCATTAGGACGTTCCCAATGTCCAGATAATCTTCTTTTTCAACAGAATACGGTGCCCATTTTACGCCCAAGGAGTCGTCAGGAGTAGGGTTCCTGAAATTTAAAGTTATATTGTTGAGGATAGCGTCGATCTGTTTCAAACTTGAATTCATCAGTTTTGAATACAAAGTGGCGATTACATTATCTAATTAAACCGCACAGGGGTTATTAAAAGTTATAAATCGGTTAAAATTTATAACAGAACAAAGAAACTTTAAAATTGGAATGAAAAGAACCAGCAGAGTAATTGTCTGGCACACTATCAGTAGCAATGGGTTTCATTTTGACATTTTGAGCAATGGAATAGCAATAAGCTTCAAAATGATTCCATCTGGTAGTAATAGTGTTTTACGCAATTAGGATGCAGGGACTAGACTCGTGCTGGGCGATGGTGTCAGCAATTCAACACAAACGAAACACTTTAACGATATAGTTCATGGTATTATTAATAAACGCGCTTTACCATCATCGATAGCATCACTGCTTACCATCGGGCGGGATTGCAGTGAAGCACTAGTTTACAATTTATATTAAAAAAAAAAATGTTACCAAATAATCACAAAAGTAAGTTAAGATATTTAATATAATTGTGTATGTTTGGAATTGGGTGTCACTAAACGCACGATGCCATCGCGGCAGGCCAAAGACGAAAATCGCGGGATAGCTTCTTGACTCTTACCGTAAAAACTGGTACACGCTAAAGACAGAATTGTGTGGAAAAAGGAGAGCCTTTGCCCAGTAGTGGGATAATACAGGCTGTTTAGATAATTGTTAAATAAATAATAATAAGTAATATAATAATTTCAATCAATGTGATAACCTAATTGTTAGACCGCATATAACTGAAAGGTCCCTTTCAGACCGAAAATAATTTAAAACAAAAATTATTTTTATTGTTATATTTTCAGTGATGACTTACCCATATTTAGCAAAATTGGACCAAAGTTTAGATGCTTTGTCAATAAGTTGGAACGTATCAGAATTAACATCCACCTTGGTTTCAAACAATTTGGCGTCAAAGAGATACATCAGTTCATCAGCATGGCAAGTGACTGGTTTATTTCCAACTAATTCACTAAGCCCCCTTACATGGCTGATAACGTTTCTTTCAGACTTACAACTGAATCGATACAAGTAAAGCTTGTTTTTCTTTGTAGGTGCAACGAGTTTTATCCACCGTAATGTAGGCAATATGAACCACTGCATTGCGAGGAAATTCACCCATTTCTCCCAGTCATCGGGTATCTTGATCAGGCTATTAAAATAAAACCTTTTGATCTTCTCTCCAAGTTCCAACAGCTGAATCATCGGTAGTTTGAATGATAGGAGTTTAGGGACAAATAGTTCCGGGAAGTTTCTCGCCGCTTCTAATGACTTGTAGGTACCCTCCACGCTCTCCAAGCAGATTAGACCTTCATCTGAATTAAATCCGGTCATAATGTCCACTCCTTCGTGAACACCGTTGGACACTACATCGACCATATCTCCATAAAAAAATCTCTCATTGTCACCAAATTTTTTTTCATTGCAAATACTAAAGAATATTTCTATACCACTCTTTTGTTTTTCGGCTAATGTAATAGGAGCTGAAGTAGCAACCAGTGATTCAATCGGTTGATTTTTGAAGAATTCATATAATTCCTTGTCATCCTCTAAGTAGCATCCTAGTTGTCTCGCTAATGCTAACGCTCTCTCACGAGGATTTACAGATATTGCCCAATCACAAAGAGAACTACCACTTTGTGCAATAGCTCTTTTAAATAAACCTTTAGACATTGGAGATATCAATTGGTAACTAATGCTGGCACCACCAGCACTTTCACCAAATATGGTTATGTTTTTTGGGTCACCACCGAAGTTGGCAATGTTTTTATTGACCCACCTTAGGGCTGCCACTTGATCTTTCATACCGGCATTGCCGGGTACTTCTGATGTGTTTAGGCAAAGAAAACCAAGTATTTCAAGCCTGTAGTTGATGGTGACCAAAACAACGTTTTGTCTTACTAGGAACTCAGGACCATATATGTCATCGTTACTACCACCACATATGAAGGCTCCTCCGTGTATCCAGAACATGACAGGAAGAGGCTTGTCAGATTTGATCTGGGGTGTGTATACGTTAAGATATAAGCAGTCCTCTGAACCTCCTCTTCCAGTATTTGTGAGCATGTCGTATTGGTAACATTTCGGTCCGAACTCCTTGGCTGAACGAACTCCTTCCCATGACTTTGGTGGCTGCGGAGCCTGTGAATGAAGAACAGAATATTATGTTACCAAATAATATTACGTTACCCTTTATTATGTTACCAAAGAATATAAATTACACATATAATTATAGAAATTTTACAAAGAGTGACACAATAGGCGGTCTTATTGTAATGCTCGGGTGGCAGGAGTCATTACGAAGAATAAAACAGCAGACAAAGCACCAAGTGTCACTAAGACTACTTTAATACATAACACACATATGCATGTATGTTATGTATTAAAGTAGTATGTATTTATGTGCGTAATCAACCTATAATGTTCCCACTCCTGGGACAATAGGACTCCTCTCGGTGAGAGGGAGTTGGCCGTAATCTACCACGCTGGCCCAGTGCGGGTTGGGAGTCCACATGTCTTCAAAGTTTTTAGCTCTAGGACATGCCGGTTTCCTCACGATGTTTCACCGTTTTGAGAGCAGTGGTGATGAATTAATTTACACAAAGTCAAGTGTTTGATGGGTTCGAACCTACGACCTTATCACTAGGCTACACTGCTCCACTGACAGCTAAATAGTTGAATTATTTTCATATGACATTTTTTTGTTTTGCAGAGATCGCACTTGGCCGGTTCTTATTTTATTTAAAGAAAGCGAGAAAAGTCTTTCTTGGACTTCTACAGGAAGACTAATGAATCACAAAGTTTTAAACGATGCCAAAAGTCTCCTTTCAGAATCAGAATCAGGATTTGTAAACATAGCTTTAATTACAAAGGAGTGTGAGGTATTTTTCAATATTTATTGTGTTTATATCTCAGTATTTATTGCTATATATTGATAGCTAGAATTTCACTACCATTTGATTTTCGCATAGACCCTGGCACAGGTATGGCGAACCTCTATAGGTACACCATCTTGAGCAACTTATTATTATTGCACTTATTATTGCGTTCATCTTGGTTCGTTTCACATCATCAACTTTTTTTTATCGTCCCACTGCTGGACACAGGTCTCCTCTCACACAGATAAGGATTGAGCGTAATCACCACGCTTGCTCAATGCGGGTTGGCGATTTAAGACTAAGTCCAGGTTTCCTCAAGATGTTTTCCTTCGCCTTTTAATCAGTCATTGGTGTCTAAGATATAGTTAGAAAGTGCATATTACTTACTTAGAAAAGCTGCATTGGTACTTGCCTGACCTGGAATCGAACCCGTACAGTCATACTTGAGACGCTCGTGTTTTAAACTTATACACCTATGTGCCATTTTTTCTAACTAAATATTTCGTGTGGCCATGACGTTCATCCTAGCAATCTTGACATTGTGATTAAGTAATACTTGAGACGCTGGTGTTTTAAATTTATACACCTATGTGCCATTTTATCGGTCATATTTACTCGGTGGTAGGCAACAACATCAGCCGCCGGCATAAGTTACCACCCACCAGACAAAGTCATGCCGCCAAGCGATCCGTCGTGTTCCGGCATGATGTCTGGTGAAGCCGTACGGTGGACGGGTCTGAGCAGTTGTGTTGCGATGTGTGCCGGGTACGATGTGCCTATTGTTGTTGTGTCGGGAGTTTGGTCATGGAGGGTTTCCAGATCATCCTCTGGCGCAGCATCGTTGGTCGTGTTGTTGGGTTAAACATTGCATCACCTCGCTCAACTGCCGTCTTCCTTCCTATTCACTCAGTTTTTTTTAGTGAATAGGCTTAATAAGCTAGTGCGCTTTACCATCAACGATTGCATCACTGCTTACCATCAGGCGGGATTGCAGTCAAGCACTAGTTTATAAGTAATAAAAAAAAAAAAAAAAAAATCTAATTAAATATTTCGTGTGGCCATGACGTTCATACTAGCAATCTTGACATTGTATTGAGTGAAAAAAAAAGGTCATTTGGTGATTTCCTACCCAAAAAGAGGCCTCCTTTTAAGTAGGTAAACCTGTGCTAATTATAGTCTGTGTTAATAGTCGGACTACAATTTAAGTGTCTTCAAGGCTAGAGTGAATAGGCTGTTAATAAACTAGCGCGCCAACCCGCACTGGGGCAGCGTGGTAGATTACGGCCCACTCCTTCTCACTGAGAGGAGGCCCCCGACAAGGTGGACCAACGACCTGGTGAAGGTCGCTGGATGCGGGAGGCGCAGGACCGGTCGTCGTTGAGATCCTTGGGGGAGGCCTATGTCTAGCAGTGGACGTCTTTGAAATGTGGGGACATTATAGGATTATGTGAACTAGCGCGCTATACCATCAACGATTGCATCACTGCGTACCATCAGGCGGGATTGCGAGCTAGTTTATAATTATAAAAAAACATTAGGAATGACATATATGTATAAGAAATTCAACTTTTATCTATTAAAATATTTGAGTGTGTATTTGCAATATGAGTAAGGATAGTATTTTAAATTAAAATCAATCATATACCTACACTCTACGCTACGAGTGTATATGACTTATTAGCGGCTGCCAGCGGTGGTTTAGTTATGCTCCGCTCCTATTAGTCGCAGCGTGATGTTATATAGCCTAAAGCTTTCCTGAATTAATGGGCTATCCAAAACTAAAAGAATTTTTCAAATAGGACCAGTAGTTCCTGAGATTAGCGCGTTCAAACAAACAAACAAACAAACTCTTCAGCTTTATATATTAGTATAGATTTTAATTTAATATACTATCCTTACTAATATAGTAAGTGTGAAGTGAGTTTGTTTTTATGTTCCGCTTTGGCACCTAAACTACTGAATGGATTTGATGAAATTGGACACATAGATGATTTGAAATCTAGGCAAATCAGTATTTCATATTTAAGACGTGTACCTTGAACCGGAGATCTCCAACGGGTGGCTGCGCGTACGGGATGCCCTTGAAGCTGTAGTACGTGCCGCCGTACTCATTCTTCACCAACTCTCCCTCCAGCAGCCCCTCATTTACCCTTACTTGCACCATCTTCAGGGATTTAATACAAGCGTCCGCAACCACGGAACGCCTCAACAGAACTAAGCGTAGCGTAGTATGCTCTGAAAATAACGTGTCGTAACCACTCCTTTTAATCTATTACAGCTCCTATTGCTATGTATTTAAGATAATAAATTGTATGTGATTACTTAATCGTAATCTATGGACAAGATTTTAAAAAATCGGATAAGAACTTTGGAACCATATTATTTGATTTTGCTGAGTCTGTGATGTGAGACGCGCTTGTGGTTTTTACCTGAAGGGAAAAAACTTGGCTTGCGGTCGGACTTAGGAGTTAATATCGCGCACTGCATTTTCAGCTTTCGGTGTTGTACCGAACATTTAGAATCCAATGGAGCGGGATGCGCCCTGTTGGATCTAGCAACCTAGTAACACACTATTACTGTCAATGGACGTTGAAATATTTTAAATCATATTCCTAATCCCTTGCTCTATATGGTCGAATTATGTATATGCCTAACAAGGTAAATCACGCAATGAATGTTGTGGAACTGTCAAAATGAAACGCATTGCTACTGATAGGGTGTTACTCATTACCCTGCAGGAGCGCGCAAAAAAACACGTTATTTTGTTTGGAACGGCTCTAAGCTAGTGTCAGCCAGTGTGTTCAAAATCCAATGCGCAAAAACGCGCAAGTCACTAGTAGGTACACAAACGAATTTGATGAAAACCTATAAACATCCTAATGATTATTCCTTTTTTTTAAAAATAGTTATAAACCAGTGCTTGACTGCAATCTCGCCTGATGGTAAGCAGTGATGCAATCTTTGATGGTAAAGCGCACTATTTTATTAAGCCTATTCACTTAATAAACTAAGGAATAGGAAGGATGACGGCAGTTGAGCGAGGTGATGCAATGTTAAACCCAAGACCAACACGACCAAACAATGCTGCGCTAGAGGGAGATTGATCTGGAGACTCTCCACGACCAAACTCCCGACACAACAACATTTGGCGCATCGAACCCGCCATACATCGCAATACAACTGCTCAGATGTAATGCGGTCGAAGCGAGCCTTCTTAAGCGCCTTTTTGTAGGTCTTGGCAGCACGGTTAAAGGCTTTCTTCGTTGAGCTTAGATCCGGAGCTCTGCGGTCACGAGCGTCAACCCAGGTAAGAAATGCTGTATGCTTACGCTGTTCAGCTAGCACACAGTCGATTTTGAACCATGGGCGATCCGATAAAATACTCCATAGCTTGACGTACCCCATCGGATATAGCGTCCGCACAGCTCGACGGATTGTCAGAAGAGAAGCAGACCTGCTGCCAACGATAAGATGCGAAGAAGTGGCGCATCTCATCCCAATCTGTTGACTTGTACCGCTACATTCGCCGCTCACCACGCGAGTTGCAATCAGGTGGGGAGAAGGAAGACACAGACTTCACCAGATTTGATGGGTGATGATCTTCTTCTGTCTTACCGATTGCGGCTGCAGTTATTTGAAAATTTTATTTTAACCCCAAAATATACAGCATTCATTGTAATTTTTTGTTATGCTCCGCTCCTGTTAGTAGCAGCGTGATATTATATAGCCTAAAGCCTTCCTGAATTAATGGGCTATCCAACGCAAAAAGAATTTTTCAAATCGGACCAGTAGTTCCTGAGATTAGCGCGTTCAAATAAACAAACAAACAAGTTTTTCAGCTTTATATATTAGTATAGATTGATCTAGCTTGATGTGCTGTCGTCTGTACCTATGTTCTGTTGATATTTGCCAATAGGCTATTTGACAGATTTATAATTTTTATCTTGAATTACTTGGTTGCGGTTAAGAAGTTCACAAAAAGTATTTTTTTTAATTTTAAATACATATTTGGTAAGAAATATGCAAATAAAAATTCAAAATTCAAATAAGCCGCGAAAACGATATAATTAGCAATATGGCGTTGCGCCTGGTAAGTGACGTCACAAGCGGTTTTCAGTTCTCAGTGGTGTTTGTTTTTAATTATTATTTGCTGTTGTTATCTAATAAAATTTTTTACAAGTGGTGTGCTGTACTGGGTTGTACAAATAAATCGATAAAAAAACCCGAAAAGCAGTTTATAAGTTTGCCGAAAACAAGCGATGATGCGCGTATGACATCATCGCGACATTAGCCAATCCGGATCGTTTCACAATGTGTGGCGCGAGAAACAAAAAGCCAAACATATTTTTGTGTTTTGGATATATTAATTGTTATTCTTTTTTATTAAAACTCTTGTAAATGATATAAAGAACCCTCATTTTATGCAATTAAAGCAAAAAATCACAAATAATTGAATACTGTCAAATAGCCTATTGAGAACGTACGTGTTGTGAAATAATACACTTGTATGATGTTAGATTAGATATCTCTCTAGGTAAATACGTACACACGTATCCCATTTACAATACTTTCTTCTCGTCAATCTAATAAATATTTCGTTTTTAGATTATGAGATTTTACTCTACTACTATTTTAGAATTTTTATAAAAATAATCTTGAAGAGCATCTCCTCAGACTTATCTGAGGTATATTGTGAATCCAGTGGCGATCAAGGTACACGCTAAAAAGATTGTGGAATTCGTGGTAGTTTTATACAATCTCGGAATTGCTCAGAGTTGCCAACACAAAAACTACAAAACACGGTTGCACATGCAAGAAAGATTAAAAAAAATCTCGGTGAAACCAATAAGAAAATGGTAATAAAAAAATATAATCGTAAATCTGTAAAATTGAAAAAACAAAAACACAGAAAATTGTATAATTTCGTATAGGTAGTGTTACAAGCACATAATATAGCGATATTACTGTCCATATTCTTTTAGTAAATTTTCCCAGAACTGTACTTCGTCCTTTTCGGGTGCAACACCCGGCATTAGGACGTTCCCAATGTCCAGATAATCTTGTTTTTCAACTGAATACGGTGCCCATTTTACGCCCAAGGAGTCGTCAGGAGTAGGGTTCCTGAAATTTAAAGTTATATGTTAAGGATAGCGTCGATCTGTTTCAAACTTGGATTCATCAGTTTTGCATACAAATTGGCGATTACATTATCTATTTAAATCGCACAGGGGTTATTAAAAGTTATAAGTCGGTTAAAATTTATGATTAATAGAACAAAGAAATTGCCGAACAGTGTTAAAAAAAAAATAGCTTTAAAATTGGAATGAAATGAACCAGCAGTGTAATTACGTAACACACTATCAGTAGCAATGGGTTTCATTTTGACAGTTGAACAACATTCATTGCGTTATTTACGTTGTTGAGCAGACAGATTTTCGAATAAAGGGAGCAATGGAATAGCAATAAACTTCAAAATGATTCCATCTGGTAGTAATAGTGTTTTACGCAATTATGATGCAGGGACTAGACTCGTGCTGGGCGATGGTGTCAGCAATTCAACACAAACGAAACACTTTAACGATATAGTTCATGGTATTGTTAATAAACGCGCTTTACCATCAACGATAGCATCACTGCTTACCATCAGGCAGGATTGGGGTGAAGCACTAATTCATAATTTATATTAAAAAAAAATGTTACCAAATAATCACAAAATAAGTTAACATATTTAATATAATTATTGTCCATGTTTGGAATTGGGTGTCACTAAACGCACGATGCCATCCCGGCAGGCCAGACGAAAATCGCGGGATAGCTTCTTGACTCTTACCGTAAGAACTGGCACACGCAAAAGACAGAATTATGTGGAAAAGGTAGAGGCCTTTGCCCAGTAGTGGGATAATACAGACTATATAGACAATTGTTAAATAAATAGTTAATAATAAGCAATGTAATAGTTTCAACCAATGTGATAATTGCTAGACCGTACATGACTGAAAGGTCCCTTTCATATCGAAAATAATTTAAAACAAAAAATATTTTTATTGTTATCTTTTCAGTGATGACTTACCCATATTTAGCAAAATTGGACCAAAGTTTAGATGCTCTGTCAATAAGTTGGAACGTATCAGAATTAACATCCACCTTGGTTTCCAACAATTTAGCGTCAAAGAGATACATCAGTTCATCAGCATGGCAGGTGACTGGTTTATTTCCAACTAATTCACCAAGCCCCCTTACATGGCTGATAACGTTTCTTTCAGACTTACAACTGAATCGATACAAGTAAAGCTTGTTTTTCTTTGTAGGTGCAACGAGATTTATCCACCGTAATATATTAGATATGAACATCTGCATTGAAAGGAAATTCACCCATTTCTCCCAGTCATTGGGTATCTTGATCTGACTATTAAAATAAAACCTTTTGATCTTCACCCCAAGTTCCAACTGCTGAATCATCGGTAGTTTGAATGAAAGGAGTTTAGGGACAAATAGTTCCGGGAAGTGTCTCGCCGCTTCTAATGACTTGTAGGTACCCTCCACGCTCTCCAAGCAGATTAGACCTTCATCTGAATTAAATCCGGTCATAATGTCCACTCCTTCGTGAACACCGTTAGACACTACATCGACCATATCTCCATAAAAAAATCTCTCATTGTCACCAAATTTTTTTTCATCACAAATACTAAAGAATATTTCTATACCACCCTTTTGTTTTTCGGCTAATGTAATAGGTACTGAAGTAGCAACCAGTGACTCCATCGGTTGATTTTTGAAGAATTCATATAATTCCTTATCATCCTCTGAATAGCATCCCAGTTGTCTCGCTAAGGCTAAGGCTCTGTCACGGGGATTTACAGATATTGCCCAATCACAAAGAGAACTACCACTTTGGGCAATAGCTCTCTTAAATAAACCTTTAGACATTGGAGATATCAATTGGTAACTAATGCTGGCACCACCAGCACTTTCACCAAATATGGTTATGTTTTTTGGGTCACCACCGAAGTTGGCAATATTTTTATTGACCCACCTTAGGGCTGCCACTTGATCTTTCATGCCGGCATTGCCGGGTACATCTGCTGTGTTTAGGCAAAGGAAACCAAGTATTTCAACCCTGTAGTTGATTGTGACTAAAACAACATTTTGTCTTACTAGGAACTCAGGACCATATATGTCATCGTTACTACTACCACATATAAAGGCTCCTCCGTGTATCCAGAACATGACAGGGAAAGGCTTGTCATATTTGGTCTGGGGTGTGTATACGTTAAGATATAAGCAATCCTCTGAACCTCCTCTTCCAGTATTGGTAAACATGTCGTTTTGGTAACATTTCGGTCCGAACTCCTTGGCTGAACGAACTCCTTCCCATGACTTTGGTGGCTGCGGAGCCTGTGAATGAAGAACAGAATAGAAGACCCTTTATTATGTTACCAAACAATATAAATTACACATACAATTATAGAAATTTTGCAAAGAGTGACAAAATGGGCGGTCTTATTGTGATGCTCAGGTGGCAGGAGTCATTACGAAGAATAAAACAGCAGACAAAGTACCAAGTGTCACTCCCCCCATCATCATGATCTCAGCGTTAATCCCAGTCGCATCCGTAGCTTTTCAGCTTTGGAGTCTGGGGTCCGCTTTACCAGTCTAATGGCTGATTTTGGCTAAACTTCGATATTTTTCGTGAAGCGACTGCCGTCTGACCTCCACAACCCGAAGGCGATATCTAAGCATTGCAGTTAGACCAATTGTTAGACTTTTGAGGGCTCCAACAACCCGTAACGACTGCCACTAGATGTTCGTATGGCAACCGGGACTAACGGCTTAACGTGCTTTCCGAGGCACGACCAGACCAGTGCAAATACTCATATTCATGCATACAAATATTTGTACTGTGCGGGGATCGAACCCGCGCCTCCTTGGGCAACGGCCGCATTCGCTACCGCTACCCCACGGAGTCTGTCGAGGCTTAGGCTAAGTATTACTATATAACTTGGCAATTCAGTGTCTTGGGTACATTATTTATCTAATCTTTTCGCACAAAAAGGTACAAAGACGAACATAATGCCTTAGGCGTTATCTACCAGTTAACCAAGGGTGGTGAAAAGAATAGAAGGGCTCGGGTGGCAGGAGTGATTACAACGAATAAAACAGCAAACAAAGTACCAAGTGTTACAAAGACTACTTTATTACATAACACACATATGTATATATGTTATGTATTATAGTAGTCTTTATGTATGTAAATATTTAAATTATTTTTAGATGACATTTTTCTGTTGCTGCTATAATAAAAAAAAAAAAATAGGCTCTGAAAACAGAAATTTTATTTTTTGTTTTGCTGAGATCGCACTTGGCCGGTTCTTATTTTATTTAAAGAAAGCGAGAAAAAGTCTTTCTTGGACTTCTACAGGAAGACTAATGAATCACAAAGTTTTAAACGAAGCCAAAAGTCTCCTTTTAGAATCAGAATCAGGATTTGTAAACATAGGTTTAATTACAAAGGAGTGTGAGGTATTTTCAATATTTATTGTGTTTATATTTCAGCATTTATTGTTAAATACCGATAGCTAGAATTTCACTACCATTTGATTTTCGCACAGACCCTGGCACAGGTATGGCGAACCTCTATACACCATCTTGAGCAACTTATTATTATTGCACTTATTTTTGCGTTTATCTTGGTTCGTTTCATATCATCAACTTTTTTTTATCGTCCCACTGCTGGACACAGGTTTCCTCTCATACAGAGAAGGATTGTGCCGTGTGCGTAATCATCACGCTTGCTCAATGCGGGTTAGCGATTTCAGACTTAAAGTCCAACGGGCCTAGCCAATGTAACATCGCTTCGTAGCGAAGCGAAATCGAATACCAAACCAACCAATGGCGGGAACGATTGACCACGTGATTTGTCGCGTCGCGTGGTCAATCGTTCCCGCCATTGGTTGGTTTGGTGTTCGATTTCGCTTCGCTATGAAGCGATGTTACATTGGCTACAGGCGCAGGTTTCCTCAAGATGTTTTCCTTCGCCTTTTAATCAGTCATTGGTGTCCAAGATATAGTTAGAAAGTACATATTACTTACTTAAAAAAGCTGCATTGCTACTTGCCTGTCCTGGAATCGAACCCGTACAGCCATACTTGAGACGCTGGTGTTTTTAACTTATACACCTATGTGCCATTTTTTCTAACTAAATATTTCGTGTGGCTATGACGTTCATACTAGCAATCTTGACTTTGTGATTAATGAAAAAAAAAGGTCATTTGGTGATTTCCTACCCAAAAAGAGGCCTCCTTTTAAGTAGGTAAACCTGTGCTAATTATAGTCTGTGTTAATAGTCGGACTACAATTTAAGTGTCTTCAAGGCTAGACTGAATAGGCTCTTAATAAACTAGCGCGCCAACCCACACTGGGGCAGGGTGGTAGATTACGGCCCACTCCTTCTCACCGAGAGAAGGCCCCCGACAAGGTGGACCAACGATCTGGTGAAGGTCGCTGGATGCGGGAGGCGCAGGACCGGTCGTCGTTGAGATCCTTGGGGGAGGCCAATGTCTAGCAGTAGACGTCTTTGAAATGGTGATGATGGTGATGTGAGGAGGCCTGTGTCTCAACAGTGGGAACATTATAGGATTATGTGAACTAGCGCGCTATACCATCAACGATTGCATCAGGCAGGATTGCGAGCTAGTTTATAATTATAACAAAACTTTAGGAATAACATATATGTATAAGAAATTCAACTTTTATCTATTAAAATATTTGAGTGTGTATTTACAATATGAGTAAGGATAGTATTTTAAATTAAAATCAATCAAATACCTACACTCTACGCTACGAGTGTATATGATTTACTAGCGGCTGCCAGCGACTTCATTCGCGTGGTTTAGTTATGCTCCGCTCCTATTCGTCACAGCGTGATGTTATATAGCCTAAAGCCTTCCTGAATTAATGGGCTATCCAAAACTAAAAGAATTTTTCAAATTAGACCAGTAGTTCCTGAGATTAGCGTGTTCAAACAAACAAACTTTTCAGCTTTATATATTAGTATAGATTTTAATTTAATATACTATCCTTGGGGCTTCTCCCAGTTGCAATAACGTCCCTTTGTGCCGATTGGCCTAGTTCTGTTCTGTCTTCTGCTTATTATGGAGGGAAGTGGAAAATATATCTTTTTTCTTACTCCTCCGCTATTCTTTTCTGATTAATTTCGTTGCGGGACCCAAGACAGTTGAATCGTTTCTCCGGGACTCGTCGAGCTTCATTGCTCGGCGTTTTTCTGGAGGTCTCCACTGTTGATTTTGGCTTTCAGGAGTTGCAGTGGGTTGGGAACCGTGTGGCGGGTTTTGTCCCAAAAGAAAAATACTATCCTTACTAATATTGTAAGTGTGAAAGTTTGTATTTATGTTCAGCTTTCAAGCCTAAACTACTGAATGGATTTGATGAAATTTGGCACACATATGATTTAAATCTGGGCAAAGTCAGTATTTCATATTTATGACGTGTACCTTGAATCGGAGATCTCCAACGGGTGGCTGCGCGTACGGGATGCCCTTGAAGCTGTAGTACGTGCCGCCGTACTCATTCTTCACCAACTCTCCCTCCAGCAGCCCCTCATTTACCCTTACTTGCACCATCTTCAGGGATTTAATACAAGCGTCCGCAACCACGGAACGCCTCAACAGAACTAAGCGTAGCGTAGTATGCTCTGAAAGTAACGTGTCGTAACCCACTCCTTTTAAAATATTACAGCTCTTATTGCTATCTATTTAGGATAATAAATTGTATGTTATTACTTAATCGTCATCCGTGGACAAGATTTAAAAAAATATGGATTAGTACTTTGGATCCATGATAATTAACTTTGATGAGTCTGTGATGTTTGAAGTGTGTATTTATTTGCAGTGAAAAGACTTGGCCTGCGTTCGCACTTAGGTTTTAATCGCGCAATGCATTTTCAACTTTCGGTGTTGTACCGAGCATTTAGAATCCAATGGAGCGGGATGCGCTCTGTTGGATCTAGCAACCTAGTAACACACTATTACTGCCAATGGACGTTGAAGTATTTTAAATCATATTCCTAATCCCTTGCTCTATATGGTCCAATAATGTATATGCCTAACAGGGTAAATCACGCAATGAATGTTGTGGAACTGTCAAAATGAAACGCATTGGTACTGATGGGGTGTTACTCAATTACGCGCAAAAACGCGCGTCAAAGAAACACGTTATTTTGTTTTGAACTCTCGGCTCTAAGCAGTGCGTTGAAAATCCAATGCGCGTTAACGTGAAAGTGTGTACACATTAGAATTTGATGACAACCTATAAACATCCTAATCCTTCTTCCGCGGGGCCCTTACTAGGTGGAACGAAGGTCATGAGGGGTCCAACAACAATTGACGTGTCCTTGCTGATATAATGAAGATAAATTTGACAGTCATCACATTGAATATTAAAAAAACATAACGTATGAAGACTTAAAAATATGTAGAAATATAATATAGTCAGGCGAACTTGAAATAAACACGGACAAAATCTGTGAAATACTAACTAGTAAAAAATAGTAGAGAGATAGTAGATCAAAATAGGATCTACATATCTACATTTTTGATAATAAAATAATACTCATAATGACTTGAATATTTGTTGGAAAGACAACACATTAAGTACAGATAAATTACAATCTAATCTGTAATCACTACATACCCACAAAAATGTAAACGAATATAAATATCCTGTTTCGTTTACAGTAAAATAGCTTTTAACTCCTAGATAATAAATTTCAGTTCATGCTACAACTTCAAATATTTTTATAACTTAATAAGATAGCTGATCGCTAAAATAAACTTAATTGCTATTGAAATTGTGGAGGCATGAGGAACAGGGAGTAAAGGTCACTCGTCCTTCATAGAAAAGGGAGGATCCTCCGACCAGATTGGTGTTATGTCTGGCGGGCACTTTACCAAGGTTTGAAATTGGGAAGTTGTATGTATGCTAATTGCACGGTAAACTCTGATTGCGAGATGCAGAATTCATATGACGTCAGTCTGACGCGTTGTTCCATGTGGCGTTTGTAGGTACCGTACAAAATAAAGTTGATATTTGATTAACGTGAAATAAAACAATATTAACTTAAAACATAAATTTTAATATATCATAGATAACTTACAGTGTAATTACTTTTTTTTTTATTGGGGGGAGGCAGAAAGAAGCTACAGAACACTGGCTGTCATAATCCTTTTTTTTTTTGTGAGTGTGAAATCATCAAATGACCTCCCTCGCTGAAGGGCGTGTCAGATTTTTACTGACTAAAACCCACCTGCGTTTCATCACTTGCCTGTAGGCTAGGGCCACGGTTTCTTTTTTAACCAACCCGCAACCCTGACCCAGGAAGCATCGGTCGTCGTGGACCCCGTCACAATGTGCTGACATCTCTTTGAGGCGCGTGTGAAACACAACGCACCGTCGTCGATTACTTGGCAGCGAGCTGCCCACTGCTCGCCGTTCCTGCTCAAACATGGGCGCCACACTGGTCCACACTTGTTTTTTTTGAACCTTTGCTCTACCCTAGGAATTTCTCCTGTATCGATAAACATATAAACACAAACAGCCAGATCTATGCCACTATGTACTTGTAGGTCATACAAATACTATTACCGTTGTTGCGGTAATAGTTCACTTTATTTTATACAATTTTTTTTTAAATCTAGAGGTATTCTTTTTCTATAGGTATCGAAGAGCATTGTTGAACCCTAACTGGAATTGGGTCACTGAGTCGCGAGGTCACATAGCAGCACAGCTATCTCATTCGAAGGCTTAATGCCGATAAACCACCCCTATCTAGACGCTTTTACGATACACGTGGGATTAAGTTAAATACGACATAATATTAACCAGTGCACCGTTTATGTGGTTTTATTTTAAATAGAAACAATTGCTCGATCAGCTATGCTTGCCGCGGTTTTTTGTGGATCGGTGACCATATTTACATATGTAACCAACCCTTACGTGCTTTGGAAAGCACGTTGAGCCATCGGTCTTGGATTTTATTGCTAAAATTAAAATCAAATTTCATTTATTCAAATTAGGCTGGCAATCAGCAATTTTGTACTTCAATATTACATAAGACAGTTCCCAAAACGCCCGTCCTTCGACACTTCCTAGTGCTTTCGCTGGGAAGAAAAATTGGTGGAAAAAACTCCCCGGCAGCACATGACAGCTGTGTGTTTATTTAAAAAACATATGATTTTATACAATACTATGTATAGTAATTGTACTATATAAAATCGTCTAAAGCTTAATCATGTTTTCAATAATTTCGAAAGTTTTTTATGTCGTATAACTCTTTCAAAAGTCAAAGTCAAAGTATTTCATTTGTGAAACATAGTACATGGTATAAAAAAATTGTGTGGATCACTATGTTTTGCCTTGCAAGGCGTACAAATTATTTAAGAACAATATTGGTCATTTAAGTTAAAAAAAAATCCTCTAATGCTTTGTTATTTCAAATCATCACATCAGCACGTCAAGGTGGCACAATATTTCTTTGCCACCAATCACAGTATGGCCCATGATGCGATTTGCTATGTTTCTTGCAGATTCGTATGTGAATTTATAAAGATAAACGCTATTCCTTTCTGCGCACACTTTCGTCCATTTCCACTCCTTCAAAATGGTTATATGTGGAATGATACCACATACTACAGTTCAAAGCATCAGGCCAATTTTTCCTATTCAGTACTTACACTACTGTCACACTTTGATCTTTTGTCCTGCCTGGAATCGATTTATCATGGAACAATTCAACGTAATATGTTTAAGAATAAAACCGTATTACAGAACCTTACTCAAGATTTAAGTATTACTTAAAACTAGTTTCAACCAATCAAATAGCTTTAAACGATATTTAAGTAAAGCTTGAGTGTTGAGTGAGGTTCTGTAATACGGGCGTAAATCTTTAAATCGCGGAAACATTTTTGTGTTTTCGTCAAACACAAATAACAAAGTCTTCATTATCAGTGTTTTCTGTAATAACTTTTACCCATTCGTAAATAGCATTTTTAAATAGTCATATAATTTTGCCCTTATTATATCCAAATTATTTTTCGTTAACAATATCCAGATGTAATTCAAAGCCCACTGGGTTTTCTTCAAATGATAATACTAATTTTACTCCAACAGGAGCGCCGAATGATTGAGACATGAAGAATTCGCAGAAACCTTCATCGTTTTCAGTCTTGTACTCTAATTGACATGCTAACGCGAGGGCTCTCAAACGGAGCTCCAGCACTATTGCTCACTAGCAAGTCGTTGGTCACATGGTCAACAAACACAATCATTCAATCTATACCGAGCTATAAAGATATAAGTCTCTAAGTAATTTATTTGTTCTGCGACGTTAGGTTTATCAAGGCGTAAGCATGTAATACGGAGGAATAAGGAAAATAGGGTAGGCGGCTAAAAGAGTAAGGGATGACTAAAAAACGATGGATGTATTGTATTATATGAAATATAATACCGCTCGAAGGGTGATTGGGGGCACCAAGATGATGACTGATTTACATATGCATTTATCGCTCCCCCCAATGACCTCGACCCACTATGTCCCGGTGGGTCCCACCTGTCCGTGCGGCCATTGCCAGAATGGTCGTACTCACACTCGTGACTCGAGTGACGCGCGAACTCTGCGGCGTCACCTTAGGCGGCGCCCTAATTGGGAGTGATCGTACGATCGGACGACGGATGCCCCTATTCCGCCGTTCTCAGGCCACCTCACATGGAGGTCCCAGAACGTTTTGCGGCCCTCTCGGCCATCTTTTCAGAGGAACCTCCCAGAAGAAGAAAAGAACTTTAAACCCTCATCCTTCATTAAAACCGCAATGTCATAGGATTCTTTAGCTATCACCTCCTCAATCTGCTTTTAACTCGTTTTGCGTTCACCTTCAGCCACATTTCCGTAGACTTTACACTGCTCGGCTATAAACAACGTGTCCATGCATATTTAAGGTTGGCCGGTGTTTCATAAATTTGATACTGCGGAGCAATATGCAGCGCTATGGGCGAAACAAATAACTATATATGGAGCCGTTAGTATTGTGGAAAGTTGGCATCTGGCGGCTGTCTGTTCGATTAGGATTTAGCTCTATATCTAAAAAAGCTTGTTGTGTGCGCTAATCTTTGGAACCACCAACTCGAAGCCATTTTTTGAGGAAGTTTATAATATAAGGCAGTTTAATATCACTAGATGCAGAAAGGCAATTGTGGAATTGATCGACAGACGTGAAAACTGAAACCGTTATTAGGTTAAAAAAGGACCAAAAAAGTTATAGCGGTGACGTAATTTATACCATTATGTACATAATATACATATGTATTATGTACACAATGGTATAGATTGCGTCAATTTTTTAATGACTGTAAATTAGTGCTTGACCGCAATCCCACCTGATGGCAAGCTGTGATGCAATCGTTGATGGTAAAGCGCGCTAGTTTATTAACAACCCATTCACCTAAAAAAAAGGGTGAATAGGAAAGAAGATGGCAGTTGGGCGAGGTGATGCAATGTTAAACCCAACAACACAACAGAGGGAGATTGATCTGCAGTCCTCAACAACACAACAGAGGGAGATTGATCTGGAGTCCTTCCACGACCAAACTCCCGACACAACATTTAGCGCATCGTACCCGATACACATCGCAACACAACTGCTCAGACCCGTTCTCCGTACAATAAAATTCAATGCTTTTCCCCTATCTAACAGAAGTGCTCATTGTCGCTAAAAAAGTGAAAACTTCACTTCAAAATCATTCAATAGGTCCTAGGTCCAGACATCACATAACTCTCATCATCAATCTAGGCTATTCAGACAAAGGGTCTATTTAATTTTTTATATTCTACTAATATTATAAACGAGCGACCCGCCCTGGCTTCGCACAGGTGCAATGCTGATAATAAATATACTACAGAAAAACTGTGAACTTTATATTGTACTAGCTTTCCGCCCGCGGCTTCGCCCGCGTGGAGTTAGGTTATATCGCCCTTTATAGATTTCCTTCGGGAACATCAAATTTTTCCGGGATAGAAGGTAGCCTATGTTCTTTCTCAGGGTCTAAAGATTGTCTGTGACAAATTTTATCAAAATCGGTTGAGAGGTTTAGGCGGGAAAGCGTAACAGACAGACAGACAGAGTTACTTTCGCATTTATAATATTAGTATGGATAAAAATATAGTGGTCCACCGCTCCCGCCGCCCCGGCCAGTCGGTACCGCCGTAAACGCTACAGGTAAAGGGCCATACCGATCTACAATGTATTTAAGGTAGATACCTTAAATACATTGTAAATTCATTCCACTTAGATAATTGTATCCAATTAGATGCCTTAAATACATAGGTAGTTGGTTTAATACGCCGCACACAGATGTTTTATAACCAGGAATAAAACATATGATACTTTTATCCCGATATTGCCACAAAACCTATGTGGGTGAAATCACGGGGCGCAGCCTGTTTTCAATAAAACCATTAACAGGGAACTCTAGTGGTGCTTTCTCTATGCAAACGTATTCCGCTGTTTTCTTCGTGGATAATGCTTTTAGAGCAATTTTTTTCTACAATTTTTCACCGTGATTAGGTATACGTGCCCCTATAATTTGATTTTTTCCGAAACTTAATTAATTAAAGAAATACGGTACTTCAGAATCGCGAAAAATAACCCATTTTTACCGAGATGTTCAGATGACTCTTAGACCAAAAAAGAAAATAATAGGAACATAGGTATACTTTTCCTCTAAATTTTGATATAAAAATAATTGAGATCTGTCGTACTTTGAAAAGGAAACCAGTGGAATACGAAACGTATTTTGGTCAACGTTTTTGTAGATAAAATCAGCCTTAGCTGCAACTGTCCTTTTAGCAATTATTCAAACACTTTTAAAAGAGCCTGTTCGGCGGCAAAAGCCATACACATTAAAAATAAAATAAAATCTTCTGGCAATAAAATTAGAACAACTTGGGGAATTATAAATTCTGAAACTGGAAGAACCAAAGTACAAAATCGCGATTTCCATCTTAAAATTAACGATGAAGATATAAAGGCGGACTTGGAGGTAGCAACTGAGTTTGAGAATTTTTTTACTAGTATTCCAATAATGACAACAAAAACTTTATCTTCTTCCTCTACTTCTGCTTATGCCATACTAAAAGAATGTGTTCCAGATTGTGACAATCACTTTGAATTTGCATTTGTGACCAGTAAAGACATTATAGAATCTTTTAAGGATCTTGATGTAAAAAAAACTGCCGATCATTGGGGTTTGTCAGTATACACTGTAGCTTCAATAATAGATGTTATCGCACCTTTCTTAGCAATTGTTTTTAATTCTTGTGTCACATCTGGCGTATTTCCTGATTTGATGAAACTAAGCAAAGTAATTCCACTGTTCAAATCTGGTAGTACAACTGATCCCACGAATTTTCGGCCAATATCGATATTACCAACTTTGAGCAAAATTTTTGAAAAATTAATTTTGAAACAGTTGTTGAGGCACTTTAACTTACACAATTTATTGCACGTGAAACAATTTGGTTTTACAAAGGGTCGTTCAACTACAGATGCGGGCGTGGCGTTGCTAAAGAACATATTTGGGGCCTGGGAGGAATCGCAAGATGCTCTTGGTATTTTTTGTGATTTGTCCAAGGCCTTTGATTGCGTACATCATGATACTCTTATCAGGAAATTGTACCATTATGGTTTGAGGGACAGAGCTCTCGACCTTCTGACTTCTTATCTGAATAATCGAATTCAGAGGGTTGATGTTAATGGCAAGAGATCTGCAGGATCTGTGGTCACCATGGGCGTTCCGCAGGGCTCAATTCTAGGTCCATTCTTGTTTTTAATTTATATTAATGACTTACCTCATCACGTGAGGGATAATCACAACATAGTATTGTTCGCGGATGACACTTCTCTTATTTTTAAAGTCAAGCGTCAGCTAACAAATTTTGACGAAGTTAACAATGCACTCTCTAAAGTTGTCCATTGGTTTAATGTAAATAACCTCCTTTTAAATGAAAAAAAAACTAAACTCATTAAATTTTCTACGCCAAATGTCAGGCAGCTAAGTACCAATGTTCAACTGAATGGATTAGAGTTGATCCCTGTCGAGTCGACAGTTTTTCTTGGATTGACTATTGACGCCAAGTTACAATGGGGTCCTCACATTGAGAAGCTGTCGGGTAGACTCAGTTCTGCCGCCTTTGCTGTTAAGAAAATTAGACAGATAACTGATGTGGATACAGCCAGAATTGTTTATTTTAGTTATTTTCATAGTCTTATGACTTATGGGATTCTTCTCTGGGAAACTTGTGCGGACATCAATACCATCTTTGTTTTACAGAAGAGGGCTGTTCGAGCCATTTACAACCTTGGTCCTAGAGAATCTCTTAGAGAAAAGTTCAAAGAGGTGAACATTCTGACTGTAGCTTCGCAATATATATTTGAAAATCTTATGTATGTTCATAAAAACATCTCGAATTTTAAGAAAATAAGCGATATTCATAATATAAATACCAGGAACAAACACAATCTTGCTGTACATCACACTCGTCTCCACAAAGTAGGCAACTCGTTCATGGGTCAATGTATACACTTTTACAACAAGCTTCCCATGGACGTTCGAAACTTACCCATTAAACGATTTAAGAACCATATAAAGGCCAAACTTTGCAAAAAGGGGTATTATAAAATCACAGATTATTTAGAAGACAAAAAAGCTTGGGACTGAGCTGCTCGCTCTGTTAAGCATTGTTAATTGTTATTAAGCAATATGCGTAATTATAAGGTAAATTATTGTAAACATTTTCATTTTTAATGTCTGGACTTGAAAAAAAGACGATGATCCCTGAGTTTATTTCGGCTATTTCTTCTCAGAGGTAGTCAGTTAGGAAATGCCGGCTTCATCTAGTTAAAAAAATAAATAAATAAAAAATAAACATGACGTGTAAAAGTGATCAGTGATCCTACTTGCTTAATAAACGATTTCATTTCATTTCATAGCACTTTACCGGGAGAGGTTAGAAGCAGAGCGAAGGCTATTTTCCAAATACCTCGGCTAGCCCCGCCTCTTAATGTTAAAAAGCAAAATTACAATTTTGTTCCAATTTAGCTGCTTTTTTCACATCTAAAAATAGCTTGCGTTACAAAAGTTCCATATTGAAGTACGTCGGATGTTGTCGGCCGTCCCCGGAGCGCTGCGCGTTCGTGTCACGTGCGCACGTCAATCAGCACCGATTGTTAGAATATGGAGCGCGAAATATTCTTCTGATGTTTTATGTTTGATTGCACGATGTGATTAACGATGGATGGACCAGACGAGACGTGTTTTGAAATTTGTCGTAATTATAATGTCAATGATAATGAAATCCGTAGATCCATCTAAGCAAAATTTTTCCCTCCTGTTTTCAGAGGAACGGAGCGGGTAAATCAAATAATTTATTCATATCAAAGCATTTATTTCAAATAAACCAGTTACAGGCACTTTTGAATTGTTAGAAGGTCGGTCAGTCAGTAAGATGAAGCTAGTCGCCCACTCCAAAGAGTATGTACCTATGGAGAAGAACGGGCAAGAAACTCCATGGACACTCCTTTAAATTATCAAGCTATTCTATTGATACAAATATTTGATTACATCATTCATGTTGAAATCAACCGTGTGAGAACGATGCAGAAATATACAGTATGTTAAATAACAGAGGGCGTTCCTTTAAACTCGTTAATATATATCATTAATATTATTTAAAATAAAAATATCAGCATAGAAAAATAAGCATAAAAAAATCCGAATAAAAAAAAATTCTAATTGGAAATAAATTTGAAACCTCCTGTTTTAAATCAAAATAGTAGTCGTCATGTATAAATAAATTGCGACGTTGCCGTCTTTCATGTTCGCGTGTACAGTGTGTTTCTTTTACATGTCCATTTAAAATTTTTATTGAATATTTTCTTATTGGAAAAATTTTTAAAACATTTTGTTTTCGAATGGAAATATTTTTTTTAGCATGTATGTATGCTATACTATTTCGGGTTAACGGGAACGCCCTCTGTTAGTTAACATACTGTATTGTACGCTTGTTTTTTTCCGTTTCCGGTTAGAGAACTGTCAACACCGTAGTGTAAACTCCGAGCGAAATTAAACGAAATTAATTAGTAAACGTTATTTCTGGTGGATAGAATTCGTCGATACAATATCGAGACCTGTTGGAAGTGATCAAAACATACAGTGAAGTGCAATTACTGGAATCCGTCGAGGATCTTCAACCACAATATTAACTTTTGGAGGTTAGGAAACACGATATTGACAAATCATTCACTCAGGGACACTTGTCACAAACGTCAATAAATCTGACATATTACCCAGTGTTGCCAACCAAGAAAAATATTTCTACCACATTCTGATATCGCGTTTCATTCCACGCAGAAAAATATATAAGATGGAAGGTCAATTTCAAATATTATTTGAAAAAATTAAATTAGAAATGCAAAGTCAAAATGCTGAATTGAAGGATTCTATAACAAGTAGTATTATGGAAAAGATGGATGATAAACTAATCCCTATCATAGAAGAGAATAAGAAACTGAAAGTTCAAGTAGAAAAGCTACAGAAAGAAATGGATTATCTTAAGAGGGCTGAGAGAAACAATAATATTATAATATTCGGCTTAGAAGAAAAGGAAAAATCCTCTTACGAACTAATACAAAAGCTCAAGGAAACCTTCAATCAGGATTTGAATATTAAGATGGAAGAATACGATATCAACAAAATATATCGCTTAGGGAGTAGAAAGAGAGAGAGCAACAAACCGAGACCGATATTGTGTTCGTTTATAAATAACTGGAAAAAAACCGAAATTATCAAAAGTAAAAA
Organism: Sesamia nonagrioides; assembly: GCA_017933935.1. Classification (NCBI taxonomy): domain Eukaryota; kingdom Metazoa; phylum Arthropoda; class Insecta; order Lepidoptera; family Noctuidae; genus Sesamia; species Sesamia nonagrioides. The sequence continues at coordinate 1,015,874 of JADWQK010002392.1, read as the reverse complement.
GAATCTAAAAACTATATATATTATGGAGGATTACTCGAAGGATGTGTTAGAAAAAAGAAAAGAGTTGCAAGCCAAGTTAATTGAAGAAAGACAAAAGGGCAATATAGCATATCTGAAATACGACAAATTAATTGTCAAAGAGAACAACTACAGTCAAGAAAAAAGGAAAAGGGAAACATCCACTTCACCTTCTTCAGTTAATAACCAGCCAAAGAAGCAACAAACCGCAAACATAACAAAGACAAACAGAACAAATGCTTTTGATTTAATGAGATATAGATCCAACTCTCTATCGAATATGACTAACACTAATAGAGACCAATAGCAACTAAAGAACGGCCAACGGAAACCAAAACCAAAACTAACCAAAGAAACTGCCAATAAAGAAACAAAAAAACAACGAACTCCCCCAAGCCGACTGGTCCTCGAGGGGGAAAGAGACCAAAACCCTCCATCATCTAAAGACAGCAATCACCAAAAATCAGTAATATACATAGCATCCCTCAATGTACTCACCTTGAGGAAAGAAGAAAACCTTACGGAACTGACATATGCGCTAAAACAAATCAAATGGGATATAGTAGGTTTGAGCGAGGTGCGAAGAATGGGCGAAAGTATTACTTGTCATCCAGAATACTTACTATATCAGATAGGGGAGACGCAAGGCCAATACGGGGTAGGATTTATTATCAAACAACACTTAAAACAATATGTTGAAGAATTCATAGGAATCTCAGAACGCATAGCAATTATGAATATGAAACTACCAGGATACAAAAATCCATGGTCTATTGTACAAATATATTCACCCACAGAGCAATCAAATTTGGATACGATAAATAACTTCTACTATAATCTAAACGAAGCAATTCAAGAGCACACCCATAACAACCTTATAGTCATGGGAGATTTCAATGGCCAAATAGGTGCAAGACGTCCAGGAGAAACCACTATACTAGGACAATTCTCATATAGTAATAAGACCAGAAGCAGAAATGGGGAAAGAATTACAAACTTCGCACTAGAAAACAAATTAACAATCCTAAATACGATGTTCAAGAAAAACCGAAAGAGCATGTGGACCTGGATCTCGCCAGATGGTAAAATAAAAAACGAAATTGATTTTATTACGACCAACAAAAGCAGTTACTTCACAAACTTTACCGTCATTAAAAGATTTAACTTTAACACCAACCATAGGCTACTCAGAACTGAGCTTAAAATAAATCAACCAAAGAAGACTAGACCGAGACAAGACTCAAGAAATACAAAACTAAACAAACAGCAATTAGAACAAATAGCAATAACCCTAAGAGCTGAACTTAGAGACTTCGAAGAGAACACTATGGAACTAGAAACCCAAGATAAATACAACTATACAATATGTAAAGAAAACGCTGTCCGATCCGTGAAGGTATTGTTAGGTATCGATAACTGATTCTACTAATGCCCACAAAGACAGTCTAAACTTAAAAAAAAAATCCCCCTAAAAAAATAAATATTATTTCGCAAAAAGAGGTAACTTAATACATGTGCGGTGAGCAACCCCTTCCGCGGGCGGCGGGGGGCAGGGCACGCGGCACCTGTGACGTGTTCGCGTCGCTATTCGCTTATAATAATACCGGTGTTGTCACTTTTTTAAAAATTACCAAATTTCGGGGAAATTGGAATTAATTCCCGGGAAAAAAGGATTATTTCAAAATTCATTAGTATTGTTACTATGATGATTATGTAAAATTTAATATTATATTTGGTTAAGTGTTTACCTAACCTGTATTATCCTTATGGGTCGGACAGGGTTTTCTTTACATATTGTATAGAGAGTATTATCAAAACCCAAATTAAACGCATAGCAGATACTAAAATCGAGGCAAAGGGAACATTATCAACAGCCACTACAAAACTCCTAGAAGAAAGATGTCACCTAATCAACGAAAGAAGCACTCAAAATAGGAGACAAAAATTAGCCAAAATTAGCAAAGACATCAATGAAAGCATGAGAAAGGATAGAAAACAACGGAGGATGCAAACAATAGAAAAATACCTACTGGAAACCGGTGGAACTAAAAAAGCACTCAAAGAATTGACTAACACGAAGAACTGGATCGTAAAAATGAAAAACGACCGAGGTAAACTGGACCATCACAGAACTGACATATTAAAAACAGCTACGTCATATTACGAAAATCTTTTTCGAAACAATACTACGCCAGCCGAAATCAATCTAGCAGAAACCTCGAACACCCCCAGTATTCTCCAAAGTGAAGTCAGTAAGGCTATTGACACTCAAAAGAGTGAGAAAGCACCCGGACCTGACGGCATAAGCAATGAAATTTTAAGATATAGCAAAGAGATCCTGCTGCCTGTCCTTACAGATATGTTCAATGACATCATGAACACTGAAACCATCCCCCAGCAATGGACCGAGTCTCACATCATCCTACTGTATAAGAAACGGGATAAATACGACATCGGAAATTATCGCCCTATTAGCCTTATGTCCAATGTATATAAGATTTTTGCTAAGATCATCTTAAAACGGGTCGAAAGAACCCTGGACGAACACCAGCCTATAGAGCAAGCAGGATTCCGCAAAGACTATTCAGTGATCGACCACATTCACGTAGTTCGTCAAATTTTGGAGAAATACAACGAATACCAACTAACATACTACATTGCATTTATTGACTATAGTAAAGCCTTCGATTCTCTACAACATGATAAAATATGGGAGGCGTTACTGGATCAAGGAATCGAGCCCAAGTACATTCGATTAATAAGAAACATATATAGTTGTGGCAGAGCAAGAATCCAATTAGAAAAGAAAAGTGCTCCTTTCAGAGTAGAAAAAGGCGTCAGGCAGGGAGACCCTCTATCTCCGAAATTATTCTCCGCAGTACTAGAATCAATCTTCCGAAGACTTAATTGGCAATATCTCGGAATTAACATAGACGGTGTACTGCTATCGCATTTAAGATTTGCCGATGATATAGTGTTACTAGCAAAAACAGCAGAAGATCTAACCAGAATGATAAAAGAACTTGCGAAAGAAAGTGAGAGAGTAGGGCTGGCAATGAATCCGGAAAAAACTAGAGTGATGACAAACGGGTACAAATATACTATAAATCTAGGAAACACTGAAATCAACTATACAGACGAATACATATATCTAGGTCAGCTCATAACTCAAAAAGATCCTATGCAGAAGGAAGTGGAGAGAAGAATTACAAATGGCTGGAAGAAATACTGGAGTTTAAGAGAGGCGATGAAAGATAAAGAGCTCCATATAAACCTAAAAAGCAAACTGTTTAACACCTGCATACTACCTATCCTAACGTACGGGTGTCAATCATGGGCCTTCAATCTGGGGACCTTAAACAAACTAGCAACTTGCCAGTATTCAATGGAAAGGAGCATGCTAAATATCAAAAAGTCTGACAGATTAAAAAATATCGTCATTAGAAACAAAACAAAAACGACTGATGTAATAAACAAAATCAAAAGACTTAAATGGCGATGGGCTGGTCACTTGGTAAGAGGACATGACAAATGGAGCAAAAGGGTGACATGGTGGTACCCAAGGGAAGGCAAAAGGAAGAGAGGCCGACCACAGAAAAGGTGGGATGATGACATCAGACAAGTGGCAGGAGTCACATGGAACAGAGTGGCTCAAGAAAGGAAGGAATGGAAAAGGTTGGAGGAGGCCTTTGCCGACTGGCAAACAGATCTAGGAAAGATAAGCAAGCAACAAATACTAGCGTAAGATTAAGATTATTAAGTTTAAGATTTTAATGTTAATTATTTATATAAATTTCAAAAATCTACTGTACTAAGTTAAGTTAGCTATTGTACTAAGATCTGATTAAAAGGCTATATTATTATTATTATTATTATTATTGTACGCTGAGAGCGTCCATTATGGAAAACGCAAAAAAACAACAATTTAGAAATTAAAATAACCCAACAAATAGATGCTTTACAGCAAGTACATTGTGCTCACACGTGTGTCATGCAATTATACAATACTAAGAAATTGAATCTACACAATGCAAAGATAGTTTTGTACAAGATTCAGCAGCTCCAACAGTGATCCCGAATACTAAGTTTAGCTCCTGTGTAGCTGTAGGTACCAGTGCCGAACACCCCTGTCAACGATGCAATTCCGTAACGTAAAGTATGCTTGGCTACATAGTGTGTAATACTGGCTTTGAGTAAAAAACATAAACAATTATAAATTAAAGTGTAAAAGTATGTAAAGATCCATCCCCATTGGCTCTTATGCTGTCCACTGAGTTGTGGAGTTCAGGGAGGTAGTATACAGGTATTCAGCTGCAGGTATGCTGCAGTTCGTGCTGTTCGTTCGTGGTGGTCTAGTGGTTAAAAGACCAGCCTCTCAGTGTGTGTGCGGGTCGATTTCAAGTCAGACAAGTACCAATGTTACATTTATAAGTTACATGTACTTTCTAAGTATATCTTGGACACCAATGACTGATTAAAAAGGTGAAGGAAGCCTAGACTAGAATCTTGAGGAAACCTAGACTTTATGTCTAAAATCGTCAACCCGCATTGAGCAAGCGTGGTGATTACGCTCAATTCTTCTCTGTAAGAGAGGAGACCTGTGCCCAGCAGTGGGACGATAAAAAGGTTGATGATGATGATGATGATTCAGCTGCATCTGGTAACACTGGAAGCCAATCCCCCGATAGTTGTAGTTGGGTAAGACTGTGTTTTTTATACATTCCAAGGAAAGAGTGAAGGTTAGGCATATGTTAATGATGATAGTATGACAGGTACCAATTTAGAAGAAGTGCACAAAACAGAGGCTATTCCACACCCAATCAACCTTTTTGAAATTTAAACTCTTGTAGCGGTACTTACAAACGCCGCAAATAAAACAATGTGTCATACTGACGTCACACGAATTCTACATCTCGCAAGCAGAGTTTACCGTGCAATTAGCATATATACAACTTGCCATCGTTAACCGTTGGGCAAGTGCCCGCCAGACTCAACGCCTGTTTGGTCGGAGGATCTCCTTTGTCTATGGAGGATGAGTGAACTTTACTCCCAGTTCCTCATGCCTCCACACTTTTAATCTTTAGCTTGTCGCGTTAATTAAATAACAGACAACAGAAGGTCTCGTAAGTTAAAACGTTGAAAATCTAGTCCTGAGTTTTGGCGGGAAAGTCAAGCTGAGTGTCAAGCTCGTTTTTCATTGGACTTTTAAAATTATTTATAGTGTTGTTTACTAAACAAAAGTATTTGATTTATGTAGTAACAAGTGCATTCAGTAAATAATTCACAAAGAACAGTGCAATATCGCAGCATAGCCGCCACATCATGACTTTGTCCCAAACCTTCCTCGTAGGACGGGTCACGCGGCCGACTTTTTCTACATGAATAATTCATTACGTGACATTGGCTTAATGCACAAACCGTGCGAAGCCAAAAACGGAAGAAAAAAAAATCTAGTCCTAGTCTCATTTCGGCGGCAAACAACGGTAATAGAGGCAAATTTCTTGTAATTTTAGAAACATTCACAATTTGATCTCAGTATAAATCTGTCAAAAATACCGCTAAGTTCTTGACATTTGTTTATCTCCCAGATGCCACAGCACCTAGGTTATGAAACTTTGAGGCAAAGAGTATAATACTAGGTATAATATATATTGTATGTGTAATAATATGTATAGAGGATAATACTACGGAAACTTCGAGGTTACAAGAATTGGTCTTCAAGTGGTGAACATTTTTAAAATTGAACAAGAATTGTCCCCAGATCCATAAAGTCTCTCTGACTCAAAAGTTGGTAAATAAAAGTAACTCTAAACAAGAATCCAATCAAATGCAAGATGCAACTGATATTAAGCGTTCTCTACCTCAATTCAAGACCAAGGTATTTAATAACTGTGGAACAGGTATTTGGTGCCGGCGAATATTCAAGGAACGTTTGAATTGCAAACTGTTTCGGGCGGCCAACGGTTCACAGGGTTGCCAGCAGGCGGCGAGATGTAGTGCATGAGAAATAGCGGAGAATATACTAAAATGTAAGACATTTATTAAAGTTATTGTCGGAAGGCCTCCCACGGTGGACCGACGACCTTGTTAAAGTGTTGGAAGTGAGAAGCATGGAACCTTTCAAACTGGAGGTGCTTGGCGGATGCCTAAGGCCAAAAGACGATGATGAAAACTTTTATTAAGCGAGTGTTAGTGGTCCAGTGGTAATGACCGCATTGACGAGTGTAGGGGTCAAACCCAGACAAGCTCTTTAATTTGTGTAGATTATTTTAACACCACTGCCCTCAAAATGTAATCCTGTTGATCGATGCTCCCTGAAATAGTCATTCAATAGGATGTTTATATTCAGAAAAAAAGGTATTTATTTTTATTTCTTAACATTTTGGGTGCATTGGGGGGTCAAAATGACGGGCATTTGGTAGAAGCGTTGAGGCCATGGGGGCTTAAACGGCATCACTAAAGTGAACTTGAACACCTTTTGCTCGCCGCCGGTCACGCGTGTAACGCAAAATATAATTACAAGTGGCCGGCGCGGCCCCAAAATATTTATAATTTGGCCTCAAAATATTTTTATATTTTTTTGGTTGTATGAATGTTTTCGTAGTGAGACAAACAAAATTATCATATAAATTAAAGACAGCTTTTTTAAAAAAAAAATATTACCTACTACAAGTCAAAGACTAGTGTAATTTAAAGTGACATTGAGATCAAAATAATTTGAAATTAAGACACAAACATAAAATTAATGGTTTTTATCAAAACACTATCTGCACAAATATGGTTTGTCTGGCAAACTGAACAAAATGTTGTAACTTTTTTGGTCTTGTTTTTGGGAGTTTTTGTTCCATGTGTTTGTGAATTATTTTTGTAACAACTTAAACAAAATTTTCTTTGTTTCGCAGCCTTTTCGTCTGCTTTTACGAAATAATGTTTTATTCTCTTTAGCCTACATGGAATGTTAGCTCCGTCATGTGGGTTTGAGTCATTCATTTGTTATGACAGTTTTCGTCTAAAGCCAATAATAGTCATCTTCTTTTTTGTGGAAGCTTCATATAAAACCTGAACATTTACTACAGCTGTGTTTAGAAGCAGTTCTAAGGCCAACTTTTTGTACCACTTGATAGAGTTTCGAAGCGGAGAAGAATACGCTGTCATTTGATCTGAGAGGTCTGCTGCTGCCTTAGCTTTATCCATAATTATCTTCGGCGTAATCATCTCTATTTCTCTGTTATTATTATTTTTTATTAATATGGAGTGGAGTGTCAGTGACTACTGGAAAGTCACAATGACGCCATTTTGTTAGTAGATTACGAAACTTGTCAAAATCGATCATTATGAGGTCACTGATCGACCATTCTGACACTATTGTAATAGTAGACTAGGGCCCCGTAGATGACAGAAAGAAGGCCATTTAAAATTTTCCATAGACAATATTAGGGTAGCACAAGAAACAGTAACAGGTAGATCTTGTATTTGTTTTTTGTTAGCTTAAATTATGTCCCACTCCAAAGTACTTCTACAACTCATCTTGTCTGATCTCTGGACATGTTGGCACTAGGAATGTTATTAGAAAGTCACACTATCCTCTCTTTGATCTCTCTCGACTGCAATGTCCTCCCTCAGAAGTCAGATATTTTAGTGATGACTTCTATGTTTTTTTTTGTTAAGGGTTTGGTTTCCTTACCTACATACTCTTTGTAGTCGTTTTTACCATTGTGAGTGATTTTAAAATAACTCTATAAATACTTAATTATTACGATCGCCAATCGAATTTAGTCAACATACAATGTAACTGATCTGCGAATTGTAGAAAAATAATAACGCATTGCAGCAAACCTTACAGTGAATTTCAATACCGTTCCGATAGATAAATCAATGGTCCTAAACTACCAAACATGATTCTAAATGTAATTCTGTTATTAAGTGTAAAGCTGTAATTAAAGGCCACACAACTGAATCAGGAAATTCCTGTAATAAAGTGATGAGGAGTCAGTAAGTAAATAAATATTAATTAATATCAAACTACCGACGATAACTTGGACCAAAGTAAATTTATTATGCGTTCCGCGCCGGCACAAACTTCGTCTGAAATATATAAATTAATTATACACATTTGGTAATTCCTACGAAATTTGTGTATTGTGCAAAAGTTGGCTATTTATTTCCAGATTTCAATAACCGTCTGCTGTTAGAACACTTATAACTTATAAGGGTTTATTTGAAATTGGTTCGAGGGGAATCGCTTTTTGTTATTTCCGACACACCCGATTAGTTATAATGTTGATGTATTGTTTGCTTTACAAATTCATTTTGTAATTTCATCATTTGCCACTTCCAACACCTCACACATCATTATCATCATCTCAGGGTTAATCCCAGTCACATCCGAAGCTTTTTCAGCTTTAGAGTCTGGGGTCCGCTTTACCAGTCTTAACTGCTGATTTTGGCTAAACTTCGATATTTTCCGAAAGCGACTGCCGTCTGACCTCCACAAACTGAAGGCGTTATCGAAGCATAGCAGTTAGACCAATTGTTGGACTTTTGAGGGCTGCACCAATCCGTAACGACTTCCATTAGATGTTCGTATGGCAATCGGGACCAACGGCTAAACTTGCTTTCCGAGACACGACTAGACCAGTGCAAATATTCTTATTTATGCATACAAATATTTGCACTGCGCGGGGATCCCTCACACATCACGTGCACTAATTGTCTTGTATTTTACTGAACTGGCCCTTTCTGGTGGAGCTGCGAGGCACAGTATTCTGCTCTTTTAAGGTTTTTATTTTGTTGCTATCTGATGTATGTGTTTTAGTGTTGCGTGTTCTTTAGTCTATTAAAGAGTAATAAACATTCATACATACATTCTCACAATATTTTGCATTTAGGATATTAATAGGATTAATAGTTTTCCTAAAACGTTCAAAAGTACTATTTAATGACCACCATCTCAAAGTCTCTTCAAAACTCATCATCTACTTAGCCTTTTCCCAACTATATTGAGATATGCAGCTAGAATCTGGATACCAGTGTTTTACATACGAGTAGACGACGTCATAAGTGACCTCCACAACCCACTTACTGGGTGATACGGTACCCTTGGGCTTCTGACGAATCGTAATGACTGCCAAAGGTCAAAGAATGACAGCCAGAACCAACGGCTTGAAGTGCTTGCCTAGGCACGGATTGCTTTAGGTATATAAGGATAGTCACCCATCCATGACCCAACCGCGGCAAGCGCAGCTTAGCTTGATCGGAAGCCACTCCCTTTAAAAAATCTCCCTTAAATCTAATTAGCAAACCTCAATTTTATCACAATATCTATTTAAAAAATTCTATTTATGTGAAAAATAATGGCTCATAAGTGCCTTTGATCGCTAGAGCGTCGGCCACATATTATGGAGCACAACACGACTGAACGCACCGGTACCCAAGAGATCCCGGGAATAAGGTTCAAAAACTTGCAACATTTTTGTCAACGTTCGGCCATGTTGAATCCGTTCGTCTATTTTCGTAAGCACTCGGTTAAGTTCGGTAAACAGTGGTCGCTGTAGAGGCTCGTGGAACAAATATGGTTACACAAGCAAATACACTCTTGAAAACTTTTTGATGCTATCTATAAATTGATATTTGCTTTTCTAGGTACTTATTTGTTATATTGATATCTGTTCTCGTCGTCCAAGATACCATATTGTCTCAAGACTAGTCTTTGACAAATGTATATTGCCAGTGATGACATACGGAACTGAAATGTGGTCGCTCACAATGGGCCTCATACCAGGGAGGTAACGAAGGTATCGGAACCGAAAGCGGAGTTGGAGTTTTTTTTTATTTATCGTAGGTATATATTTATTGTATAATCTATGTAAATGGTACACTGTAGACTACCTACATTATTTCTTTATCCTTCCCCTTAGAATTCCATCCAAAGGTTGTCTGTAAAAGATCGCTCTTAGCGATAAGACCGCCTATTGTGTCACCCTATGTAAAATATTTTTATTTATGTTCTGTAATCTATATGGTGTATATAATAAAGAGTATTCTATTCTATTCTATAAAGATAAATGATAAATTTTATATTTGATTTTATATTTATATTTAATTGAATAAAAGATTAATTTGATTTATCGGAGTCGGAACCGGAGGCGGAGGCAGGCTCAGAAGTAGTGGTAGGAAAATAAAATTAAAAACAAACAACGAAAAGAAAATTCGCATGTTTCCAAATGAACAAGATATCAAATAAAGTTATTAAAATCCCAAAGTAGCATATCATATTTTACATTAAATGAACAAAAGCTTTGAAAGAAATTAAATAAAAAACTTTTTTACAAAAAAACAACCGACTTCCAAAAATCACGACAAAGTGAAAAATAACTAATTTCGGAAGTCGGTGTCTTTGGTTCTGTATATTCGTTTTTGACACCGACTTCCGAAATTAGTTATTTTTCACTTTGTAGTGATTTTTGGAAGTCGGTTGTTTTTTTGTAAGAAAGTTTTTATTTTATACTTTTTAGTTGTTAAAAGTACTATGTATTCAGTTGCATCCGAAAAGGACGTAATTTTGTTTATTTTAATTTTTACCCGTATGTATTCCCTCAACTGCCTATGGTCTTCAACATCAAATTTACTGCCCACCATTATTTTAACCTAATGGGTGCAAAGGTCTCATCAATATAAATGAATTAAGTCCAACCACAAAGTAGCTACTGTAAACCGTTGAGGAGTTCCCGAAACTAGCCTTTGTCTTCATCATCAGAGCTCTTATGACAGTCACAACCCATCTAGGTGTAAAGTTCTTATCAATACAAATTAATCGAGCCAAACACAAGGTAGCTGCTGTGAATTGTTGAGGAGTTCCTTCGACTGTCTCCCGGCTCCATCATCAGATCTACTCCAGACCTTTATTAAATTGTAGTGCTTTAAAATACTTAATGAAAATGCTAAGAAATGCACTAGTCGCCCCTACAATTTTTGAAAGTTCCCCTTGTTTTCTCTGGTCCTCCACCATCAAACCCTGATATCCTTATCATGGGACCACCTTGGGAACGTCTTCTTTCCAACAGAAAAAGAATTATTAAAATCGGTTCATAAACGACGAAGTTATGCGCGAACAAACATAAAAAAAAATAGCATATATACGGTCGAATTGAGTAACCTCCTCCTTTTTGAAGTCGGTTAAAAATGAGTTGAATCCAAAAGTAGTGAAAAATCAAAACAAATGTCTATAACCTGAACGGAATGAACGTGTCGTGTGCGTAACAAACTAACAACAAGTGAAAAAATAATTGAAAGTATGAACCGGTTCATAACGGTCGACAAGCCACCGCCCTTACGTTATGCTTTTTAACCTTCAATTTTAAAGTGTCGGAACCTAAGGTATGATAATAATCGGAAGTGCCGACTTCACCGAGTTAGAGTCGAAGCTCCGTAAACATGCCTGCCTCATACGAAGGCTCGGAGTTTCCCTGCGCGATCGAATCAGAAATGAGGAGTTCCGCAGAAGAACCAAAGCGATCATAGCTCTTCGAGTCGTTAAAATTAAGTGACAGTGAGCGGGGCACATTGCTTGTAGTACCGATGGCCGATGGAGCAATAAGGTTCGGGAGTGGCGGCCACGTACCGGAAGATGCATCGTAGGGAGGCCCCCAACAAGGTGGACCGATGGCCTGGTGAAGGTCGCGGGAAGGACCGGCCATTGTGGAAATTCTTGGGGGGCCTTTGCCCAGCAGTGGACCTCTATAGGCTGAAGAAGAAGAAAATGAAAGATATCTGTTATATATCTGTTCTTGAATATTAGGTACCTAAATAATCTGCAATCGCGATTTATTTACCAGAAATGTAGACAAATACGAGTTTATGGAAAACCGCTTTTATTCCTACAGAATAAACTTCAGTATAAGTTCAAAATTCAATTTTTTTCTAAAGTTGCTCGACACTCTGAGATCAACTAGTTAAACTAAAGTTGACATTTGCTTTACTTGAAATAAAATCAAAGTAAAAAACTGCTGTTAAATATTTTTTTACGAAACTCTGCAGATGCGACGGGTACCGATATCTAATCATGAAAAAAAAAATGTTGATGTTTTTTCTAACCTTCACAGACGATTAATCATATTTTCAGCGCTCATAACTTCAACTAACAATATCCTAAGCCGTCATTGCCCCCGGAGAAAAAAATATTTTAGTTATACATTTTCGAGATTACCAACCATACCCACGACTTCAGTACGACAAACAAACATATTCGTTTGACCACTGAAATTCATTGAAACGAGAAATGGGATTTGTTTTGCAGCCTAATTGAGTAAGTACACACTATGTACTTATTTTTTTTTTTTTTTTATAAAATAGTGCTTGACTGCAATCCTGCCTGATGGTAGGTAAGCAGTGATGCGATCGTTGATGGTAAGGCACGCTAGTTTATTAAGAGCCTATTCACTTTACCCTTGAAGACAATTAAATTGTAGTCCGGTGGAAACGCCGCCGCTAACAAATTGTTCCAGTTCCTCGATGTACGCGCTATGAAAGGCGAGGCGAAACGTTGCGTTCGGATCGTTGTGGTGTTGACAACGTAAGGGTGGAAACCCGCTGCACGACGCGGACGGGTCGACACTAGGGTTGTAACGGAGGCTTGTTAGCGGAGGCGGAGGCGGATGCGGAGGCGACGAGTCTCACCTCCGCGGATGCGGAGGTTAACGGAGGCGGAGGCGGAGATGAAAGTACATATAGATAAAATTGAAATTTATGGTTAATTAAAACAAAATTTTTATTTTAAATACGTACATTAATAGTAGTATACTTGGTAAAAAAAAAAAAAAATATCACCTTCTTGTAATGAAAATTAAGAAGAAACAAATTGTGCTTGCCGCATTCCCGCCTCGCACTTTTTGATTCTTGACCATTTCGCGCTCAAACGCGGCCGGACTATTTATTTATTGCATAAATACGTTAATAAACCTCCGTTATAACTCCGCTAAAAATTGTGCGGAGGCGGAGGCGGAAGCGAAGATACGATTTCTTGCGGAACTTCCGCAGTAACGGAAGCGGAGGCAAAGCTCCGTTACAACCCTAGTCGACACTCACCAAAATGCATCCTATAGAAGACCGAAAGGCTGGCTACTCAACGCCTTTGGAGACCGTTACGAGTTAAATCTGGGTCGCCAATCATCCTCTTCGCACACACCACAATTCAGCTGCATTACATTACACACAGGCCTCCTCTCGGTGGGAGCGAGCCATAATCTACCACGCTGGCCCAGTGCGGGTTGCCAGAGCAATGGATTAGCAGTATACAAGATTGAGATTCATTGCTCCTTAACAAATACGTTAGTATTTTTTAATTCTAATGCACTTAAAATTAAGTTCACTATTCTTTAATCTACGTCCAACAATTTACATCGAACTCGAAAATAATAAGGATAAAAGTCTGGAGATTTCAAAAGATATTACACGAAAAATTCTCTAAGTTTTTCAGTTTGGACTGGTTAAAATCGGTTGTATCCGGCACATGCCGGTGTGAACTAGTTACGGATTATTGCCGCGTACTATGTAGGTCGTTTATGAGTGCGCTTTTCTTACAAACTGAAACTTCTTCCTCGACCTTTTCCTTTTAAAATGATTTTTTTTACCGTTCTTAAAAAGACAACGAAATAAAGGCAAGTAGTTGATAAACTGCGAGATAGATTATGGTCAAAAGGATCAAAAAGATAAATATTTTATTCTCAGTAACAAAAGAAAAAACGAAAACACATTAAAAAAGTTAAAATATCCTTGCTAATATTATAAATGGGAAAGTGAGTTTGTTTGTTCCGCTTTCACGCCGTAACTACTGAACCGATGGCTTTGAAATTTGTCAGACGTAAAGTTAGAAGTCCGGATTAAATATTAGGGTACTTTTATCCCGGAAAAATTTAATATTCCCGAGGGAAATCTAAAAAGCGTGATAGAACTGAACATCACGCGTGCGAAGCCGCGGGCGGAAAGCTTGTACACATATAAAGCAACAAACTGATACTGGCATCTCAATCGATAGCGAGATTCGAGATTTCATCGTGCTATAACTATGAAAACTCGAATCTGGAACCGCTATGAAATGTTATGAATGTAGGTACTATGAAATCAAGTTTCGTTCGTGCATATGTATTAGTACCAGCCGTGCCGGGAGGGGTGTGGAGGGGGTTATGCAATGCATTTACAACGCGGTCAGAACAAGTTCGTAGTTGGTGCAATAAACAGATTTCAAACCTTAAAGATGCGATTCATATGATGCGATTATACTAACTCCTTTGTGTGGCAGCCTCTTGTTTAGCTGATTACCGAATATACTGTTAGGCTGGCTGCGCCCCGCGTTTTTACTCGCGTGAGTGTCGATCGCGTGGAATATCGGAATGAAAAACACACATAAAAGAAACCTAACTTACTCCTTGATCAGCTAACTGCCAATAAAAGTCATGTCCAAATTGGTTCACTCATTTCAGAGACTAGCCAGAACAGACAGACATTTTTTTTTATATAATAATATAAACTAGTGTTTGACTGCAATCCGGCCTGATGGTAAGCAGTGATGCAATCGTTGATGGTAAAGCGCACAAGTTTATTAAGCCTATTCACTTAAAAAAACTTAGGAATAAGAAGGATGACGGCGGTTGCGCGAGGTGATGCAATGTTAAACCCAAGACCAACACGACCAAACGATGCTGCGCTAGAGGGAGATTGATCTGGAGACTCTCTACGACCAAACCCCCGACACAACAACATTTGACGCATCGCACCCGCACATCGCAACACAACTGCTCAGACCCGTCCTCCGTACGGCTTCACAAGACATCATGCTGGAACACGACGAATCGCTTGGCGGCAAGACTTTGTCTGGTGGGTGGTTACTTCTGCCGGCAGCCGATGTTATGGCCTACCACCGAGAAAGGTTTTGATTTGATGCATAATATTTTTGCTGTATTTATCAATAATAGTGCACCATTGATTCGACAAACATAGAAGATGAAGAGGAAGGAATTTAGGTTCTTTTATTTGTAAAAGTTTGCCAATGATAGTGTTTAAGAAATTAAATAGTTACATAAAAAACTTCTGCTAATGCTGCTGATACCAAATAAATAAAGAATGAAGAAATATATTGGTTAAGTTGTTAACACCACCACGATCCCGACGAAGCGTTTCGCCTCCTCTTTTATACCGCGTACAACGAGGGACTGGAATTTGCCAGCGGCGGTGTTTAAGGTTATTGTGTCTTCAAGGTTAGAGTGAAAAAGCTGTTGGGGATTTTAAAGACTGTGAAAAAGAAACTTCAAAATGCTGCTAGTAACTCAATCGTGTATTCACTTCTCGAACAAATATGGCAGACTCCATAAAATAAAATAAAGAGAGTAGGTACATTTAAAACTTATATCTAATACCTAAATCTAACTGCATTCTAACACGCGCGAGTTGTCATTTGCTCACTCAAATCGAGCAGGTGTTTTGCTCGAACATGCCCCCAGACGTTGAAAGCAGCAGAACCGCTTTCAACCGGAAGTGGATTCAACGGGGAGTGGGCAAATCTTGCTAAAGGCCCTTCTGACGATTCCAGCGGATGTTTTCACGTCTGCCACGCGAACAATTCCATCAGACCCTGGATGCACGGCGACGACTCTTCCCAATCTCCATTTAAGGGGAGGAAGGTGGTCCTCCTTTACGATGACCAACGAACCCAACTTTAGCGTGTCTCTGCAGGTATGCCACTTGGTTCTTTGCTGCAACTCGGACACAAACACTTTGCTCCAACGAGCCCAAAAATGCTGGCGTAGCTGCTCTATCCGTTGAAAACGAGACAAGGAAGGAGTGGATTGGTCCTGTAGATTTTGCTGCGGAAGTGATGTCAGTGGCCGGCCAACAAGAAAATGGCCTGGAGTCAGTGGAGTGCAGTCCGCTGGATCGGGTGATAACGGCGTCAGTGGACGGGAATTTAGTATCGCCTCAATTTGCACTAAAGTGGTGTTAAGTTCTTCGAAGGTTAATTTACAATTACCCAACACTCTTCTGAGATGGTATTTCGTTGACTTAACACTCGCTTCCCAGAGTCCGCCAAAATGAGGAGTATACGCCGGTATGAAATGGAATCTAATCCCGTCATTAGCCAATTGCTCGCCCAAGGAATTGCAATCAGATTTAAGGAATTTTGAAAGCTCGTTACAGGCACCGACGAAAGAGGTACCATTGTCGGAGTAAATATCATTAGGTTTTCCCCGTCGCGAGATGAATCTAGCTAAAGCGTTAGTAATAAGTAATAGTTATGGCTAGTTAAGTCACTCACCAGCTCTAAGTGAATCGCCTTAGTGGTGAAGCACACAAAAATGGCTATGTACACTTTTACCAGCCTACATCCCCGACCTTGTCTACTGGCAGCCATGATGGGACCAGCATAGTCCACACCATAGTGCTTTCGAAAGGGTACCCACCTGGAAGGAGACGCTGCTGTGGCAAATTACCCATCACAGGAGTAACTGTTTTTCCCAACATGCGACAACAACGCACGCAATTACGATAACATCTCTTTGCTAGGCTTCGTCCGCCTATTGGCCAATATGAATCCCTAATCGAAGCCAACAATAACTGAGAGCCTGCATGCATCAGCTTTATGTGTTCAAATTCGAATAATAACTTGGTAAATTTGTGAGTGGACTGTAAAAGAATAGGGTGCTTTTTATCAAAGTTGAAGGTTGAATTTGCTAAGCGTCCTCCGACACGTATGATTTTATCGATGTCTAAAAATACGTTGAATTTTATAAGGGCGCTTTTAAAAGGCAACTTCTTATTATTAATGAGTAACTCTTACTCGGGAAAAGACTCAATTTGGCTTTTAATTATTATATTTTTTAATGCATCTTGCAATTCCACTCGTGATAGGAAACCAGTGGAAGGAATTTTCCTACACAATTTTATAAATCTTAAAACGGTTGCCACAGTACGGATCAGACTTAAATAACTAGAAAAACGATTGAAGTCTATGAATGTATGACAATGACTGT
Organism: Sesamia nonagrioides; assembly: GCA_017933935.1. Taxonomy (NCBI): domain Eukaryota; kingdom Metazoa; phylum Arthropoda; class Insecta; order Lepidoptera; family Noctuidae; genus Sesamia; species Sesamia nonagrioides. The sequence continues at coordinate 998,835 of JADWQK010002392.1, read as the reverse complement.
TGACACTAACACTAGCGGTCAATGTAACATTATGTCGAGTTTCAGGCAGCTTGTCTGACTCTAACGATTTAGGTTGAGTTGGCCAATGAGATTGGACTTGTTTCAAGAAACTGGGACCGCTCCACCACAGGTCCAGAGATTGCAGAACACTAATATCTACGCCACGAGATATTAGGTCTGCAGGGTTCTTGGCAGTTGGGATGTGTCGCCAAGTACAGTGCCCCACCTTATCTAAAACTTCAGCAACGCGATTACGCACAAACGGCTGAAGCTTAGAAGGTAACGTCTGCAACCATCCCAACACGACTGTGGAGTCAGTCCAACAATAAATATGACTAAACTTTAGTCGCAGTGACCGTACAACCTTCTCGCATAAACGAGCTCCGACTACAGCGCCACACAATTCCAGTCTTGGAATGGTGGTCGGTTTAATCGGTGCCACTCGACTTTTAGCGGCTAACAGACGAATCATGTACTCACCCTGATCATTAGCACTGCGTACATAGACACACGCACCATACGCACGCTCAGATGCGTCTGTGAATACATGAAGTTCTAGTATAGCATGTGAATTACATATAACACGTCGTGGGACGCGATAGTTATTGATAAGGGGCAATGCTTTGACAATAGCTTCCCAACTAGCAGTAAGTGCCGGGGTTAATGGCTCGTCCCACGAGAGTTTGTCTAACCACATCCGTTGTAAAAACATTTTCATAGTGACTACGCAAGGAGATAATAGTCCCAGGGGGTCAAAGATACGTGCTATTGCAGAAAGTACATCACGTTTTGTGATGGTATCCTTAGGAGATAGCGTTAAACTGGAAAACCCAAACTCGTCGGAACTAGAAAACCAGTCGAGCCCCAATAACTTACTGGATTCATTAGATCCCATATCTAAATCCAAAGGCAACTGAGAAGCTCCGGAGACTACGTTAGGGACATTAGATCTCCACTTTCTAAGCGGCATGCAAGCCGATGCTAGTGCGTTGGTGACCTCTGTGCGGATAAACATGACTTCATTTAAATCATCAGCTCCGGTCAAGAGATCATCAACGTAAAAGTCATGTTTGATGACGTCGGCAATCCTGTCTCTGATACCCGAGGATGACACACCCATAGAACACGAAGTGATTTTAGTGTCATTGGTTTGATAGTCCATCCCTATTTGTTTGAGACAACGGGTGGCAAGAAATGGTGCACTAGTCGTGCCATATGTGACGGTATTCAATTTATAAACCTTGACAGGATCGCATACATCATCACGCCACAGAACCTGTTGCAGGTACCTATCAGATGGGTGGACGTATATACATCTGTACATCTTCGCGACATCAGCTGACAACACGAACTTATGTTGTCGAAACCGAAGGAGTATAGACATAAGATCGTCCTGTACTGTAGGACCCACCATCTGCAAGTCATTTAAAGACACTCCTGAAGAAGTAGCACAGCTTGCATTAAAAACTTGGTAGTCGTGCTACATTCTCGCAGCACCCCGTGGTGTGGTATGAAATATCCACCGGGACTGACTTTATTATTATTTTTGGTCATATGTCCTAAACTTTCATATTCAGACATGAAGTCGCGATATAACTTACCGAACTCAGGCTTGGACTTCAGCCTGCGTTCTAAAGAATATAAGCACCCTGAAGCCCTTTGGAAAGACTGTCCTAAAACAGAAGGATTTTGCTTTACAGGAATACGAACACAAAAATGACCGGTCCCTAAACGTGTCGTATTCTTAACAAAATGTTCCTCACACAACTTCTCCTCGGGTAAATAATGTGAGAATGGTGAATTAATCTCTTCTAGGTTCCAGAACTTTTCTAAATCAGTACGAATTTTAATTAATTCATCGTCACTAGAGGAATCAGTTTGAGTTAAATTGCATGAAATATTGTTAAAGGTTGATTTTCCATGATTATAGGTAACAGGACCAGAAACACATCCAGCCTAACAACGTTTCACACAATACTGGCTTATCTATACCTAGTCGAATTCTCTGCGAGCCAACCAAGTCCCAGAAGAGATCCGCTCCTATTAAGACATCTACTTCTGATGGCTTATAAAAGGTGGGGTCAGCTAAACAGATATTATCGGGAATATTCAGATCTGAAATGTCGATATTACGACTGGGCACCACAGTCGTCAGTGATGGCAAAACAAAACAATAAAACTTAGTAGCATAACTATTGTCTAATGACGTCATCTTCACATGACATGTTTTGCCTACACAAGAACTTACGTTATTAATGCCATAGACCGAACCATTTATCTGACTAGTATTTAAGTTAAGCCTTGTACATAATCGTTCCGTCATAAAACACGATGTGCTACCGCTATCAAGCATGGCTCGCACTATGTGCTCACGATCATTGTGATCACATAACTTGATAAGAGCGGTGGATAATAACACAGCGCATTGTTTACGTTCACTACTTAGCGAACTGAGGTCCGCAGACAAAGTTAAATTATTTGCATTCGCAGTCGCATCAGTAGTGCTAGGTGCTAGCGACGCCGTCAGTGGGTGATGACGTTGATACGGAATGGGACGAGCTACCACGTGACATGTTGTTTTCATTATTGCAAGAATTCGCCGAACCTTTGTTCTCCGAAGAATGAATCAAAGTGTTATGTCGGCGCTTACATATCTTGCATCCAGGTTTTTTGCATCGGTTAGCGAAGTGACCTGGACGAAAACAGTTATAGCACACTTTATAATTAGGTATTAATTTGAGTCGGGCGGCTATGCTAAGTGAAAGGAATTGTGAACAACAATTTAAAATGTGATCAGCTTTACAGTGCGGGCACGACTTACTCGAATCAGTGCTGGAATTATTGGAATCTTGTGATACAACCATAGACTTCATCTTATTAGAATGTGAATTAGGCTTAGCGCGGGTGGGATTACTGTTATTTCTTGCTATTTCTAACGTTTCTAACAAATCAGCGCGAAAGCGAATAAATTGAAGAAATGCAGCAAATGTAATAGTGCTGTCTTTGTCTATCCGACCTTTGTGCTCCTCCCACTCACGATAAGTTAACGGATCTAGCTTCCGAGTTACAATGTATATTAATAAAGTATCCCAAGACTTGACGGGCTCATTTAACGATTCCAACGCACGGAGATTTTTATTAAGTTGATCAATTAATGCTTTCAACGCAACAGAGGACTCCTTTGCAATAGCATTCAAGTTAAATAAGCATGACACATGATTTTGTGATAATAACCTTTTGTTATCAAAACGATCACAAATGAGCTTCCAAGCTGTATCATAATTGCTTGCGGAAAACTCAATCGCACGGATTACAACAGCAGCAGATCCTTCCAGTGACGCTCGTAAATAATGAAACTTGTTAACCTGATCGATTTCATCATTACAGTGAATGAGGCTAGTAAAAGTGTCACGGAACTCCAACCAATTGCTAAAACTCCCATTGAACTTAGGTAGTTGTATAGTGGGTAACTTAACAGGCTTACGTTGACTGATACGGGTACATTTTTCGCTGCTAATCGACTCATTGTCGTTGTTAAACTTACATAACAACTCTTGTGACCTAGACACTGCTTTATAGTACAGTGACTCAAATTCGGTACGCTCAGAGAATTGAGCCTTAACATCTTCTGCCAGACATTCTAATCGCAACTGTACCTGATCGTACTGGTCATACAACGACTCGATTCTCCCAATCCGTATTTGCAATTCCTTAACCTCACAACTAGTTAACTCCTTATCTTTGGACGCATCAAGGTAATTAATAAACGCAGTTAAACGTCCCTTAAAGCTTCCTCGTTTTTTAACTAGTTCTTTCTCTTCGGACATTCTGGGAATCGAATGTAGTCAACCTGAAATGTATACAATAACAACTTAGGTATTTCTACACAATACTTAGTTTTAAGTAGTAATAAGTAGGTACCTAGCAGGTATGTTACAACAAATTAACAAAATATTGACTACGAGTACCTACGTGTTACAATATCACTACTACGAGTACCTACCTGTTATAAATATAAGTGCATACAAAATGAGATTTTAACTTTAAACTTTTATTTAAGCTACACAAATTCCTCAAAACTTGAACACTTAATCACCTAACGTCGACTTTAATGCAATACTTACAATTGAGTGATACGGGTTACTTAATTGACTAATTAATGACAACTAATATCTAACTAACACCAACCTAGGCACATAACTCATTAAACAAAATGATTAGTTAACTAAAATACTGCTAATATACAATTATAAATGTAGCAAAATATCTACTGAGCTTTTCAATGAAAGAACATATAATCGTAATTCACACAATATATTTTAGTCAAATGAAACACTAACCTTTTTAATTTAAATCACAGGGTTAAATACTACCTGACCGAGTGTTGGGGGGCGATATTTTAACTCTAAAATTCTTAACACCGTAAATTAGCTTGATGTCCTTTGTTCACAGTCACATTGCCGGCGAATATCTCTTCGGCAAAACTCCACGATAATAATGTCCAAATCCACTGATTTTTAGCAAATCTTCATAGGATTACCAATCCGGCTCGTAATGGACCAAAATGTTGGGGATTTTAAAGACTGTGAAAAAGAAACTTCAAAATGCTGCTAGTAACTCAATCGTGTATTCACTTCTCGAACAAATATGGCAGACTCCATAAAATAAAATAAAGAGAGTAGGTACATTTAAAACTTATATCTAATACCTAAATCTAACTGCATTCTAACACGCGCGAGTTGTCATTTGCTCACTCAAATCGAGCAGGTGTTTTGCTCGAACAAGGCTCTTAATAAACTAGTGCGCTTTACCATCAACGATTGCATCACTGCTTACCATCAGGCAGGATTGCGGTCAAACACTAGTTTATAATTTATAAATATACATATAATATTAGGTTATGATTTAGTGTTTAATATTTTTGCTGTACAATCAACAGTCAGTGCACCATTGATTCGACAAATATAAGACTATAGACGAATAGACTAGCGGCCGTCCGCGACTTCGTTCCCGTTTTTTTTATAGGCTCCGCTCCTATTGGTCGTACCGTGATATTATATTTATAGCCTAAAGCCATCCTGGCCTGGCACAAACAAACAAACAAAATCTTCAGCTTTATATATTGGTATAGATAATAACGGGAAGCGTGGAGTAAAACTGCGATTCCAGTGACAACTGATTTATTGTTCACATACCTACATACATAACTTATTAACAGCGTTACTTCCGTTGTTAAGCATACAAATTCTTCGAAAATATGCATCAATAGGGTGTTACGCAATTAGGGTGCTGATCTGACTCTCTGTATATTTTGACTTCTTCTTCTTCAGCCTACAGAGGTCCACTGGACAAAGGCCTCCCCTAAGGCTTTCATTGCTTTGGGGGGCATTGCCATAATCCCCACGCTTGGCAGGCAGGTTGGCTATCGCAGTAGTTTGATATTCCACAGGAGAAGCGCTGCTGCCCGCTTCCCTGGTGTGAGTTCCATTAGTCGCCTCTTACGACACCCACGGGAGAATATGGGATGGTACTATTCTAAGCCCGGTACCACACTGGGCTTAAACCAGAAGATTAATTTAGTTCTGTCAAATTAAGATAGGTACCTACTCCTTAGACTAAATTAGACGCAATTATAAACATGGCGACTATACATACGTTGATTACGTCAGGCGCTTATTAATTTGACAGACTGAACTAATATATTTCTTCTTTCTTCTCTTAACAAAATGGAAAGAATAATATGTTTAACATAAATTTAGTTCAGATTAGTTTCTGAACAAACCTATCGGCAGCAACTTACAGCAGAAGAGTTTTTAACGGACCAATAGGCGGTCCCACGGAATAGTCATCATCATCTCTTCTGTGGGCGGTCCGAACGATCCCAACTAGTCGCAATCATTTGACAAAAATGTGTTCGCCGATTAGGGGGCTGGATTAACTCATATACTACTTTTTATCCTGATGTTCCCACGAGACTTATGGTTGGTAAACAACTAGTTGCTTAAACAACTAGTTTATTAACTTAACTAATTTGTCTACCATATCATGGCACCATTACACCCGTGCTTGCTTCTAAACATCGGTGAGATTGCGCAGCACCCAGCGTGAAACTATCCTCCACAATCGAAGATGCACGTGTAGGATCTCGTGAAGGCTTCCTGATCCAATATGCAGTTTATGCTGAATTTCTTGGTCTATTGTCTTGGATCAAATTTTTCACTTCTAACATGTTTCTGTACCTAACAGCCGTCAAAGGACCTCCACTTCTTTCTTCATCTCCCAAAGTTAGTCGACCGCGCTTAAATTCATTATATACCACCGATACACGGTTGCCTCAGAAGGGCCTTTATCCATGAATGCCATTTGAAGTGTATCGTACGATTCGTCTGGTTTCAGGCGACATTTGAAATCGTAAAAAATCATAGCGCGAAAATAGTCTGGACGCAAATCCATTTTTCAAAGGGACACGATAATTTTAATTCTCGCAAAAAACGTGGAGGAAAGTTTTGAATTTGGAACGTACCTGTTATTAGTTATAAATAGTCACATTTTTTTAAACAAATTATAACTGGCCAGTTTCTCATACGTAAAAACCTTTTGTCGAAATACTTTCTGAGTGACCTGGTACCTACTTACTCTAAAGCCCATAGTTCACGACGCTACTAAAAAGTTGCCAGTTACAACATCAATTAACCGCTGAGTTGCCAGAATATTTGATATTTCAATCAGCACTAGTAATTCACACGCTTGATAACCAATTACAAACTAGTTAATAACGCATCATGCCATTTATGCAATAACGGAACACGACGAATCTCTTGGCGGCAAGACTTTGTCTGGTGTGTGGTAACTTCTGCCGGTTCTTAAATTTTCAATTCTTTTGTGTTATGTTCTCTCAGTAGACAGTACTCGTACGTATTTTATTCTCATGTCGAGTAACAGAGAGTAAAACTGTCTCCCAAACTGGGCTAGCGGTATCATATTGCCTGGCTTGTCAAAATTTGATGGATCAGTTATCCGAAATCACGTTAAAGTAATCATTTTATGCATTTATTTATCAAAGTAAGAACTGTATTCACTACCTATGTTAGAGAAATAAAATTGATTTTGATTTTGAAAGTCCATTGTGCAGATACCAAAGGAGAGAGTAACCTGGGTCGTCGGATATACATTAGTTGAAGTTTTTTAGGTAACCAATGGATATATTCGAATGAAAGGAGATGTTTCATTTTGGGGCACCACTATGTACGCTATAAAGATAAAAAGGATAAAAATAGAAGATTTTCATAAAAATACAACAAGAAGTCTTAACAATGTGATTATAGGATAAACTGAATAGGTAGCCTGAAGTCACAGCAAATTGCACGCATCAGCTATTTTTCACATTCATTAAATCCTCATGTGTGCGTGACCTTGTATTGTTAGATCTCCTGTACTTGCCTGTATTTGTATAATCTGTTGTGGTGGTTGTAGTGCAGCATAATGTGTAAAGTGTTTGTTTGTGTGTGCAGGCGAGCGCGCGCTCGGTCGGCGCTCGAGGCGGGGCGCGGCTGCCCGCGCGGCCGGCAGTTCGCCCAGTTGACAGCATGCTCATCGCGTTCAATGACTCCACCAACCTCACTGATTTGGCGCTCGGCATCGACCTCCCCACCAGCCCGTACAGCCTCGCGCAGAAGATCATCATAGCCATCATAGGCAGCGTCCTATCGGTGCTCACCGTCGTTGGCAACTCTATGGTGATGATCAGCTTCAAGATCGACAAGCAACTGCAAACTATAAGCAACTACTTTTTGTTCTCCCTGGCCGTGGCGGATTTCGCCGTGGGCCTGATTTCGATGCCGCTTTTCACCATGTTCACCATCTACGGGTACTGGCCACTGGGGCCACATGTGTGCGACACGTGGCTCGCATTGGACTATCTGGCATCGAACGCGTCAGTGTTAAACTTGCTCATCATAAGTTTCGATAGGTACTTCAGTGTGACGAGACCGTTGACGTATAGGGCTAAGAGGACTACACGAAGAGCCACGATGATGATAGGTGGGGCGTGGGGGTTCAGCTTGCTGCTGTGGCCGCCGTGGATATACGCGTGGCCGTACATCGACGGCGAGCGGAAAGTGCCGCCACACGAGTGCTTTATTCAGTTCATAGAGACTAACCAGTTCATTACGTTCGGAACAGCGATAGCGGCGTTTTATGTGCCAGTGACTGTCATGTGTATACTGTACTACAGAATATGGAGAGAAACTAAGAAACGGCAGAAAGATCTGCCGAATCTACAGGGAGGGAAGAAACACGACTCGTCGAAGAGGTCAAATTCTAGGTGAGTTTTTTGCTCATATACAATATGTTAAGAAAACCCTGTCTGATCCGTGAAGGTATTGTTAGGTATCGATAACTGATTCTACTAATGCCCACAGATATAGGCTAAACTTAAAAAAAAATATTATTTCGCAAAAAGAGGTACCTTAATACATGTGCTGTAAGCAACCCCTTCCGCGGGCGTTGGGGGGCAGGGCACGCAGCACCTGTGACGTGGTCGCGTCGCTATTCGCTTATAATAACACCGGTGTTGTCACTTTTTTAAAAATTACCGAATTCGGGGAAATTGGAATTAATTCTCGGGAAAAAGGATTATTTCAAAATTCATTAGTATTGTTATTATGATAATTATGTACAATTTTATATTATATTTGGTCAAGTGTTTACCCAATCTTTACTATCCTTATGGGTCGGCCAGGGTTTTCTAAAAGTAACTAAGAATTTCGTCCAGATATGAATCTATATCAACAAATATTTTGTATGTTTTTTTCGTCATCTAGAAGCTAGTACAACATATACAGTTAATAAACATCGATACTTCGTCTTATCCCATACGTGTCAAGTAAACCGTAAAGAGACGCGGTGCTCCCTTTGTGGCCATTCGCACCCTTTTCCAAAGAAACATTATCAGGTGAAATATGTGACAGTATACAACTTTATTTTGTTCATGCGAACCTTGCCTTACGTTGTTGACACCACTGCGACCCGGACGAAGCGTTTCGCTTCCTCTTTTATACCGCGTACATCGAGGGACTGGAACAATTTGCCAGTGACGGTGTTTCCGTCACATTACGATTTGAGTGTCTTCAAGGCTAGAGTGAATAGGCTCTTGATAAACTAGCGCGCTTTACCATCAATGATCGCATCACTGCTTACCATCAGGCGGGATTGCGGTCAAGGGCTAGTTTATAACTGATAAAAAAAAACTTGAATACAGTTTGTTCAGAATAAGCAACTGAATCAATTGCAATCATTTTTACCTTCTCTCGACAAGTCTAAGACTTCAGTTTTCACGTCTGTCGATAAGTCTCACGACTGTCTCTTTTACGTTATCAAATAAGGGTGATGTAGGCATTTTTGGTTCCAATGGGACCCGTTATTGAGCCAGCAGAAGTTCGTGTTCATTCGGGGACACTAGTAATAACGGGTAGTAATTTATAGAAATGTGTTCCTAAACAGTGTATATGTAATTAGGTTACAAAACTGCATAACTATCCAAGTTGGAATCTTGCCCAATAAATGTATGGGACGTTGCCTATTACATTGAAACCTAACTCCATAATTGGCGAGGTGCCGCTATTTTAAAGGAAATTTATATATTTATGAAATTGATATTTATGTTGGTTACGGAGTTATGACATTCTTTTATAATGGAATATAATGTGAATCTTTGATGGAGGACACTTTAAATGGAAAATTTTCATGGATTTGAACAAAATAATGGAATCACACATTTGATTCCATTATTTTGTTCAAATCCATGAAAATTTTGAAAGAAAGAAAGAAAGTAAATACATTTATTCAGCACAGACTTAAAACACATAATACATCTAGCATTTATAAATATACATCAGGTAGCAACAAAATAAAATAAAAAACCAAATAAAAAAGTAGAATAAAAACCAAACAAAAAGTAAAAAATCCCTGTTTAGGATATGTATACATATAATTACAATCACAGATTAAAAATATATGAAATCCAATCATATAATATAAACGCAAATAAGTGAAAAAAAAAAAAATGAAAATAATAATTATAGTAACAACAAATTGAATGGGAACATCAAATAAACAAAAAAAAAAGTCACATAAAATCCAATGCAGCACTGACACATACTGACAGGATAAGTACTTAAATTATAGGATGGAGACATTCAGTGCAACCATGTCTAACTTCCTTTGAGCTTCTGTGAGGTACTGCCGTAAACGTTGTCTAAAGACGACTATGCTGTTAATTGCTCTAATTGGTGGTGGAAGGTTATTCCAAATTTTGGAAGCTGCGTAACGGAAGCTACCTCTAAAAGCGGCTGAACCATGCGACTGGGTCGAGAGTTGTTGCGAGCATTGCCTTCTTTCACAATCTCGTCTACTGGTCACCCAACTCAACTTGTCGTACAGGTACTGCGGTTTCTGGTATTTAATCACGCCAAACAGAAGGCACGCCAAATGTAGCTTGCGTTTCGATTTCATTTTCAATATGAAGTGTTTGTTTAAAAATGGGGTCACGTGACTTCTGGAAGGAATTGTGTAACAAAATCTAGCGCAAGTGTTCTGGACCCTCTGAATGAGCCGATCTGTGCGAGCCAGCAGGTGCGGGCCGTAGACAGTATCCGCATAGTTCAACCTAGACAAAACCAGGGTTTCAACAACTTTTGCACAAATATGATGTTCTCTTTAAAATAGGCCAATTGAAAAACTAGTATTCGCATGATATTAAATATTTTATCTACATCTGTAGTCTTTGTTTCGAACAATAACAGAACGTGGGAAATATGATAACAATATGATGATATAATGACAAATATATAGAAAAACTTGGGATTCAGTTTACTGTTTAAATAGTTTTGCTTCGGATTCTGTGTGCTTTTAAGGTCAGCCCCAATAAGGATCAGAAAATGATTGCGGACAGAGGGTTCTGTCCGTACAAAAACTTTTGCAAGTCAATATTTTTTTAAACACAGGAAGATTTTAGTTTAGGAGGCATCAGTTCACCTTTTAAAATGACTCTTTGTACCACAAAACAGATGAAAAGTATCTCTAATCCGTGCTTTGTACAGTAGTGTTTGATTCTGTGTACTTCTGTGTTTTTTTTTAAAGTATACTAATAAATAATAATAATAATTTTTAAACTAGATGAGTTCTGCGTTTCCTATCTCATTTAAAAAAGGCCGAAACAAACTCAAAGGTCTTTACTGTATAGCCTTTTGTCAGATCATAATATAAAGACCATATTTTAATGTTTGAACTTGTATCATACAGTGCAGATATAATCTATACTAATATAAAGCTGAAGAGTTTGTTTGTTTTTTTGTTTGAACGCGCTAATCTCAGGAACTACTGGTCCGATTTCAAAAATTCTTTTTGCGTTGGATAGGCCATTAATTCAGGAAGGCTATATAACATCACGCCGCGACTAATAGGTGCAGGGCATATAAAAAAAAACTAGGTTGAAACCGTGTGGCGCAGCTAGTATAATCTAAAATCAGTTATTGAAATCGCTATGATATAGGCAAAGCATTTCGGTTCGTCTTCTTTTTACCACATATGTATATCGAAGGACTGGAACAATTTGCCGGTCTTTCTGTCCGACTACAATTTAAATGTCTTCAAGGCTAGAGTGAATAGGCTCTTAAAGAACTAGTAGGCTTTACCATTAAGGCGGGATCGTGGTCAAGCACTATTTTATGAGATAAAAAAATGTAGATGGCATTGACCACTATTGAGATGGTGGTCAAATGAAAAAATCTTAATGTGATGTAGAAAAAGGTAAAAAGAAACGCATAAAGCCATTCCCAGGCACTCTCTCCAAGTAAGGAAGTCGATAAGTTATTAGGAAAGTTAGTAAAAGTGTTACAGAAAGAAGTGGCAAATTCAATTTCTGTTCATACTTTTATCGAGATCAGCGATAACATATAATGTATGGGCGGTTTGTTTACGTAAACACATCGAGTTGGAGTTTATATACCATATAAGTATATGAAACGTTATATTTTCTTTATACAAAACCTAAATATATGTAGTTTAAAAGTTGTTATAGTGCGGTTACCGAGCGCGTCACGCAGCTTACGGTTATGCGCGCCCGCGTAACAGCTGACGACAGAGGTCAACGCACCGATCACCCGCCCGAACGGAGCGTCCCTATTCTTGTTGGGACAACCAAGTTAGATAACTAAGCTCATAACTTTGTGGTTTTTCATGACATCTTTTTGAAATTTTGTTCATATATTCTTTACTCAACAATACTGGACAAGTGTTTCGGGTTTCGCATACATCCATACTAATATTATAAATGCGAAAGTAACTCTGTCTGTCTGTCTGTCTGTCTGTCTGTCTCTCTGTCTGTTACGCTTTCCCCTCTCAACCGATTTTGATGAGTTTGACACAGGCAATCTTTGGACCCTGAGATAGAACATAGGCTACCTTTTATCCCGGAAAAATATGTTGTTCCCGGGGGAAATCTAAAAAGCGCGATATAACCGAACTCCACGCGGGCGAAGCCGCGGGCGGAAAGCTAGTATAAAATAATATTAAATACTACTCATGTTATTAAAGCGAAATTTTCTATAGATGGATGAGTAGATGTTTGGTTACTCTTTTACGGCAAAACTACGGAACGAATTTGGTTTTAATGTTGCACACTGATAGTTTATAAACAGATTTAACATAAATGATACTTTTTACCCATTGATATAATATTAAACAGATATGATATGCTCTAACAAATTAACCAAAATAAATGTGCCGATCGGAGCAACAGCACACACATGCAAATTTTTTATTCTGCGTACATTTCACACGTTGGTACAGTGTGAATGAGATGGGGCGCAATCTATAGCATAGAGAAGAAAACGATGGCGAGTGTTTGTCGTTTGCGCTGTTAGTGTTTGTCGTTTGTTTTTACGAGTGTATCGAGAGTGACTAAAGCGAGATACTGGATTTACCTCCTTTTGTACGCTTAATTTTCAGTGCGCTAGTGACTTATCTACCTTAGTTTAATATTTTATCAATGTTTTTACCCCAATATTCAGATAGGATCGTAATTTAAACGGGTATTTTATTTTTCTTTTGATTATTTTTCAGATTTTACTAAACTCGGGTTTTATTTTGCGCCTGTATTTCACTGATGGTCACGTGAAAATATGTGGAAGTTGATATATTATTTTATAATTAATTTTTAACCACCTTAAATCAAAGAAATTCTTGTTCATCTTGAAACAAGAAATCTAAAAACATTTTTTTTTGTTTGGAAGATACTTAATATGTAAAACTATTGATCCGAGTAAAAATCTTTTAATAATATAAAGTTACATTACTGCCAAATGCCATTGAATTATAAGACTATTCTGTGGTACAAATCATTCAACCAGTAACACAATAAACTTACTTTATTTACCTGGATTATAATACAAGACCACGTACGGTCACGTCTTACGAAAACCGGTATGTTACGTGGGTCACAAATGTCTTGCCATGGCGCCTCCTCCGGGCCGGAACAAGCGGGATAGACCAAAGAAGTGCTGGCTTGACGTTGTAAGAGATGACATGCGTGCCAACAATCTCACACCACAGGATGCTAAAGAAAGATCGCGCGAAATGGAGGAAATTAAGTAAGAAAGCGGACCCCGGGCTCCAACGCGAAAGCCGCGGATGCAACCGGGATGGGCGCTGAGATGATGATGATAATACAAGACCACGTCTTGATGAATTCAAAGTAAATGTCCTTGTAAATTTCTGAATTACCATCATTCAAAAACCTTTATTCTCCCCCCATCAATCTATCACAGCTGTCGTAGTCCAAACTCACCATAATTCCCCATAAGTTTCAATTTCACCATACCACGATGGAAATTAATGGTTCAATGCCTGCCGTAGATTCCTCCAACACCCGTCTCACTAACTGAAATCAACAGTTTTACCTTTAAAAGCCTTTGCTTGTAAGTTGTGGGGTGATACGGATACTCTGGCCCTTCGGAAATAAGTATTTGCAGGGTAGGATTTACGTTTAAAACTTCGGAAGAAGGGTATCGTATGCGTATAATAAGGATTAAGTTAAATGGGTAGGAAAATCGGCACCGGCACTACGGTCCTTTTTCAATGGGAAATTAAGTCCTCTTCAGTCCATTTTCATAGTTGTTTTACACATGTTATAAACTAACGCTTGACCACAATTCCGCCTGATGGTAAGCAGTGATGCAATCGTTGATGGTAAAGCGCGCTACTAGTTTATTAAGAGTCTATTCACTGTAGCCTTGAAGACACTCAAATTGTAGTCCGATGGAAACACCGTCGCTGGCAAATTGTTTCAGTCCCTCGATGTACGTGGCATATAAGACGAGCGGTGGAAACTTCGTGGCATAAGAGGGGGTGCAGAGAGTGTATAGGGGTATGTCGGTCGGACTCTTACCGACTAAAAACTATTTCCTCTCATCCTTACTTATGGGTGGGGGTGGGGGATAAGCATTCACCTCTCCCCTGACAGGACATTATTCTCCTGTCGTATCCTCTTTAATTTGAGATACACACAGCATATTTACTACCAGTGCTTAGCCGCAATCCCGACTGATGGTAAACAGTGATGCAATCGTTGATAGTAAAGCGTGCTAATCCTCCGTGGCGTAGCGGTCAACACGCCTGCCCGCGACGTGGAGGCCCCGGGTTCGATCCCCGGCCAGGTCTTGATGGAAAACGATCTTTTCCTGATTGGCCTGGGTCTTGGATGCACTCTATGTACCCCCTCTGATGCCATAACACAAGTCTCGAACTTACTTTGGGGCTAGCTCAATCTGTGTGACTTGTCGGTATATATGTATTTATTTATTTTAGTTTATTAAGAGCCTATTCATTCAAAAAAACTAGATGGATAGGATGGAAGACGGCAGGTGAGCGAGATGATGCAATGTTAAACCCAACAACATGGCCAACGATGTTGCGTCAGAAGGAGATTGACCTGGAGACCCTCTACGACCAAACTCCCGACACAACAACAGAGTTGGTGCATCATATCCGGCACACATCGCAACACAATTGCTCAAACCCGTCCTCCGTATAGCTTCTTTGTTTTGGATGGGAAATCATCAAATGATCACTTCTGTTCTGGGCGGAGCGGAAGGGCGTGATAGACTTTTACTGACTAAAACCCACCCGTGTTTCTTCACTTGTCTTTGCGCCAGGGCCTCGGTTTCTTTTTTAAACTACCCGCAACCCTGACCCAGAAGACATCAGTGTTCGTGGACCCCTTCGCTATTCCATATGGCTTCACCAGACATCATGGCGAATTCTTCTAAAACACGATGTGTGATGTATAGATATTACAATTAAAATGTGCTCCTGCGACACCCGACGGTAGGGGGCATTACGTTGCCGGCAGTCCCAGCGAATGGACGTGCGGCGCTGCACTAAGTGATTGATTTCTGTGTTTTATTTGTAAACCACCCGACCCAAGCGAAAGACATAACATTGGCGACGAGGATAAAGAACGTGAGTAAAATACGCAATATATAATGAGACTACAAAGATGGCCGAGAATATCAGTTGAAAAATCATAATTTTACATTTCAAAATGAAGGAAAGGCATATAACTTGCTCAATATCATTAACAAACGAATGATTTATGTTTTTTGAAAATAAATACGAAGTAAACAAAAATAATTGCTTAATTTTATAAATCATTGTATTAATTTTATGTAAACAAACTGATACCTTCGATTATATTAAGTAGTCTTTAAAGGCAGTGCCAGTTAACGCTTACCAATATAAATGTCCCGTGTTGTGTAGTTGGTCGTTTTTTTTTAAATACCTACATATTTTTACAAATACCGTACACTCACTGTAAGCCATCATAAAACAGTCATCACTTGCTCAATATCATTAACAAACGAATGATTTATGTTTTTTGAAAATAAATACGAAGTAAACAAAAATAATTGCTTAATTTTATAAATCATTGTATTAATTTTATGTAAACAAACTGATACCTTCGATTATATTAAGTAGTCTTTAAAGGCAGTGCCAGTTAACGCTTACCAATATAAATGTCCCGTTGTTGTGTAGTTGGTCGATTTTTTTTAAATACCTACATATTTTTACAAATACCGCACACTCAAAGCAAGCCTTCTTAAAACAGTCGACGGACTTAAATATAACCTACGATCCAGACGAAGCGTTTCACCGCTTTTTATACCGCGTACATCGCGGCACGGGAACAATTTGCCAACGGCGGTGTTTCCGTTGGAGTACAATCTGAGTGTCTTTAAGGCCAGAGTGAATAGGCTCTTAATAAAGTAATGCATTTTACCATCCTCGATTGCGTCACTGCTTACGGATTTCGGCGGATTTAGGCGGGATTGCGGTCAAGCACTAGTTTAAATTAAAAAAAAAAAAAAATAAAACTTTTTAGGGTAAATAGTAAATAGCAACGTATTATGCAGATCATTTCCAATTCTTTAAGGTTGTCATTCTGACTTGTCATATTTATTCTGTTTATACATACCTACCGCTATGATTAGATTAGGGTTGTAACGGAGCTTCGCCTCCGCTTCCGTTACTGCGGAAGTTCCGCAAGAAATCGTATCTTCGCTTCCGCCTCCGCCTCCGCACAATTTTAGCGGAGTTATAACGGAGGTTTATTTACGTATTTATAAAATTAATAACGCTCAAGCTGCGACGCTCGACAACCGTCCGGCCGCGTTGAGCGCGAAATGGTCAAGAATCAACTAGTGCGAGGCGGGAATGCGGCAAACACAATTTGTTTCTCCTAATTTTCATTACAAGAAGGTAATTTTTTTAAATCAAGTATACTATTATCAATGTACGTATTTAAAATAAAAAATTGTTTTAATTAACCATAATTTTTTTTTTTCTATAAGTATGTACTTTCACCTCCGCCTGCCTCCGTTAATCTCCGCATCCGCGGAGGTGAGACTCGTCGCCTCCGCATCCGCCTCCGCCTCCGCTAAAAGCCTCCGTTACAACCCTAGTTTAGATATTTCTTTGGCTTTTTGCTATTATTTCTATTGCTCATTATGCTACTATGTTATTGTTCATTACAACTACATAACAACAACAAAAACAAAAAAAAAAAAATAGTGCCTGTAAGCGTTAGCCAAGTCGGGAATCAATCACAAAGCAAACAATTCCAATGGGTAAACACCCATCAAGCTCTTATACTGGTATAAAATTATGCTAGTTATGCAATTATAATAGTTATTTTAACAAAATTTCCAATGAGTCAAAACTCATCAAGTTCATACAATAAATAATTGCATACACTGGTTATACCATTGTATGAACTTGATGAGTTTTTACTCATTGGAAATTTTGTTATAATAATTATTATAATTGCATACACTTATGCAATTATGATAATTATTATAACATTTATTATATAAGTATAACCAGTGTATGCAATTATAATAATTATTATAATAAAATTTCCAATGAGTGAAAACTCACCAAGTTCATACAACTTCATAACCAAAATAATATGCAACTATGTTTAGTATGTAAACATTATTTTTAACACCCTTGCTCGTAAAGCTGATGTAATCCCACCGGTTTTAAATATGTAAAGCGGGCCATAACAAACGCGTGTGTTATCAAAGCAAATAGTTAAGTTATAGTCCATACAAATTCCATAACAGCATTATTTGTCATTTCAAATAATTAAAGAACTGATCGCCGCCGCGTGGCTCTAGCCAGTGAGCAGCGCGCTGTTCCATATTTGAAATGGCAAATAATAATACTAATGGCGGGAAAGCAACAGTGTGCATTCACAGATCAGTCAGTCAGTCAGTAGTCAGGGACTTCACACTTATATGTACCAATTTTTTGTGTAATAAAGATTATTATTATTTCTTATTATTATTATTATTACAGATTGAGTTTATTTAAAATAACTGATGTCCTATTTGAAATAAACAAATTTGTATTTGTTTGTATTTAAATGAGTATTTGTAAAAAAAAAACCAGTTTATTCGGTAATTTAAAAACTTGAGTGCATGCTCTAGCATCTTTGCCAACATTTTCACGCAGCTACGGCAGAAAATAAACCTCGCGCCATTTTTCTCAAATTTTCTTTTCTTTGTACTTGTATTCTGAATATCTTTTTTTCTGTTTCCTCGCAAGTGTGTTAAAAAATGTCGTACGATATACGTGCGTATTGGTTATAACATGCTCGGCTCAATTACACCCTCGCCTTCGTCTCGGGCTGAAATTCCGCCTCGCATGTTATAACCATCATTACGCACTAATATCGTAATGTACTATAAACAGCTAATGGGTAGTCACAATGGTGACATTTTACAGCAAGTTTCGATTTGCTTATTCTAAGATTGTCCCAACATGTCTCAGTTACTGGCAATAGAACCTCTTGACTGCAAAACAGACCCAAATTCGATGGGGCCTCGTTGACAAAGATAGAAACGAGCCCTCGAATTTTATTTTCTAGCCTTTGGAATAAACCAACCCTTGATGAAACATGCAACGCTTTTGTTAAGCTTGCAATCCTAACGCGGGGTTAGGATTGCAAGATATATGTATATTAAACCTCCATGGCGCACATGTCGAAGAGGAAGGCACCCCCGAGGTGTTATAAAACAGCAAAAAAGAAAAAAAATAGACAAATACTTTTCCCCGAAGCAGAACTTCCTTTATGAGCGTCATTTATTCCGGCTCATGAAACAGGAACCATAGAAAAAAAAAATTAAAATATTTCCAAATAGGATTTTCGGAAAAAATACTACTGTTAGGAGGTTCAGTTACAATAGAAAGGGTAATCATAGAAGCTAACACAATTGAGACCGCGGAAAGACAATTAAAAGAATTTCATGGGAAACAAACTGAACAGGTTAACAGGATCGGAACGAAACCATACAAAACCCAAATTCGGGTTACCAATACAAGTAAACAACGATGCTTTAGATGTGGAAGTGTCACAGTGTGTCGTGTTGTCACATCAGTGATGATACGCACTGTCCCGCTAAAGATAAGGTATTCGACAAATGTGGCCATAAAAGTCATTATCTAAGCCAATGTCGAATAAGAAAGCACAAGCAAAGTATCAACTATTACGGCCACTAATGAACGACCAGTGATATTACCAGTCGGCAATGTGAACTATACAATATGTAAAGAAAACCCTGTCCGATCCGTGAAGGTATTGTTAGGTATCGATAACTGATTTTACTAATGCCCACAAAGACAGGCTACACTTAAAAAAAATCCCCCTAAAAAATAAATAATATTTCGCAAAAAGAGGTAACTTAATACATGTGCAGTTAGCAACCCCTTCCGCGGGCGGCGGGGGGCAGGGCACGCGGCACCTGTGACGTGGTCGCGTCGCTATTCGCTTATAATAATACCGGTGTTGTCACTTTTTTAAAAATTATCAAATTTCGGGGAAATTGGAATTAATTCCCGGGAAAAAAGAATTATTTCAAAATTCATTAGTATTGTTACTATAATGATTATGTAAAATTTTATATTATATTTGGTCAAGTGTTTACCTAACCTTTATTATCCTTATGGGTCGGACAGGGTTTTCTTTACATATTGTATATTCCATATTGATGATAATGCCGGAATAGGTTACCAAGTAGGTGGCGTCGAAATGACATGTTCATCGACTAAGGTAGCAAAAACATTATAATAAATGATAAATCCTGGGTATACCTAAAATCAACAACTATAAGCTTTTTGATCACGAGCTGAGGATGCTTGACGATATCACACTACGTGGGAACATAATAATAATTTCCACGAAGTTACGTAAACAAGGTCTTGCATCAGCACATGAAGGGCGCCCAGGCATTGTTGCCATGAAGAGTTAGACTACGGACGTGGTGGCATATATCGAAACTACAAACAAAAAAACTGATATATTAATTTCTTTGTCAGTACACTATCATGGATGCCACATTTAGTAAAACATATATTTCACTTTATTTTAAAGTTACTTTCGAATTCAGTATTAATTTATTACTTTTAACGACGACCTTGTACGCTCGCAAACATTTTATGTAAATTTAGTTTCTTAGTAAGTGAATTGGTGTTAATTCTTAATGAGAAATAATAAAAGTTCTTAAACCATAAAATCGACCAAGACGCTGAAACTATGATAAAAGTTGTAAAAGTGGTACCCTAGTTTCAAGACCTAACCCTCCGGTGCCAATGAAGATGCGTGAATCACCATTGCAGCCTTGGACTGATATAGCTAGGGATTTCCTTGGTCCATTACCCAGGGGGCATAATTTATTAGTTGTTATTGATTAATATAGTCGATATAAAGAAATTAAAATAATGAAATCCATAACTTCTCACGAAACAATTAAGATATTAAAAGAAATATTTTCTAGGTTAGATATTCCAGTCAGTATGACGTCAGATAATGGGCGGCAATTTACAAGCGAGGAGTTCAAGTCTTTCTGCTCGGAATTCGGTATTAGGTTATATAATTCTACACCTTATTGGCCGCAGTACAATGGGGAGGTCCAAAGACAAAATCGCGACATAGGCAATAAAACGCTTATAAAATAGCCAGTGCCAAAGGTCCCTCAATTGGAAGGACGATCTCCTGCGCTCTCTCATGATGTATTATAGCACTTTACATAGCACAACCGGAAAGTCGCCCTCAAAACTATTTTTCAACAGGCAATTAAGAGACAAGATACCCTCAGTTGTAAAGGTTAGGTATTGTTTATACACAACATAACCTCAACACTGTGATTTGTTATAGAACGAAAATACACAATATAATTTTGATGTGACATACTTTTAGAAAATTTAATACACTATACTTTTATAGTTGTTTTAATATTCCTGCATTCTGCAAAGAACAGATATGCAAAGAACTTTGTAATCATTACCGCATCTATTTTCGGTATATTTGTAATTTCGGATTTAACAAATCCAGCGTCCATGTTGGATCTCGTAATCCAAATAATTTAACCTTTTGAACGCCCATCTATATAATACGCGATGTGTCCTCCTGCGCCACACTACAAATGTATAACGTATGTATGGTAAAACGTAGGGATGGGATTAGTGTCCTATCGACAAATAATATTATACATTTAAAATAATGTTTATTCACCAATTTACGAAGCTAAATAAAAATTGTAATCGTAATTTCATATTTTAATTTATTTCATAAAAAAAAAAACAATATGAAAAACTGGATATATTCCCCACAATAAAGAAAAGAATTTTAAATTTATTAGACGTGTGTTCTACAAGGCACATCCCTATTTGTCTCCAAATGTAATCCTTCTACTTCATATCAAGTAGTTGGCGCTCGAGGCACGTCAAAATCCTTTCTGTTCTAGGGATGTCTAGATTTCTATGGTATATATTTTATATTCACTGTGGTCGAGTTACACGTGCATAAACTCAACCGATTCCTGCATAATTTATTTCGTTTACTTACAACAAATACAATTAATAGAAGCTAAATACGTGGTTTTCTACGTTTTAAAAAATAAAATAAAATGGAGGGTAAGTGTCTGTTTTACACAAGACCTTTTTTTTTAATGGGGTCGCTAAATACTCGCAATTATTTTTCTGGTTTGTAGAAACTAATAGAAAACTGAAGAAAATTCCTGAAACGGTAGTTGACGGTCCGCCCCAGGTGTCACCTTTTTTGGGGTGACACCCACCCAGTCTCTAAAAAATACCTAAATCGTTAGCAACAATTGTTTTTTTTTCAGCGATTCCTCCACTAGCACTAGCTCAACTCTATTTATATAAATCGGGGATTCCCGCAAAAGACCCTGACGCTGTCATGGGAGATTCCCCGTCTCATACTCGAGATCGTGAAGTATCTGTATTTGGTTGTTATAAATAATAATTGTTAAACGTGTATTATTTTATAATGATAGATAGTTAAAAGAAGAAAATATATTTTAGAAACATAACATCGACTGCCGGCAGAAGTTACCACCCACCAGATAAAGTCTTGCCGCCAAGCGATTCGTCGTGTTCCGGCATAATGATTGGTGAAGCCGTATGGAGGATGGGTCTAAGCAATTTTGTTGCGTTGTGTGCCGTGTACAATGCGCCAATTGTCGGGAGTTTGGTCGTGGAGGGTAGCGGGATCCGAAGCACGGTGTTCCGCTGATTCACGATGACCGCAGGTATTTGGAGGCCCAATTAGTGTGCCAGCCACAGACGAAGGGCTGCCCCGCCAACTGCGAAAAATCCCAGGGTGGCTCCATCCTGCCGGTTGGCGACCGGACGAGAGGACCTGATGGCGATTCCAGGGGGGATTCGGGCGTCCCCGCAGTCTCCAGACCAATCTCCCTCTGGCGCAGTATCGTTGGTCATGTTGTTGGGTTTAACATTGCATCACGTCACTCAACTGCGAAACGCGTAAACGGAATGCCGCTCGGAGTTGTTTCAGAATATGTGTACCTCGGGCAAACGTTGCAATTAGGGAAAAACAACTTCGAGAAGGAGGCAAATAGAAGGGTCCAGCTGGGATGGGCAGCGTTTGGTAAACTTCGTCGGGTATTTTCGTCGCCCATACCCCAATGTTTGAAGACAAAAATCTTCAACCAGTCCTACCCGTCATGACTTACGGAGCCGAGACGTGGACACTAACGGTCAGACTAGTCCATAAGTTTAAAGTCGCTCAGCGAGCTATGGAGCGGGCTATGTTGGGCGTCTCTCTGAAAACCGCATCAGAAATGAGGTGATCCGACAGAGGACCAGAGTCACCGACATAGCTGAGAGGATTAGCAAGCTGAAGTGGCAATGGGCTGGTCACATATGCCGCAGGACCGACAACCGTTGGGGTAAACGAGTCCTCGAGTTGAGACCGCGTCTCGGTAAACGTAGCGTGGGACGCCCTTGGGCTAGATGGAGCGACGACATCAAAAAGGTCGCTGGTAGTGGCTGGCGGAGAACTGCTCAGGATCGAGCTTGTTGGCGTGCCATGAAGGAGGCCTATGTCCAGCAGTGGACGAGTAGGGGCTGATGATGACTCAACTGCCGTCTTCCTTCCTATTGACTCAGTTTTAAAAATGAAAAGGCATAAAAAGAAAAGTAGGTGTGCACAGCGGACGCACGTCCTCTCATTTAAAGTGCACTCATTTAAAGAGCGATCTTAGCGATAAGACCGCCCATTGTAAATCTTTATATTTATTTTTTGTAATCTATATGGTGTACATAATAAAGAGTAGGTATTCTAATCTATTCTATATAATATATAAGATATCGAGGGTAGGCGCAACTGTGCCACAGTTTACATTGGCTCTGTTTTAATATTTAAAAAAAAGTATTCAAAAGTGTACCAAATCGAAATAAAGTGTTATTGCAAAAGAAAATTCGAAAAATATCGTGATATATTGAAGACACCACCAAAAAACAACAATAAAGACTCAAAAAGGTGAAAGTTATGTGACAAACAATTACTAGTGACTTGTGAACATTTCGTGCTTATTACCCAGTATAAGACGTTTTGTCTGAGCTTTGATCATCTGTTATATGCTTGCGAGGGATCAGGAACGTGCTGAAGTGCTTTTATTTACATTTTAGTTACAAATTAACCGCTTGTTTTTTTGCTAAGTCATCTATAGCACTTCCACGCAAGCAACGCCATCTATTGAATGAATCACGTATTACTTCATAGACGGACAACACTACTTGGATTCTGTCAATTTTGTGACACTGCATCGATCGATTACGTTCAGTCCAAAAATACAAAGTTACGCCGCTAGAGGTCGTTACATATAGGTAAATAAACCTTGGTGTACACAAACAAAAAGAAAAACAATGGAGGAAATTATGCAAGCTCTTAAAAATATCCAGCTGGAACTAGATGAACAAAAGAAAGCGATCCGAGAAAATGGAAACAGGGTGACAGAACAAGTAACACAAAATATAAATAGAATGTTGGAAGAAAAATTTTTTGCATTGGAAGAGAAACATGAAAAATTAAAGGAAATAGTAGACAACCAGGAAAAAAGGATCTATTTTCTCGAAAAGCAGTCGAGACAAAGAAATATAGTGTTCTTCGGCATCGAGGAATTGGAATCTTCATACGATACACTAGAAAAACATGTGCTCAAATGGATAGAACAGCATTTGTCACTCAAACTCTCCTTTAGGGACTTACAAGAAATAAAAAGACTAGGGAAGAAAGGCGATAGACCACGCCCAGTAGTGGTTTCCTTCTTGAACCTGGGCACAAAGATCAAAATACTAAAGAATAAAACAGCATTAGAAAACACAAGTTACTATATGAAAGAAGACTACCCTAAACACGTTCTAGAAAAAAGAAAGCAATTACAAGACCAGTTAAAAACAGAGAGAGAAAAAGGAAATACGGCTTTCTTAAAATATGACAAACTGGTCATATTAAAACAAACAGCAAAAAGAAAGCTGTCTCCTTCACCCAAAAAACTCACTGTGGACATGTCAAAGGGAGGAAATACACGGTCAAGCAAAAAGAACAAATCACAACAGCATGACCTCTCGGGGAAAAGATCAAATAGCATCTCAGAAGGAATAACTACACCGAGCATGCTCAATTTCTTAAAAAATAAAAACCTCGGAAATACTCTAGACGCCTCCAAAAACAGTGCATAGCAACCAGCCCCTCTCCTCCATACAGATTCAACAATAAAACATTTATGTAAACAAAACTCACCAAATCCTCCAACCCGGTTGGTCACCGTGGGGGATCATGACCATAACCCTCCAAAGAAAATCACAATTTCAAAAAACAACAACACCAAACAAAATCATCAATTAAAGATATTGACATACAATGTTAAGACTCTATCTTCATATGCACGTCTACTGGAACTGGAAAAAAGCTTAAGTTGTATAAACTATGATATAATGGGAATCTCAGAAGTAAGACGATCAGGCTGCGAAATTGAAGAATATGAGAATTTTATACTCTACTACATGGGTCAAACAGCTGGACATTACGGGGTAGGATTCATAATAAACAAGACTATAAAAAACAACATAGTGAGCTTCAAGGGCATATCAGAACGCCTCGCTATACTCAACATAGACATAGGAGGCCACAAGATATCCATTCTGCAAGTATATTTCCCTACGACAGATGCGAGCGAGACTGAAATTGAGGAATTATATGAATCAATTAGAAAAGCACTAGAAACGTCGAACACACACGTTATACTTATGGGCGACTTCAACGCTAAGGTGGGAGCAGCTAAGGATAATGAGGATCTGGTTGTGAAAAAACACGGACACGGCATAAGGAATAGTAGGGGCCAGAAACTCGTAAGCTTTGCGCTCGAACACAAGTTAACGATAATAAATAGTTGTTTTAAGAAAAATCCCAATCAGAAATGGACTTGGAAGTCGCCAAATGGACTACACAAAAACGAGATAGACTACATTCTCACAAACCGCCCAAAATCATTTACGAACCTCGAAGTTTTAAACCTGAACTACCCATCTGACCATCGTACTGTCAGAGGAACACTAATGCTCTCTAAACATAAACTAAGTAGAACCAGATTTAATAATAAACAAAGTTACCAGCTTAAAAGTGAAGACGAAATAACAAAGTATAAGAACATGCTGACATTAAAACTATCTGAGTCAGCAAACCATCTAGAAAAAGAAACCATACATACTTGCTACGAAAAAATTAAAAATGCAATATCTGAGAGCCTGAAATATGCACAAATAAACAAGGAAAACCAAAAACAAAAAATAATACAGGAAAGAACAGAAAAATTACTACAAAGAAGAAAAACCCTACAGTCATCCAAAAACAAAACTCGCTCCATGAAAAACGAACTCTCTGCCTTATACAAGTTAGTCAATAGATATATAAAAAAAGATTATTCAAAACACAGACAAGACACTATACTAAGACACCTACAGCTTTGTGGCAGCACAGAGAAACCTTTTAAGGAACTTCGAACAAACACTTCTTGGATAAAAGAACTAAAAAATCGCAACAAGGATATATGTAAACGAAGTGACATTATAAGAACTGCGACGGAGTTTTATAGAAAATTATACAGTGACAAAAATAACAACATAACAGCACCAAATAAAAACAAACAAGACAATAATTTTAAAGACTATATAGAGATCAGTGAGTCCGAAATTATAGAAACAGTTAAGAAACTTAAAGTTGAAAAATGTCCAGGCTCTGACAACATCACAAATGAAGCGATAAAAACTGCCGAAGTTCATCTTGGCTACACCGTTAGCCAAACTATTCAACCTGATACTACAAAGCTCTGAAACTCCCACAGAATGGTCGGAAGCAAACATTATACTATTGTATAAAAAAGGAGACCCCAAGAATGTCGAAAATTATAGACCAATCAGCCTACTACCCAGCCTCTACAAATTGTTCTCTACAATTATAAACAAAAGAATAACTACAACATTAGAAACAAAACAACCGGTAGAGCAAGCGGGCTTCAGGAAAGGTTTTTCAACAATCGACCACATCCACACAATTGAGCTAGTCAAAGAAAAATACCAAGAACAGCAGAGAACTCTTTATTTGACTTTTGTTGATTACCAAAAAGCTTTCGACTCGGTTTCACACAATAGCATATGGGAAAGCTTGGCAGAGCAAGGAGTGGAGGAAGTATATATAAAAGCTATTCAAAGTATATACAATAACAATAAAGGTAGGATCAAACTCGAGACCATCGGCCCGTCTTTTCCTATAAAAAGAGGAGTAAGACAGGGAGACCCACTTTCTCCCATACTATTTATATCAATCCTGGAAAATATAATTAGTAAGCTGGATTGGCACAAACTAGGACTCTATATAAAAGGTAACTATTTAAGTCATCTCAGGTTCGCAGACGACCTAGTCCTCCTGTCTGAGACGGCCGGCCAGATGCAACATATGATAGAGTCTCTACACGAAGTCAGTACTAAGGTGGGACTAGAGATGAACCTAACAAAAACCAAGGTAATGACCAACGACAGCTGGAAAAAACCCATAATTATCAATGGAGAGCCACTAGAACACGTCGAGAAATACATTTACTTGGGAAAATTGATAAGTTTTGACAAATACAGCGACATATTGGAAATAGAAAGAAGAGTACAATCCACGTGGAATAAATATTGGAAACATAAAGAAATATTTAAAAGTAATTGGCCGATTGACATCAAGACAAAAGTCATGAATTCGAGCCTTTTACCATGTTTGACATATGGGTGTCAGACGTGGAAGTTCACCTCTAGAGCAACACAAAAAATTAGTACCTGTCAAAGAGGGTTAGAGAGAAGCATGCTCAGCATAAGGAAGGTAGATAAAGTAAGGCATACTAAAATAAGAAAAACTACCAAAGCGACCGACGCTCTAACGCATGCACTACAACTGAAATGGAAATGGGCTGGTCATATCGCGAGATATGAAGATAATAGATGGACCGCGAGAGTGACATCGTGGAAGGGCCCGACGGGCAAGAGAAGCCGAGGTAGACCACTAACGAGATGGGAAGATGATCTCAGACGTACAGCCGGCCCAAACTGGACTCTCTTAGCAAGAGATAGGGATGTATGGGCATCTTTGGAGGAGGCCTTTACCCAAAACGGGGTTCTTGCTGATTAATTCTATTGCTATAGAAACAACGTGTTTTTCTTTTTGTAAAAAGTTAAATTAAAAACTAACAAAACTAACATTTAAGTATTTGCTACAATTAGACTTACTAACCATATACATATATTATCCTTTTTTCTTATATAGTTATAGATACTTTTATACCGCATTTAAAACTTGTAATATGTAAAAGCAAGAAATAAATGGCTTATTTATTTATTTATTATTCTAATCTATTCTCTCCAACCAGTTCGTCGCTCTGGGGAACTTCAATGCCTGCCACCAAGACTGGCTTTTCCCATACACAGAGGATCGACTATGCTGGTTGAGAAGCGCTTAACTTTGCGCTATTAATGGACCTTTCCCAGCTGGTAGGACAACCGACTAGGGTGCCTGATGTAGTTGGTCATACCGCCAATTGTTTGGACCTTCTGTTGACCACTAATCCGGACTGATGTGTTGTAATACTTCCCTCACCGTTAGGAACTTCAGACCACTGTCTGGTGAAGTCTGTATCGTCCTTCACCCCACTAGATTGCGACTCACGTGGTGAACGGCGAATGTGGCGATACAACTTAGCAGATTCGGATGAGATGCGCCACTTTTTTGCGTCTTATCCCTGCCAGCTGGTCCGCTTCTCTTCTGACAATCCGTCTAGCTGTGCGGACGCTATATCCGATGTGGTGCGTCAAGCTATGAAGTAGTTTATCCCCTTCAGTGATGTTCCCGTCGGTGGCTCGGCTCGCCCATGGTTCAACGCCGACGATATTCAAGCTGAACGGCGTAAGCACACGGCATTTTTCACCTGGGTTAAAGCTCGGGACCACAGAGCTCCGGATATTAGCTCAAAGAAGAGAGCCTTTGATCGTGCTGCTAAGTCCTACAAAAAGTCGCTTAGGAAGGCTCGCTTCGACCGCATTGCTCATATTGGCAATAAGCTCTCAGCGCAGCCACCCGGTAGCAGATCTTTCTGGTCCCTTGCCAAATTGGTCGAGGCGAACTTCTGTTGGCCCATACTGCCTCCGCTGGTTAAGCCTGATGGAGCACTGGCTCATACGGCGAGAGAGACCACGATTCGTGTCTTGGAACTAGCAGTTCTACTCCACCTTATTTTCCTCATTGCAAAACTTTTATGCCGGAGGTTCGCATTAGGAACAAGGAGGTTCTGAGAGTACTATGTCGTCTGGAAGTGAATAAGGCTAGTGGCCCAGATGGTATACCAGCGATTGTTCTTAAGGCATGTGTGCCGATCCTACCAACTATCGGCCGATTTCAATAACCTCCATACTCTGCAAGATTATGGAGCGCGTATTAACTCGCGCCTCTTGGCTTACCTGGAAGGTAACGATCTCCCCAGTGACCGACGGTATGGGTTTCGCCGCAATTGGTCAACTGGTGACCTACTACTGTATGCCACTCATTTGTGGGGCGAGGCCCTCGAGAAAAATGGGGAAGCGATTGCCGTCTCTCTAGATGTCTCGAAGGCTTTCGATAGGGTATGGCACGCTGGCCTATTGAGTAAACTTCTAGGATACGGTATTTGCGCTGGCCTGACTGACTGGGTAAAAGACTTCCTGACTGAACGGTCCCCATGTGGATTAATGCCGGTGTTCTTCCTGGGTCTTTTCTCTCTGCAACTCTGTTCTTGCTGCATATTAACGATCTGCTGATGCCCGGTATCTGTAGGTATGCAGATGACAGCACAGTTGTGGAGAGATACCTGCCAGTTTTTTACTTTCTATGGGGTGACACCACCAACTTCCGCCCCGGGTGCCACCCAAGCTAGCTACGCCACTGAGTAGTGGCGCTGAGGGCACGAAAATCTCGAACTTGTATAGAAGTGATTGGCGTTCAAAAGGTTTTAATGAAATACGAAATGTATAATTATGGGTCTCAAAATATTTTAATGGTGTTAAATTTCGACTTGACGCGTTGTATAAAAACATAAACTTAGTTTGGGTACTATTGACGTCATACCGAGAAAATCATGGCAGTCGGTGCGTTCGATCACGTGATATACGGATAATAAAACTTCTATTTTAAATTAGAAATATAAAATTAATCTTACGTTTTTATGAAAAATAATACAAGTTTTGCATTCCTCGGTACAAAAACTGTATAAATAAAATGATTTCACATTTTTATGTTATGACATGAAATGGCCTATTGGCGCCTGATTTCAACATACAGTCATTAGCACTAAAGGAGGAAGAAGAAATACTATTCAACTCAATAAAATAAAGGGAAAATGGAGACTCTATAACGAAAAGGAATGATGATGATGTACGGACGACACCATATCAAGCTACGGTCTGTCGGAATTCCTTATTAGATTTTCAACTTTATCTTTAAAGCAGTAAGGCTTAAGGTTGGTTGGGAATATCTGACAGTTTGGAGTGACTTGGCCTGCTGTCCGTACTAATAAACAATGATGAAGATTGAAATTTATTTATTGCGTTAATTATTTATGATGATCTCAATTGTAAAGTTTTGCTTTATAGATTTGTATTGTTGTTTAGAGACTGTGGAGAAGGCTCCTAGGTAGTATCAAATAATTTAAACAGTTGAGTAGGTAAAATGTGTGTAATCCGTACCAAAACTTATGGAAGACAGCGAATGTTCAAGAACAGTATGACATTCGAATAAACTTAAAACTAAAATTTATCAGTTAGCAATGTAACAACCATGAACGTTGTTGCTGTGATGATGGCATCAGGAGCTTCGACATGCCCCTGGGCGTTGAAAGCCTTCCTTTCAACGATCATGACTCATCAGCAATCGGAAGCGGGAATATTTTCATAAAAGATCGTCGTACTACTCCGTTTGAGGTCTTAATCTCCACCACCGAGCTACTTGGTCAGATCCAGGATAAACTTTCACAATCCTACCCAACTTCCACTTGAGGGGTGATAGGTGATCCTCCTTCAACAGTACTAGCGTGTCGACCTTCAATGGATGGTTTGTAGTTTGCCATTTTGTCCTTTGCTGGAGTTCCGACACGTACTCTTTACTCCATCTTGTCCAAAATGCTGCCGCACTGCTCGATGCGATGGAATCGACTGAGATGGGTAGCGTTATGGTCTTGAAGATCCTTACTTGGCAAAAGTAAGAGGCCGTCCGATTAAAAATGTCCAGGAGTCAACGGCGTCATATCGTCTGGGTGCGACGACAAAGGCGGGAGTGGCCGTGAGTTTAAAATGGCTTCAATTTGCACCAAAGTTGAATTTAATTCCTCATAAGTAAGGTTACAATTTCCCAGCACTCTAAGTAAAGGTATTTAGTAGATTTAACACCCGCCTCCCAGATGCCACCGAAATGTGGTGAATAGGCAGGAATGAAATGAAAATCTATTCCTATATATTTGAAAGGTCACCAGATAAAGATTCAGAATTATCCTTTAAAAACTTAGCCAAATCATTGTATGCTCCGACAAAGGTGGTCCCGTTATCGGAATACATTTGAGCCGGTTTACCTCTGCGAGCTATTAACCTACGTAAAGCGGATAAATAAGCATTGCTCGTCATATCACCTACCAATTCTAAATGTATTGCCTTAGTGGTAAAACATATAAATAATGCTATGTAAACCTTAACGATTCGACAAACTCGTCCCTGACGACTAGCGGATGAAATGGGGCCCGCATAGTCTACACCAACAGTTTGAAAAGGACCCTCCTGGAGCTAGGCGCTGCTGTGGTAAATTACCCATTAATGGTGCTATGACTTTGTCTCTCATTCGAGAACACCTAACGCAGCGACGATAACAAGCCTTCGCTAGATGACGACCTCCTATTGGCCAGTAAACCTCTCTAATTGACGCTAACAATAATAGTGGCCCTGCGTGCATAAACCTTGCATGTTCAAATTCAAAAGCAAAATTGTAAAATGATTAGTGGACTGTAAAGAATTGAATGTTTTTAGAATAAATAAAGTTGAATTTTCAAGACGACCACCAACTCGCACTATTTTATGTTCATCTAAAACTACATTCAATTTTAGTAAACCATATACAACCATATTTTAAAATTCCATTTGAGACACTCTAATAATAACGTTCAGTGCTTTTTAATTCGGTCTCAGAAAGGTAAATGCTTTTAACCGACTTCAAAAAGGAGGAGGTTACTCAATTCGACCGTATATATGCTTTTTTTTTTTTTTTTTTTATATTTGTTCGCGCATAACTTCGTCGTTTATGAACCGATTTTGATAATTCTTTTTCTGTTGGAAAGAAGACGTTCCCAAGGTGGTCCCATGATAAGGATATCAGGGTTTGATGGTGGAAAACCAGAGAAAACAAGGAGAACTTTCAAAAGTTGCAGGGGCGATTAGTGCATTTCTTAGCATTTTCATTAAATATTATAAAGCACTACAATTTAATAAAGGTCTGGAGTAGATCTGATGATGGAGCCGGGAGACAGTCGAAGGAACTCCTCAACAATTCACAGCAGCTACTTTGTGTTTGGGCTCGATTAATTTGTATTGATAAGAACTTCACACCTAGATGGGTTGTGACTGTCATAAAAGCTCTGATGATGAAGACAAAGGCCAGTTCCGGGAACTCCTCAACGGTTTACAGTAGCTACTTTGTGGTTGGACTTCATTCATTTATATTGATGAGACCTTTGCACCCATTGGGATAAAATAATGGTCTGCAGTAAATTTGATGATGAAGACCATAGGCAGTTGAGGGAATACTTACGGGTAAAAATTAAAGTAAACAAAATTACGTCGTTTCCCAACTATATTTGCGTCAGCTTCCAGTCTGAACGGATGCAACTGAATACATAGTACTTTTAATAACTAAAAAGTGTAAAATAAAAACTTTTTTACAAAAAAACAACCGACTTCCAAAAACCACTACAAAGTGAAAAAATAACTAATTTCGGAAGTCGGTGTCAAAAAACGAATATACAAAACCAAAGACACCGACTTCCGAAATTAGTTATTTTTCACTTTGTAGTGGTTTTTGGAAGTCGGTTGTTTTTTTGTAAAAAAGTTTTTATAACTGGTCGTCGTCTACATGCATCAATAAATCGTAGCATGTATAAGCCCCGCACGATGATATTGCGATGGAACCTTGTCACAATAACAGCGTTGTGACGTCATCTGTCACACAAAAGGACAGCTAGCAAAAGAATGTTAAATGCAAAATTAATATTAGGGTTAAGGGTTTATTTGTATTTTATAATTTTATTACTCTTTATAAAGAGTGTATGTATAAATTAATATTAGGGTTAAGGGTTTATTTGTATTTTATAATTTTATTACACTCTTTATAAAGAGTGTATGTATAATAAAATTAATATTAATTTTGCATTTAACATTCTTTCGTAGGTATACCTACTCACCCATATTCTGACAAATAAACTTTCATTATTAAGAATTTCAAGGAAATAATTTTTGTAGACGTAAGAAAAATATACTTATTCGTATATCTTTCTTACATGTATACTATTTTTTTCTAACTACATTTCTGTTAATTTGCGAGCGGGAATTGAACCAGAGTCCACTGTGTAGTAGTCATGTTTTAATTACTACCTACATCTATCAGCTTATAAATAAAACCAGGATAATATGTAAAAAATGTATATAGTCTTCCGAATCATAACTGCTTTCTGTGTCTGTCGTTTCCGATTCACTATCGTCGCCGTATTTATGACAAATAACTCGTCAGTTATTCGATCTTTATCCCAGTATTTATTCCTCTTCAAGCCGTTTAACATGATTGACTTCCTTTCGCCAGTCATCTGGAGTTATTGACGCCAACGATTCCAACGTCAGAGCTTCAATGCGACTTTCCAACTGCTCCACATTCTTTTCTGACACCCTTATCTTTACCAGGTTCCAGATATACTCAATGGGGTTGAGGTCGCAGTTGTAAGGTGGTAATCTAACGACTTCATGGCCATTGCCAGCTATTAAATTGTCAATTTTATAATTTTTCGGCGGTCTGTGCCGTTTAATTAATAAATACAGTTCAGGTTTTGTAGTGTCGTTGGGAAAGTCTCAACAATCAACTGTTTTTTATTGTTCATACTTGGTGGCCTATTCTCATCCCTACTGTGATAAGGGGCGTTGTCCATCACAATTTTAGAGTTGCATGGTATGTTGGGTACTATTTTTTCTGTAAGCCTCTTGGTGAAATTCTCAGCATTCATTTGATCATAGTAATCCCCCGTTTTGGTGTCTGCTTTAAACATTAAAAGGGCATTGTCAACAAAATCGCTTTAACTTCCCGCGTGAACTATTATCCATCGGCGGCCGGGACTGTCGTTCCGTCTCACTCCATCGGTTGTTGTTTGCCAACATTTTTCTACCGTGTAGTGTGCATGTATCCACGTTTCGTCGAGATAAATAACGGGTCTTTTGTTATTACCAAGCGAGTCATTTTCTTTCATACGTCGTAAATATTTAGCCCTCCACGCTTGAATTTGGGGTCTTTGAATTAGGGCGTCTTTTTTGGTAGCATCGTTTAAATTAGTAGCCTAAATCACATTTAATTATTTTTCTTAATGTAGTTTCACTACCAGTATAATTAAGGTCTACTTTTGAAGCCGCCAAGATTTTGCGCATTGTGGGTATTTCTCTCCTCACCGTACACATTGAATCTATAATATTTCTTAAAGCTGTTATGGAAAACCCGTCGAAATATTTCTTCTTTTGTCTTTTTCCTTTAGTAGGAGTTCTCATTTTGCTGCCACTGGCTGTTGCTGACTCATGCTCTCATCTCAATTTCGTCACAGTATTTTTTGCAACGCCTGTGGCACATGCCACACACTCCGTGACTTTGATAGAATTTTGCAAAATATTTTTAATAACTGTAAGCAGTTGCTTCGGTATTAAAATGTCCGAAGCACTTCATAAAGCACGGTTTATACTTTCAAGAACTAACTTACAGTCCTCTTTCTCTTTAACAAAATAATTGTCCACTTTAATTATAATTTCACGAGTACGACTTAATTTAATAAAATTAATTAATTTCTTACTCATTTTAACGAGTAACAGTTAACAAAACTAAACAACAAAACTCAAGAACAACAATAAAACAGGATAACAAAAACAAAAAGCTAACAAAAATATTCGATGTGTGTAAGTGGGTAAGCGCGGACTGAATTTGCGAACGGTACCGACGGTGCGAGTTCGACTACGTCACCAAGATGGCCGCCAATCGCAATATCATCGTGCGGGGCTTATACGACATTTTTTAACACACTTGCGAGGAAACAGAAAAAAAGATATTCAGAATATAAGCCCCGCACGATGATATTGCGATGGAACCTTGTCACAATAACAGCGTTGTGACGTCATCTGTCACACAAAAGGACAGCTAGCAAAAGAATGTTAAATGCAAAATTAATATTAGGGTTAAGGGTTTATTTCTATTTTAAAATTTTATTACACTCTTTATAAAGAGTGTATGTATAAATTAATATTATGGTGGGTTTATTTGTATTTTATAATTTTATTATACATACACTCTTTATAAGGAGTGTATGTATAATAGTGTATCAATTTTGCATTTAACATTCTTTCGTAGGTATACCTACTCACCCATATTCTGACAAATAAACTTTCATTAAAAATATACCTAATCGTATATCTTTCTTACATGTATACTATTTTTTTCTAACTACATTTCTGTTAATTGGCGAGCGGGAATTGAACCAGAGTCCACTGTGTAGTAGTCATGTTTTAATTACTACTTACATCTATCAGCTTATAAATAAAACCAGGATAATATGTAAAAAAATGTATATAGTCTTCCGAATCAGAACTGCTTTCTGTGTCTGTCGTTTCCGATTCACTGTCGTCGCCGTATGTATGACAAATAACTCGTCAGTTATTCGATCTTTATTCCAATATTCCTCTTCAAGCCGTTTAACATGATTGACTTCCTTTCGCCAGTCATCTGGAGTTATTGATGCCGACGCCTCCAACGTCATAGCTTCAATGCGACTTTCCAACTGCTCCACATTCTTTTCTGACACCCTCATCTTTACCAGGTTCCAGATGTACTCAATGGGGTTGAGGTCGCAGTTGTAAGGTGGTAATCTAACGACTTCATGGCCATTGCCAGCTAATAAATTGTTAATTTTATAATTTTTCGGCGGTCCGTGCGTTTAATTAATAAATACAGTTCAAGTTTTGTACTGTCGTTAGGAAAGTCGATGTTGTGAGCTTGTAGCCACTCAACAATCAACTGTTTTTATTGTTCATACTTGGTGGCCTATTCTCATCCCTACTGTGATAAGGGGCGTTGTCCATCACAATTTTGGAGTTGCGTGGTATGTTGTGAGTTTGTAGCCACTCAACAATCAACTGTTTTTTATTGTTCATACTTGGTGGCCTATTCTCATCCCTACTGTGATAAGGGGCGTTGTCCATCACAATTTTGGAGTTGCGTGGTATGTTGGGTACTAATTTTTCTGTAAGCCACTTGGTGAAATTCTCAGCATTCATTTAATCATAGTAATCCCCCGCTTTGATGTCTGCTTTAAACATTAAAAGGGCATTGTCAACAAAACCGCTTTAACTTCCCGCATGAACTATTATCCATCGGGGGCCGGGGCTGTCGTTCCGTCTCACTCCATCGGTTGCTGTTTGCCAACATTTTTCTACCGTGTAGTGTGCGTGTATCCACGTTTCGTCGAGATAAACAACGGGTCTTTTGTCTTTTATTTTTCACCAAGCGAGTAATTTTCTTTCATACGGCGTAAATATTTAGCCCTCCACGCTTGAATTTGGGGTCTTTCGATTAGGGCCAGTCTTTTTTGGTAGCATCGTTTAAATTGGTAGCCTAAATCACATTTAATTATTTTTCTTAATGTAGTTTCACTACCAGTATAATTAAGGTCTACTTTTGAAGCCGCCAAGATTTTGCGCATTGTGGGTATTTCTCTCCTCACCGTACACATTGAATCTATAATATTTCTTAAAGCTGTTAAGGAGAACCCGTCGAAATATTTCTTCTTTTGTCTTTTTCCTTTAGTAGGAGTTCTCATTTTGCTGCCACTGGCTGTTGCTGACTCATGCTCTCGTCTCAATTTCGTCACAGTATTTTTTGCAACGCCTGTGGCACATGCCACATACTCCGTGTCTTTGACAGAATTTTGCAAAATATTTTTAATAACTATAAGCAGTTGCTTCGGTATTAAAATGTCCGAAGCACTTTTTAAAGCACGGTGACTTACTTTCAAGAACTAACTTACAGTCCTCTTTCTCTTTAACAAAATAATTGTTCAGTTTAATTATAATTTCACGAGCACGACTATTAATTTCTTACTCATTTTAACGAGTAACAGCTAACAAAACTCAAGAATAACAATAAAACAGGATAACAAAAACAAAAAGCTAACAAAAATATTCGATGTGCGTAAGTGGGCAAGCGCGGACTGAACTTGCGAACGGTACCGACGGTGCGAGTTCGACTACGTCACCAAGATGGCCGCCAATCGCAATATCATCGTGCGGGGCTTATAAGCTACCGCACGCCTGAGCCGATTAACATTAGAGAAACGCTTAAAATTAATAAAATTATTATTTTGCACTTCCTCCATTTGTGCAATACAGGTTAATTCGGCACATGTTTCTGAAAGTGATTCCGAATAAACCAAATTTACGGGCCAGTTTACTGCAGGCACCATTAGGAAACCTGGCCCTGACCACCAAATGTTAAGTGACTGAATTGTCTCAACACTAACACCACGTGAAATATAGTCAGCTGGGTATACTCAGTGGGAACGTGCCGCCACACACAGTTGCCAGCTATATATAAAATCTCACCAATGCAATTACGTACAAATGTGTGTAATTTACATGGCAACATTGTCAACCAACCCAGTAAAATTGTGGACTCAATCCAGATGATGATGTACGGACGACAGCAGGTCAAGCCACCCCAAACTGTCAGATATTCCCAATCAACCTTGAGCCTTAATGCTTAAGAAATAAAGTTGAAAATCTAATAAGGAAATCTGACGTAGTAGCCCGATGTGCCGTAGTCGGTACATGTTGCTTTAATTTGCAATGACTTCACTACCTTACTATAAAGCCATGCACCTACTAACGCTCCGCAGAGCTCAAGCCTCAACAAATAAATAACAAAGCATTTTTAAACTAATAACGACAGAAGAAACAATGCCCAAAGGGTCGAATATTTGTGAAATGGTTAATAGAAAGCATACCACGTTTTCTGCACACTAATTTTGTATCGGCGATCGACTGCGTGTGGTATTTTCTAAGAAATGATTATCACATAATTTATGTTCAGATGATATAGCGGAACATTCATTAACGTCCTTTAAACTCTGAAAATGTTTGGGAGTGGTCGAATCAAACTGAACAAAATTACAAATTTATATTCAGATGATATAGCGGAACATTCATTAACGTCCTTTAAACTCTGAAAATGTTTGGGAGTGGTCGAATCAAACTGAACAAAATTACAAATTTATATTCAGATGATATAGCGGAACATTCATTAACGTCCTTTAAACTCTGAAAATGTTTGGGAGTGGTCGAATCAAACTGAACAAAATTACAAATTTATATTCAGATGATATAGCGGAACATTCATTAACGTCCTCTAAACTCTGAAAATGTTTGGGAGTGGTCGAATCAAACTGAACAAAATTACAAATTGTGTTTGATCTAGGACGTACGTTATCATTAATTAACGGGCCAGAAACTATCCACCCAAACCTAGTTTCGAAAAGTGTAGGTTTTCCGGTTCCTAAAGATATCCTTCGTGATCCCACACGTCCCAAAAAACGTCAGCACCAATAATATCATGTCAACAGACGCGGGCGTGTGAAAGTGTGGATCGGCTAAACATACATCAGTAGGTATATTAAGAGTGCTTATGTCGACTGAATGACACGGAACGTTGTCTGTTATCGACGGCAAAACAAAGCATCGTAAGTCAGTTACAAAAGTTCCATCCAATGACTTTAAAGATACCCTACACATTTTATTTATTTGCGACGTAACATTATTAATACCTACAACTGATTTATTTATAGTTGTAAAGGGCAGATTTAATTGACGATACAATTTATTCGTCATAAGACAGGAAGTGCTACCACTATCTAGAATAGCACGAACTAAGTGCTCGCGATTATTTGAATCATATAGCTTGATTAATACCGTCGATAACAGAACGTCAACGCGATGTCCGTGTCCTTGGTGACTGGAGGCCGCGACGCTCGCCGACAGTGTCAAGCTGGGATTCACATCGATAGAAGTGGTGGGGAGCGCGCTGCTGGTATGGTTATCACTATCAGCTCGCCCGCCAGGCACAACCGGCTTAGTCTTATTGGAATCTGCCACATGTATGAGAGTGTTATGACGCCGCTTACATAATTTGCAACCGGGCTTCTTACAGTGATTAGCGTAGTGTCCACTGCAAAAACAATTAAAGCATACCTTAAAACTAGGTAATAATTGAAGTCGTGCTTCGTTGCTCAATGCTAAAAATTGCGGACAATTATTAAGCTTGTGATCGTCACTGCATTTGGGACACTTCGCTGAACTCTGGCTGATTGTGTTATTATTTTTAGGAGTACCGTCTAATGAAACCATAGTTTTATGCTTAATCATCCCATCTCCGTTCCACCAGCGGACGACCCGTCGTACGGCTGGTTTCCACCCTTACGTTGTTAACACCACTACGATCCGGACGAAGCGTTTCGCCTCCTCCTTTATACCGCGTACATCGAGGGACTGGAACAATTTGCCCGCGGCGGTGTTTCCGTCGGACTACAATTTGAGTGTCTTCAAGGCTAGAGTGAATAGGCTCTTAATAAACTAGGGCGCTTTACCATCAACGATTGCGTCACTGCTTACCATCAGGCAGGATTGCGGTCAAGCGCTGGTTTATAATATTTAAAAAAAAAAAAAAAACGACCTAGTGTTTAAGTTTCTCTGGGTAGTTAAGTGCTGTGTATTACTGTGACATTCTATAGATTCGACTAGGTCAGAGCGAATCTTCATGAACTGAATGAAATGTTGAAGTGTGATTGTATGATCCTTGGTGATACGTCCTTTGTACTCCTCCCATTCACGCAGTGTTTTGGTATCTAACTTGTGTGACATGATGTGAATGAGTAGCGTATCCCAATACTGTATAGGTTCTCCTAAGGACTCCAATGCACGAAAATTCTTATTAAACTGATCCATAAGACGTTTTAGGTTAGCAGAAGACTCGTGTTACTGGCTCGATATTAAATAACGCCGAAACGTGATTGTGAACTAATAAACGTTTATTATCGTAGCGGTTACACAACAATTGCCAAGCTATACTATAGTTTGTCGTACAGAACTGAATTGAGTTAATTACCACAGCAGCTGAACCTTCCAAAGACGCTCTCAAGTAGTGATATTTGTTGATGATATCTATACTTTGATTTGAGTGAATCAAAATATCAAAAGTATCACGAAACTCTAGCCAATTATCATATGACCCGTCGAACTTGGGCAGCTGTATGGTAGGCAATTTGATGGGCTTGACATTACCGCTATTACTGCCACTATGAGAGCAACACTCACTAGGAACTGGAGGTTTTTTATGATGGGACACTATTTCCTGAGCATGACAGAGGAGTTTATAATATCTAGACTCGAATTCATCTCTTTCTGCCATTTGGGCCTCGTAATCTGAAATACATTCGAGCCTCGTTTGTGTCTCGTCATAGTTAGCATACAATGATTCTAGCTAACCTATACGCATTTCAATTTCGCTGATATCTTTAGATGTTATAGATGACATATCTAGTGACTTTAAAAATCCAGAAAAGATGGTGATACGACCTTTGTAGCTACAGCGTTTTTTAATAAGGTCTGCTATTTCCTTGGCTACTTCTACATCGGCCTTTTCACCTTTCGTAGACATCATGGGTGACGGTTGATAAACCCTGGAATTTTAACAATAAAAATCAATGACTAGATTAAGTTGTCAACTATTCACCTAGACTTTGAGCAGGTCAGTTTTGGAAATAATAAACTAGATCACAACAATAATAAAGATTCCTACTCGTAACTGCAATAATAAGGTTTATATTATAATATAATGAATAAACACAATATAATAAAAAATATACTGGTACCTACTTAAGCCTACCTGTCGATACATAAAATGAGAAAGTACGAAAAAACTTTTAAATAGTTCAAATGAACAATGTGTTCAATTAATGAACAATTAAATAAAACCAAATTAAATGTAACATAATTAGACTAAAAAATGATTAAAGTTAATCATAACTTGCTCAATGACACAGCACATTTCGGCACAGTAAAATAACAATTTGTGCAAGTACTAACCTTTTTATAATTAATTAATTACACTTATATACTACCTTTAGGAGTGTTGGGTTATAATAACAACATAAACAGTGGAATTTAATGTCCAAGCCACTTTTGCAAGCACCACTAGAACTCGTTCACGTTGTCGTTACCCGTCGGAAATTTTCAACAATTATTATAAAATTTCTTCAAATTATTGCTGATTATTGCTGATATTCATATAATTTTATGAATCCGGCTCGAAGGACCATGGAGAAGGCTCCTAGGTGTGTAAATAATTTAAACACAGTCGAGTAGGTAAATGCGTGTAATCCGTACCAAAACTTATGGAAGACAGCGAATGTTCAAGAACAGTATGACATTCGAATAAACTTAAAAACTAAAATTTATCAGTTAGCAATGTAACAACGATGAACGTTGTTGCTGCGATGATGGCACCAGGAGCTTCGACAGACTGCATTACTAAATTACTCATTTAACAACTACTATTTAATTTATGATTATTTATTCAAAGCGGCCAATGTGATTAAATTAAATTTATTGAAAGGGAGAGATGTGATGTATTATAGATATTACAATTAAAATGTGCTCCTGCGACACCCGGCGGTAGGGGGCATTACGTTGCCGGCAGTCCCAGCGAATGGACGTGCCGCGCCGCACTAAGTGATTGATTTCTGTGTTTTATTTCTAAACCACCCGACCCAAGCGAAAGACATAACACGATGAATTCTTCTATAGTTCTATATTCGTCGTCATGTCAATAGTTACTCCCTTTACAACCATATTATCCTGTATATGTACAGTGCATCCATCGTTTCTTTAGTTTTCCCTTACACTTTAGAGGTAGCCATTTTTGTTAAAACAAATTCACACCTATTTAAACGATTAGATGAAATAGTACCACGCAATAGGCGCGACAATAGTAGGATATGCGGTCTTCCTTCGAGAACAGCCCTTATGCGCAAAAGTGTTTTTTGTATGGCTCCATCCATATTTAATAAAATACCTAAAAGTTGGAGAGAACTGCCCTTGGTCCGTTTCAAAAATAAGCTGAGATTTTTTTTAATTAGTAAAACTTATTACAATCTGCAAGATTTTTTGAATGAAAAAGACTTTTCTGTTCCGACGACTAATATACATGTATAATAATAACAATGAATAATGTGAACTTTCATTAACTTTAATAATATAACTTTTATTTAATTACCTACCTATTTGACATAATTGAATATACTGTGATGTAATTTACTTTTGACTTTAGCTTTTTTCTTGACTGTATA
The DNA here is from genome assembly GCA_017933935.1 of Sesamia nonagrioides. Lineage (NCBI taxonomy): Eukaryota > Metazoa > Arthropoda > Insecta > Lepidoptera > Noctuidae > Sesamia > Sesamia nonagrioides. The sequence continues at coordinate 956,659 of JADWQK010002392.1, read as the reverse complement.
TTTGTATTATAATGTTATCTTGACATCAATATTATTATTCGTTTGCTTTGTATTTTGTTGTGAGACTTAAAACGACTATTATACCAATTATGTAAAATGTAACTCTAAACCTAGAACATTTGTACGCCGTGATTGGCAAAACATGGACGCTCACAGTATATATTTTCAATACCTTGCATGTCTGTCAAATCAGTTAATGTAAACGCATGTTTGACAAATAAATGATCTTTATCTATTATCTTTATCACTTATTTCTTTCATTCACAGAAAAAATGTCTTCAAAACATTTACCTCATTCTTCCACATACTATGCTTTTCGCTTTGGTAAATTTAAAGCGCTCTACACACCAAAGCCGCTTAGCGGCATATATCAGCAACATTTTGCCGGCGGGCTAGGTTTGCGGCTTAAGTCAATGCAAGTCTTAAAACGTTGCCGGCGGCATGTCGGCGACTCGACATCAGAAAGTTATTTGACAGTTAAAATACTAGCACGTCACTACAGCTGAAATGTCGCTGGGTAACTGAGCGCTTGCGCACGCTAGCCGCCGGCAAGCCGCCGACGTGTCGGCGAGCAACACACGCGGGCGAAGGTTACCGACATGCTTCTTTCAACATAAGTATATATAAGTGTTGTGTCGGCGGATAGGCGGCTTTGGTGTATAGTGCACTTAACAACATATAACAGACCAAAAATAAGTTTTCTGCGACTGTATTGCCCGTAGCAGCAAGCAGAGATGTATTACTTTTTCTTCTACCGTCTAGAAAATATTCAAACGCTTTTGTTTCTATTATCAAAGACGGAAAATGAATGCTGCAGCTAGCTCCTGCATAAAAGAAACCCAGTATTATCTTTCGTTCAAGCACTGTAGCACAAAGCGAAAGGATCTCTAGAACGAATATAAGTGATGGCACAGACAAGATTTATTGTACATCACAATACGCCTTTGATATAGAGGACTACACAGACCGGACTTAAACGGGCATACGGGACGCCGCAGCGAGTTGTGCTAGATACTTTTTCTCTTATCTTACATTATACAGAGCATACGCTGTTTTTCAAGACGATAGATGATAAACTATACTCGGTTCGTAACGGTTAAGTTCTTTTTTTACATATATAAAAAAAAAAAAACTTTCCCCCTACTAGGAATTACACCAGTATCGTTGGCGCGTTTATAAACATTTACATTCATATACACCAAAAGCCAGACCCGGAATAGGTAGCTGTAGGCCATACAAACAATTGTTCCGTGCGGGAATCGAACCCGCGATACGCAGCGATCGTTCAGCCACTACACCAACTGGCAGCCTAATTGCGTAACACTCTATTACTATTAATTGGAGTCATTCTGAAGTCAAATGCTAATCCATTGCTCCGTATGTTCGGAAAGTGTGTCTGCTCAACAACGTAAATAACGCAATGAATGTTGTTGAACTGTAAAAATGAAACCCATTGCTACTGATAGTATGTTACGAAATTATCCTGCAGGTCGACAAACAAAAACTTCAACACAGTCATATCAAGCGACTAAACAGTTCTGTTCAGTTGTCATGCTACTTCACAATAGGGATGTTTCCTGGCTAAAAAAAAATGATTGTCCGTCATTCAGATTAAAGAAAAATATTGGATATATATATATTTTTTTTTTATTAGTTATAAACTAGTGCTTGACTGCAATCCCGCCTGATGGTAAGCAGTGATGCAATCGTTGATGGTAAAACGCACTAGCTTAGTAAGCCAATTCACTCAAAGAAACTGAGTGAATAGGAAGGAAGACGGCAGTTGAGCGAGGTGATGCAATGTTTAACCCAACAACACGACCAACGATGCTGCGCCAGAGGATGATCTGGAGACCCTCCACGACCAAACTCCCGACACAACAACATTAGGCACATCGTACCCGGTATACATCGCAACACAACTGCTCAGACCCGTCCTCCGTACGGCTTCACCAGACATCATGCCGGAACACGACGAATCGCTTGGCGGCAAGACTTTGTCTGAATACGTACGTCGTGTTTGTTTGGATACGTATATTTTGTTTTATCAAATTAATAAAAAGTGACAAGTATAAAAGGCATCAAAGATCAGAAGTCGGGGCTGGTGACAAACGTATCCAATATTTTTCTATAATCTGAATGACGGACTAAAAAGAATATTTTTTTTTACCCAGGAAACATCCCTATTGGCGAAAACCTTTCCACACATAATTGCACATCGAGATAGGAAATTATTTCAAATTTAAAGTAAATTTGTGAGTGCCCAATTTGTTTTTTAGAGATATTGTCAAGCGGTTGTTAGACTCTCTATGTGACCAGATAGCTAGGCCATACCATAGTCAAAGAAATTATCGCAATACAACGGATTCCACGACTACTAGACGGTACGACCTCGAGGAGGGTATTTATTTTCTTATCAAGGGTTGGCAAGTTATTTTTCACTCATTTATTTTGTTGTTTTATTACATGGTGGCCTAGTGGTTAAAACACAAGCTGTGCGGAAATTAGCGAGATTTAAGGGCAATAAAAAGGCAGCAGGCAAGCGTAACGTTTATGAGATTCTATTTCTTGTGAAAATGACATAATAGTGAAGCAGGTACTTAATAAAAGAACATAACAGTTACGAGGACGGAACACTTAAAGCTATGAATATTTGAACAGGCGCTTCAACACCAGCCTCTCAAGTATGAGTGTGCGGGTTCGATTCTAGGTCAGGCAAGTACCAATGTAACTTTTATAAGTTGTATGTACTTTCTAAGTATGTCTTGGACACTAATGACTGATTATAAGGTGAAGGAAAACATCTTGAGGAAACCTGGACTTTAAGTCTGAAATCGCCAACCCGCACTGAGCAAGCGTGGTGATTACGCTCAATCCTTCTCTGTATGAGAGGAGACCTGTGCCCAGCAGTGGGACGATAAGAGGCTGATGATGATGATGATGATACATTTAAGAACATACTATTATCGTAAAAATATTATCCTGATTGAAAATAAACAGTACTACGTAACCAATATACGTAACGAATCTATTTTTTTAAATGCTTTTCTTGAATCAGTTCTTTTTTTTTTTTGCTTAGGTAGCAGAATCGAGTGCCAAAATAGTAAAACCACAAATACTCTATCCCCCCTATATCTTAGAAAATTGGACAGCATCTTCAAAACTCTCCCTCGACCGAATATAGAAAAGTAGGGCGCTCGATTCAAATAACCGAACTCCGATAAGATAAACGTGTAAATTCAAGAATCGCAAACTTTAAAATGTTTTGTGCATTTGGGGAAACTGCTGCAAATGGTATCAACCGTTGGTTACACGTACGTTACTTTTGAAAATTCATAAAACCGGCTGATTATTACTATAAACTAGTACTTGATGATAAGCAGTGATGCTATCGTTGATAGTAAAGCGCGCTAGTTTATTAAGCCTATTCACTTAAAAAACTTAGTGAATAGGAGCGAAGACGGCAGTTGAGCGAGGAGATGCAATGTTAAACCCAACAACACGACCAACGATGCTGCACCAGAAGGAGATTAATCTGGAGACCCTCCACGATCAAACTCTCAACACAACAACATTAGGCGCATCGTACCCGGCATAGGTATATCGCAACACAAATGCTCAGACCCGTCCTCCGTACGGCTTCAGCAGACATCATGCTGGAACACGACGAATCGCTTGGCGGCAAGTCTTTGTCTGGTGGGTGGTAACTTTTGCCGACAGCCGATGTTATGGCTTGGAACCGATATCATAAGTACAGGTTCAGTACCTGTCTTTGTCATTAACCTACCTGGGTACCGTTTCCAGGCAATTATCAAGTGCCGTTAGTAACCGGTTGATACAACTTTTATATATATTGTAAGCATAAACGATAAAATAAACCTGAATTTCATATTCTGCTTCTTCCAGTGCCTCTTCAATCCTGAAGGTTGGCTGTCAGCTTCTTGTATTCGGTCTTGTCAACCGCGAGTCGGAACAGTGTTTCGACGGAAGTAATGCCGATCCACTCCCTGATGTTTCACAGCTACGATTTTACTCTTTCCTCCAGAGCGCCTCTTCCGTTCTACCTTGCCCATCATAATCAGTTGGAGTAGCGCATATATATCGTGTCGGAGCACGTGGCCAAGATATTCTATTTTGCGTTTTCGTTTTTGCGAATTTTATGTAAAATTGTTTTAACAAAATATTTACAGAAATTTGTAAAAATTGAATATCCCTTGGCATTGCTGATGTGTGTATTATAAATAACCCTTTCACGTAACAAGCCATGGTTAAAAAACCAGTCATTTGTTTTTGAGTTATTAGTAAACTCTGGCAGGGCTAAGGGTTGCTCTAAAGAGTTGTTCCGTCATGATGTCTGGTGAAGCCGTATGGAGGACGGGTCTGAGCAGTTGTGTTGCGATGTGTACCGGGTACGATGCGCCAAATATTTTTGTGTTGGGAGTTTGGTCGTAGAGGGTCTCCAGATCAATCTCCCTCTGGCGTAGCATCGTTGGTCGTGTTGTTGGGTTTATCATTGCATCACCTCGCTCAAATGCCGTCTTCCTTCCTATTCACTAAGTTTTTTGAGTGAATATGCTTAAAAAACTAGCGCGCTTTGCCATCAACGATTGCATCACTGCTTACCATCAGGCGGGATTGCGGTCAAGCACTAGTTTATAATTATTAAGAAAAAAGGTACCATGACCACTAGAAACTTATAATTGGTCTGCTATCCATAGCTTGTCACTAAAAACTTAGAAGAGTTTTTAGAAAGCTAGCAAAGCGGAAAAAATTAGACCACGACAAAGAAAAACAGAGTATTTATTTTTCTTCCTTGGCAATATTTATTTTACTTTGTGTCAGACAAACCACAATTCATTCTTTGTCTATTTTCTTTGCAACACAATAAATTGTATTTGTTACACAGAAATTTTATCTCAAGTTTGTCTCCAGACTTGCTGTGTATCTACTGTCTGACTGAACTGTTGGTACTTACATAGCAAATATTACAGAAGCTTAATATCTTTCAATCTTAAGAATTTAAAAACTTAATTACTGTAACTCATCATTATCATCTCAGCGTTAATCCCCAGTCGCATCCGAAGCTTTTTTCAGGAGTCTGGGGTCCGCTTTACCAGTCTAACCGTTGATTTGGCTAAACTAGTGCGATTTACCATCAACGATTGCGTCACTGCTTACCATCAGGCGCGATTGCGGTCAAGCGCTAGTTCATATTTTATAAAAAAAAAAAAACAAAACTTTCGATATTTTCGGTGAAGCGACTACCGTCTGATTTCCATAATCCCAAGGCGATATCGAAGCATTGCAGTCAGACCAATTGCTGGACTTTTGAAGGCTCCAACAACCCGTTCCGACTGCCGTTAAATGGCCGTATGGCAACCGGGACCGGCTTAACGTGCTTTCCAAGGCAGGACCAGACCAGTGCAAATATGCATACAAATATTTGCACTGCGCTAGGATCGACCTGCGCCTTCTTGTGCATCGGCCACGTTTGCTACCGCTACGCCACGGAGGCTGTCAATGTATATATTTAAGTATACTTATGTAATTATTTTTGGATTTTATATTCTTCATCACATTCATATTTTTTCTCCTTGTTCTTACATACTATTGTCTACATTTCTGTTTTACTTCGACTTTCGCAGGTCTGCTGGAAGAAATTTCCCTTAACAATTTTTTATTTATTTACTGTTAGCTTGCAACACACTCCTCTCTCACTGCTCACTCCCCCCACTGCTGGACAAAAGCCTATGACTATAACCCCATGACTCCCAGCTCTATCGATCCAGGGCTAAAGTAGACCACTGTTTTGACCAGCTTGACCCGCCATCTTCTTCGGGGACTGAAGCAGATGCCTTCTGGCTGCGTCAAGGCTCCATGTGGTGGTTATTATTGTTTCACAGATAATTGAGTAAATGGGAAACGTGGCCAGTTCGGCTTAGCGGCTTTTGGAGGAATGTCAGTAATATATAATCTGGAACGTTTTGTGGTGATACGAATATGGTCTGTTAATTTGACACCTACAATATGTATTGCGCTGATTAAGGAAGGATGTCTTATTTCCATGATAATATTTAAATAACACGATACCTGTTATGAGTTTACAAATAAAGTGATATGAAGAAAGTAGTACAAACGTACAGTCAAAAATGAAAAAAAAAATAGACTATCCATATCCATATAAAAAGTAAAAAAAAAACAGGAATAAAAAAATGTCTAATCCATTGTAAAACTCAACTTTTTGTTAAAATATGGGATAAATAGTGAAATTTTAGCAATTTGTATTTTTGAATAAATTTTTGGTTTATCTAATGGTTATTTTTTACTACTAGTTCATTATTAGGTGATTAGTAATTAGCTATTATATTATTAGATAAACTAATAAATTTCCAAAGCTTGGAACACAGGCGTAGAGTAGCCAGCCTTACGGTGTTCTCTAGGATGCATTATGGCGAATGTGCGAGGGAATTACATCACCATCATCGTCATCATCTCAGCGTTAATCCCAGTCGCATCCGAAGCCTTTTCAGCTTTGGAGTCTGGGGTCCGCTTTACCATTCTAACTGCTGATTTTGGCTAAACTTCAATATTTTCCTTGAAGCGACTGCCGTCTGACCTCCACAACCCGAAGGCGATATTTAAGCATTGTAGTTAGACCAATTGTTAGACTTTTGAGGGCTCCAACAACCCGTAACGACTGCCATTAGATGTTGGTATGGCGACCGGGACCAACGGCTTTACATGCTTTTTGCACGACCAGACCAGTGCAAATATTCATTTTCAGGCATACAAATATTTGCACTGTGCGGGGATCGAAACCGCGCCTCCTTGCGCAACGGCCGCGTTCGCTGCCGCTACGCCACAGAGGCTGTCGAGCGCAGGAATTACATATGTATAAGCCCCGCACGATGATATTGCGATTGGCGGCCATCTTGGTGACGTAGTCGAACTCGCACCGTCGGTACCGTTCGCAAATTCAGTCCGCGCTTACCCACTTACGCACATCGAATATTTTTGTTAGCTTTTTGTTTTTGTTATCCTGTTTTATTGTTGTTCTTGAGTTTTGTTGTTTAGTTTTGTTAACTGTTACTCGTTAAAACGAGTAAGAAATTAATTAATAGTCGTACTCGTGAAATTATAATTAAAGTGGACAATTATTTTGTTAAAGAGAAAGAGGATTGTAAGTTAGTTCTTGAAAGTATAAACCGTGCTTTATGAAGTGCTTCGGACATTTTAATACCGAAGCAACTGCTTACAGTTATTAAAAATATTTTGCAAAATTCTATCAAAGTCACGGAGTGTGTGGCATGTGCCACAGGCGTTGCAAAAAACACTGTGACGAAATTGAGCCGAGAGCATGAGTCAGCAACAGCCAGTGGCAGCAAAATGAGAACTCCTACTAAAGGAAAAAGACAAAAGAAGAAATATTTCGACGGGTTTTCCATAACAGCTTTAAGAAATATTATAGATTCAATGTGTACGGTGAGGAGAGAAATACCCACAATGCGCAAAATCTTGGCGGCTTCAAAATTAGACCTTAATTATACTGGTAGTGAAACTACATTAAGAAAAATAATTAAATGTGATTTAGGCTACTAATTTAAACGATGCTACCAAAAAAGACGCCCTAATTCAAAGACCCCAAATTCAAGCGTGGAGGGCTAAATATTTACGACGTATGAAAGAAAATAACTCGCTTGGTAATAACAAAAGACCCGTTATTTATCTCGACGAAACGTGGATACATGCACACTACACGGTAGAAAAATGTTGGCAAACAACAACCGATGGAGTGAGACGGAACGACAGTCCCGGCCGCCGATGGATAATAGTTCACGCGGGAAGTTAAAGCGGTTTTGTTGACAATGCCCTTTTAATGTTTAAAGCAGACACCAAAACGGGGGATTACTGTGATCAAATGAATGCTGAGAATTTCACCAAGTGGCTTACAGAAAAAATAGTACCCAACATACCACGCAACTCTAAAATTGTGATGGACAACGCCCCTTATCACAGTAGGGATGAGAATAGGCCACCAAGTATGAACAATAAAAAACAGTTGATTGTTGAGACTTTCCCAACGACACTACAAAACCTGAACTGTATTTATTAATTAAACGGCACAGACGGCCGAAAAATTATAAAATTGGCAATTTATTAGCTGGCAATGGCCATGAAGTCGTTAGATTACCACCTTACAACTGCGACCTCAACCCCATTGAGTACATCTGGAACCTGGTAAAGATAAGGGTGTCAGAAAAGAATGTGGAGCAGTTGGAAAGTAGCATTGAAGCTCTGACGTTTGAGTCGTTGGCGTCAATAACTCCAGATGACTGGCGAAAGGAAGTCAATCATGTTAAACGGCTTGAAGAGGAATAAATATTGGAATAAATATCGAATAACTGACGAGTTATTTGTCATAAATACGGCGACGATAGAGAATCGGAAACGACAGACACAGAAAGCAGTTATGATTCGGAAGACTATATTCATTTTTTTACATATTATCCTGGTTTTATTTATAAGCTGATAGATGTAGGTAGTAATTAAAACATGACTACTACACAGTGGACTCTGGTTCAATTCCCGCTCGCAAATTAACAGAAATGTAGTTAGAAAAAAATAGTATACATGTAAGAAAGATATATGAATAAGTATATTTTTCATACGTCTACAAAAATTATTTCCTTGAAATTCTTAATAATGAAAGTTTATTTGTCAGAATATGGGTGAGTAGGTATACCTACGAAAGAATGTTAAATGTAAAATTAATATTAATTTTATTATACATACACTCTTTATAAAGAGTGTAATAAAATTATAAAATACAAATAAACCCTTAACCCTCATATTAATTTATACATACACTCTTTATAAAGAGTGTAATAAAATTATAAAATACAAATAAACCCTTAACCCTAATATTAATTTTGCATTTAACATTCTTTTGCTAGCTGTCCTTTTGTGTGACAGATGACGTCACAACGCTGTTATTGTGACAAGGTTCCATCGCAATATCATCGTGCGGGGCTAGTACATGACATAATTCCGCCATCATCGGACGACCCGTCATACGGCGGGTATCCACCTTTACATTGTTTATACCACTACGATCCAAACGAAGAGTTTCACCTCGTCTCTTATACCTATTTGAGTGTCTTCAAGGCTAGAGTGAATAGGCTCTTAATAACAACCGCGCTTTACCATCAACGATCGTATCACTGCTTACCATCAGGCGGGATTGTGGTCAAGCGCTGGTTTATAATTTATAAAAAAATATATATAATCGATGTATAAATGTAAATCGAGAGAATGGAACTATTTGCTTGTGTCAGTTTTCCCATCTGATTAGAATTTAAGTGTCTTCAAGGCTAGAATGAATAGGCTCTTCATAAAGTAGTGCGCCTCACCATCAAAGATTGCATCACTGCTTACCATCAGGCGGGATCGCGGTCAAGCAATAATTTATAATATTAAAAAAAGTCTTGGTTAGATCATAAGATTTTTTTTTTATAAATTATAAAAATTTGGTGAATATTGTGCAATGTTAAACCCAACAACACGACCAACGATGCTGCGCCAGATGGAGATTAATCTGGAGAGTCTCCACGACCAAACTCCCGGCACAACATTTGGCACATCGTACTCGGCACACATAGCAACACAACTGCTCAGACCCGTCCTCCGTACGGCTTCACCAGACATCATGCCGGAACACAACGAATTGCTCGGCGGCAAGACTTTGTCCGCACCGCAAGTGGACCTGGCTCAGCCCCGATGGTCAGACCAAAAACGAGATAGACTTCATAATGTCAACGAGAAGGCAAGTGTTCAACGATGTCTCCGTGATCCATGCGGTAAAAACCGGGAGTGATCACCGTATTGGTAGAGGCATCTTGAACCTCAACATTAGGCTCGAACGCTCTCGACTTATGAAGTCTACGCTCCGTCCAGCGTCAACACAACTCCAAAACCCCGAGAGCTTTCAGATCGAACTACAAAACCGCTTCGAATGCCTCGGTGAATGCGTAGATGTGGACGACTACAACAACAGGTTTGTGGAAACTCTCCAAACGGAAGGGTCTAAGTTCTACAAAACCCTCCGTTCAAAAAGACAGAAGAAGATCTCCGGTCCCACCCGCCGGCTAATGGAAGAAAGACGGGGGGTGATCTTAAAATCCCCTGATGACGCTTCGCGCATCAGATGCCTTAACAGACAGATCTCAAAGTCTCTGACTCGCGATATACGCCAATTTAATACAAATTGTATTAAAGAGGCTATCGAGCGGAACAAAGGCTCCAAAGTGTTCGCACGAGAATTGTCTGTTGGACAGAATCTACTTGCGAAGCTGAAGACTGGGGATGGTAGGATCGTCACTTCCAAGCCCGAGCTTTTGGGTGAGATCGAGAAATTCTACGGAGAGTTATACACATCAACACACGCACCTGTTGTAAGCCTGGCTAATGATCCTAGAGCCAGACTAACCCGACACTACACCGACGATATCCCGGACGTCAGCCTGTACGAGATTGGTATGGCCCTGAAACAGCTCAAGAACGATAAGGCGGCTGGAGATGATGGAATTACAGCTGAGCTTCTGAAAGCGGGTGGCAAACCGGTTCTTAAAGCGCTTCAGAAGCTATTTAATTCCGTCATTCTTAAAGGCGAAACGCCTAAGGCGTGGCACAGGAGCGTGGTGGGTTTGTTTTTCAAAAAAGGTGACAATACCCTCCTGAAAAACTACAGACCGATATCCCTCCTGAGCCATGTCTACAAGCTGTTTTCTAGGGTCATCACGAATCGTCTCACTCGCAGGTTTGACGACTTCCAGCCTCCCGAACAAGCCGGCTTCCGAAAAGGCTTTAGCACCATAGACCACATTCATACGCTGCGGCAAGTTATACAGAAGTCCGAGGAGTATAACAAACCACTATGCTTGGCGTTTGTGGACTATGAGAAGGCCTTCGATTCGATTGAGACTTGGGCGGTGCTACAGTCTCTCCAGCGGTGCCAAATTGACCATCGATACATTGGGGTGATAAAGTGTTTGTACAAAAACGCCACCATGTCAGTCCGTCTCCAGGATCAGGACTCGAAACCGATCCAACTGCAGCGTGGAGTGAGACAAGGAGATGTCATATCTCTTAAATTGTTCACTGCTGCGTTGGAAGATGTCTTCAAGCTCCTGGACTGGAAAGGACTTGGCATCAACATCAACGGCGACTACATCACTAATCTCCGTTTCGCAGATGATATCGTGGTCATGGCTGAGACCCTGGAAGACTTGGGCAAAATGCTCAATGACCTCAGCAGAGCTTCCCAACAAGTGGGTCTAAAATGAACATGGATAAGACGAAGATCATGTCGAACTCTCATGTCGCACCCACTCCAATTGTAGTTGGTTGCTCTGCACTCGAAGTTGTTGACGAGTATATACCTGGGACAGAAAGTCCAACTAGGTAGGTCCAACTTCAAGAAAGAGGTGTCTCGGCGAATCCAGCTCGGTTGGGCAGCGTTCGGGAAGCTACGCTACATCTTCTCGTCGTCCAAGATACCACAGTGTCTCAAGACGAAAGTCTTTGACCAGTGTGTGTTGCAAGTGATGACTTACGGAACTGAAACGTGGTCGCTCACAATGGGCCTCATACGAAGGCTCAGAGTCACACAAAGGGCAATGGAAAGAGCTATGCTAGGGGTTTCTCTGCGTGATCGAATCAGAAATGAGGAGATCCGCAGAAGAACCAAAGTCACCGACATAGCTCTGCGAGTCGCTAAACTCAAGTGGCGGTGGGCAGGGCACATTGCTCGTAGAACCGATGGCCGATGGGGCAGCAAGGTTCTGGAGTGGCGGCCACGTACTGGAAGACGCAGCGTAGGGAGACCCCCAACAAGGTGGACCGATGACCTGGTGAAGGTCGCGGGAAGCCGATGGATGCGGGCGGCACAAGACCGGTCATCGTGGAAAGCCTTGGGGGAGGCCTTTGTCCAGCAGTGGACATCTATAGGCTGAGGAAGAAGAAGAAGAAGAAGAAGACTTTGTCTGGCGGGTGGTAACTTCTGCCGGCAGCCGATGTTATGGCCTACCACCGCCATGTAGATTAGTGGAGTGGTCTTTTGGGGAAAATATTGGACCAAATTTTTGTTTTAGCAAAAATTTTGCCATTATGGGTATTTGTAATAATTGGTATAGATAACTACAGTTTAAAAACAGGATGCGTTTTTCGTAGTTCATAATCGTTTAGTCATAGTTGCCCTTCTGTAGTTGCCAGCTGCATGTCCTAAGTGCCTGTGTAGTTGGTCGGTCGGGTAGATTCCGCCGCCGTGCGTCCTTTGTGTCGGTACCCCTTTGTGCACTAAAGTCTGCCACGTCGACGTTTGACAAGGCATGTGTGAAATGACGATCTTATACACATCGGGTTCGTTTGTAGATCTAGAAGTTTAGATTGTACAGATTAGATTATTAAAGGCGCAATAAGCTCGGCCTATGTTATATGGGACTTTAACATAACAATTTGTGAAATGTGGGAGCACTGTACAGGGTCAAATCTCAATTTATTATTAGTTTATTAGCTGGAAACATTGATAAAGTATTAAACTAAGGTCGATATGTCACTAGCGCACTAAAAATGAAGCGTACAAAAGGAAGTAAGTCCTGTATCTCGCTTTAGTCACTCTCGATACACTCGTAAAACAAACGACAAACACTAGCCATCTTTTTCTTCTCTATGCTTTAGATTGCGCCCCATCTCACTCACACTGTACCAATGTATGCCGAATAAAAATATGCATGTGTGCTGCTGCTGTGTTCGGCACATTTTTTTTGGTCAGTTTGTTAGAATATATCGTATCTGTTTAATATTTTATCAATGGCTGGAAAGAAAGAACTTTTTTTTTTTATAATTATAAACTAGTGCTTGTCCGTAAACCCGCCTGAAGGTAAGCCGTGATGCAATCGTTGATGGAAACGTGCTAGTTTATTAATAGCAGAGAAAGAACGAAGTCGGCAGTTGAAAGAGGTGATGCAATATTAAACCCAACAACACGACCAACAATGCTGCGCCAGAGGGAGATTGATATGGAGAGCCTCCACGACCAAACTCCCGACATCGTACCTGACACACATCGCAACAGAACTGCTCAAATCCCTCCTCTGTGTATTTATTTAGCACAAACTAAAATATACTAATACCTACACCAGATATACAGTATGTTAACTAACAGAGGGCGTTCCCGTTAACCCGAAATAGTGTAGCATACATACATGCTAAAAAAAATATTTCCATTCGAAAACAAAATGTTTTAAAATTTTTTCCAATATGAAAATATTCAATAAAAAATTTAAATTGACATGTAAAAGAAATACACTGTACACGCGAACATGAAAGACGGCAACGTCGCAATTTATTTATACATGACGACTACTATTTTGATTTAACATGAGGTTTCAAATTTATTTCCAATTAGAATTTTTTTTTTATTCGGATTTTTTTTTATGCTTATTTTTCTATGCTGATATTTTTATTTTAATCTATTAATGATATATATTAACGAGTTTTATATATTAACGAGAGGAACGCCCTCTGTTATTTAACATACTGTATACATCAGATGGTAGAAAAATAAAAAGTTTAAAGACCAATGTAATCAAATAGTAGGATCGTGTTCCTCTGCACCAAAAAGGTCCAATTTAGTAAAAATGTTAGACAACTAGACCTGCGCCGGGCGGAGCGGAAGGGCGTGTCAGACTTTTCCTGACTAATTCCCACCCGTGTCGCTTGCCTGTGTGCCACGGTTTCTTTTTTAACCAACCCGCAACCCTGACCCAGGAGGCATCCGTGTTCGTGGACCCCGTCATGATGTGCTGACATCTCTTTGAAGCGCCTGACGTGTGAGGTGACAGATGTAAATCGAATCCTTAAAACTGTCCTTCATCATCAACAACCTTTTTTTTTATCGTGCCACTGCTGGGCACAGGTCTCCTCTCATACAGAGAAGGATTGATATTTTATTTTAATCTATTAATGATATATATTAACGAGTTTTATATATTAACGAGAGGAACGCCCTCTGTTATTTAACATACTGTATACATCAGATGGTAGAAAAATAAAAAGTTTAAAGACCAATGTAATCAAATAGTAGGATCGTGTTCCTCTGCACCAAAAAGGTCCAATTTAGTAAAAATGTTAGACAACTAGACCTGCGCCGGGCGGAGCGGAAGGGCGTGTCAGACTTTTCCTGACTAATTCCCACCCGTGTCGCTTGCCTGTGTGCCACGGTTTCTTTTTTAACCAACCCGCAACCCTGACCCAGGAGGCATCCGTGTTCGTGGACCCCGTCATGATGTGCTGACATCTCTTTGAAGCGCCTGACGTGTGAGGTGACAGATGTAAATCGAATCCTTAAAACTGTCCTTCATCATCAACAACCTTTTTTTTTATCGTGCCACTGCTGGGCACAGGTCTCCTCTCATACAGAGAAGGATTGAGCGTAATCACCACGCTTGCTCAATGCGGGTTGGCGATTTCAGACTAAAGTCCAGGTTTCCTCAAGATGTTTTCCTTCACCTTCAGTCATTGGTGTCCAAGATATACTTAGAAAGTACATATAACTTTAGAAAAGTTACATTGGTACTTGCCTGACCTGGATTCGAACCCGCGCACTCATACTTGAGAGGCTGGTGTTTCAACGACTAGGCCACCACGACTTAACTGAAACTGTCCTTAGCTATTGTTAATAAAAAATATGTAGAGTATTCCATATATCCTATGTAAGTATATTGTATATGTTTGGTCTTTTGGGAGTTAATCGAGCGACGATGAGTTTTTTACGCTAAAAGTATCTAAGACAGTATAGTGCATTATAAAACAAGGTATGTTCTTTAAGGCGACTTCAACCATAAACGCTGCTTGTATTGTTACTTAAAGAATGAATTGAGAAAATGGTGTGGTGGGACATCGATAAAGGATTTATTTTCTGTAAGTAGATTAGAATACGCTTTATTATGTGTACCATAAAGGGTGTATCTGACATCGACGCACAAACCATGGATCCAGTACATGATTCTGAGCCCCCCAGTGGTGGAATTTTTCGTCGGCTTTTTCATGATTTAAAAAAAATATATGTAGTTTTTTTCACTTCAGACCGTTCACAATTGCTATACTTTTATAACCCAATAATATTTTAAAGTAAAAATTAAATAATTCGCTAATTACATAAAAAAGCGCAATGAAAACAAAACCCGAAAAACTATCTTAACAGCTGATTTAATAGAGTTCACATCAGGGATCAACGTCATACCTACAAACCCGCACGGCGGCACACTTGCAACGTTCAAAAGCCAAGCCGACACTTTTTATATAAACAGTGTGTATTCTGTAACCGTTCATTAACGACATAAATGACTATCATAATTTTATTAGTGGCATGCGGTCTAGCCTTTTCGCGAAGTTTGCGTTACGATGTCAGATACACCCTGTGTAGATTACAGAACATAAATATAAAGATTTTACAAAGAGTGACACAATGGGCGGTCTTGTCGCTATTAGCGCTCTTTTACAGACAACCTTTTCTGTACCAAGTAGGTTTGTTGTACAGACGACAGCACTTCAAGCTAATTACAATCTGTCAAATTTCTTTATTAGATTTTCAACTTTAACTCTAAAGCATTAAGGCTCAAGTTTGATTGGGAACGTTTGGCAGCTTGGGGTAGCTTGACCTGCTGTCGTCCGTACCAATACTTTTAAATAATATTATTCATATTTATCACTGAGAAGAAAAGCCAAACAAATAGGGATGTTTCCTGGGTAAAAAAAATTGATTCTATTTAGTCCGTCATTCAGATTATAGAAAAATATTGGATACATATGTTTTGTTTTATCACATCAATAAAAATTGACAAATATAAAAGGCATCAAAGATCAGGAGTGATGGCTGGTGACGTCACTGGCCGCTAAAAAGTGTAGCGTGCAGTGACGTCACACGAGTTTTCAACGCGCTGTGTCTTCATTTTTTGTTTATATGAAAAAAGAAAAAATACGTATCTAGTATTTTTTGGAAATCTGACCGACGGACTAATTAGTTTTTTTAGTCAAATACCCTATTCGAGTTGTGCAAATTTCGAGGGCTCGCTGCGCGATTGTTTCCTCATGACATTAGCAGAATAGTCGATTTCGGCTCAGTTGACAACATAATCATGATCATATTAAGACCATGTAATGTTTTGTTTATCTAGGACCGCAAACTGAACTTAATGTGTAAGAATTAAAGTGCTTATTTGTTTACCATTTCGCAATAATCTACATGTACTTATATAAATAAACTTACGTTTTCTTCCCATGCAGTTGGCAGAAACTCTAGGACGCTGCAGTAATCTTTACATACTCCTTTTATTTCGCTTACGTCCATATATCTGGCTATACAAGCATGCAGGTTGCGAGTACTACGAACCTGACCTTTCCGAAAACAAAACAAAACAACATCAATAAGGTCACTGTCCGAGGGCGTCCGATGTTTCTACCCACATCTGCTTCGTAAATAAATACCTTTTGTTAGTTGACTTTCATTAATTCCCTATACATGACCAAAACGTCTATCAGTCAAGTAAAGTGAAAGTTCGCAGTGATTCATACCCCCACCCTCTCGTTAGACAAATCATCATCATCATCAATCTTTTTATTGTCCCACTGGTGGGCACAGGGCTCCCCTCATACAGAGAAGGATTGAGCATAATCACCATGCTTGCTCAATGCGGGTTGGCGATTTCAGACTTAAAGTCCAGGTTTCCTCAAGATGTTTTCCTTCACCTTATCAGTTATTGGTGTCCAAGATATACTTAAACCAATATCAACTCTATTTTAATTTATGGAGGCATGAGGAACAGGGCGTAAAGTTCACTCATATACCATAGAATAGGGAGAATCCTCCGACTAGACGTGTGTTGTGTCTGGCGGGTACTTGCCCGACGGTTGATTTTGGGAAGCTGTAAGTGTGCTAGTTGCTTCGTAAACTCTGCTTGCGAGATGTAGGATTTGCGTGACATCAGTAGTTAGTGTAGATACCGCTACAAATGGTAATTACCTAAGTTGTGATTATTAAAAAAAGGTGTAACATAAAGGCACGGCATCTATACATGATATCAATATATGATGATGACGTCAGCGACGGCAGAGCGATAGGGTCTTCAGCATCTTGGTGTGGTGGTATTAGCTCAATTTCGTAGGAGGCGTTTTTGAATTAAAGCACGAAGTGTAGAATATACCCTCCAATCTTAGCAATAACAATTGAAATAGGCAACCGACAGTTTCGTCCCGGAGAAGTGCCCTAGTCCGCGCCTCAAAGCGAAGTGACCGTTCGAAAATCCTCATCAAAACGACTCTGTCCTCGTGCCGCCATTACAAAAATTACGTCACGGCGTTTACCCTTAAATTGCTTGACAGCAATCCCGCTTGATTGTAAGCAGTGACGCAATCGTTGATGATAAAACATGAGTTCATTAAGAGCCTATTCACTCAAAAAACTGAGTGAATAGGAAGGAAGTTAAACCCAACAACACGACCAACGCTGCTGTGCCCGAGAGAGATTGATATGGAGATCCTCCACGACCAAACTGCAGACTAGGAAAAATTGAAAAAGATTTAAAGATATTAAGAAGTCATTGATTTAAAGGAGTATTATAAATCCAATCCAATCTTATTGCGGCACAAAACCTCATTACAAAACCTACCAACTGTTCCCGTAGTATTGCAAGACCCACAACAACATGCATCAAACTGTCGCACTTTATCTTAGCTAAGCTCGGTAGCAGTTAGCCGCGTTATGGCTTGCATAGGTGCTATAATAATATGGCCTCCTGGTACCGTGCCTGGCTACCAGCCACTTTTATCCTAACATGATGAAGTGGGGGTGAGCTGGATGGGTTTTTGAGCCTCGAATTATCTGAACGGGCGCTTTTTAGAGAACAAATGGTTTTTCTGTATATAAAAATGTCGTTGTTTTCTTTTTTGGGTAAGTGAATTACAAGTTATGGTGCCGAGGGAGGTTTTCGTATGTGGTTACTATCGTTGCTTTGCACGGCTTTTACGCCTAGATAGGATATCAAGATTTTTGTTATTTATTTCAAGGCGTGGGTATTTTTTAACAGGCAAAAAATATACATCCGTCCAAAGGTTGTTTCTAAAAGATCACTGTGTTGCCCTATTTTCTATTACTATTTATACTCAAATATATAATGTCGTAGTCGTGGTGGCCTAATGGTTAAAACGCCAGCCTCTCAAGTATGAGTACACGGGTTCGATTCCAGGTCAGGCAAGTACGAACATAGATTTTATAAGTTTTATGTACTTTCTAACTGTATCTTGGACACCAATGACTGATTAAAAGCTGAAGGAAAATATCTCGAGGAAATCGCCAACCCGCATTGAGCAAGCGTGGTGATAACGCTCAATCCTTCTTAATGATTTATTATGTACCCCATATTTATTTATACTTCTTGTGTGTAATATTTGTTTTATAACTAAGTTTTTTTTTGTGTTGTATTACTAACGATTTAGTCTTCTAGTTCTTGTTTCGAATATGAAAAAAAGTACATAGTTATAAGAGGGTACGTTGTTTTCCACTAATAGCAAATTGTATTAAAGAAGAACTGTTAACAGTCAGTTTAACATTCGGTTGCAAGGTTCGTTCTTAGTTATAAGTATAATAATAATCATTATTCAAACTTAACACAACATTATAACATAAAAGCTACAAAAATGTGTAACTAAAAATAATAAATAATGTCATAAAGAACGTATTTTTAAGCAGAGAATCATGTAAAATTAGCGACATGACCGAGCTAGGTTTATTAAACCTGTGTTTCAGGCCATCATTTTACATCACAATAAATCAATAAGTCCGTAAGATTTAATCATGTGACATTATGGACTAGGAATTTACGAAACAAAAAGTTAAGTAAATTTTATGCAACCTTATCTTTGTTTTTTTTTTAATTATAATCTAGTGCTTGACTGCAATCCCGCCTGATGGTAAGCAGTGATGCAAACGCTGATTGAAAAGCGCGCTAATTTATTAGGAGAGGAGGAGGAGCGAGGTGATGCAATGTTAAACCCAACAACACGACTTATGAAATCATCATATGCTATCTAATATGTATTTCATTAATTACATGGCTAAAATTGATATAATTTAGACAGTAAAAAAAAATAAAAGTATGTACAAGTATATAAAAGAGGAATTGAAAAAACTAGAGGGCATCAAAAAATTCATCCGCATCGCTGTCAACCGGAAACGTGCCCAAAAGGCTGGCAGCATTGCCACCATAGAATAAAGAGAGGGAAGTACGTTATCTTCATACAAACGGACCGCGCGCGGCTTGTATGTGTGCGCCATAGTATCTATGCGTCGCCGCACGCACACCTAAACACAATATTAGAGTGCCTATGACTGCGCTGGTCGCGGCTAGCACGGAACGAGGTTCGCGCGTCACGGCTTTTCGGCACATTAGCTTTTAAAAAATGATCACATAAACTGCAAAGTTGGTATGTCTATTTATGAACAAATAAAAGACTTATTTTTTCAAATTATATTTCTAAAAGTTATTTACAAGGATACGGATATATTACACATTAAAGTTTAATAACAACGCGTTTCGTAATAGTCGAAACCGAAGAAAGTAGGTATTTTCTGTAGCTAATTTGTAATTTTGTATTAAATGTGTGATTCAATAGATGTTATGTT
Organism: Sesamia nonagrioides; assembly: GCA_017933935.1. Lineage (NCBI taxonomy): Eukaryota > Metazoa > Arthropoda > Insecta > Lepidoptera > Noctuidae > Sesamia > Sesamia nonagrioides. The sequence continues at coordinate 936,921 of JADWQK010002392.1, read as the reverse complement.
TGTATTATTTATATTTGTATTAATTAAAAATAAAAATAAATATGGTTCTTTATGTGTACAAAACTAAAAATAAAAATTACAAAAAAAAACTGATTAGTATATGTAAACTAAATACTAAGCAAATAATTTAAACATAAGCTCTTAGTCTATAAATATTTGTTAGCGGTTTGGGCGACAACCGTAACCGACGAAGCGCGGACAGTCGTCAACCCTAAGACAGTAGGCAATTAAATCGCGGATTGGGTCGCAGATAACCTACTTCCCCTCTTTATTCTATGATTGCCACGTTGTATGGCGATGCTGATTCTTTGGCCAAGAAATAGCCCAGCCCTCTGGTCACGTGAAGAGTCGATTATACGTATTATATTATACTAGCTTTCCGCCCGCGGCTTCGCCCGCGTGGAGTTCGGTTTTATCACGCTTTTTAGATTTCTCAGTGTTTATCTACTATATTATGCATTTATTATACATACAAACCTTCCTTAAGAATCACTCTATCTATTAAAAAAAACCGCGTCAAAATCCGTTGCGTAGTTTTAAAGATCTAAGCATACATACGGACATACAGCGAAAGCGACTTTGTTTTATACTATGTATTGATTATGCTATCTAATTGTATATCTTTTCTAATTTTTATCTGCAACTATCTACTATCACACTATTACTTCCAGGTAGTTTTTCTGTGTCAGTGTAATGGAGATTCAATAGGTACTCCGATATTACTTGACTACATCTTGAGGAAACCTAGACTTTAAGTCTGAAATCTCCAACCCGCATTGAGCAATCATGGTGATTACGCTCAATCCTTCTCTGATGAGAGGAGATCTGTGCCCAGCAGCGAACGAAAAAAGGTTGATGATGATGATGACAATTTTTATAATTTGTACTGTAAGTATGTATCTAATAATTTGTTGAGCTTGTTGTAGACAAAAGGGCCTAAAAACACATATAATCTGTAGGCATAAGAGTGTCTCGTCTGTGTTTTTGTGCAAACCATGTCTTTTCTCCTCCTGGTTGAAAGTTGTTATGTTACGTACCTACGGGTGCTGAAAAATCCTTCATATTTTACGGAAAGTACTAGGAATCTATAGACACGCTAAAAGTTTCTGTAAATCAGGTCAAACGTCTGGAGATAAATGGGGCAGTCATTCACCTGTATTTTACATACATAGATACACATTCTTGTTGTTAGCACATCAGCTTCGCCAGTTCTACAGATGCTTATGGGTGGAAATCATTGCTTAACCCAAGCTGACGTGACGTCAATTGCGATGACATTATCGGGCTGAAGTTTATAACGTTTTGCTATCGAATTAATCTTTACTTAATAATGAAATAATATCTGTTAACTATGACTTTGTGCTCAAGGACAATAGACATGCTTTTATTCTGATTTGTTTTAAAAAATCCCTAAAAAAACAACAGATTCCTTTCGTTTTTTTTTATTTTGGTCGTCCTTATGTTGTCTACCAGTCGGTCAGAAAATCAATCATTGACTTACTCCCCCCTCCTTTACCTCCTTACTCTCACCGAGAGGAGGGCTATGTCTCAGATGGTTACTGTTTGATTATAACTAAATATTTTAAACAAATTGAGCTAGTTCTTACCTAAATGTATTGAACCACAATATATTAAACAAATCACGTTAAACCCGTGCACTCATATTTCACCCCTTTGAAGATCCAATAAAAATACCTATCGTCTAAGAGCCTTTAAAAATTTCATCGACCGTACACCTCTGGAAGGCGCCCATTTACGTGGGGTGAATGGGGGACTTCGGGGGGAAACACCCCCTTTTACTGCGAAGTGAAAGACATTACTCTTGGATGCGCCTGGATTTATGCGCTGAACGACGTCGCTTGATACATATTTGTATGTGAAGTTGTGAAGCAATTTAAATTTAATTCTGCGAGTTCATAATGTTGATTGTTGAGGGTTAAATTGCTGTTGACGAGAGGAGATTGCCTCGTTAAGCCTCTCTGTAAACGAATTTTAACAACATGAATTGCCAGTAGTTAAAGCCAGTAGTGTAAGGTCCGGCGGTACTTCACACCGGGGCAGCTTCTGATGTTGTACAAAGCATAGGTCCGTTAGTGTGTGGAGTACTGCAGCCACATTTAGGGTGGTGCTGCGACATGTGACCTGGCTACTTTAGATTCATTGGAGAGGCGTGCGAAGAGGCTAATTGGTGACTCTGATTTAACTGGAGACGGTCTCCAAAGCCTAGAACACGGGCGTAGAGTAGCCTGCCTTTCGGTGTTCTATAGGATGCATTTTGGGGAGTGTGCGAGGGAATTGCATGATTTAATTCCCCCATCTCCGTTCCACCATCAGACGACCCGTCGTACGGCGAGTTTCCACCCTTACGTTGTTAACACTACTACGATCCGGACGAAGCGTTTCGCCTCCTCCTTTATACGGCATACATCAAGGGACTGGAACAACTTGCCGGCGGCGGTGTTTCCGTCGGACTACAATTTGAGTGTCTTCAAGGCTAGAGTGAATAGACTCTTAATAAACTAGCGCGCTTTACCATCAACGATCGCATCGCTGCTTACCATCAGGCGGGATTGCGGTCAAGCGCTGGTTTATCCATACTAATATTATAAATGCGAAAGTAACTCTGTCTGTCTGTCTGTCTGTCTGTCTGTCTGTCTGTCTGTCTGTTACGCTTTCCTGCTTAAACCTCTCAACCGATTTTGATGAAATTTGGCACAGACAATCTTTAGACCCTGAGAAAGAACATAGGCTACCTTTTATCCCGGAAAAAAATGATGTTCCTGAGGGAAATCTAAAAAGCGCGATATAACCGACCTCCACGCGGGCGAAGCCGCGGGCGGAAAGCTAGTATATTATAAACGTGAAAGTTATGTATGTCTGTTCGCTTTTAAACTCGTATAAACTAAGTATCGGAGTCACATGCAATTAGGCCCACAGATGGTTTATAGGATAGTTTTTGTTCGGATATTCCCATGGGAACGGAACATAAGCTGGGAACCTCGCGGCAGCGCCGCTAGGGTTTAATGGTCTGGGCAAGGCTGTCATCATCATAACTTATTTATTGCTTATACTGTGAACATGTTTGTAACTATATTTTGATCGATTTGACTTCGCCTAAACTATATTTCCTTTTTTGGGTTGTATAATAATAACCCTCAAAATTAGTAATCACCAAAACAATTACTCGATTCGTCAACAAACATTCAAATTCTTACAACATCTCCAACATGCAACGTTAACTATGATAAGATACAGTAATCATAGGAAATGATCTTATCAATTTGTTAACATACTTTAACAAATTAATAATAGGTATTTTGAGTTGTTTAAGTCGCAGACTCGCATTATTATCGTTACACATAAAATAAATATTAGCTAGTAATAACTATATATATATATATATAAAAAATTGCTTACTTTTATTAAACGTTTTGTGTAAATGTCCCCGAAGTAGGTTGTTGAGATAGATTAATGGAGACTCCTTGACATGCATCATCATCATCTCAGAGTTAATCCCAGTCGCATCTGAACCTTTTTAAGCTTCGGAGTCTGGGGTCCGCTTTACCAGTCTAACTGCTGATTTTGTCTAAACTTCGATATTTTCCTCTTATTTTACTCCTTGACAAGCAATGTAAGCCAAATTGATATGAAATAAAGTTATTTTATTAATTGCACTGATGACACCCTTAAGGCATGATGGGCAGATACCAGTCGGAGGTTTGGCGAATGTACAGTAAGAGTCAAAAGTGGAGTACCATTTTTGACCCTTATTGTTATTGCAATAAAGTTCAAAAGTGGTAATGCACTTTTGACCCATGATTGTACAAGTATCTCCCGGGCCCCTTAACTTATAGAACTGTGGGCTTTAGTCGATACCCCACCGTTCCTCCCAGTACCCATGAGTTAACCCCACGTTTAAAAAAAAAAAAACAATGCACTGCTAAAAATACTATCGTTAACTGATAAGTGCTTTTGTTCCACTCAGCATTGTGCGGTTTGATTGCCCGTTGTGCACTGATATCTACAAATACAGACATCACAGTGGTCTCCAAAGCCTAGAGCACAGGCGTAGAGTAGCCAGCCTTTCGGTGTTCTATAGGATGTATTTCGGGGAGTGTGCGAGGGAATTGCATGATTTAATTCCCCCATCTCCGTTCCACCATCGGACGACCCGTCGTACGGCGAGTTTCCACCCTTACGTTGTTGACACCACTACGATCCGGACGAAGCGTTTCGCCTCCTCCTTTATACCGCGTACATCGAGGGACTGGAACAATTTGCCAGCTGCGGTGTTTCCGTCGGATTACAATTTGAGTGTCTTCAAGGTTAGAATGAATAGGCTCTTAATAAACTAGTGCGCTTTACCATCAACGATTGCGTCACTGCTTATCATCAGGCGGGATTGCGGTCAAGCGCTAGTTTATAATTTATATAAAACTAGCTTTCCGCCCGCGGCTTCGCCCGCGTGGAGTTCGGTTATATCGCGCTTTTTAGATTTCCCTCGGGAACGAACACTATATTATGCATTTATTATACATACAAACCTTCCTTAAGAATCACTCTATCTATTAAAAAAAACCGCGTCAAAATCCGTTGTGTAGTTTTAAAGATCTAAGCATACATACGGACATACAGCGAAAGCGACTTTGTTTTATACTATGTATTGATATATATATATATATATATATATATATATATATATATATATATATATATATATATATATATATATATATATATATATATATATATATAGATATCCCTTTGGGCACTTTGTTGATCAGACGTGCCGTATAGGTAGTAATTTGTTGATCCATTTTCACTTGTTGATCCGGGGGCCTTTTCTTGATCCGATGCCATCTGCCCATAAATATGTAGGTCCGTTCGGAGCCACCTGTGTCACGCTGAATAATAATAAGTAATAACAATAATTAAGGGCTGTTTTATACAAATCCACCTTTTTGGCGTCTGAGCAGTTGCTGATCCAATTCAAATGGGCCAATCAGGGTGCAGTATTTGCCAAGGGCGTGAAGCGATTGGATAAGCAGCAGTTACTTTTTTATGTATGTTCACCGATAAATCTCAGACGCCTAGACCGATTTACAAAATTCTTTTTATGTTAGAAAAGGAAAACTTTCTAAATGGTCCCATAGTCAGGATCTGATGATGGAAGACTAAAGAAATCAAGAGGAACTTCCAAAAATCGTAGGGGCGACTAGTGCATTTCTAAGTATCTTCATTAGGTATTTCAGAGAACTACAATTTGATAAAGGTCTGGTATAGCTGATGATGGAGCCTGGAGAAAGTCAAGGGAACTCCTCAATTATTCACAGCAGCTACCTTGAGTTTGTGCTTGACTAATTTGTATTGATAAGAACTTTACAAAAAGATGGGTTATGACTGTCATGAAGGCTCTGGTGATAAAAGCAAAGGCCAGTTCAGGGAACTCTTCAACGGTTAATAGTAGGTACCTTGTGTTTGGACTTAATTCATTTATATTGATGAGAACTTTGCACCTATATGGGTTAAAATGATGGTTTGTAGTAAATCTGATGATGAAGACTATAGGCAGTCGAGGGAACTCCTCAACTATTCACAGCAGCCACCTTGCGTTTGTGTTTTTTTTTTTACATATTATAAACCAGCGCTTGACCGCAATCCTGCCTGATGGTAAGCAGTGACGCAATCGTTGATGGTAAAGCGCACTAGTTTCTTAAGAGCCTATTCACTCTAGCCTTAAAGACACTCAAATTGTAGTCCGACGGAAACACCGCCGCTGGCAAATTGTTCCAGTCCCTCGACGTACGCGGTATAAAGGAGGAGGCGAAACGCTTCGTCCGGATCGTAGTGGTGTTAACAACGTAAGGGTGGAAACCAGCCGTACGACGGGTCGTCCGCTGGTGGAACGGAGATGGGGGAATTAAATCATGCAATTCCCTCGCACACTCCCCAAAATGCATCCTATAGAACACCGAAAGGCTGGCTACTCTACGCCTGTGCTCTAGGCTTTGGAGACCAACTCAAGTTAGATCAGGGTCACCAATCAGCCTCTTTGCACGTCTCTCCACTGAATCCAAAGTGGCCAGGTGACACTTGGCAGCACCAGCCCAAATGTGGCTGCAGTACTCCACACACGAACGGACCTGTGCTTTGTATAACATTAGAAGCTGCCCAGGTGTGAAGTACTGCCGGACCTTTGCGATAACGCCAAGTTTCTTGGCAGCCACCTTAGCCTTGGACTCAATAAACCGCCCAAAGTTAAGGTCCGAGGAAATCTCAACTCCCAAAAGCTGAAGGCGGTCGGAACACTCCAAGGACACATTCCGAAAAGTAGGAGCCAAGGTGAACGGGCTCCTTTTGGCGGTGAAAAGACACGCCTGTGTTTTGGCGGCATTGAATGCTACAAGATTGGCATTGCCCCATTCGGAGACTGCCTGCAGTGCAACACTCGTTCGCTCAACCATGGCCTCTCTTTCGGACCGGATTGATTCCCTACTAGCCCGAGCATGATTAATGCTTGATTAATTCGTATTCATAAGAACTTTGCACCTATGCTCGGTGCCTTTGCTCGGTGGTAGGCCATAATATCGGCTGCCGGCAGAAGTTAGCACCTACCAGACAAAGACTTGCCGCCAAGCGATTCGTCGTGTCCCGGCCTGGTGAAGCTGTACGGAGGACGGGTCTGAGCAGTTGTGTTGCGATGTGTGCCGGGTACGATGCGCCAAATGTTGTAGTGCCGGGAGTTTGGTCATGGAGGGTCTCCACATCAATCTCCCTCTGGTGCAGCGTTGTCGACGCTCAACTGCCGTCTTCCTTCCTATTCACTAAGGTTTTGTAAGTGAATGGACTTAATAAACTAGCGCGCTTTACCATCAACGATTGCATCACTGCTTACCATCAGGCGGAATTGCAGTCAAGCGCTAGTTTATAATTATTAAAAAAAATATATGTGGGCTAAAATGAATGTTTGTCGGTCGTGGTCTTCATCATCAAATCTACTACAGATTTTCATAATAATGCATATCGGTGAAAATTGCTCATCAATATATATATTAATTAAATCCAAAAACAAGGGAACTACTGTAAACCCTTGAGAAGTTACCTGAACTGGCCTTTGTATTCATCATCAGAGCCCTAATGACAGTTACAACCCATTTAGGTGTAAAGTTCTTATTAATACAAATTAATCAAGTTCAAACACAAGGTAGCTGCTGTGAATTGTCGAGGAGTTCCCTCAACTGTCTCCCGACTTCATATCTACTCCAGATCATTACTAAATTGTAGTGCTTTAAAATACTTAATGAAAATAACTAGAAATGCACTAGTTGCCCGTAAAAGTTTTGAAAGTTTTCCTTGATTTCTCTAATCTTTAATCATTAGATCTATGGTGACTATGGGACCACCCTTTCAAATAAAACAAGAATTTCGCAAACGGGTCCAGGCGTCTTACAGTAATCGATGAACATACATAAAAAAAAAAGATTGCGACGAAATGTGAACCTCCTCCTTTTTTTTGAAGTCGGGTAAACACTTAAATTGCCAAAAGAAAATAATTTTTCTGTTGAGAACTTTAACAACAAATTTAAATTTTATAGGATTTTGACAGTGATTACTAACTTTTTTATTGCTATTGCCCGAGTTCGAATCCTTTAGTCTCAACGCCCGCGCTGCTGCCGATGACAATAGTATCATACTAAGCAGTATACGGTGAAATCACGCAGGCGTTTACTAACTACTTTTCTGAAATAATCTGCGGAAATCAAATACATAATTTTCTTTTTTAAGTTCAGTAACGAATAATGGACAATGATATTTTTTCCCGCGTTATTATAATGTTCTTTCGTTTTTTTCAACAAACAATCTACTACTGTCTATTTGCAAGATAGTCCAAAATTTGAATAAAACCTTTTATTAGTTACCTCCTTGGTATTCCATGTTTCGAATGCAGTTTTTTTTTTCAAAAGAAATTCAGACTAGGACGTTGGAACGAAACGCAAACTCCCTATTTCGAAATTGCGGCCGCTAAAGTTGACATTCCATGTGTCTAACGCGTTCCAGTACCTACCACAAACCATTATTATTCATTCATCATATCATTATTATTCTTTGTAAGATCTGTCAATATTTACCTGTGTTAACAAATAAATGATTTAATTTGATTTGATTAGAAAACAGCGCTTTCTTTCGCTAAAATATAACGCGACTAAGCGAAATTATTTTTATAACACACTTTGAGTAGACTGAGAAATCATCCACCAGATCCACAGATCTTTATTACCTTCATTACTTAGTAAGTAGCAAATATGATTTTATTTCCACTAACGTGCGGTTGAGTTTAACTTTTTTAATTTACAAAAATATTATAAATGGTACACATGTTTATTGTACACACTACGCTAGGATATCTCAATGTTCTTTATGAATTATTTACTGAATGCACTATTTACTACATAAATCTCGCAGTTTTATTTAGTAAAGAACACTTTAAATAATTTAAAACTCCAATGGAAAAATTGAAGGTCAGCTTAATTTTCCCGCCAAAACTCCTGACCCGGATTATAACATCAGGAAAACATTGTTTTATTTTGAGTACGAGGCTTTTTAGTAAATTATATTACTTTTTTTTTTCTTTTTCTTTATTATGTGTTTATTATTTTTTAGTGTATTATTATTATAATGTGCGTTCTGTTTGGAAGGAGTAAACTTTTTTTGTTTCTACCTGATTAATACCTAAAAAAACCGCTTAGCAAAATTCAACGCTTAAAACTGAAACTTCAAATTTAATAATAATATGTATTCGCATACAATTTCTACCAAAGAAGTCTATACAAGCAGTGTTAATTGCATTGAGTGTAACCGAGGCCGTCCACACAATATTTTCAGCCCCAAACATGCAGCGCCGATATCGTGTTTGGACTAATTAGATTGATTTCGATGAATAGAGTTTAAAAACTTAATATAAATGGTAAGTTAGAAATAAAGTATGAAAACCCCATACGCAAAATTCAACCTCTTTAAATATTAATAACAATAACTTTGACTTCATACTAAACATAATTGATCGACCGGTACGGTATCAGTACATCTTCAGATCAAAATAAGTATTACGAAGTACGAGTAGCTACATGGATCAACATAAGATAATGATTTTTGAAATATATTCCAAGCCAAAAAGTCTTTGTGCATTTAAAAAAAAATAGTCGTTATGGATCCACTAATGCATAGAATTGTTAAAAAATATATATAGATCTTACAATGTATGGAGTATTGCGAATATAAAATATCTAGATTACCTATAATAAATTCCTATTTGATCAACTGTTACGGTATAGGTATCGGATCAAAAGATGTATTACTGGAAGTACGAGTATATAAATGGTTCAACACAAGTAATTGATTTTTGAAATATATTCAGAGCTAAAAAGTCCTCGTGGGTTCAAAAAATTTAGCCGTTATGGATCCACTAATGCATGAAATTGTTGAAAAAAATTTTATCGAGTATAATGTCCTATCGAGGAATATGTTTGGCAACATCGCTTAATAGAATGCAACGTTGCCACTCCGCCCGAGAAATACGCAACTGGATTAAAGTTATTCCGTGCTAAAGGTGGAGTCTATTGTGTTCGGGATCGCGGCTAGATCAACTAAGTGTGCAAAGAGGTGTTTATATATATATATATATATATATATATATATATATTATATATATATACTAGGTACTCATAGGTACTCATCATGATGATGATGATGAGTACCTGTCTGACTTCCACAACCAAGTTACTGGGAAACCCCCTCTTATCTTAAAGAACGTTTCAAGTTCCTTCATGACACTCACAAGCTTGGGATTGAGCTGCTCGCCCTGCTAAGCAATGTCATTAAGTAATATGCATGGTTATGCTACAATAATGACATTTTAATCACTGTTTTTTATTTATATCTCGGAAATTGATTGTTATATACAAAGCAAACACATATTGTAAACATTTTCATTTTTAATGTCTGGACTTGAAAAAAGACGATGATCCCTGAGTTTGTTGCGGCTTTTCTTCGCAGAGGTAGTCAGTTAGGATATGCCGGCTCCAGCTAGTTTAAAAAAATATGACGTGTGAAAGTGATGAGTGTTGTTAAACGATTTCATTTTATTTCATCGGAAATCCTGATCTGAGAGATTCCGATGCATTTCACTAGTTTCTATGATAAATCCTTAACTATACAAGCAGTTCGGCTATGGAATGCCTTCCTCTTGCCCGTAAGGCGTGCTCAAACTGGTGCTTTTTCTCCGTGGTATGCAACAACATCAGCCGCCGGCATAAGTTACCACCCGCCAGACAAAGTCTTGCCGCCAAGCGATTCGTCGTATTCCGGCATGATGTCTGGTGAAGCCGTACGGAGGACGGGTCTGAGCAGTTGTGTTGCGATGTGTACCGGGTACGATGTGCCTAATGTTGTTGTGTCGGGAGTTTGGTCGTGGAGGGTCTCCAGATCATCCTCTGGCGCAGCATCGTTGGTCGTGTTGTTGGGTTAAACATTGCATCACCTCGCTCAACTGTCGTCTTCCTTCCTATTCACTCAGTTTTTTTTAAGTGAATAGGCTTAATAAGCTAGTGCGTTTTAATATCAACGATTGCATCACTACTTACCATCAGGCGGGATTGCAGTCAAGCACTAGTTTATAAATACTAAAAAAAACTCTGTTTAATTTTAAAACTATGATAAAAATGGACTTCCTCTCACTTTAAACATATCATTATATTTTATTTGTTCTTGCATGATGTTTATTAATTAGATGTACGAGTATATATTTATTTATACGAGTGTGATATTACATAACGCACGTATTTATTGTATAATCTATGTTTATATAGATTATACAATAAATACGTACGTTATGTGTACATATACACATAACGCACGTATTTATTGTATAATCTATGTTTATATAGATTATACAATAAATACGTACGTTATGTGTATATGTACACATAACGTACCGTACGTGTATGTATGTTTACAGTGTACTATGTACACTGTAGACTACCTTCATTAATTCCCTCTCCTTCCCCTTAGTATTTCATTCAAAGGTTGTCTGTAAAAGATCGCTCTTAGCGATAAGACCGCCCATTGTGTCACCCTTTGTAAAATCTATATATTTATGTTCTGTCATCTATATAGCGTACATAATAAAGAGTATTCTATTCTTTTCGATTCTAATACGACATGGATAGTCTTACCAATTAGTATGGACTTGGTTAGACTGTTAAACATTCAGGCATCTGACGACCCGTAATGACTATCGAAGATCCGCGATTAACAGTAGAGGGCAACGGCTTAACCTGATTTCCGAAGCACAGATAGGTGTGAGATGTACATAGTTGTCACTGATCCACGGTCCAATCGCAATATTATTAACCTACTTTATTTACATATTTTGCCTGACTTCGAATTTATATATTTTTTTTTTGTAATAACTTATAAGCATTCTTACCATAGAGAAGCGATGGCCCAGTGGTATCGGGCGCAACTTACAAATTGTAGGTCGTTGATTCGCATCTCATCAGGCGCTTTGCTTTTATTTCATCACCACTGCTCTCAGAAACGGTGAAGGAACATATAGTGAGAAACCGCATGACCTAGAGTCAAAAACTTCGAAGACATGTGACATCTACCAAACCGCACCGGGCCGCATGGTAGATTACGGCCCACTCCCTCTCACCGAAAGGAGGCCTGCGTCCCAGGAGTGGAAACACTAAAGGCGGATTACATAATCAGCCTTTAATGTTTCCACTCCAGTCCAGTTTCAGCCAGTATCCCATGAATGCTATCATTCGGTTCTCATTTTTGATCAAGATATATATGTATGTTATGTAATTACCTGACTGTCAGGAAGGGTTAGGTTTTTTTACCATAAACATTCATGTATCTTGATCAAAAATGAGAACCGAATGATAGCATTCATGGGATACTTTTTGAACTTTATTTGAACCCCAGTAGACTTTAGTTTCCTTCAAACGTAGTTGATAAGGTCATAGCACTTATATATTCAAAACACTGCCCTACGTTATAAGTCAAAGAGATTGTACATACGCTGTTTACCGCCCACGGAATGGACCCGCCCCTGAATAGCTGTTTAGCAACTTGTCGGCTGCGTGTGAGTGAGGGTAAGAGGTGCCACGACTTAAATATATTCCGAGTGTAAGGCTGTCTGTCTTCCGCAGTTAGTTCTAAAGTTCTGTTGAGTTGGGAGCCCTTGTAGGTGCCTGACAGGGGCTTGGTTTATAGACATTATGGTTTGTTAGTCTTTTATATAGTCGTCTAATGCCAGCCTCCGTGGTGTAACGGACTACTATAATTATATGATTTTATAAGAAGTTTACATTGAAGTCTTTTCTGAGTATTCATTACGTATTGTAGTCCTGTCTGAAGCCAAATTAATAAGAACTTTTATGTTTAAATTCCATTGTTGTGGGTTGTGTATTGAGGATTGAGGAAAATGTCGTAAGGAGAGTTTTAGTACTTAGTCTTTAATGTTTAAAAGAGTAGAGAAAGACCAAAGAAACTACGGATGATGGAACAAGTGATGAAATTGTTAGAAAGAGGGTGACCGTGAAGATGGTGACTAATGTAGGAGTAAGAAAAGGCATGTTGCGTTGACCACAAATAAGGTCCTATATTTTCTTTAAGATTGATTTGACAGCCTCCGTTGCGTAGCGGTAGCGAACGTGGCTCGATCCCAGCGCAGTGCAAATATTTTTATGCATGAATATGAATATTTACACTGGTCTCGTCGTGCAGCGGCACGTTAAGGCGTTGGTTTCGACTGGGATTAACGCTGAGATGATGATGATGATGGAGTCGTTAATCATCTTACGCTAAAATAAATTATAGAAAACGCAAGTAAACTGACTAAATTCACTTCAGTGACTGCCGTCTGACCTTCACAACCCGAAGGCGATATCGAAGCATTGCAACTAGACCAATTGTTGGACTTTAAAAACCCGTAACGACTGCCATTAGATGTTCGTATAGGACCGGGACCAATGGCTTAACGTGCTTTCCGAGGCACGAGCCATTTTAAATATCCTAAATAATATTATTAAAACCTTATTAAAAATTATGTTTTCGATATTTTTATCATTTCGGGTTAAAACCCTCGGGCCTTGGGGCCCAAGTACTCGTTGCTTGTTTAATGAACTCTCTAAACGGCTGGTTGACACTTCCCGTGATCCAAAGATTGGTTTTTACCTTGCCCAGAGGCTAAGTATTGCTATATAACTTGGCAATTCGGTATCCTGCGTACATTATTTATCTTTTTCTTTACTAATCTTTTCGCTCAAAAAGGTACTAAGACGAACATAATGCCTTAGGCGTTCTCTACCAGTCAACCAAGGGTGGTAAAAAGAATAGAAGGCAGATGGTTTAGTTGAAAGGAACAAACAAACAAGAAGAGAAACTTAAATCGTCATTACCAGTCGATGGCTATGCGGAAGTTTATTTAGATCCTATATTTCAGGTTTTTTGTAGCTTTAAGTTATTTTTTTTTTATAAAATTTGTAAAATATTTATATTAATGTTTCTGTAATCTATATGGTGTACAAAATAAAGAGTACTCTATTCTATTCTAGTCCTTGATCGCAATCCCGTCTGATGATAACCAGTGATGCAGTCGTTGATGGTAAAGCCCGCCAGTTTATTAAGAGCCTATTCACTCAAAAAATCTGAGTGAATAGGAAAAAAGACTTCAGCAAGGTGATGCAATGTTAAACCCAACAACAGGGCGAACGATGCTGCGCCAGAGGGAGATTGATCTGGAGATCCTCTACGGCCAAACTCCCGATATAGCAATATTTGATGCATCGTACCCGGCACACATCGCAAGACAACTGCGTAGACCCGTCCCCCGTCCAGAGGCTTCACCAGACATCATGCCGGAACACGACGAATCGCTTGGCGACAAGACTTTGTTTGGTGGGTGGTAACTTCTGCCGTTAGCTGATGTTATGGCCTACCACCGAATAAACTATTATAATGGGATATTTATTCCACATAGAGGCTGGCACGCATTATCCCCTCCTTAGCTATTCGTGAGGTCTATAATATAATATACCCACAACAAAGACTCGAACCTTTCACAAAGTTCTCACGTTTCTTACATTATTCGGGATCCCTTTAAAGGGACAAACATCTGTCGATATTCTAAATTAACTCTATATCAATGGCGAGAACCCGATCCTTTCGCACCTAAATAAAAATACCCGCTTTAATAGGATCGGTCGTATATTTGGGGATCCGTACCCGGTGTTTACCGGGTACGATGCGCCAAATGTTGTTGTGTCGGGAGTTTGGTCGTGGAGGGTCTTGGTCGTGTAGTTGGGTTTACCATTGCACCACCTCGCTGAAGTCTTGTTTCCTATTCATTCAGTTTTTTTGAGTGGCTCTTAATAAACTAGCGCGCTTTCGATCAACGATGGCATCATTGCTTACCGTCAGATGGGGTTGCGCAAACATTAGTTTATAATTATACACATAAAAAAAAAATGTAGATCGATGTCTGAGATAGTCTCGTGTCCATGGAGTTTCTTGCCCGTTCTTCTCCATAGGTACCTACTCTTTGGAATGGACGACTAGCTTCATCTTATTGACTGACCGACCTTCTGACAATTCAAAAGTGCCTGTAACTGGTTTATTTGAAATAAATGATTTGATTTGATTTGGTTTGTCTTTTGAATGTCACAGGTTGAGAGGATCAGTCCACTTAGGATACCCATTTGTTAAATATGTATAACATTCGTGACAACCTAACATACGTGATTTAGGATTGAGCGTAATCACCACGCTTGCTTAATGCGGGTTGGTGATTTAGAACTTAAAGTCCAAGTTTCCTCAAGATGTTTTCCTTCACCTTTTAATCAGTCATTGATGTCCAAGATATACTTAGAAAGTACATATATGTAATTTAGAAAAGTTACATTGGTACTTAAAATAAAATCTAAGATTTAATAATGGGCCCATAATCTGGTAATGGATACGTTATGAAGTATTGTAACGAAAGGTAGTTTCACCCTACAAAATAATCATACTAATATTAAAAATGGGAAAGTTAGTTTTTCTGTTTGTTTGTTCCGATTTCACGCCTTAACTACTGAACCAATCGCTTTGAAATTTTGTAGACGTAAAGTTAGAAGTGAAGTTAGAAGAAAGTGATTAAATAATAGGGTACTTTTTATCCCGGAAAATTTCCCGAAGGAAATCTAAAAAGCGCGATATAACCGAATCATACTAATATTATAAATAAGAAAATATCATACTAATATTATAAATGGGAAAGTGAGTTTGTTTGTATGTTTGTTCCTTTTCACGCTGTAACTACTGAACCGATTGCTTTGAAAGTTTCTATACGTAAAGTTAGAAGTCCGGATTAAATGAGAGGGTACTTTATATACCGGAAAAATTGGTATTCCCGAAGGAAATCTAAAAAACGCGATACATCCGAACTCCACGCGGGCGAAGCCGCGGGCGGAAAGCTAGTAGTTTTCATAAATCAATCACTAAGTACAAACTTTTCGTACAAACATTTTTATGTGACTGTTGAAAAATATTTATATATTTTTTTATATTTTAATACGAGGGTATGACAGTTTATACCTATATCGTGATATGACGATAGGTACCGTGGGCCTGATACAGGCAAGTGAAGGAACACGGGTGGGTTTTAGTCGGTAAATGTCTGACACTTTCCATTCCGCCCAGAGCGGGAGAGGTCATTAGACGATTTCCGACCCAAAAAGGTGTGACAGCTTTTGTATGGAAAATATATTAAATCTCTTTATTCAAAAATCCGAACTATATTTTTGCAATAATATCTTGTAGTGTTATATATACCCAGTATACCTACATATACCCAATTACCCATGCTTCTTATTTATGCTCATACTTATATATCATTCATATACAAGTCATAATACGCATTCCAGTATTATGAGGTGCTGTTCTGATTATATTCTACTACACTAAGACTCATTATACAGCTTACAGACACAGCCCTCAACTAAAGCCTAAGAAGTTTCAGAAATTTAGGCTTAATAAAGTATTATTAAGCCTAAATTTCTGAAACTTCTTTTTATTATGACTTATTATGACCTGCAGAAATGAATCTATATCTATACTAATATATAAAGCTGAAGAGTTTGTTTGTTTGTTTGTTTGTACGCCCTAATCTCAGAAACTACTGGTCCGATTTGAAAAATTCTTTTTGCGTTGGATAGCCCATTAGGCTTATAGGCTTTAGGCTATATAACATCACGCTACGAGCAATAGGAGCGGAGCATAATTAAATCCACGCGAACGAAGTCGCTGGCGGCTGCTAGTGATATAAAATAAGAAGCGTGAGTATATATAGGTATGCACAAAACTACACTCTTACAGATTACTTAAATGTGTAGAAAGGTTACAGTGTAAACACAACCGCGCGTGCCGAATATTTATTAAACGCCACAAAGTACTTAAATATCTTTTTTTTTTTTTACAAATTATAAACCAGCGCTTGACCGCAATCCTGCCTGATGGTAAGCAGTGACGCAATCGTTGATGGTAAAGCGCACTAGTTTATTAAGAGCCTAGCCTTGAAGACACTCAAATTGTAGTCCGACGGAAACACCGCCGCGGGCAAATTGTTCCAGTCCCTCGATGTACGCGGTATAAAGGAGGAGGCGATATCGAACTTAAAACTACATCAAAGGCAAATAACACCGACAATGAACGAAGATTGCTACTAAGTGCATCGCCGACAATGACAGATGTTCCCTAATGCCGTGAGTTGCAATCCTACCTCCCCCAATAAATTCATTGGAGGAATTCCGTCTTGCAAATTCTGATAGGAATGTAGGAGAAAAGTTTAATTTTATCCGATGATATTCGCAAGGACACATTTAGAGCATTTGGAAAGTTTATTCATTTATATCTATGATCTTTTCTCCCTAACATAGCCTATTTCTTAAAGAAGACAAAGGATCAGATTCAATTACGTCACATAAAATAGTTTACTACTTTTACTCTTTCCTAGAACAAACAAACTTTTGGTGCTCGAGAAGCCATCAAAATCAAAAGTCATTTATTCAAATTAGGCTGAGTATCAGCACTTTTTGAACATCAATATTACATAAGACAGTCCCCCCAAAACGCCCGCCCTTCGCCACTTCCTAGTGCTTTCGCTGGAAAGACGAAGTGGCGGAACAAACTCCTCAGCAGCACAACTGTCTGTTCATTAAAAAAAAAAAAAAAACACATGACTTTATACAATACTATCTATAGTAATGAACACAAAAAAACACAGCATTCATGAAATTATTTAGCATATGCTAGCTAGTCACACCAAAATACCATCAAAGCAATAAATAAATAAATAAATAAAATATCAATAAAACGGAAATATAAATAAGTAAAAACTTATTACTTAAACAAAAGCCTCAGTCATAAAGGGCGTGACAACTCACATATTTATGCATTGTTAAAAGAGACAATTATGTGAACTCGTATAACGTGTCAATAAGCAAATTCTGGACATATAACAGTAAGCGTATTCTGCGTCGTAGCCGTAGTACCGTTACTAGTACTACGTTAGCCGTAGTACATAGGAGCAATCCTATGCGCGTAGTCGTTGCTGCTACGAATAATTGCAGCGTGTGCTCCGTGCTACGCTTTGCGGGCTGAATGTAAACGTGATTCTATTTTCAGAAGTAGTTATAAGATTTATCAATAAATACATCACTTCATCGTGACATTGGTATGTAACGCGGAAAGTTTTTGAACTTCGTAGTGCAGTGACACGTTTATTAGGATTCGAATTTAAGAAATATGAAATTGAGAACTTAAATTCTTAGAGTATTTTATTTTGAGTCGATTCTTTATCAGCTGTTATCAGTAGTGCTTAATCGATGGTCACTCAAGTTTTGGTTTTAGTAAAAGATCAACGTCATTTTGACCCTAAAGGCAGCTTAACTGTCCATATGAATTCGCGGCCTAACACATAAGTACTTCAACTATTTTAATATAACTGACCTCATTCGATTTGCTTACTCTTTGGTTGTCATATTGTAAAATTTTATAGCGATAGCCTTTGGCAATAGCATTATCTGTTTTAAATAGTTTAAAAAAATACTGAATTTTGTAAGGCTAAGTCACGGGATGCGTTTGCTGCAGCGTTTTTAAAGAATGAAAAAACTTGAGCAATGTGCGGTCGCAAAATACCTATTAAAAAAAAAGAAACTAACTGCAATAAAGATTCACGAAGATGTGTTAACAACATTGGCGGAATCTGCTCCATCATGTACGACTGTGAAAAAGTGGGTTGCAGAATTTACGGCTTGAGCGGGGGTATTCCTTCATACGAGCTTGTCAATCCAGCTTGTAGGAAGGAATACCCCTGCTCGATCCGTCCCAGCTCAAGAAGACCCCCGCCCCGGCCGGCCTACGACGTCTACGACTGAAGAAAACATCGGGAAAATCTGTGATCTGATATTGGCAGATTGACCATCAGGAAGATTGCAGACACTATTGACATCTCGTATGAACCAACAAATAACATCATTGTCTATGAACTTTGATTTTCTAAGGTTCCTGCGCGGTGGGTTGCCAGACTGCTTCCAGTTGAACAAAAATGAATACGGCTCACGATTACTCGCGACTATTAGGAAATGTTTGAGGCTGATCCACAAGATTTTTTGGCCAGATTAGTGACAATGGATGAAACCTGGATATACTGCTATACCCCAGAGTCAAAAGCAGTGAAAAAAAATTCCGATGCACCGATTCCAAAAAAAGTCAAAATAATTTTCCCCTTGCAAAAGGTAAAACTATAAACTCAGCTTATTACTGCACCCTTTTACGTCATTTGCATGAAACAATGAAATCAAATAAACTGTTGTTCCATCAAAATAAAACAAATATGATATTTCAAAATCCCGAAAAAAGACATCCATTTTTACGACTGTGAAAAAGTGGGTTGCAGAATTTACGGCTTGAGCGGGGGTATTCCTTCATACGAGCTTGTCAATCCAGCTTGTAGGAAGGAATACCCCTGCTCGATCCGTCCCAGCTCAAGAAGACCCTCGCCCCGGCCGGCCTACGACGTCTACGACTGAAGAAAACATCGGGAAAATCTGTGATCTGATATTGGCAGATTGACCATCAGGAAGATTGCAGACACTATAGGCATCTCGTATGAACCAACAAATAACATCATTGTCAATGAACATCGATTTTGAAAAAAAATTAATACGGGAATTTTTTGGCCAGATTAGTGACAATGGATGAAACCTGGGTATACCACTATACCCCAAAGTCAAAAGCAGTGAAAAAAAATCCGATACACCGACTCCAAAAAAAGCCAAAGCAATTTTGTCGGCTGGCAAGGTGATGGCGAAGTGAAGAATCTCCAGCAGAGATCCGGCTGCCATCACCGATGATGACCTTTAGCACTAGCACTGAAGGGGAAGCCGATGGATACGGGCAGCACAAGACCGGTCGTCGAAAGCCTTGGGGGAGGCCTTTGTCCAGTAGTGGACATCTATAGGCTGAAGGAGAAGGATCAGCATGGTGGACTACCTTGCAAAAGGTAAAACTATAAACTTAGCTTATTGCTGCACCCTTTTACATCGTTTGCATGAAACAATCAAAGAGAAAAGGCCAGGATCACTCAGTAAGAATCTGTTGTTCCATCAAAATACCGCACGCGTTCACACTTCTGTTTAATCTGTGGCTCAAATAAGTGATTGTGATTTTGAATTACTGCCCCATCCCACTTATTACCCTCATTTGGCACCTTCAGACTTTAAATTTATTTTCAAACCTAAGAAAAACATCTTGGTAGTCAATAATTTTCATCAAATGAGGTGGTCGAACCTGCGGTGGATGACTTTATATATTATGTTATTATTTATATTGTGTACTTTATATTTATTGTGTTAAGTTAAGATTACGTGGAAATGTAAAATTATTTTTGTTTATATTTTACTAGCTGCGCGCCGCAGTTTCACCCGCGTTGCGTAGGTTTCGATATATTTGTTTCGACTACTCCGCTCCTATTGGTCTCAGCGTGATGTTATATAGCCTAAAGCCTTCCTGGATTAATAGGCTATCTAAAGCAAAAAGAATTTTTCAAAACGGACCAGTAGTTCCTGAGATTAGCGCGTTCAAACCAACAAACTCTTCAGCTTTATATATTAAGTTTAGAAGTATAGATTAAAAGTATAGATTGTTTTCATCCTGAGGCCGCGAACTTTTCAATCTAACCTCGTAGCACCTGGTACCAAACGGGTAAAATCTAATACTTGACTGCAATCCCGCCTGATGGGAAGCAGTGATACAATCGTCGACGGTAAAGTACATTAGTTTATTATGAGCCTAATTCACTGTAACCTATAAGACACTTAAATTATAATTAAACGGGAAAACCGCTGTTCACGACCGATATATAACTCAAGTCAGCCCTGGCTCGTTTATCATTACTTATGAAACTGAATACAGCCTAAACATTTCAGCAGATCTGAGGATGAGAATACAGTTCTTCAGGATAGACACGTTTATTACTTTGCTTTTACACTTTTTCCAACTTCATCGATGTGCTGCCAAAACTCGAAAGAATCCTGTGTTCACATTTCACGTTCCCGTGTATGTATGTGTGTGTGTGTGTGTGGGATACATGTGAACACGGGATATATTCGGGTTGTACGTTTTCTCAGCAACCACCTTTTCGTTGTACCTTTTCCATGAACGGACGTTTGTGTCAACTTCAGAATCAAATCCTCTTAGTCGATACACTATCCATATAGCGTGAACACAGGTATTAATAGTACTATTAAAATTTAAAAAAAATCACATTAAATATGACATACAATACTTTCCAGCTATGCCAGAAAAACTAAAAAATAATTTCGGTGACATACTAAAAGGTACATAAGCATAAAAACCTAAAAAAGCTGTCCATGCATTTATTTTTTTATAATTATAAACTAATGCTTGACTGCAATCCCGCCTGATGGTAAGCAGTGATACAACCGTTGATGGTAAAGCGTGCTAGTTTATTAAGAGGGGACTCTAGTGGCGTTTTCTCCATACAAACGTATTCTGCTGGTTTCTTGGTGGATAACCCTTTTAGAGCAATGATTTTTTCTACTGTTTGACACCTTGATTATACGCGCCCCTATCATTTGATTTTCTCGAAAACTTAATTAATAAAACAAATATGATATTTCAAAATCCCGAAAAAAACATCCATTTTTACCGTGATGTTCAGACGACTATTACACAAATGTGATTAGTTTTGACAAAAAATTAAATAACATCAGTAATGAACATAACAACAATGAAATTATTTAGCCTAGGCCAGCTAGTCGCGCCAAAATACCAGTAAAGTAAAAAATAAATAAAATATCATTAAAATGGAAATGTAAAAAAGTAAAAACTTATTACCTAAATAAAAGCCTCAATCATAAAGAGCGTGGCAGCTCCATTTTTTTAAATATATATATTATAAACCAGTGCTTGACCGCAATCCCGCCTGATGGTAAGCAGTGATGCGATCGTTGATGGTAAAGCGCGCTAGTTTATTAAGAGCCTATTCAGTCTAGCCTTGAAGACACTCAAATTGTAGTCCGACGGAAACACCGCCGCCGGCAAGTTGTTCCAGTCCCTCGATGTACGCGGTATAAAGGAGGAGGCGAAACGCTTCGTCCGGATCGTAGTAGTATTAACAACGTAATGGTGGAAACTCGCCGTACGACGGGTCGTCCGATGGTGGAACGGAGATGGGGGAATTAAATCATGCAATTCCCTCGCACACTCCCCAAAATGCATCCTATAGAACCCCGAAAGGCTGGCTACTCTACGCCTGTGCTCTAGGCTTGGGAGACCGTCACGAGTTAAATCAGGGTCACCAATTAGCCTCTTCGCACGCCTCTCCACTGAATCCAAAGTAGCCAGGTGACATTTCGCAGCACCAGCCCAAATGTGGCTGCAGTACTCCACACACGAACGGACCTGTGCTTTGTACAACATTAGAAGCTGCCCTGGTGTGAAGTACCGCCGGACCTTTGCGATGACGCCAAGTTTTCTGGCAGCCACCTTGGCCTTGGACTCAATGAACCGCCCAAAGTTTAGGTTCGAGGAAATCTCAACTCCCAAAAGCTGAAGGCGGTCGGTGCACTCCAAGGATACATTCTGAAAAGTAGGAGCCAAGGCGAACGGGCTCCGTTTGGCGGTGAAAAGACACGCCTGTGTTTTGGCGGCATTGAATGCTACAATATTGGCTTTGCCCCATTCGGAGACTGCCTGTGGTGCAGCACTCGTACGCTCTACCATAGCCTCTCTTTCAGACCGGATTGATTCCTTACTAGCCCGAGCTTCCGGCAGGTATCTCTTCACAACTGTGCTGTCATCTGCATACCCATAGATGCCGGACATCAGCAGATCGTTAATATGCAGCAGAAACAAAGTTGCAGAGAGAACCGACCCCTGAGGAACACCGGCATTGGTCGACATGGTCCATATTTATCCATTGTAAAAAAAGATGAAATCATATAACGTATCAATAAGGTAATTCTGGACATATAACAATAAGCGTATCCTGCGTCATAGCCGTAGTACCGTTACTACGCACATAGGAGCAATCCTATGCGCGTAGTCGTGTTGCTACGAGTAGTTGCGGAGTGTGCTACGTGCTACGCTATGCGGGCTGAATGTAAACGTAATTTTATTTTCAGAAATGAAATAAGATTTATCAATAAATGCATCACTTTATCGTAACAATGGTATGTGACGCGGAAAGTTATTAAACTTCGTAATGTAGTAACACGTTTATTAGGATTCGAATTTAAGAAATATGAAATTGAGAATTTCGTATAAATTCTTAGAGTATTTTAATTTGAGTCGAAACTGTATAAAGTGCTTCTTTATCAGCTGTTATCAGCAGTGCTTAACCGGTGGTCACTCAGGTTTTGGTTTTAATAAAAGACCAACATGATTTTGACCCTAAAGGCACCTTAACTGTTCACATTACCTTCACTTTACATATTAGAAATAGTAATATTTGTAAAACTAAATCCACATTTGCTTCCTCGCATGACAGAAAAATTTCCTAGAAATAGACGTGATGATAGCAACATATGTTTACACCCGTCAAAGACTGCTCTTATGCACAAGAGTGTCTTTTGTATGGCACCAATAATCTATAACAAATTACCCAAAAGTTGGAAAGAGCAAACAGTGTCTAAACTCAAAGAAACAATGAAAAAGTTTTTAGCACAAAAAGCATATTATAGCATTAATGATTTTTTAAATGATTTGAAGTAATTATTATAAATAAAAAAGTTTATCTAACATTGTAGTAGTTGTGGTCCTGTAGTAGTGGGGAACTTAAAATGCTTATATTATAAATTTTATTAAAATTTGAATTGTTTTAATATTGTTGTAAACCTTAATTGTGATAATTATAATACGAAATATTGACATGGTATTGTATACAGACATGCTAAATAAATAATGGCTTTTGTTAAATATTCTAGTAATTGTGTAATTAATGTAAATATTTGAATTTCATTTTATTAAATTGTTTGAGTTGCGATCGATATCTATTATATAAATGTAAAATTTAATATAAGTCATCCATTCTATTATAATAATTATGTATGTACCTAAATATTTGCACGCCATGAGAAATGGCAGACATGTCGCGAGCCACTCTTTCTCAAGATCCTACATGCATGAGTTTTTTTTTATTCTGTATGCATTGATATAATATTAAACAGATATGATATGCTCTAACAAATTAACCAAAATAAATGTGCCGATCGGAGCAGCAGCACACACATGCAATTCTTTTATTCTGCGTACATTTCACACGTTGGCACAGTGTGAGTGAGATGGGGCGCAATCTAAAGCATAGAGAAGAAAAAGATGGCCAGTGTTTGTCGTTTGCGCTTAAATAGAATCGACGAAAACTAAAGCGACTTGCTGGACTTACCTCCTTTTGTACGCTTCATTTTCAGTACGCTAGTGACGTATCTACCTTTGTTTAATATTATATTAATGTCTGTATGTATAAACATGTTAGGGTAAATAATATTTCTTATTCTTATTCTTATGAATTCGCGGCCTAACACATAAATACTTGAACTATTTTAATATAACTGACCTCATTCGATTTGCTTACTCTTTGGTTGTCACATTGTAAAATTTTCAGCAGTAGCCTTTGGCAATAGCATTATCTGTTTTAAATAGCTTTTAAAAAGACTGAATTTTGTAAGGCAACGTCACGGGATGCGTTTGCTGCAGCGTTTTTAAAGAATGGAGAAACTTGAGCAATGTGCGGTCGAAAAATACCTATTAAAAAAAAAAAAAAACTAACTGCAAAAAAGATTCACGAAGATATGTAAACAACATTGGCGGAATCTGCTCCATCGTGTACGACTGTGAAAAAGTGGGTAGCAGAATTTACGGCTTGAGCGGGGGTATTCCTTCCTACGAGCTTGTCAATCCAGCTTGTAGGAAGGAATACCCTTGCTCGATCCGTCCCAGCTCAAGAAGACCCTCGCCCCGGCCGGCCTACGACGTCTACGACTGAAGAAAACATCGGGAAAATCTGTGATCTGATATTGGCAGATTGACCATCAGGAAGATTGCAGACACTATTGACAACTCGTATGAACCAACAAATAACATCATTGTCTATGAACTTTGATTTTCTAAGGTTTCTGCGCGGTGGGTTGCCAGACTGCTTCCAGTTGAACAAAAATGAATACGGCTCACGATTACTCGCGACTATTAGGAAATGTTTGAGGCTGATCCACAAGATTTTTTGGCCAGATTAGTGACAATGGATGAAACCTGGGTATAACCCCAAAGTTAAAAGCAGTGAAAAAAAAAATCCGATGCACCGACTCCAAAAAAAGCCAAAGCAATTTTGTCAGCTGGCAAGGTGATGGCGAAGTGAAGAATCTCCGGCAGAGATCCGGCTGCCATCACCGATGATGACCTTTAGCCCTGGCAGTGAAGGAGAAGCCGATGGATACGGGCAGCACAAGACCGGTCGTCGAAAGCCTTGGGGGAGGCCTTTGTCCAGTAGTGGACATCTATAGGCTGAAGGAGAAGGATCAGCATGGTGGACTACCTTGCAAAAGGTAAAACTATAAACTTAGCTTATTGCTGCACCCTTTTACATCGTTTGCATGAAACAATCAAAGAGAAAAGGCCAGGATCACTCAGTAAGAAACTGTTGTTCCATCAAAATAAACCAGCAAAGCCGTATGCAGCAAGTTTTTGAATCAGCACTTCATGAGAAACTTTATCAGAAATGAATCTATATCTATACTAATATATAAAGCTGAAGAGTTTGTTTGTTTGTTTGTTTGTACGCCCTAATCTCAGAAACTACTGGTCCGATTTGAAAAATTCTTTTTGCGTTGGATAGCCCATTAGGCTTATAGGCTTTAGGCTATATAACATCACGCTACGAGCAATAGGAGCGGAGCA
This sequence comes from Sesamia nonagrioides, assembly GCA_017933935.1. NCBI lineage: Eukaryota > Metazoa > Arthropoda > Insecta > Lepidoptera > Noctuidae > Sesamia > Sesamia nonagrioides. The sequence goes on along the minus strand of JADWQK010002392.1, from coordinate 911,400 downwards.
TAATTAAATCCACGCGAACGAAGTCGCTGGCGGCTGCTAGTGATATAAAATAAGAAGCGTGAGTATATATAGGTATGCACAAAACTACACTCTTACAGATTACTTAAATGTGTAGAAAGGTTACAGTGTAAACACAACCGCGCGTGCCGAATATTTATTAAACGCCACAAAGTACTTAAATATCTTTTTTTTTTTTTACAAATTATAAACCAGCGCTTGACCGCAATCCTGCCTGATGGTAAGCAGTGACGCAATCGTTGATGGTAAAGCGCACTAGTTTATTAAGAGCCTATTCACTCTAGCCTTGAAGACACTCATATTGTAGTCCGACGGAAACACCGCCGCGGGCAAATTGTTCCAGTCCCTCGATGTACGCGGTATAAAGGAGGAGGCGATATCGAACTTAAAACTACATCAAAGGCAAATAACACCGACAATGAACGAAGATTGCTACTAAGTGCATCGCCGACAATGACAGATGTTCCCTAATGCCGTGAGTTGCAATCCTACCTCCCCCAATAAATTCATTGGAGGAATTCCGTCTTGCAAATTCTGATAGGAATGTAGGAGAAAAGTTTAATTTTATCCGATGATATTCGCAAGGACACATTTAGAGCATTTGGAAAGTTTATTCATTTATATCTATGATCTTTTCTCCCTAACATAGCCTATTTCTTAAAGAAGACAAAGGATCAGATTCAATTACGTCACATAAAATAGTTTACTACTTTTACTCTTTCCTAGAACAAACAAACTTTTGGTGCTCGAGAAGCCATCAAAATCAAAAGTCATTTATTCAAATTAGGCTGAGTATCAGCACTTTTTGAACATCAATATTACATAAGACAGTCCCCCCAAAACGCCCGCCCTTCGCCACTTCCTAGTGCTTTCGCTGGAAAGACGAAGTGGCGGAACAAACTCCTCAGCAGCACAACTGTCTGTTCATTAAAAAAAAAAAAAAAACATGACTTTATACAATACTATCTATAGTAATGAACACAAAAAAACACAGCATTCATGAAATTATTTAGCATATGCTAGCTAGTCACACCAAAATACCATCAAAGCAATAAATAAATAAATAAATAAAATATCAATAAAACGGAAATATAAATAAGTAAAAACTTATTACTTAAACAAGAGCCTCAGTCATAAAGGGCGTGACAACTCACATATTTATGCATTGTTAAAAGAGACAATTATGTGAACTCGTATAACGTGTCAATAAGCAAATTCTGGACATATAACAGTAAGCGTATTCTGCGTCGTAGCCGTAGTACCGTTACTACGCACATAGGAGCAATCCTATGCGCGTAGTCGTTGCTGCTACGAATAATTGCAGCGTGTGCTCCGTGCTACGCTTTGCGGGCTGAATGTAAACGTGATTCTATTTTCAGAAGTAGTTATAAGATTTATCAATAAATACATCACTTCATCGTGACATTGGTATGTAACGCGGAAAGTTTTTGAACTTCGTAGTGCAGTGACACGTTTATTAGGATTCGAATTTAAGAAATATGAAATTGAGAACTTAAATTCTTAGAGTATTTTATTTTGAGTCGATTCTTTATCAGCTGTTATCAGTAGTGCTTAATCGATGGTCACTCAAGTTTTGGTTTTAGTAAAAGATCAACGTCATTTTGACCCTAAAGGCAGCTTAACTGTCCATATGAATTCGCGGCCTAACACATAAGTACTTCAACTATTTTAATATAACTGACCTCATTCGATTTGCTTACTCTTTGGTTGTCATATTGTAAAATTTTATAGCGATAGCCTTTGGCAATAGCATTATCTTTTTTAAATAGTTTTAAAAAATACTGAATTTTGTAAGGCTAAGTCACGGGATGCGTTTGCTGCAGCGTTTTTAAAGAATGAAAAAACTTGAGCAATGTGCGGTCGCAAAATACCTATTAAAAAAAAAGAAACTAACTGCAATAAAGATTCACGAAGATATGTTAACAACATTGGCGGAATCTGCTCCATCATGTACGACTGTGAAAAAGTGGGTTGCAGAATTTACGGCTTGAGGGGGGTATTCCTTCATACGAGCTTGTCAATCCAGCTTGTAGGAAGGAATACCCCTGCTCGATCCGTCCCAGCTCAAGAAGACCCTCGCCCCGGCCGGCCTACGACGTCTACGACTGAAGAAAACATCGGGAAAATCTGTGATCTGATATTGGCAGATTGACCATCAGGAAGATTGCAGACACTATAGGCATCTCGTATGAACCAACAAATAACATCATTGTCAATGAACATCGATTTTGAAAAAAAATTAATACGGGAATTTTTTGGCCAGATTAGTGACAATGGATGAAACCTGGGTATACCACTATACCCCAAAGTCAAAAGCAGTGAAAAAAAATCCGATACACCGACTCCAAAAAAAGCCAAAGCAATTTTGTCGGCTGGCAAGGTGATGGCGAAGTGAAGAATCTCCAGCAGAGATCCGGCTGCCATCACCGATGATGACCTTTAGCACTAGCAGTGAAGGGGAAGCCGATGGATACGGGCAGCACAAGACCGGTCGTCGAAAGCCTTGGGGGAGGCCTTTGTCCAGTAGTGGACATCTATAGGCTGAAGGAGAAGGATCAGCATGGTGGACTACCTTGCAAAAGGTAAAACTATAAACTTAGCTTATTGCTGCACCCTTTTACATCGTTTGCATGAAACAATCAAAGAGAAAAGGCCAGGATCACTCAGTAAGAATCTGTTGTTCCATCAAAATACCGCACGCGTTCACACTTCTGTTTAATCTGTGGCTCAAATAAGTGATTGTGATTTTGAATTACTGCCCCATCCCACTTATTACCCTCATTTGGCACCTTCAGACTTTAAATTTATTTTCAAACCTAAGAAAAACATCTTGGTAGTCAATAATTTTCATCAAATGAGGTGGTCGAACCTGCGGTGGATGACTTTATATATTATGTTATTATTTATATTGTGTACTTTATATTTATTGTGTTAAGTTAAGATTACGTGGAAATGTAAAATTATTTTTGTTTATATTTTACTAGCTGCGCGCCGCAGTTTCACCCGCGTTGCGTAGGTTTCGATATATTTGTTTCGACTACTCCGCTCCTATTGGTCTCAGCGTGATGTTATATAGCCTAAAGCCTTCCTGGATTAATAGGCTATCTAAAGCAAAAAGAATTTTTCAAAACGGACCAGTAGTTCCTGAGATTAGCGCGTTCAAACCAACAAACTCTTCAGCTTTATATATTAAGTTTAGAAGTATAGATTAAAAGTATAGATTGTTTTCATCCTGAGGCCGCGAACTTTTCAATCTAACCTCGTAGCACCTGGTACCAAACGGGTAAAATCTAATACTTGACTGCAATCCCGCCTGATGGGAAGCAGTGATACAATCGTCGACGGTAAAGTACATTAGTTTATTATGAGCCTAATTCACTGTAACCTATAAGACACTTAAATTATAATTAAACGGGAAAACCGCTGTTCACGACCGATATATAACTCAAGTCAGCCCTGGCTCGTTTATCATTACTTATGAAACTGAATACAGCCTAAACATTTCAGCAGATCTGAGGATGAGAATACAGTTCTTCAGGATAGACACGTTTATTACTTTGCTTTTACACTTTTTCCAACTTCATCGATGTGCTGCCAAAACTCGAAAGAATCCTGTGTTCACATTTCACGTTCCCGTGTATGTATGTGTGTGTGTGTGTGTGGGATACATGTGAACACGGGATATATTCGGGTTGTACGTTTTCTCAGCAACCACCTTTTCGTTGTACCTTTTCCATGAACGGACGTTTGTGTCAACTTCAGAATCAAATCCTCTTAGTCGATACACTATCCATATAGCGTGAACACAGGTATTAATAGTACTATTAAAATTTAAAAAAAATCACATTAAATATGACACACAATACTTTCCAGCTATGCCAGAAAAACTAACAAATAATTTCGGTGATATAATAAAAGGTACATAAGCATAAAAACCTAAAAAAGCTGTCCATGCATTTTTTTTTTTATAATAATAAACTAATGCTTGACTCCAATCCCGCCTGATGGTAAGTAGCGATACAATCGTTGATGGTAAAGCGTGCTAGTTTATTAAGAGGGGACTCTAGTGGCGTTTTCTCCATACAAACGTATTCTGCTGGTTTCTTGGTGGATAACCCTTTTAGAGCAATGTTTTTTCTACTGTTTGATACCTTGATTATACGCGCCCCTATCATTTGATTTTCTCGAAAACTTAATTAATAAAACAAATATGATATTTCAAAATCCCCAAAAACATCCATTTTTACCGTGATGTTCAGACGACTATTACACAAATGTGATTAGTTATGACAAAAAATTAAATAATATCAGTAATGAACATAAAAACAATGAAATTATTTAGCATATGCCAGTTAGTCGCGCCAAAATACCAGTAAAGTAAAAAATAAATAAAATATTATTAAAACGGAAATGTAAAAAAGTAAAAACTTATTACCTAAATAAAAGCCTCAATCATAAAGAGCGTGGCAGTTCAATATTTATCCATTGTAAAAAAAGACAATTATATGAAATCATATAACGTATCAATAAGGTAATTCTGGACATATGACAATAAGCGTATTCTGCGTCGTAGCCGTAGTACCGTTACTACGCACATAGGAGCAATCCTATGCGCGTAGTCGTGTTGCTACGAGTAGTTGCAGAGTGTGCTACGTGCTACGCTATGCGGGCTGAGTGTAAACGTGATTTTATTTTCAGAAGTAGATATAAGGTTTATCAATAAATGCATCACTTTACGTGTGTAGTGACATGTTTATTAGGATTCGAATTTAAGAAATATGAAATCGAGAATTTCGTATAAATTCTTAGAGTATTTTAATTTGAGTCGAAACTGCATAAAGTGCTTCTTTATCAGCTGTTATCAGCAGTGCTTAACCGTTGGTCACTCAGGTTTTGGTTTTAGTAAAAGACCAACATCATTTTGACCTTAAAGGCAGCTTCACTGTTCACATTGCCTTCAATTTACATATTAGAAATAGTAATATTTGTAAAACTAAATCCACATTTGCTTCCTCGCATGACAGAAAAATTTCCTAGAAATAGACGTGATGACAGCAAAATATGTTTACACCCGTCAAAGACTGCACTTATGCACAAGAGTGTCTTTTGTATGGCACCAATAATCTATAACAAATTACCCAAAAGTTGGAAAGAGCAAACAGTGTCTAAACTCAAAGAAACAATGAAACAGTTTTTAGCACAAAAAGCATATTATAGCAATAATGATTTTTTAAATGATTCAGTAATTATTATAAATAAAAAAGTTTATCTAACATTGTAGTAGTTGTGGTCCTGTAGTAGTGGGGAACTTAAAATGCCTATATTATAAATTTTATTAAAATTTGAATTGTTTTAATATTGTTGTAAACCTTAATTGTGATAATTATAATACGAAATATTGACATGGTATTGTATACAGACATTTTAAATAAATAATGGTTTTTGTTAAATATTTTAGTAATTGTGTAATTAACGTAAATATTTGAATTTCATTTTATTAAATTGTTTGAGTTGCGATCGATATCTATTATATAAATGTAAAATTTAATATAAGTCATCCATTCTATTAAAATAATTATACTATAATGTACCTAAATATTTGCACGCCATGAGAAATGGCAGACATGTCGTGAGCCACTCTTTCTCAAGAGCCTACATGCATGAGTTTTTTTTTATTCTGTATGTATAAACATGTTAGGGTAAATAAAATTTCTTATTCTTATGAATTCGCGGCCTAACACATAAATACTTGAACTATTTTAATATAACTGACCTCATTCGATTTGCTTACTCTTTGGTTGTCACATTGTAAAATTTTCAGCAGTAGCCTTTGGCAATAGCATTATCTGTTTTAAATAGCTTTTAAAAAGACTGAATTTTGTAAGGCAACGTCACGGGATGCGTTTGCTGCAGCGTTTTTAAAGAATGGAGAAACTTGAGCAATGTGCGGTCGAAAAATACCTATTAAAAAAAAAAAAAAACTAACTGCAAAAAAGATTCACGAAGATATGTAAACAACATTGGCGGAATCTGCTCCATCGTGTACGACTGTGAAAAAGTGGGTAGCAGAATTTACGGCTTGAGCGGGGGTATTCCTTCCTACGAGCTTGTCAATCCAGCTTGTAGGAAGGAATACCCCTGCTCGATCCGTCCCAGCTCAAGAAGACACTCGCCCCGGCCGGCCTACGACGTCTACGACTGAAGAAAACATCGGGAAAATCTGTGATCTGATATTGGCAGATTGACCATCAGGAAGATTGAAGACACTATTGGCATCTCGTATGAACCAACAAAAAACATCATTGTCAATGAACTTCGATTTTGAAAGAAAAAAAAATACGGCTCACGATTACTCGCGACTATTTTGAAATGTTTGAGGCTGATCCACAAGATTTTTTGGCCAGATTAGTGACAATGGATGAAACCTGGGTATACCACTATACCCCAAAGTCAAAAGCAGTGAAAAAAAATCCGATGCACCGACACCAAAAAAAGCCAAAGCAATTTTGTCAGCTGGCAAGGTGACGGCGAAGTGAAGAATCTCCGGCTGAGATCCGGCTGCCATCACCGATGATGACCTTTAGCCCTGGCAGTGAAGGAGAAGCCGATGGATACGGGCAGCACAAGACCGGTCGTCGAAAGGCTTGGGGGAGGCCTTTGTTCAGTAGTGGACATCTATAGGCTGAAGGAGAAGGATCAGCATGGTGGACTACCTTGCTAAAGGTAAAACTATAAACTTAGCTTATTGCTGCACCCTTTTACATCGTTTGCATGAAACAATCAAAGAGAAAAGGCCAGGATCACTTAGTAAGAAACTGTTGTTCCATCAAAATAATGCACGCGTTCACACTTCTGTTTAATCTGTGGCTCAAATAAGTGATTGTGATTTTGAATTACTGCCCCATCCCACTTATTCCCGTCATTTGGCACCTTCAGACTTTAAATTTGTTTTTAAACCTAAGAAAAACATCTTGGGAGTCAATAATTTTCATCAAATGAGGTGGTCGAACCTGCGGTGGATGACTTTTTTGAAGGCCTTTAAGAATTTTGTTCAAGTGCATTGAGTTAAGTTAAGATTACGTGGAAATGTAAAATTATTTTTGTTTATATTTTACTAGCTGCGCGCCGCGGTTTCACCCGCGTTGCGTAGGTTTCGATATATTTGTTTCGACTACTCCGCTCCTATTGGTCTCAGCGTAATGTTATATAGCCTAAATCCTTTCTGGATTAATGGGCTATCTAAAGCAAAAAGATTTTTTCAAAAAGGACTAGTAGTTCCTGAGATTAGCGCGTTCAAACAAACAAACTCTTCAGCTTTATATATTAAGTATAGATTAAAAGTATAGATTCCCTCCATATAGATAACCTCGTAGCACCTGGTACCAAACGGGTATAATCTAATACTTGACTGCAATCCCGCCTGATGGGAAGCAGTGATACAATCGTCGACGGTAAAGTACATTAGTTTATTATGAGCCTAATTCACTAAGACCTTTAAGACACTTAAATTATAATTCCGATATATAACTCAAGTCAGCCCTGTCTCGTTTATCATTACTTATGAAACTGAATACAGCCTAAACATTTCAGCAGATCTGAGGATGAGAATACAGTTCTTCAGGATAGACACGTTTATTACTTTGCTTTTACACTTTTTCCAACTTCATCGATGTGCTGCCAAAACTTGAAAGAATCCTGTGTTCACATTTCGCGTTCCTGTGTATGTATGTGTGTGTGTGGGATACATGTGAACACGGGATACATTCGGGTTGTACGTTTTCTCAGCAACCACCTTTTCGTTGTACCTTTTCCAGGAACGGACGTTTGTGTCAACTTCAGAATCAAATCGTCTTAGTCCATACACTATCCAGATAGCGTGAACACAGGTATTAAGAGTACTATTAAAATTTAAAAAAAATCACAATAAATATGACATACAATACTTTCCAGCTATGCCAGAAAAACTAAAAAATAATTTCGGTGACATACTAAAAGGTACATAAGCATAAAAACCTAAAAAAGCTGTCCATGCATTTATTTTTTTATAATTATAAACTAATGCTTGACTGCAATCCCGCCTGATGGTAAGCAGTGATACAACCGTTGATGGTAAAGCGTGCTAGTTTATTAAGAGGGGACTCTAGTGGCGTTTTCTCCATACAAACGTATTCTGCTGGTTTCTTGGTGGATAACCCTTTTAGAGCAATGATTTTTTCTACTGTTTGACACCTTGATTATACGCGCCCCTATCATTTGATTTTCTCGAAAACTTAATTAATAAAACAAATATGATATTTCAAAATCCCGAAAAAAACATCCATTTTTACCGTGATGTTCAGACGACTATTACACAAATGTGATTAGTTTTGACAAAAAATTAAATAACATCAGTAATGAACATAACAACAATGAAATTATTTAGCCTAGGCCAGCTAGTCGCGCCAAAATACCAGTAAAGTAAAAAATAAATAAAATATCATTAAAATGGAAATGTAAAAAAGTAAAAACTTATTACCTAAATAAAAGCCTCAATCATAAAGAGCGTGGCAGCTCCATTTTTTTAAATATATATATTATAAACCAGTGCTTGACCGCAATCCCGCCTGATGGTAAGCAGTGATGCGATCGTTGATGGTAAAGCGCGCTAGTTTATTAAGAGCCTATTCAGTCTAGCCTTGAAGACACTCAAATTGTAGTCCGACGGAAACACCGCCGCCGGCAAGTTGTTCCAGTCCCTCGATGTACGCGGTATAAAGGAGGAGGCGAAACGCTTCGTCCGGATCGTAGTAGTATTAACAACGTAATGGTGGAAACTCGCCGTACGACGGGTCGTCCGATGGTGGAACGGAGATGGGGGAATTAAATCATGCAATTCCCTCGCACACTCCCCAAAATGCATCCTATAGAACACCGAAAGGCTGGCTACTCTACGCCTGTGCTCTAGGCTTGGGAGACCGTCACGAGTTAAATCAGGGTCACCAATTAGCCTCTTTGCACGCCTCTCTACTGAATCCAAAGTAGCCAGGTGACATTTCGCAGCACCAGCCCAAATGTGGCTGCAGTACTCCACACACGAACGGACCTGTGCTTTGTAAAACATCAGAAGCTGCCCCGGTGTGAAGTACCGCCGGACCTTTGCGATGACGCCAAGTTTTCTGGCAGCCACCTTGGCCTTGGACTCAATGAACCGCCCAAAGTTTAGGTTCGAGGAAATCTCAACTCCCAAAAGCTGAAGGCGGTCGGTGCACTCCAAGGATACATTCTGAAAAGTAGGAGCCAAGGCGAACGGGCTCCGTTTGGCGGTGAAAAGACACGCCTGTGTTTTGGCGGCATTGAATGCTACAATATTGGCTTTGCCCCATTCGGAGACTGCCTGTGGTGCAGCACTCGTACGCTCTACCATAGCCTCTCTTTCAGACCGGATTGATTCCTTACTAGCCCGAGCTTCCGGCAGGTATCTCTTCACAACTGTGCTGTCATCTGCATACCCATAGATGCCGGACATCAGCAGATCGTTAATATGCAGCAGAAACAAAGTTGCAGAGAGAACCGACCCCTGAGGAACACCGGCATTGGTCGACATGGTCCATATTTATCCATTGTAAAAAAAGATGAAATCATATAACGTATCAATAAGGTAATTCTGGACATATAACAATAAGCGTATCCTGCGTCATAGCCGTAGTACCGTTACTACGCACATAGGAGCAATCCTATGCGCGTAGTCGTGTTGCTACGAGTAGTTGCGGAGTGTGCTACGTGCTACGCTATGCGGGCTGAATGTAAACGTAATTTTATTTTCAGAAATGAAATAAGATTTATCAATAAATGCATCACTTTATCGTAACAATGGTATGTGACGCGGAAAGTTATTAAACTTCGTAATGTAGTAACACGTTTATTAGGATTCGAATTTAAGAAATATGAAATTAAGAATTTCGTATAAATTCTTAGAGTATTTTGATTTGAGTCGAAACTGTATAAAGTGCTTCTTTATCAGCTGTTATCAGCAGTGCTTAACCGGTGGTCACTCAGGTTTTGGTTTTAATAAAAGACCAACATGATTTTGACCCTAAAGGCACCTTAACTGTTCACATTACCTTCACTTTACATATTAGAAATAGTAATGTTTGTAAAACTAAATCCACATTTGCTTCCTCGCATGACAGAAAAATTTCCTAGAAATAGACGTGATGATAGCAACATATGTTTACACCCGTCAAAGACTGCTCTTATGCACAAGAGTGTCTTTTGTATGGCACCAATAATCTATAACAAATTACCCAAAAGTTGGAAAGAGCAAACAGTGTCTAAACTCAAAGAAACAATGAAAAAGTTTTTAGCACAAAAAGCATATTATAGCATTAATGATTTTTTAAATGATTTGAAGTAATTATTATAAATAAAAAAGTTTATCTAACATTGTAGTAGTTGTGGTCCTGTAGTAGTGGGGAACTTAAAATGCTTATATTATAAATTTTATTAAAATTTGAATTGTTTTAATATTGTTGTAAACCTTAATTGTGATAATTATAATACGAAATATTGACATGGTATTGTATACAGACATGCTAAATAAATAATGGTTTTTGTTAAATATTCTAGTAATTGTGTAATTAATGTAAATATTTGAATTTCATTTTATTAAATTGTTTGAGTTGCGATCGATATCTATTATATAAATGTAAAATTTAATATAAGTCATCCATTCTATTATAATAATTATGTATGTACCTAAATATTTGCACGCCATGAGAAATGGCAGACATGTCGCGAGCCACTCTTTCTCAAGATCCTACATGCATGAGTTTTTTTTTATTCTGTATGCATTGATATAATATTAAACAGATATGATATGCTCTAACAAATTAACCAAAATAAATGTGCCGATCGGAGCAGCAGCACACACATGCAATTCTTTTATTCTGCGTACATTTCACACGTTGGCACAGTGTGAGTGAGATGGGGCGCAATCTAAAGCATAGAGAAGAAAAAGATGGCCAGTGTTTGTCGTTTGCGCTTAAATAGAATCGACGAAAACTAAAGCGACTTGCTGGACTTACCTCCTTTTGTACGCTTCATTTTCAGTACGCTAGTGACGTATCTACCTTTGTTTAATATTATATTAATGTCTGTATGTATAAACATGTTAGGGTAAATAATATTTCTTATTCTTATTCTTATGAATTCGCGGCCTAACACATAAATACTTGAACTATTTTAATATAACTGACCTCATTCGATTTGCTTACTCTTTGGTTGTCACATTGTAAAATTTTCAGCAGTAGCCTTTGGCAATAGCATTATCTGTTTTAAATAGCTTTTAAAAAGACTGAATTTTGTAAGGCAACGTCACGGGATGCGTTTGCTGCAGCGTTTTTAAAGAATGGAGAAACTTGAGCAATGTGCGGTCGCAAAATACCTATTAAAAAAAAAAAAAAAAAACTAACTGCAAAAAAGATTCACGAAGATATGTAAACAACATTGGCGGAATCTGCTCCATCGTGTACGACTGTGAAAAAGTGGGTAGCAGAATTTACGGCTTGAGCGGGGGTATTCCTTCCTACGAGCTTGTCAATCCAGCTTGTAGGAAGGAATACCCTTGCTCGATCCGTCCCAGCTCAAGAAGACCCTCGCCCCGGCCGGCCTACGACGTCTACGACTGAAGAAAACATCGGGAAAATCTGTGATCTGATATTGGCAGATTGACCATCAGGAAGATTGCAGACACTATTGACAACTCGTATGAACCAACAAATAACATCATTGTCTATGAACTTTGATTTTCTAAGGTTTCTGCGCGGTGGGTTGCCAGACTGCTTCCAGTTGAACAAAAATGAATACGGCTCACGATTACTCGCGACTATTAGGAAATGTTTGAGGCTGATCCACAAGATTTTTTGGCCAGATTAGTGACAATGGATGAAACCTGGGTATAACCCCAAAGTTAAAAGCAGTGAAAAAAAAAATCCGATGCACCGACTCCAAAAAAAGCCAAAGCAATTTTGTCAGCTGGCAAGGTGATGGCGAAGTGAAGAATCTCCGGCAGAGATCCGGCTGCCATCACCGATGATGACCTTTAGCCCTGGCAGTGAAGGAGAAGCCGATGGATACGGGCAGCACAAGACCGGTCGTCGAAAGCCTTGGGGGAGGCCTTTGTCCAGTAGTGGACATCTATAGGCTGAAGGAGAAGGATCAGCATGGTGGACTACCTTGCAAAAGGTAAAACTATAAACTTAGCTTATTGCTGCACCCTTTTACATCGTTTGCATGAAACAATCAAAGAGAAAAGGCCAGGATCACTCAGTAAGAATCTGTTGTTCCATCAAAATACCGCACGCGTTCACACTTCTGTTTAATCTGTGGCTCAAATAAGTGATTGTGATTTTGAATTACTGCCCCATCCCACTTATTACCCTCATTTGGCACCTTCAGACTTTAAATTTATTTTCAAACCTAAGAAAAACATCTTGGTAGTCAATAATTTTCATCAAATGAGGTGGTCGAACCTGCGGTGGATGACTTTATATATTATGTTATTATTTATATTGTGTACTTTATATTTATTGTGTTAAGTTAAGATTACGTGGAAATGTAAAATTATTTTTGTTTATATTTTACTAGCTGCGCGCCGCAGTTTCACCCGCGTTGCGTAGGTTTCGATATATTTGTTTCGACTACTCCGCTCCTATTGGTCTCAGCGTGATGTTATATAGCCTAAAGCCTTCCTGGATTAATAGGCTATCTAAAGCAAAAAGAATTTTTCAAAACGGACCAGTAGTTCCTGAGATTAGCGCGTTCAAACCAACAAACTCTTCAGCTTTATATATTAAGTTTAGAAGTATAGATTAAAAGTATAGATTGTTTTCATCCTGAGGCCGCGAACTTTTCAATCTAACCTCGTAGCACCTGGTACCAAACGGGTAAAATCTAATACTTGACTGCAATCCCGCCTGATGGGAAGCAGTGATACAATCGTCGACGGTAAAGTACATTAGTTTATTATGAGCCTAATTCACTGTAACCTATAAGACACTTAAATTATAATTAAACGGGAAAACCGCTGTTCACGACCGATATATAACTCAAGTCAGCCCTGGCTCGTTTATCATTACTTATGAAACTGAATACAGCCTAAACATTTCAGCAGATCTGAGGATGAGAATACAGTTCTTCAGGATAGACACGTTTATTACTTTGCTTTTACACTTTTTCCAACTTCATCGATGTGCTGCCAAAACTCGAAAGAATCCTGTGTTCACATTTCGCGTTCCCGTGTATGTATGTATGTGTGTGTGTGGGATACATGTGAACACGGGATACATTCGGGTTATACGTTTTCTCAGCAACCACCTTTTCGTTGTACCTTTTCCACGAACGGACGTTTGTGTCAACTTCAGAATCAAATCCTCTTAGTCCATACACTATCCAGATAGCGTGAACACAGGTATTAATAGTACTATTAAAATTTAAAAAAAATCACATTAAATATGACACACAATACTATCCAGCTATGCCAGAAAAACTAACAAATAATTTCGGTGACATACTAAAAGGTACATAAGCATAAAAACCTAAAAAAGCTGTCCATGCATTTTTTTTTATAATTTTAAACTAATGCTTGACTGCAATCCCGCCTGATGGTAAGCAGTGATACAACCGTTGATGGTAAAGCGTGCTAGTTTATTAAGAGCGGACTCTAGTGGCGTTTTCTCCATACAAACGTATTCTGCTGGTTTCTTGGTGGATAACCCTTTTAGAGCAATGTTTTTTTTCTACTGTATGACACCTTGATTAAATTATACGTGCCCCTATCATTTGATTTTCTCGACAACTTAATTAATAAAACAAATGTGATATTTCAAAATCCCGAAAAAACATCCATTTTTACCGTGATGTTCAGACGACTATTACACAAATGTGATTAGTTTTGACAAAAATTAAATAATATCAGTAATGAACCTAACAACAATGAAATTATTTAGCATATGCCAGTTAGTCGCGCCAAAATACCAGTAAAGTAAAAAATAAATAAAATATCATTAAAACGGAAATGTGAAAAAGTAAAAACTTATTACCTAAATAAAAGCCTCAATCATAAAGAGCGTGGCAGCTTCATATTTATCCATTGTAAAAAAAGACAATTATATGAAATCATATAACGTATCAATAGGGTAATTCTGGACATATAACAATAAGCGTATCCTGCGTCGTAGCCGTAGTACCGTTACTACGCACATAGGAGCAATCCTATGCGCGTAGTAGTGTTGCTACGAGTAGTTGCAGAGTGTGCTACGTGCTACGCTATGCGGGCTGAATGTAAACGTGATTTTATTTTCAGAAGTGAAATAAGATTTATCAATAAATGCAACACTTTATCGTAACATTGGTATGTAACGCGGAAAGTTATTAAACTTCGTAGTGTAGTAACACGTTTATTAGTATTCGAATTTAAGAAATATGAAATCGAGAATATCGTATAAATTCTTAGAGTATTTTAATTTGAGTCGAAACTGTATAAAGTGCTTCTTTATCAGCTGTTCTCAGCAGTGCTTAACCGGTGGTCACTCAGGTTTTGGTTTTAGTGAAAGACCAACATCATTTTGACCCTAAAGGCAGCTTAACTGTTCACATTACCTTCACTTTACATATTAGAAATAGTAATGTTTGTAAAACTAAATCCATATTTGTTTCCTCGTTTGACAGAAAAATTTCCTAGAAATAGACGTGATGATAGCAAAATATTTTTACACCCGTTAAAGACTGCACTTATGCACAAGAGTGTCTTTTGTATGGCACCAATAATCTATAACAAATTACCCAAAAGTTGGAAAGAGCAAACAGTGTCTAAACTCAAAGAAACAATGAAAAGGTTTTTAGCACTAAAAGCATATTATAGCATTAATGATTTTTTAAATGATTCAGTAATTATTATAAATAAAAAAGTATGACTAACATTGTAGTAGTTGTGGTCCTGTGGGGAACTTAAAATGCCTATATTATAAATTTTATTAAAATTTTAAGTGTTTTAATACTGTTGTAAACCTTAATTGTGGTAATTATAATACGAAATATTGACATGGTATTGTATTTATACATGCTAAATAAATAATAGTTTTTGTTAAATATTCTAGTAAATGTGTAATTAATGTAAATATTTCATTTTATTAAATTGTTTGAGTTGCGATCGATATCAATTATATAAATGTAAAATTTAATTTAAGTAATATTCTATTATAATAATTATGTATGTATCTAAATATTTGCACGCCATGAGAAATGGCAGACATGTCATGAGCCACTCTTTCTCAAGATCCTACATGCATGAGTTTTTTTTAAATCTGTATGTATAAACATGTTAGGGTAAATAAAATTTCTTATTCTTATGAATTCGCGGCCTAACACATAAATACTTGAACTATTTTAATATAACTGACCTCATTCGATTTGCTTACTCTTTGGTTGTCACATTGTAAAATTTTCAGCAATAGCCTTTGGCAATAGCATTATCTGTTTTAAATAGTTTTAAAAAAGATTGAATTTTGTAAGGCAAAGTCACGGGATGCGTTTGCTGCAGCGTTTTTAAAGAATGGAGAAACTTGAGCAATGTGCGGTCGCAAAATACCTATTAAAAAAATAATACTAACTGCAATAAAGATTCACGAAGATATGTTAACAACATTGGCGGAATCTGCTCCATCGTGTACGACTGTGAAAAAGTGGGTTGCAGAATTTACGGCTTGAGCGGGGGTATTCCTTCCTACGAGCTTGTCAATCCAGCTTGTAGGAAGGAATACCCCTGCTCGATCCGTCCCAGCTCAAGAAGACCCTCGCCCCGGCTGGCCTACGATGTCTACGACTGAAGAAAACATCGGGAAAATCTGTGATCTGATATTGGCAGATTGACCATCAAGAAGATTGCAGACACTATTGGCATCTTGTATGAACCAACAAATAACATCATTGTAAATGAACATCGATTTTGAAAAAAAATGAATACGGGAATTTTTTGGCCAGATTAGTGACAATGGATGAAACCTGGGTATACCACTATACCCCAAAGTCAAAAGCAGTGAAAAAAAATCCGATGCACCGACTCCAAAAAAAGCCAAAGCAATTTTGTCAGCTGGCAAGGTGATGGCGAAGTGAAGAATCTCCGGCAGAGATCCGGCTGCCATCACCGATGATGACCTTTAGCCCTGGCAGTGAAGGAGAAGCCGATGGATACGGGCAGCACAAGACCGGTCGTCGAAAGCCTTAGGGGACGCCTTTGTCCAGTAGTGGACATCTATAGGCTGAAGGAGAAGGATCAGCATGGTGGACTATCTTGCAAAAGGTAAAACTATAAACTTAGCTTATTGCTGCACCCTTTTACATCGTTTGCATGAAACAATCAAGACAGGATCACTCAGTAAGAAACTGTTGTTCCATCAAAATAATGCACGCGTTCACACTTCTGTTTAATCTGTGGCTCAAATAAGTGATTGTGATTTTGAATTACTACCCCATCCCACTTATTCCCGTGATTTGGCACCTTCAGACTTTAAATTTATTTTCAAACCTAAGAAAAACATCTTGGGCGTTTTTAAAGAATGGAGACACTTGAGCAATGTGCGGTCGCAAAATACTTATAAAAAATACCTGCAATAAAGATTCACGAAGATATGTTAACAACGTTGGCGGAATCTGCTCCATCGTGTACGACTGTGAAAAAGTGGGTGCAGAATTTACGGCTTGAGCGGGGGTATTCCTTCATACGAGCTTGTCAATCCAGCTTGTAGGAAGGAATACCCCTGCTCGATCCGTCCCAGCTCAAGAAGACCCTCGCCGCGGCCGGCCTACGACGTCTACGACTGAAGAAAACATCGGGAAAATCTGTGATCTGATATTGGCAGATTGACCATCAGGAAGATTGCAGACACTATTGGCATCTCGTATGAACCAACAAATAATATCATTGTCTATGAACTTTGATTTTCTAAGGTTTCTGCGCGGTGGGTTGCCAGACTGCTTTCAGTTGACTATTATGAAATGTTTGAGGCTGATCCACAAGATTTTTTGGCCAGATTAGTCACAATGGATGAAACCTGGGTATACCGCTATACCCCAGAGTCAAAAAAAATTCCGATGCACCGATTCCAAAAAAGTCAAAGTAATTTTCCCCTTGCAAAAGGTAAAACTATAAACTCAGCTTATTACTGCACCCTTTTACGTCATTTGCCTGAAACAATCAAATCAAATAAACTGTTGTTCCATCAAAATAAAACAAATATGATATTTCAAAATCCCAAAAAAAAAACATCCATTTTTACCATGATGTTTAGGCGACTATTACACAAATGTGAATAGTTTTTGACAAAAAATAAAATAATAGATGCATATGTATAATATAATAATAGAGGTATACTCATCTTCTAAATTTTGAATAAAAATAATTGAGATCTGTCGTGTTTTAATAAAGAAAACAGCGGAATACGAAACATCTTTTGGCCAACGTTTTTGTAGGTTAAATCAGCCTGAGTTGCAACTGTCACTTTCGCACTTTACGGGGAAAGGTTGAAAGCGGCGCGACGGCAACAGTTTCTTTAAATACCTATTTCTCAAATTCCTCGGCACTAGAGTCCACTCTTAAACCTATTCACTTAAAAAACTTAGTTAATAAGAAGGAAGATGGCATTTGAGCGAGGTCATGCAATATTAAACCCAACAACAGAGATTGATACAGACAGATTGATCTGGATAATTTGACATAGCTTTGTTAATAACTAAAACTATTAGGCATAGGATTCAAAACTACACTAACACTGAAGGATAAATTTCTCTCCAAATAACACCGATTGACAAGTCACTCCAGTCGGCCATCCTGTATTTTATGGCACATAATATATCAGCCTATCGATTTTGTAGGGTAACGCAGTAAAAATAACTGTGTGGTGACGACGGATGTAATACATTTATCCCTACGAAGCACAGGATAGATGTTGTGTATTTTGACGGTGGAAGTTTTATTGTTGGCTATTTGTTTTTTTGCGATTGAGTTGTTTGTTTGGTTTTCGATAGAAAGCATTACTGAACTAGTATAGGGTGTAATTACAAGGTTTTTACGATGACTGTAAGTAAGAATGTAGCTTTTATAAGTTAAAAGTATATCTTGGACACCAATGACTAATTATAAGGTGAAAGAAAACATCTTGAGGAAACCTGGACTTTAAGTATGAAGTCGCCAAAACGCATTGAGCAAGCATGGTGTGAATGGAGACCCTCCACACCCAAACTGGTTGTGCAGGGTCTCCAGATCAATCTCCCTCTGGCGCAACATTGTTGGTCGTATTGTTGCGTTTAACATTGCATCACCTCGCTCAACTACCGTCTTCCTTCCTATTCGCTCAGTTTTTTTGAATGAATAGGTTCTTACTAAACTAGCGCTCTATACATCATCACTGCTTACTATCAGGCGGGATTGCGGTCAAGCTAGTGCTTATATACTAGTGTATATAATTATAAAAAAAATACAATAAACAAACTGCACCAATAATATTGAAGCAAATTACTGCAATGCTTCCTGCCTGGTAAATAATTTACAATTCACACGCAACAATCGGATGCATTTTTTTTAAAACAACGAAAATATCATTGCAACAAACAATATATATTATAAATCTTCCATTGACCGTTAAAATTAAGCCCAAATATTTTCAGTTCTGCAATTTGCGCAGAATGTAAATGTACTGTTGATGATCGGTGACAGTATTCATTCGTGCTGATTACGCTATTTCAGCGTGACGTTACGTGACGTCTAGCTGACACGACGTGTTCAAATATTCCATTGTCACGCAATCACGGTTCCGACATCACGCCTCGTGTGTTTATTTTTAATAACAGTCTATTTCCATATGGCAGTATCAGTAAGGATTAATGCAGAACGCATATATCATGTACCTACTAAGAATATAAATATGAAACTATTAATATACAAAGAGAATCTTACGAATAAATTTCTAATTACTGCAATATCCGTAGAAAATCACGTATTGCTTTTAATGTAATTCAAAGAATAATTAACTGAATAGAATGAAATATATTACAGTCAATTATCCAATATATGATATAGAGATTGATTTAAAGAGCAATTGCCATTTTCACGGCACTTTATCCGTTTATTATTTCAATCGACAAACACGTACACTGGCTAGTGTATTTCTCAAGGACAAAGCAAACAGCACAATGATCGTGCGGCCGTTTATGTTATTATACGTGTCCACGGGAAATTAACCCTATTGTGGTGGCCTGTCACGCTGGCTGAGCGCTAATCGCAATGACAGCGTGCACCATGTTTTGTTTACCTACAAACACGCTTACAGAGTAGTTGTTTGATGATTGTTTGGCGAAGAGATGAAAGAAAATGTATCTTGTTTGATTATTATACTCAATTGCGATCATATTTAGCTGCCTGTGTCTACAAGGAATTAACCCATAAAGTTTTATTTAATTTTAACAGTCAATGGATATAAAGTCGTTGTTTGATGATTGTTAAGCTAAGAGGTAGAAAAAATTATTCCGGTGTACTCCAGCTGCTTGTATAAAATATATTACGTAAAAGTTTATGTAAAAGTTACCCCATTGTACTGGTATGTCACGCAGAGTTAGAACTTTTTGTAATGATAGCGTGCAACATATTATTTGTTTACCTTGACATGCTGTTTAATGATTGGTAATTAGCGTATTGCAGAACAGCGTCACGCGGAGTGTGCACTTGGTAAATTTTGCTGTGAGACGTCAAATTTTGCTGGAATTGTACACACGAAAAGATCGCTTTAGATATTATTAAAACAAAGCTAACTTTTCTACCAACAAAAGATTGGATTATCTCATAAAACTAAACAGCCTCCCTCTCTTACCTGATTTATTCACTACATCAATGATAGTAATAGTAATTTGTCCTTAAGTCTCTAATTATTGGTCCATAATCTTCCAGTCAGCCGTTAGTACACCTAAATATTTAACGATACTAAGGTACTATAGTTCCATCCATCACTAATTATGACGACATTTTGTACGCAAATTGTATAATTGTAGTACGTAACGGCGCAACATGCGATCTCAAGGGAAGTTTAATGAACCCATTGAGCCCCTTTGTCACGCTAACTGTGTATTTATGTGCGTGTTAATTGGCGTGACAGAGAATATTTTGTTTACCTGCGTGATCATCTAGTGTTAATAATTGTATTTAGTGTAGTAATTATTATAAAAGAAGACTAATCCTAAGGATAACGTGTGGGAAAGTGTTATATTCGGAAACAGGAGTATTAGGTGGGTGTTACCGTGTTTATCGCGTATAATGATGTTGGGATCGACGGTGGATTAAGCGTATTAATAGGGTACGTTTATATAGCGTGGGCTCAGATATTATTTAACGTTTTCTAAAGATAATTGTGTTTTTTATTTAACGTTTGATAATTTTATTTATTTGTGTTTATGTTGAAATGAAAGTAATCTTTAGGTGTTGATAATGAAGCTGAACAATTTGTTAGCATTTTGATATTTTTCTTGAACGCACTAATATCTGGAACTGGGTTAACCACACGCTAGGTGAAAACGAACTAATAGCGTGGGCGATGCGATGCAACGGGGTTGGTCGAAGAAACAAAAAGTTTCATAAGGACACGACATTGTGCCCACAAATGTTGACGCGTGAAATGTAACAAAGCTGAATAGTTTGTTTGAGTGCGCTAATCTCTGGACCTAACAGTCGCATTAAAAAAAAAAAATTTTAACTTTGATGACCTCATTCTTGGGAAAAGCTATACAACGTTATTTTTTGTATATGTGAAGTATTTTTAAGGAAAAAATCTATGTACAAAACTTCAAAAACATATCATGAAAAAATCACGCTTGTTATCTTTTAATTTTACTTACAACGTATTGCACCCCTGCACAGAGGGGAGGGAGGCTCAGCTTTGCTCACACGCCACTGATCTGCCGTGAACGCTGCAACAATTTCTAAATGTATCTGGGAAGAAATATAACATGGTGTAAAAATGGTTGAAATTGATTCAGTTGCTTATTCTGAACAAAACTATATTCAGGTTTTTTTTATTTATATATTATAAACTAGCGCTTGACCGCAATCCTGCTTGATGGTAAGCAGTGACGCAATCGTTGACGGTAAAGCGCACTAGTTTATTAAGAGCCTATTCACTCTAGCCTTGAAGACACTCAAATTGTAGTCCGACGGAAACACCGTCACTGGCAAATTGTTCCAGTCCCTCGATGTACGCGGCATAAAGGAGGAGGCGAAACGCTTCGTCCGGATCGTAGTGGTGTTAACAACGTAAGGGTGGAAACCAGCCGTACGACGGGTCGTCTGCTGGTGGAACGGAGATGGGGGAATTAAATCATGCAATTCCCTCGCACACTCCCCGAAATGCATCCTATAGAACACCGGTTTCTTATAAAGAAAACAGAACGTTGTATATATACGCTATGTAACAAAAACCTTGTTGTTCCTTTCAGGGACATATACACTTACCTACAAGTACATCATTAATGAAATTATAATTAAAAAAAAACATTTTCTAGTGGAGGGGTTAAAATCAAATAACAATTAAAATCGACACATTCGAATTTTTTTTTAGTATATCTGATTTTATAAGTTTAAGAGATTGGTGGGAACGTTCTACTTATGTCTGGTTTCTTCATGCAGAATTCTAGAAGTAAGAAATCAGCTAAACATTACAAATTTGAATAATTTAATATTTATTTTTGTTGAACAATTTTTATAAATGACTTGCTTCATTACGTCCGTACGCCGATTCTTAAAAGGTAGGTAGAAGGAACAACAGGGTTTTGTTACATATTGTTTTTACTGCTTAAATAAATCGCTACGAGGAAAAAGAAAACAAACGTAAATAATAAATAGAAAATTCAAAACGCAGCACAATGACCTCCAATCGGCGGCCCTACTCCCAAAACCGAATGACTGTCGTTACAGAGCATAGTCTATTCTTTGATTATTAAGCAATCCGATGGTGTAATTGAGTTATAGATTGCAATGATAGTTATAAAGCTGCAACACCAAACTGTATACCCCGATTTTGTTATCGTGTTTCGGATTGCCTCCTTATGGAAGCAATTTTACAGACGTATTAACGTCAAACGTTACAAATAACGCTTAGCGAAGTCTACGTTAGTTATATGTACTTTTTAAGTGTATCTTGGAAACCTGGACTGAAATCGCCAACTCGCATTGAGCAAGCGTGGTGATTACGCTCAATCCTTCTCTGTATGAGCGGAGATCTGTGCCCAGCAGTGAGACGTTAATAAGGTTGATGATGATGGTGATAAAGTCTACATAGGTAGATAAGATACCTTAGATATCGCGCAGGTGAGAAATGTGGCTGATTTTAATACAGTGTGGGATATTAAGACCTCCAAGAGAACTTTGCGATTTAAAACGATGGTTTATAACCGATCAATAGGCTTTCAAGAGTCTTGAGAGTTGGCCGCTAAAATGGTCGATGCATCATTGAGCACGGATCTCGAGAACTCGAGATGTCGACAACTCGAGATATCGAGATTACGTCCCATTCTCACACTCGACATATCGAGGGGCTCCCGGGAATATGGTGCCCATTTTATTTCATTGAGAAGGGTTCATGGTATAAAATAGGCCGCTTTTTGTACGGTTTTGGATGTAGTGATTGGTTTTCTCTGGTATCAACGTAAGATAGATAAGAATACTGTTGATTATGTACACCATATACATACATTAGAGAACACCAATATATAGGTTTTACTTACAGTGCGACACAAGGCGATTATAACGCTAAGAATTGTCTGAAATAAAAGAAAACCTTTTTTATCTCATCTAAATTGACGTGATTCGTCCCGTTCCAGCATGATGTCTGGTGAAGCCGTACGGAGGACGGGTCTGAGCAGTGGTGTTGGGATGTGTGCCGGGTATGAAGGGCTAAATGTTGTTGTGTCGGGAGTTTGATCGTGGAGGGTCTCCAGATCAATCTGCCTCTAGCGCAGCATCGTTGGTCTTGGGTTTCACAATGCATCACCTCATTCAACTGCCGTCTTCATTCCTATACACTGAGTTTTTCTTTGCTTCAATAGGCTCTTAATAAACTAGCGTGTTTTACCATCAACGATTGCAATGTTGCTTACCAGCAGGCGGGATTGCGGTCAAGAACCCGACACAGCAACAATTAGCGCATCGTACCAGGCACAAATCGCTACACAACTGCTCAGACCCGTCTTCCGTACGGCTTCACCAGACATCATGCCGGTTATAAATTGATTCAGTTGAAAACCAGCTGTGAAGCGGTGGAGAGGGCTATGGTTGGGGTTTCACTGCGTGATCAAATCAGGAATGAGGAGATCTGCAGAAGAACGAGAATAACCGACATAGCCCGAAGAATTGCAAAATTTAAGTGGCAATGGGTTGGGCACATTGCCCGTAGGACTAAAGCCCGATGGGGTCGACGAGTTCTCGAGGGGCGACCACGTACCGGAAGATGCAGCGTGGGTAGGAACAAGGTAGACCGACGACCTGGTGAAGGTTGCTGGAAACCGCTGGATGCGGGAGGCGCAGGACCGGTCGTCGTGGAGATCCCTGGGGAGGCCTATGTCCAACAGTGGACGTCTTTCGGCTGAAATGATGAAAACCAGCGCCAACTACTGCTAGTCTGGCGTATTTGCCGAACTGGGCCGTGTTGGTGCAGGCGTGATGCACGGATCCCTGGGCTTATTTGTATGTATTTTAACAACTTTCACAGTCTGTTTTGTCTTAATTTATCAAAAATACCTTAACTTTTCCTATAATTTGTCAAATTTTTGACATGGATTGCTGCTGAGATGAGATTTCAACTAGTTTTTTTTAACGTTTTTTAATTAGGTACTAGAATTGACGTCCTGTTTGTTGGATTCTTATTTATTGCTTTCCGTAATATTTATCTGGTGTATTTTGATCTACGCTAGATAAAAAGAAAGGAAGAAAAGCACAGCACCTATTTATTTTGACTCGGACAGTACTATCATGGAACTCCAACTAAATGCAATCAGAAATAAAACATATAAAAAATATGTAACGAGAAGTAACTAATATCAGAAAATCTGAGATACGAAGGCAAAAGGCACTTAGTATGATGTTTCGAAATTAAAAATTAAAAAAAAAATGCTGTGCTGGTATTGAACAGGACTCGCTGTAATGTCACGGGCAATGTGTTTTTTACTTCTCTATGATAACTGCCAACTTATGCTATTTGTCAACATAATTATAAAAAAAAAAATAAGAAAATACACATTTTATTTAGCACAGACTTAAAGACACACAATACATCAGACAACCCCTAAAAAAATAAAAAAAATAGTAATAATAAAATAAAGTAAAATTTGATAAAACAAATGTAGAAAACTAGCAGAAATGTGTGGCTCCCGGCTGTGCCAAAAAGGCCCAGTTCAGCAAAAATCCTCATCCCAGACGATTAGTACCTGACGCTGGTTTTCAACTGAACCCGATGTGTGAGATGATACGTAAATAAGTAGTGTAGATACATTAAAAATATGTAATTTGAGTGTACATTGTATACATAGTATGTGTCACCACCGCTCGTAAATCGAACATTCTATTGATGATAGGTAGGTACTGGCAAAATAAAGAATCGCTTTCAATGAACGAACTGTATCGATATGACACTGCTAATGAGCACCCGACTCGGTCCTTCATCAACGGTATTATTGCCTATTGATACTGAGGGCCTCGTGGGAAAATAATAACAGCTGTACAGATCGATCAAAGGTTAAGCTATTCTTAGCGAGGTCGGTACGTCACCGACATAGTGAGTTAGTAATTTAATGTCTAGTTAATGAGTGGCGACCACGCACCGGAAGACAGCGTGAGTACCTTCTCACGCTGTGCTTCGGTGCGAGGCCATAGAGACCCTCTAAGACCAAACTCCCGATATAGCAATAATTAGCGCATCGTACCCGGCACACATCGCTACACAACTGCTCAGACCGGTCCTTCGTACGGCTTCACCAGTCATCCTGCCGGTTATAAACTGATTCAATTGAAAACCAGCTGTGAAGCAGTGGAGAGGGCTATGCTTGGGGTTTCACTGCGTCATCAAATCAGGAATGAGGAGATCCGCAGAAGAATGAGAGTAACCGACATAGCCCGAAGAATTGCAAAATTTAAGTGGCAGTGGGCTGGGCAAATTGCCCGTAGGACCGAAACCCGATGGGGCCGACGGGTTCTCGAGAGGCAAACACGCACCGGAAGACGCAGCGTAGGTAGGTCTCCGACAAGGTGGACCGACGACCTGGAAACCGCTGGATGCGGGAGGACCGGTCGTCGTGGAGATCCTTGGGGGAGTCCAGCAGTGGACGTCTTGCGGCTGAAATGATGATGATGATCACGGACCACCACAAACACGTACGGTCACCAAAAAGTAAAGTAATCAGGGTCGACGAATATAATTAGAGCTTAGTATAATAGGCTTTTAATAAACTAGTGCGTTTTACCATCAACAATTGCGTCACTGCTTCCCATCGGGTGGGATTGCGGTCGAGCACTAGTTTATAATGTATATTATTAAAAAAAAACTATGGAGATTTTCGAATAAAATTTAATGTAATTAATAAAAACAGACAGTTCATATATCAAATTAAATTTCATTTGAAACACTCCATGGGTTTCTTATTTAAATTTCAACTATATCCGACACCCTGATTACTTATTTTCTTTGGTGACCGTACAAGATTATTTGCGACTGGAAAATCTTAGCCGCGCCTTCACCGGTATGACGTACCCGAGACTAGTTCTGCCTATTCTGATTTGAAACCCTGGAGCCTTTTAAGTACATTCATATCACATATTGCTTTAGAAACTTCATTTTGACATCGACAAGATTCACACAGAGAGCAATAACCAACTTCTTTTTTTTTGGGCTAAAGTTATGTTCCTTTGACCTTTTGAAATAAAGGTGTTTATGTTCTGGTCCTTTAATCAAGTCAGCCTGTCGTTCACAGCTGGACATTAGTCTCATCTAGGCTGCTCCACAACAATCTGTAATCCGCCTTCTGGACTCTGGCCTGTCTCTTTCAACTCAGTCTGTCCCAATTACCTTTTCAAGTTCTAACAGAGTGAGTAACTAAAGTAGGATGTCGTTCAAAAAATGTTAACGTTACAATTTGGACGGGGTTCTTTAAAAATAAGAACCAGAGGAGCTAGTGAACAAAATGGTGTTGACAAATACAGCTGAGAGATTAGTTTATTTTATTAGAAAATCAACTTTTAACTGTGTCTGTGGAGTACTGCAGCCACTGCAGCAAAATGCTACCTAGCAACTTTGGATTCGGTGGAGAGGCGTGCGAAGGAACTAATTGGCGGATTTGGTTCAAAACGGTCTCCAAAGCCTGCAGCACAGGCGAAGAGTAGCCAGCCTGTCGGTGTTCTATAGGATGTATTTTGGAAAGTGTGCTCGGGAATTGCATGAATTGATTCCCACATCTCCGTTCCATCATCCGACGACCCGTCGTACGGCGAATATCCACCCTTACATTGTCGATACCACTACGATCCGGACGAAGCTTTTCGTCTTGTCTTTTATACCGCGAACATTGAAGGACTGGAATAATTTGCCAGCGGCGGTATTTCCCTCTGACTACAATTTAAATGTCTTCAAGACTAGAGTGAATAGGCTCTGAATAAACTAGCGCGCTTTACCATCAACGATTGCATCACTGCATACCATCAGGCGAGATTGCGATGAAGGACTAGTTTATAATAATAATAAAAAACTTTTCATTAAGATTTCTACTGAGATCACAAGGATTTCTTCTTAAACTCGTAATTTCGTAGTATTGTCAAGATCACAATACTGTTGTTAACTTGTTACCAATTTTCTCCGAAGTAACACAGTTTCTGATAATAACCGAAAAGAAAATATCTGTTGGTCGCATCTGATGGCAGGTACCTTACCTTATCGGTCGAAATGGGCTCGACAAGGTTGTGGAAAAGGGTATTAACTGAAGGGTTTCCCAAGGGAGGTGTGAACGCCATTTGGGGTTAGAAAACGGTGGGCCTTTGAAGACTTGGTAGAACTTCGATGATGTACGGTAACAGGGTTTAAAAGTTAATATAAATTATAATTACAGTCATTTTTGGGCGCTTTCATATTTTCAATGCTAGATTTTTAATCCTCACTTTGCTCTTTCTTCCCAATATCGTCTTGCACATGTAATACTTAATCCAAGATCCCAGGGTCCAGACGTTACTTATTTTCTCACAAAAAATATAAATGGGATAAAGTAGTGTTAATACGTACTTTGAGTGTGTGCGTACCTACAACCTGGGTCGACGGCCAATTCATAGGTACCAGGTGCTAAAGGTAGATAAATACAGTACTGATTTTTCTTATAGTCTCAGTGCTGATTTTTACATATGTTTTAGAGAGTTTTGTTAAAAATTAATAATCATTATTGCCAGATACCATGGGCGTTTACCCTTACCAGACGCTTTAAAGCTTCAAAAAGAATAACATATTTTTACTTATAATCTCACTCTTGATTTTTATATATGATATTTAGGGCACTATTTGAACACCCCTGGTCAGCAGCCAGACCAATTGGAAGGACCAAACATCCCCCCAGACACACAGAAAGTGTCGTTATGTGTGTGAGCGCGAGGTCATTATTTGTACGCTTGAGTGTGACAGAGATATCCAGGTATGTGCCGTTAGATAAATAATAAAATTATTGAGATGTAAGAAGAAAAGGTCTTTCAGGTCTTATGTTACCTGTAAAAGCATCTAAAAATTGAATACATTATCAAGATTTTTAACCACAATTTAATAAGTACACGAAACGTAGACCGCCTCTTGCCGTTTCGTTAAACTCCTCAAGAGATCAATTTCGATAAGGAGCGAAGAAATATACACAAAGTGTGTAAAAAGGAATCTAATTTTGTGAAGGATGTATTTTTTTCTCGCAAAGAGAATCCCTTTAGTGAGGGGCCCGTATTTGGTTTTATCAGAATACATTTGTGGAATAAGTCTGAATGTGTTTTCTTATCTTGGAGTGGAGTTGGAGTGATGAATAAGAATGATTTTTCGATTGCCACGATGCATGTTTATCGTATAAAGTGAAGGAAGATATATTAAGTAAGGAAAGGAAGTAACCGTCATAGACCGAAGAATTGCAACACGCCAAGTGGCAGTGGGCCGGGCACAATGCCCGATGGGGTCGACAGGTTGTCGAGTGGCGACAACACACCGGAAGACGCAGCGTGGGTAGGGCCTCGACAAGGTGGACCGACGACCTAGTGAAAGTCGCGGGAAACCGCTGGATGGGGGAGGCGCAGGATCGGTCATCATGGAGATCCTTGGGGGAGGCCTATATCCAGCAGTGGACGTCTTTCGGCTGAAACGATGATGATGACGATGAAGGAAAGGAAGGACAGTTCTTGTTGCTAGAAAGATATAATGGGGTAAAGAAACCAACCCAACTCGACCAATTTTTTCCGATGTTTTTGGTAAAACTCTCACTTCTTCTTCTTCTTTCTTTAAGGTGAGATTTAACCTCAACTCTTGATCAATGGCCTCTGTGGCATAGATAATAAATATTGCCAATAACATGTGTAACAAATTATACAAATTCTATGAAAATTTTATTTCACAATTATGGCGGATATCGCCAATGACAGTTGAAAAAGATGGCCGCGTGAACCGTCTATGAGGGAGGTTTGAGGCAAAGTTATGATGTGGCCACCATGCTGCGATATTTCAATGTTTTTTTTATGAATTATTTACTGAATGAACTTTTGACTACATAAATCACGCTCTTTTATTTAGTAAACGACACTATAAATACTTTTAAAAATCCAACGAAACTTTAATCTCTTGCGCGTGACACCCATCTTAGCTTTTCCGTCAAAAAAAAGTACTAGCTAAAAGTCAGGTGAATCGAGCTTAAACTGTGATGTTAGCGGTGTCTATTACTTAGAATGACAGCTGACTCCACTTCACCTATGTTTTCATGGTAAGAAGGTTAGAGAATCGGATTCCTGATTGAAATTAAAATTTTGTTTCTAACACACAAGCAATTGACAAAAACGAATAACTAAAAACCTTTATTTGGTTTTTACTACTGCAGGGCAAACGCATATACAACGTTATTTTACTACTGCAGGGCAAACGCATATACAACGTTATTTTACTACTGCAGGGCAAACGCATATACAACGTCATTTTACTACTGCAGGGCAAACACATATACAACGTTATTTTACTACTGCAGGGCAAACGCATATACAACGTTATTTTACTACTGCAGGGCAAACGCATATACAACGTTATTTTACTACTGCAGGGCAAACGCATATACAACGTTATTTTACTACTGCAGGGCAAACGCATATACAACGTCATTTTACTACTGCAGGGCAAACACATATACAACGTTATTTTACTACTGCAGGGCAAACGCATATACAACGTTATTTTACTACTGCAGGGCAAACGCATATACAACGTTATTTTACTACTGCGGGGCAAACGCATATACAACGTTATTTTACTACTGCAGGGCAAACGCATATACAACGTTATTTTACTACTGCAGGGTAAACGCATATACAACGTTATTTTACTACTGCAGGGCAAACGCATATACAACGTTATTTTTTTGTTTATGCGAAACCCGAAACACGTGTCCAATATTTTTAAGTAAAGAATCTCTGTACAAAATTTCAAAAAGATATAATGAAAAACTATACATATACCTTATAAGGTTGTCCCAACAAAAATATGGTGAATGTAACGCTCGCCCGCCCGCATATGCAGCGGCGCGCGGCGCGGCGCGGGGTTGGTCCTGTCTCACTACGATGTACCTTCAACTGGGTTGTGCGCTCGGTAACCACACTGCAACAATTTCTAAATGTATTTGGGACAAAATATAACATTGTGTAAATTGGAATCGATTCAGTTTCTTATTCTTAACAAGTTACATAATATATTCAGGTTCGTATAAAGAAGAAATAACGTTGTATCTCTTCCCTTTTTTTTTTTTCAAACACCAGCCTCTCAAGTATGAGTGCGCGGGTTCGATTCCAGGTCAGGCAAGTACCAATGTAACTTTTCTAAAGTTATATTTCCTTTCTAAGTATATCTTGGACACCAATGACTGAAGGTGAAGGAAAACATCTTGAGGAAACCTGGACTTTATAAGTCTAAAATTGCCAACCCGCATTGAGCAAGCGTGGTGATTACGCTCAATCCTTCTCTGTATGAGAGGAGACCTGTGTCCAGCAGTGGGATCATGAAAATGTTGATGATGATGATACACCTTTTCCACTTTTGGCATTGGGTGGTTGGTGGTTTTTGTTAATCCAAAAGTCAAATGAATTGATGATTTTTCAAATCACGGCACCTCCGAAACTAAACCAATTAGTTTGACTAATAGCTTCGTGGAAACATCCCTTCAATTCCATACCATATCATAAATAAACAACTCCCTGAATTTATCGACTATAGAAAATCATTGCATAAAGAAAAACATGTTTACCATAATATACGGTTTGTCATTCTCGACATCAAAGCTTCGAAAGAGAAAAATACTAGAGCGATTGTCCCAAGTCGAGCGGGGAATGAGGTATAAAATGTGTGGCCACAGATAAATCTGCAGATACAGAGACAGATATACAAATCTAATAAGTAACATGTTGTAAATCTAATAAAGGTACCGCGTTTTATATTTTGAGCGGGGGAAATGGCGCTGTTAGCCTGTTAGGTGTTCTGTTCAATGGGAGCTATAGAGGAAGATGTAATGAGGTGTTAGATCGTTTTTTACCCGACTACGGCAAAGCAAAAGGAGGGTTATGATTTTGACAGGCTATGTATGTATGTAGGTATGTATGTATATATGTATGTATGTATGTATGTATGTATGTATGTATGTATGTATGTATGTATGTATGTATGTATGTATGTATGTTCATCTGTTCCCTCGTAACTTCTAAACTACTTATCAGAATTCGACAAATGATATATCATTAGAAGCGTCTTAATTGTCCGCTGGTTATAGGCCATATGGGGTTTCACAAAATCTACTGTGGCGCCCTCTAGCGGACAAAACATACAGAGTAAAAAAAATAAGTTAAGATAAATATGCCGTGTTTGGTATCATTTGAAAGCGCTTTACTTGTACATTTTGAATATATATATATTGCTAGCATTTGCGTGTGACTTTACCTGTATTCATGGGCTGGTTGCATATAATTCACATCTTTTCGTTCATACTTAGCTTCTTTACTACTTATCAGAATAAGACCACTGCAGTACCATTAGAAGGGCCTTGATATTCTGTTAGTCATGAGCTATAAGCTTGTCACCAAATTTAGTATTGCGCCCTCTAGCGGACAAAAAGTTCTATGTTAATATAAAATTTAAATAAATATACCATGTTTGGTATCACGTGAAAGTGCTTCACGAGTGCTTTATGCTTGTACATAATTACAAGAATGCTTTAATGATGTTAAATATGAGCGATAAGAGTAAAGCGCGGATCACGGGAACTGTGAATCGCTTTATGCAATGTAGAGCAGTGTGAACATTATTAGAATATGTAATGCACCAATGAAAACGACATAAGCTGGGAGTAACTCCACGCGGTGAAGGCGGAAACAGTTTGATAACTGGCTAAATCTCCCATAAAAAGGCCTCTGCACTATATGCCTTCGGGCTTATGTTGTTATATGTGCGTGTAGATGTAATATGTCATGTACCTAGTTTTTAGTTCATCAGTTTAACTTTTGTTAATAATATGCGCCACAAATACACTTTAACACCAAAATAGTACAAATAAAAAAAAGTTAAAAAACTAAAACCCAACTACGACAAAAAACGACGCTGAAAAAGTATAAAACAAGATTTTCAGAATACTGAACTGAGTAGTTGCAAGTAAATGGACACAGTAGTAATGTCAGTCACACGTTGTCAAGGTGCTACGTACGTACGTTGTAGGTGTAACGTGTGACTACGCCTTTCCAAACATGAAAATTTATCTCTACATTGTGAATATTGCATACTTCAGAATAGTATTGTATGACATTACTACTGTGTCCATTTACTTGCAACTACATTAGCAACTTTGTTCAGTTCAGTATTCTGAAAATCTTGTTTTATACTTTTTCAGCGTCGTTTTTTGTCGTAGTTGGGTTTTAGTTTTTTAACTTTTTTTTATTAAAATAAAACTTTTGAAGTGAAGAAGCGGTATTTAAAGTACAAAAGAAATTTATATGAACCTTAAATAATATAGAAGTAATGAAATGAAGAAAAAACGTTTATTTGCGGCAAACATGACGCAAAAAATTACAAAAACAAAAAAATCTAAAATATGCGTCACATCATCGCATAACGGCTGTCGGCTGGCGGTTAAAAAGTGCAAAATAAAACGAAATAAAGAAGAAATCTTCTGAAAGTTTCGGAAGTCGGTGGCAAAAACGAATATACGTACAATTGTACATGTCATCGTCATGGCGTCTTTGGTTTTTTTATATTCATTTTTGCCTCCGACTTCCGAAATTAGAATAATTAATTATTATAAAATTATTATTAGTGTAATATTTATTTGGAAGTCGCTTGTTTTTTTTTTTAAATGTTGTTGTTTTACACTTTATAGTTGTGAGCTGTTGCAGCTCTGAGCAGTTGAACAGCGTGTGTAGCACTGTTCAGCTGCACACGCCCTTCCGCTTCGCCCAAAGCGGGAGAGGCCATGTGATGATTTCCCATCCACAACAAAAAAAGCCCTAATGACAGTCATAACCCATCTAAGTGTCAAAATCAAAATTGTTTATTTCAAATTAACCATCCGTTGGTGCTTTTGAATAGTCAATGTCGGTCAGTCCAAGAAAAGTGAAGCTAAATTGCACGTTCCAAAGCGTAGATCTCTATGGAAAAGAACGTGCAAGAAACTCCATGGACACTCTTTTAAAATTATAGTATGGGTTACATTTCTTCGTTACATATTTCTGTTGCTTCTATCATGTGAGCACAATGTATAAATATAAAAATTAATTAAAGCTAAAAATGAATTAAGACCACTGGCAGCTAAGAGATGACCAGTCTCCACTGACGGCCCCCGTTAAGGCGCTGTGTTCAGTAAAAATAGGCTTCTTAAAACAATTTTTTAGCCAAATGTATACATTTCAGAGCAGCCAAAAATTTATATGTTAATCTTGATTATATATAGCAGGAAACCATTGTTTTCAAAACACGTTTTGAATTAATTTTCTCGATAGAAAAAAATCCTAAAGTAACCCCTAAAATTGAATTTATAACAGTTGTAACTGTATTATTAATCATCAAATCTTGATAAAATTGAGAAGAGCGATGTAAAATATAATAGTAAATGAAACCATTGTTTTTGTTTATCGATTTAACTAAGATATTCTAAAATAAATAATGTATTTAATGATAAATAACGTGAACGAAACGTCGCTCCATCGCGGCGTCCATTGCCTTCTCTTTCACTTCTATGCTTAGCGACAGTGACCGCTGAGGCGTGGTGCTTGTCGGACCTATGTCACTTTTTGCTTTACCCCGCACAGAAAATAATTATATTTACGTGTCTGTTTGTTGATGAATAATCATATTTCGTTTTTGCCCGGGTTCAAACCCCAGGTTTACATTATATGCTTTTTGTAGATTTTAATTGAAATAAATGCTTTTTAATTTACTGTTGTATTTTTGCCGATATTTTATTTGATTTTTTTCTGTAATTATTCTTTTTACTTTTTCGCGGCACATTTTTCTTCGCCTGTATAGAGTAAGATCCCAGAGCGATCAGACGTAACTTATTTTCACATGGATGAAACCTTAGGTTCGTAGTAGTGCCTCATGTACTTAGAATACCTGTGTGTTTGTGGAACTTGCCGAGTGACACCTGGGCAGGTACCAGGTGAGAAAGGTAACTAAAGATTAGAGTTATTTTACTTAAATTCTAATGGCTGATATTTATATATATTATGTAGAATATTATACTAAACTAGTATCATAAAGTGTCAGACACTTTTCATGGACCAAAACTTTTGTCAGACGCTTTAAAGCTCCATAAAAAATAAATGAACTTTACTTATTTTCACATGTCTGACTTTTACATATGTTATTGAGGTAACTACTACAAAGTTATATTTCATCAGTCAGACAAATTTGACTGACCAAACATCCCTTAAGACAAAAATTATTCGACTGGGAGTGCGAGCGCGTAAGCACTATGCATGCATTGAACAGCTAGTGAGATGTCCATAGCAACTCGGTTCCCCTTCTTAAACTTACGATCTGCTCCACTCTACTGTATGTGCCTAGTACGTGTCACGTAGTTTAGAGTTTAGATCCATAAAGAGCACATGTTTTTTTTTGTTTATGCCGTGTATTTTTTTACCAGGGTTCGAAGGATATATATCATGATATATATCCGATATATATCTGATATATATCAAACCATTTTTTGTGATATATATCAAAATTTATAGTATGTTGCATCTAAGTGCTTTTACCGACGCGCTGCTGGCATATTCTATAGGGTTCTGCAATCAATAGTAATAGTGTAACGTAAAAGAGCCAAAATAATTTTCAATTCTATCATCTGCAAACATCCCTACTCCTTAAAAGTGAAATGTAGTGTTTATCCTTTAGGAATGTCAACAGGCGATTTGACAGTTCTAGCTGACTAGAAAAAGACTATTTTGTTATTTGATTATAACTCGACTAAGTACAAATATTAGGATTTTTAAAATATTTTAATTTTGTTTCCCTAATATTTATAGACTTTGTTTTCTCAGAAAAAGATAGTTATTTTTAGTTGATTTTTGTGAACTATAAGATTTTATGTTTATTTTGTTAAATAAAAACTAAAAATATGTTGTTTTTATATTGTAATAAATTCATAATAATAAACTGTCATGTACATGTGGCAATAGTATAGGTAGTAATAAGATAATAAAATGGCAGTCTTAAGAAATGGATATAAATATCGGATATATATCCGATTTTGGATATATATCGGATATATGTATATCATAAATATCCGATATTTTGATATTTATTATAAATATCGGATATTTTCGAACCCTGTTTTTTACTGATATTAAGTAATTTGTGATAGTGAAAAAACCATGGAAGACGGAAAATTGAAGTGTGTATGTGTACCTCAATAACACATGTAAAAGTCAGACATGTGAAAATAAGTAAAGTTCATTTATTTTTTATGGAGCTTTAAAGCGTCTGACAAAAGTTTTAGTCCATGAAAAGTGTCTGACACTTTATGATACTAGTTTATTATAATATTATACATAATATATATAAATATCAGCCATCAGAATTTAAGTAAAATAACTCTAATTTTTAGTTACCTTTCTCACCTGGTACCTGCCCAGGTGTCACTCGGCAAGTTCCACAAACACACAGGTATTCTAAGTACATGAGGCACTACTACGAACCTAAGGTTTCATCCATGTGAAAATTGAGGCACTACTACGAACCTAAGGTTTCATCCATGTGAAAATAAGTTATATTACGTCTGATCGCTCTGGGATCTTGGACTAGTATGTGTTCGGGTTCAAACCCCAGCCTTACGTTGTATGCTTTTTGTTGGATTTCTTATTTGCAATTGTTTTTTTTTTTTAATTATTATTAATTTATCCGATTTTCTGTATTTTTTGTAGTAGGTAATTGTTCCATCTTTTTAAATATATTCTTTTTGTAACAATTATAATGCAAACTAATATTTAAAATCAATTCGTTATAATTTTCTTTCTACAAATTTCTAGAAATTAATAATAAATAATAATAATAAGCCTTTATTTAACCATGAATTTCTTAGTTCATAATATAATTTAAAAAAAAGAAAAACAATAAAAATAACAGTTAATTTGATAATACACACATCAAAAGTGTCTAGGGATCAACATATATTTTTGCAATAACTTTTCTCCTGATTGATATTAATTAAAATTTTCTTTAAGGATTCATCAAATAAAGTGTTTTCGTTTGTCACAGTAACGATAAACCAAGTCACCTTTGCATTAATAAAGAAATTTGCCATTTTCCTAATAAAGGGATATTTGACATTTGAACCACTAACACAAAAGTTCGAAAAAAAGACTGAAATAACAGTTTTCTCTAAAATTTTATTGGGTAACTTAAACAATTAATAATCCGTGTTTCTACCGCGAACACTAACAACACAAGAACATCGGTTTGGCATACTCAAAATGAGTTCATCCAAATCACGCTGTGGAATGGCCGCCCATGTTCGTTGCAACAACAAAAAAAGGTCTTCTTGCGACTGGATACCCTCCATATTCGGCAGAGCTCTTCTCTGTAGCATATCCCATGCATGCTCAATCGGGTTCAAGTCTGGCGACTGAGCAGGCCAGGGCAGGACATTGATGTTAGCTGCGGCGAGAGTCTGTCTTACAACTCTTGCGGTGTGCGGTCGTGCATTATCATGCATTAACTGAAATAAGGGACCGATTTGCACTTGTAGAGGAACGATGACGTCTGATACAATCGTTTCAGCATAAATTTGAGCGTTGAGGTTGCCTCTGATCCAAATCAACTCAGTTCTTCCGCCGATCCAAATACCCGCCCATACCATGATGGTTCCACCACTATAAGGATGGACTTCCTGGCAGGATTTTAATCGCTGTTGGCGTCCAGGGGTTCTCCAGTGTCGTATACGTCTTGTATCCGGTCTCATACCAAAACGAGACTCATCAGAAAAGCACACGAAACGCCATTGTTCTTCTGCCCAATTTCTGTGTTCAAGAGCCCATTGATATCGAATCCTACGATTGTGCATTGCTATAGGTGGTACCCGTAGCGGTCTTCGGGAATGAAGGTTCACTTCATGCAAGCGGTTTCTGACTGTTTGGTCGCTAATTAAGTTCCCTGAAGAGTGATGAAGCCTCACGGCTAACATCATGGCGGTTATTGTTGGAGCTCTTCGAGTTAAGATTTGAATGTATCGGTCTTGTCTCCGTGTGGTGCAGCGATACCGTCCTCCATGGCGCTCAGCCACGGTACCAGTGCTTCGGTAACGTGTCCAAAGTCGACTGATAACACTCTGACTTGTATTTAGAGCTAAAGCCACAGTACGTTGCCGGGAACCAGCTTCTATCATTCCCACGGCTCTGAGCATTTCTTCCCTGCTTAAATGACGTCGCCGCTCCATAATAACGTTGGTTTTAATCAGTAGTAGGGAAACAGTAGCACTAATAATGTCTTCAATGCGTTGTATGTTTTTATAGGGAAAATATTGACAGCTGATTTTCATCTTTTACTCGAATTTGATTCACAGTTCCTGATTCAAATTATGAAATGCACCAAAAAGGATCCATATAAATTTATAAAATCATAAATTTATTACAAAGCCACATCTCAATC
The DNA here is from genome assembly GCA_017933935.1 of Sesamia nonagrioides. Classification (NCBI taxonomy): domain Eukaryota; kingdom Metazoa; phylum Arthropoda; class Insecta; order Lepidoptera; family Noctuidae; genus Sesamia; species Sesamia nonagrioides. The sequence continues at coordinate 873,910 of JADWQK010002392.1, read as the reverse complement.
TCAAGAAATCCGCATAAAAATGCTTGATCCCTAGACACTTTTGATGTGTGTAGTTCAAAACAGTAAATTTAGATTTCATTTTGTTGCATTATTCATGGCCCCTTTCAGTATAGGCCTCCTCCAAGTGCCTCCATCTATTTCACTCGTACAAACCCGATTTCGATAAGAGTTGCAGTTTTGAAGAAGAAATCTTTTATTTTTTTAAATATCCGAAAATGCATTTTTTTTTAACAGTTACTCTAAACAGCTGTTTATAAATAGTAATTTCTAGAAATGATATATTTCTAACAGTTTCATGAAAAAAGGACATAACACAAAAAATTTAAGCAGAACGGACAAAGCGCATTATAAAAATAAAAAAGAAAACAAAAAAAATAATAAAAAATGAAAATATGTATAAAGTACACATTTTCGAAAATCGCAAGGTAAAGTCGGATTCGATCCTGGTGCTCGTCTAATGCGAACCGGGACTGTGACGAACAGAGCCAACCGTACCTCGGGGTTGGGTTGTGAAATTACCCTTCTAAATGTAGATGGAATAGAAAAGAAAAACAATAAAAATAACAGTTGATTTGATAATAGTTCAAAACAGTAAATTTAGATTTCATTTTGTTGCATTATTCATGGCCCCTTTCAGTATAGGCCTCCTCTAAGTGCCTCCATCTATTTCACTCGTACAAACCCGATTTCGATAAGAGTTGCAGTTTTGAAGAAGAAATCTTTTATTTTTTTAAATATCCGAAAATGCATTTTTTTTTAACAGTTACTCTAAACAGCTGTTTATAAATAGTAATTTCTAGAAATGATATATTTCTAACAGTTTCATGAAAAAAGGACATAACACAAAAAATTTAAGCAGAACGGACAAAGCGCATTATAAAAATAAAAAAGAAAACAAAAAAAATAATAAAAAATGAAAATATGTATAAAGTACACATTTTCGAAAATCGCAAGGTAAAGTCGGATTCGATCCTGGTGCTCGTCTAATGCGAACCGGGACTGTGACGAACAGAGCCAACCGTACCTCGGGGTTGGGTTGTGAAATTACGGTTCTAAATGTAGATGGAATAGAGAATGGTTGGTATAGATTTAATAGAACGTGCGTATTTCTCGATGCACGACGCCTCACCTCACGCATCGATGTACTCGCGCGGAGCGCCCCGCGCCCCGCAGTGGGCGGGGCTAGTCGTGTCCCACTTCGTCTGCTTCACCCCCTCAAATACCTAAAAGTTTGCTATTCACAGCGTCTTAACGAGCATGACGCGCGCATCAGCCCCACTTAGCTCAACCATTTTGAAGGGAACCAAATAACCCAACAACACGCGCCACAATCAGCAAGACATTTGACTGAGCATGACAAACTCTCAACTGCCATGCTCGTAATGTCAAACAAATTATATAAAAAACACTCCAAATTAATCAGGTAAGTATAGACGACAGCACATCAAGCTACTACAATCTGTCAGATTTCTTTATCCGATTTTCAACTTTACCTCTAAAGCATTAAGGCTCAAGGTTGATTGGGAATATCTGACTGTTTCGGGTTACTTATTTTATTTTATTTTATTTTATTAGGTTCACCAACAATTGATTACACAATAACAATCAAATAATACATTCCCAAAGGTAAAATAACGGTGCATCAATTACTTATAGGTAAACACAACATGCGTACAAAAAATGAATTATGGAGATAAGCTAACTTACTTAACAATAAGCGCTAATATTGATAAATTTATAACATTGGTATGAAATTCCTTATAAAAAAATAAAAAGCAAAAGATTGAGGTTTTTTAAATTATAACATTACTAGAATTGAGTGAATAAGTAACATTAAGTAAATTCAATTTTTTTTTTTTTTTTACAATTATATGAGTAAATATTTAAATAGAACTAAAATTAACAACAATAAATTGATTTCAAGAAATTGATAACATTAATACATTTAAATAAAATGTAAAATTAACAAAATAATAGAGTAACAGTGGTAAACTTGATACACCCATAATTAAATCAAAATCAACTAGAATTAGGGGTTGCTCGGTAAACGATACAGAGTGGCTTTCTGTTTAGCAAGAGAGTCAAATTGGAGATCTATATAATCACTGTAGCCATTCACTGCCTTACACATTCTTGCGAGGGGTGAATTGGCTCCCAAAACTGTTCTTCTAAAAGGTGGACAAAGGGGCGTGATGGCACTGCGCGGGATTCTAGAGGGTGCACGAAAACTGATGAGAGCAAGCAAGCTGGGACTATCTATTTTATTTTTAATGATTTTATAGGCAAATATTGCATCAATTAAGTGTCTACGTTTTTCTAGGGAAATCATGTTAAAATACTTAAGCCTTTTATTGTAAGACCGTATTTTTTTGGCGACACCATTGGAGAATGCGAGGTGCCATACGAAGCGCTTCTGGACACGCTCAAGTCGCAATGAATGTGTTGCGTAATGAGGGCGCCAGACCACACTATTATACTCCAGGATGCTGCGGATAAGACAATTATAAAGTAGTGTTTTTGTTTTATTGCGTCGAAATGTTTTGCAATTTCTAAGAACGAAGCCTAGCATTTTCGAAGCTCTTTTTATAATGTTGTCGAGATGCGGCGTGAAAGTTAGCTTCTTATCAAAAAGTACACCAAGATCCTTTATTGTATCAACTTCCATAATTTTTTCTCCACTTATATGATAATTAGTGCCTATTGGGATGTTCCTTCTTGTAAATTTAACATGGTAACATGTTAAATTTACATTTAACACATTTTTTTGGATTAAGTTCCATACCGTTATTTGTACACCATAGAACGAGACGGTTGAGGTCACTTTGCAGTGTTAATGAATCTTCCTCAGCCTTTATAATTCTCATAAACTTTAAATCATCAGCATACATAAAAAAATCGGAATGCAAAAAACACTCTGGAACATCATTTATAAAATAAACAAACAAAACTGGTCCCAAGTGGGACCCTTGAGGAACACCAGAAGAAATGCACCGTATGGTTGACTGATAACCATTAACGACGACAAAAAACAATCTATCCGTTAAATACGAACGCAGCCACTCCAACAAGGACCCAGAAATGCCGAAATGCCGAATGAAATACTTGACCTGCAGTCGTCCGTACATCACAAGGTAGCTGCTGTGAATCGTTGAAAAGTTCCTTCGACTGTTTTTGAAGTTGGTTAAAAGCTTAATTACCCTATCACTGAATATTTACAAGTTAAGATAGATAAGAGTACGATGATGAGATGGTAAGAGTATGATGTTACTCCGTAGGATATTTTGAATAATGTATTTTATTGTATACTTTCTAGTTTTATGAATACCCGTGTATTTGAAAATTTGCATACTTTGTGCGAGACCTTTTCTTTTATACTTATGTTCGCAAATGAATAAATTATTATTTATTCAAAGATTTTGGAAGACTTACAGCTAAACACAATGGTAATAAATAACTGTATGATAGTTAGACGGCCAATAATATGTCTTCACTTCTAGAACTAGTCTGTTATAAAGTATTGTGGAACAAATATTACTAAAAAGAAAACAAAAATAAACAAAGATTCGCAGGCAGATATATGTAAAATATGAATATAAATATGATTTAAAAAGATTTTCAAAAGTACTGGCAGACAGTCAAACTCTTGCCATACCATTATTTGATTAGAGTCATTCACAGTTATTTTGTTTCTAACAGAAACCCACCAGCGCAAAATGTTACGATGTGGCTATGTCTTGCATGAGAAACCCACCAGCGCAAAATATTACGGTGTGGCTATGTCTTGCATAAGAAACCCACCAGCGCAAAATGTTACGGTGTCGCTATGTCTAGCATAAGAAACCCACCAGCGCAAATTGTTACGGTGTGGCTATGTCTTGCATAAGTTCGTTGCATTATGCTGAGCGACAGTCTTTTTGCGTGTATCAGAATATTTTCAAAGATTTATGCACAAAAAAGGAACAAGTTGGGACTTCTTCCTTTACGCATTCTCAAGGGTGGTGAAGAGATTTCGGGAGGAAACGCCAGGGTGTCATCACTATGGGGATCGCCCTGAGGACACGGCGGTAGACCACTGTTGTGTCCTCGTGGCGGCGATCGCCGGCGATCTCTCGCGTCCAGCCCTGATCGGCCGTGGTCCGGAGTGAGAGTGCAGGCCGTCACCTCCTTCTGCAAAGTAGTGCTGCTGGCAAAGGCGGAGGCGGAGCGTGTGAGGGAGCGGGTATCCTAGCGCCCTCACGGCTCTAGCCGCCGCAAGACCGCCCTGGTTGCTAGACAACATCGAGCTCCCGGCTACCGCTGGGTAGGTGCGGGCTTGCGGGCGGCAAGCAGTAGGTAGTAAGGACCAAGCCAGGGTGCGTTGTGTTTCACGCGTGCATTAAAGACACGTCAACACATCGTGACAAGGTCAGGGTTGCGGGTTGGTTAATAAAGAAACCGTGGCCCTGGCGCACAGGCAAATGAAGGAACACGGATAGGTTTTAGTCAGTAAAAGTCTGACACGGCCTTCCGCTCCACCCAGAGCGGGAGAGGTCATTTGATGATTTCCTATCCACAACAAAAAAGGGGGTGAAAAGAATAAATGGTATATCAGAATGATTTTGATTTTGCATCACTATATTATCCAGTATAGCTGTGAAATTACTTTAATTGTTATTATTTCAGTCAGTCGATTAGAACAAGTACCATTAGCCTACCATACTGCTGTTAGTAACCCTTTGAAAACTGGATTTAAATATCCTATTTGTAAAAGTTACAAAAACTGTCTTCAAAATAGTTCAAGTATATTCAAGGCTAGATATAAGTCTGCCAGGGCCGTGGGTTGTTTTAAACACATACCGTGGCTCCTGGCACACAGGCAAGTGAAGGAACACGGGTGGGTTTTAGTCAGTAAAAGTCTGACACACCCTTCCGCTCCGCATGACGCAGACAGAGTTTTCTCATAACCTGCAATGTTAGTTATAATCTACATAATCCTGGGCTCAATCGTAAGAACTCGCATCTTACATGTGTCTAAAAGCTACATGAGTTGTTTGTCTTTCTGAACTACCTCCAGGTTGTATTTCTTACTTATATAAAAATATAAACATTACTTTACTATATTTTCTTCCAATAGATGTACAATAGTCCTCCTTTGAGAGGAACCAATGAACGTAAGCCGCTTGGTGCAATCGAGAATATCATTATTTTAAAATGCAAGTTCCACGTCCAGCTTATTAGTCTTCTATATAAAAATGCTTGTTGCATTCAGAGATATGTTGTTTCTTTCGCAAATTATAGAGAAAATTCTTTGAATCGAGTTGTCTTTTAATATACTATTGTGTATCAATAGCGTACCACGATTTTGACTACCGAAATATTGATTCTACTAATATATAAAGCTGAAGAGTTTGTTTATTTGAACGCGCTAATCTTAGGAACTACGGGTCCGATTTGAAAAAATATTTTTGTGTTGGATAGCCCATTAATCCAGGAAGGCTTTCATGCAGGCAACATCGCATTAGCGATAAAGCCGACCATTGTATGTTTTTTGTGTTGAATGTATTTTGTTCCGTGTTTGATTGGTGTACAAAAACTAATATAGAAATAAATAAACACATACTTATCGAACCCTACGCGAGTGAAACCGCGGAGCGCAACTAGTGAATTATAATACCGTACGTGTATTCATCAATGTAATGTGTGTGTTGCTGTAATAAAATCGACTTATAATAATGGACATGCCGTACGCGTATAATCTACAGTAATTTTTTGGTTTGAAAAGAGAGAGAGAGATGGCCTATGCTGTCGGTCTAGCACTATCTCTTTCCTCATAGATGATTGATGATTTTGAGAAAGACAAAGATAGACGGAACTTCGGTTCCTCTCTTTCTTTTGGAGTGCCACAATTCTCATCTCTAAGGCATGTCCATTAGTATATGTCGATGGCTTTAATCACTAAATCCATCTGTCGTAGTTTTGGCGGGAAAGTTAAGCTGAGTGTCACGATCATTTTTCATTGGACTTTTAAATTATTTATAGTATTGTTTACTGAATAAAAGTGCCTGATTTATGTAGTAAAAAGTGCATCCAGTGAATAATTCACAAAGAACATTGAGATATCGCAGCATAGTGGCCTCATCATGACTTTGCCTCAAATCTTCCTCGTAGACGGTTCACGCCGCCGACTTATTCGACATGGATTAAAATCCATTACTTGACATTGGCTAAATGCACAAACCGTGGAAAGTCAAAGAAGAAAGAAAGTATCCATCTGTCAAAAAATGGAAAACCGAATGGACAGAGTATACTATGTACTTACTTTTTTTTTTTATTTAACACTAATGGCAATGTTGGCAACAAAAGTTGTTAAAGTATAGTCTTTCATTCATTTCAGTACTACGTTTAAGAACATAATGCTATCCCTTTCACTATCATTCCTCACTATCACACACTTTCATCATTCACCATTTCGTACCATCCTTTCATTTCATATCTCGTTTTAGCTGAACATAGTGATGCAGATATATTATTCATTGACACCAAGTCTATTCAGAAAGCAGAGAATTCCACTGACAACCCTCAGATCCGATACTATCAGTTCCACCGTCCCTCACGATGTCCATTATAGTCTCAGGAAGGACGTGTCAGCGAGCGAGACAGCATTATACCCGTGTCTAACGATTGTAAGGGAGAGACATGTATCATTGTATTGCGTCTCGATTGTTAGAACTTTGTATGCAGAAAGGAAACTCCTTTTATGCCTGTTTGCCTAGTACACCGCGTTGGTTTTACGACATACTATTTCACTCTGTTTTTTCTATCAGGCAACATTATTATTGTACTTATTTGTTCTATACTGGAGTTTCGTTTTTTGTTTTTATAGATTAACAACTGAAATTGTGATTTTATTTTAACACCCGCGGTGTAATCGTGTGTTCTATAGGATGCATTTAGGGAACTGCATGATTTAATTTCCCCATCTCCATTCCATCATTGGACGACACGTCGTACGGCAAGTTTCCACCCTTACGTTTTTGACACCACAACGATCCGAACAAAGTGTTTGGCCTCTTCTTTTATACCGCGTACAACATCGAGGGACTGGAACTATTTGCCAGCGGTGCCCTTTCCGTCGGACTACAATTTAAGTGTCTTCAAGGCTAGAGTGAATAGGTTCTTAATAAACTAGCACGCTTTACCATCAACGATTGCATCACATCACATAGTTTATAATTTATATATAAAACTAGCTTTCCGCCCGCGGCTTCGCCCGCATAGAGTTCGGTTATATCGTGCTTTTTAAATTTCCCTCGGGAATATCATTTTTTTCCGGGATAAAAGGTAGCCTGTGTTCTTTCTCAGGGTCTAAAGATTGTCTGGGCCAAATTTCATCAAAATCGGTTGAGAGGTTTAAGCGGGAAAGCGTAACAGACAGACAGACAGAGTTACTTTCGCATTTATAATATTAGTATGGAAAAGGCAATGGGTTTCATTTTGACAGTTCAACAACTTTCGTTGCATTATTTACGTTGTTGAGCAGACACATTCTGCGAACATATGGGGCAATGGATTAGCAATATGCTTTAAAACAATTACAATTGCGTGTGTTCCTCAATTAGGGTGCCGTTGTTATTTTAGCAGGATCTCTTATTTTAGAAATAGGAAGTTCGAAGCTTTTGTAAGAATTTCCGGTTGTTGATTTACTATGCAAAGAGTTGTTGTCCGTCTGACCTTTGTGCAGAGATATTGGGCGCCTTTATTCGTTATTTGAACGAAGACGAAGAAGACAAGTTCTACTTTTTAGTGTGTCTTTTTTATTTTATAACAGTATTGAGGTTATATTTTCTAGGAACCTGAAACTTCCGCTTGACCCAATCGGGACAGACGGCAGTTTCACACTCTGACTGACTAGGTAATATTGCTTCATTTAATTTTGAAAATAACTCATTTGAATATTTCAAACCTTAACACTTATTTTATTAGTGACTAGCGACCTGCCCCGGCTTCGGACGGGTTCAATGTTGATACCTAAATACATTACAGAAAACTGTGAATGTTGTGTAAAACATATAACAGCCCGCCGCTCCCGCCGGTCGACCGCCGAAAACGCGACACCCCGCAATTTTTTAATCTGTAATATTATCGAAAATATTCATTTAAATCATATGCTGTAAAGGGCGATATAGATCTATGTTAAATCAACAATGTATTTAAGGTATTAAATTGGATAAGGATTGTCATAAAAAGTAAATGACAAAAAAAATATTGTGGGATATCCATAAGAGATAGATATATAACATCGCGGACTATTCTGTAGACCTTTTCAATGTGTAGAATATTTAATACATTATTTTGATAAATCTCGTAGAGTTTTTTTTTTTTTTTAATAGTTATAAGCTAGCGCTTGACTGCAATCCCGCCTGATGGTAAGCAGTGATGCAATCGTTGATGGTAAAGCGCACTAGCTTATTAAGCCTATTCACTCAAAAAAACTGAGTGAATAGGAAGGAAGACAGCAGTTGAGCGAGGTGATGCTATGTTTAACCCAACAACACGACCAACGATGCTGCGCCAGAGGATGATCTGGAGACCCTCCACGACCAAACTCCCGACACAACAACATTAGGCATATCGTACTCGGAACACAACTGCTCAGACCTGTCCACCGTACGGCTTCACCAGACATCATGCCGGAACACGACGAATCGCTTGGCGGCAAGACTTTGTCTGGTGGGTGGTAACTTATGCCGGCGGCTGATGTTGTTGCCTACCACCGAGAATCGACCACCGAGTTCAGCCTACGTTTCACTGTAAATTCGGAAAAAATGTAATTATTTACGACATCACATTAGAAAACTCAAAAATAATAGTATTTCATCATCATCACAGCGTTAATCCCAGTCGCATCCGAAGCCTTTTCAGCTTTGGAGTCTGGGGTCCGCTTTACCAGTCCAACTGCTGATATGGCTATACTTCGACATTTTCCGTGAAGCGGCTGCCGTCTGACCTCCACAACCCGAAGGCGACATCGAAGCATTGCAGTTAGACCAATTGTTGAACTTTGTGAGGGCTCCAACAACCCGTAACGACTGCCACTAGATGTTTGTATGGCAACCGGGACCAACGGCTAACGTGCTTTCCGAGGCACGACCAGACCAGTGCAAGTATTCATATTCATGCATACAAATACTTGCACTGTGCGGGGATCGAACCCGCGCCACCTTGCGCAGCGGCCGCGTCCGCTACCTCTACGCCACGGAGGCTGCTCCATTAATAATATAATAGATGGAAAGGGAAGGATGTTATTATAATAGTTCGGAATAGGTAGAGTGAAATGGGGTCATTGATCGGAAACGTATATATTAAAATGGACATTCCTCAGGATGTACGGAATTGGTTGATTATTAAAAAAAATATATATAAATTATATTAAATCGTAAAACCGTTTGATTTGGCCATACCCTTCATTAGAGGTTAAATATTAAATATTGAAATGTATTAATGCTAAGACCGGAATTTGATTGTTTTTATTTTTCAACAAGTAAATAATAAATTAGTTTAGTTTTGTTACCTTCCTTTAAATGTATTGAGTAGTAATAATGTCACCACCGACATTAACAATATTTACTTGGATCCGGAATTGACTGACAGCCTCCGTGGCGTAGTGGTAGCGAACGCGGCCGTTGCGCAACGGGGCGCGGGTTCGATCCCCGCACAGTGCAAATATTTGTATGTATGAATATGAATATTTGCACTGGTCAGGTCGTGCCTCGGAAAGCACGTTAAGCCGTTGGTCCTAGTTGCCATACGAACATCTAGTGGCAGCCGTTACGGGTTGTTGGCGCCCTCAAAAGTCTAACAATTAGTCTCAACTGCAATGCTTCGATATCGCCTTCGGGTTGTGGAGGTCAGACGGCAGCCGCTTCACGGAAAATATCGAAGTTTAGCCAAACTCAGCAGTTAGGACAGGTAAAGCGAACCCCAGACTCCACAGCTGAAAAGCTACGGATGCAACTGGGATTAGCGCTGAGATGATGATGACTTCGATCCGGAATTACATTCCGGGAAAATGGCTTATCCACGTTATTCTTTCAGTGATTTTTGGTACTTGTATCATAAGATACAAGTACCTAAAATCACTCTCCTAATCAACCTGGTTTAATCACTCTACTTATTAAAAAAACCACATCGAAACCGTTGCGTACTTTTAAAGATTTAATCATACAAAGGGACATAGGGAAAGAGAATTAAGTGACTTTGTTTTATAATATGCAGTGATTATACCTCATATTTACAAAAAATCTTACAACGCGACAGCCTCCGTGGCGTAGCAGTAGCGAACACGGCCGTTGCCCAAGGAGGCGCGGGTTCGATCCCCGAACAGTGCAAATATTTGTATGCCTGAATATGAATATTTGTACTGGTCTGGTCGTGCCTCGGAAAGCACGTTAAGCCGTTGGTCCTAGTTGCCATACGAACATCTAGTGGCAGTCGTTAACGGTTGTTGGAGCCCTCGAAAGTCCAACAATTGGTCTAACAACAATGACATTTGGTAGACAAAACTCATTTTGTCGACCAAATGTCATTGGGTCAAACGTCATTGGACCAAATGTCATTGGTGTCATTGGGTCGTCAGTCTTGGGTCCGCTTTACCAGTCTAACTGCTCACAGTTAGACCGGTAAATCGGACCCAAGACTCCAAGGCTGAAAAAGCTTCGGATGCGACTGGAATTAACGCTGAGATGATGATGATGATTTACAGGTAATCTTACAGGCACTCTGAACTATTTCCTCCTCCCACGTTAGTTAAAGGCCTGTGACGTGTCACATCCAACGCTCATCCGTTGGCTCAGGCCTTCATTCCTTTTCACACGTGCACGCTATTGCCCTTGGGCCTGCAAAGTTTCAATCCCATTTGGTTTCGAGGCCTATGTAATCAAAAAACTTCATTAATTGAGAAAACTAATAAGGAAGTTCAATACTATGAAGCTGAAAATAGAGCACGTTTTATTAAAAACAAGTTCAAAAATAGAATAGATTTTTTTTTTAAGAAACGGATATTCTTATGTGGAAAGAACTGTGGTTGAAATTTTACTTCTTAATATTAGTTTGGTATAAAAAACTGGGTTACGCAACTGAGCGTTTTGTATAGACGACGGCACATCAAGCTACTACAATCTGTCCAATTTCTTTATTAGATATTCAACTTTATATTTACAGCATTAAGGCTCAAAGTTGATGGGCAATATCTGTCAGTTTCGGGTAGCTTGACCTGCCAAAAATAAAAATGGATTAAATTTTCTTTTATGAGTATTTCTTGCTACAAGAATTATATGATTTTATAAGAAGTTTACTTTGAAGTCTTTTCTGAGTATTGTTTTACATATTGTAGTCCTATCTGAAGCCAAACTAATAGGAACTTTTATGTTTAAATTCCATTGTCATGGTTTGTGCAACGGAGGATTGAGGAAGATGTCTTAAGGAGTGTTTTGGTACTTACTTAGTCGTGAATGGCTAGAAGAGTAGTAGACCAAAAAACGATGGAAAGACTGTCTGAGTGATGAAAAGGTCAGAAAGAGGATGACTGTCGAGGTGGTGGTTAATGGAGGAGTATGGAAGGAAAAGACATTGTAATGTTATTATCATCAATTTATTTAATAATTATAACCTAGTGCTTGACTGCAATCCCGCTTGATGATAAGCAGTAATGCAGTCGTTGAAGGTAAAGCGCGCTAGTTTATTAAGGTTATTCACTTAAAAAACTTAGTGAATAGGAAGGAAGACACCAGTTTAGCGAGGTGATGCAATGTTAAACCCAACAACACGACCAACGATTCTGTGCAGTGGGAGATTGATCTGGAGATCCTCCACGACCAAACTCCCGACGCAAAAACATTTGGCGTATCGTACTTGGTACTCATCGCACCACAACTACTCAGACCCGTCCTCCGTACGGCTTCACAGGACGAATCGCTTGGCGGCAAGACTTTGTCTAGTGAGTGGTAACTTCTGCCGGCAGCCGATGTTATGGCCTACCACCGAGATGTACATATACACGTATACCTATTCACACTTATTATTTGTACTCATACTTATATTTCATTCATTCCTACAGGTCAAAATACATTCCTGTCCTACGAGGCGCTGTTCTGATCAATTTCGACTACACCAGGGCTTATTCAACTCACAGACACCGCCTTCAATTTTAACCCTAAGTTTGGACGACTTAGTGACATCTCAGCGAATGAAACTGTACCTACGCTAGATGATATTACTTTTTCCTACTAAACACAAGACTTTTTAATTTAATATCACTTACGATTATGTAATGAAAATGTTGTTTGAACAACAACAGGTTGGTTGTTCAATTTTCCAGTGCATTACACTGAGCAGGCAAAGGTATCTCAGACCATGATAGCCTCGTCTTGAATTATATATTGTCTTCTTTTGCAACTTAGCCTAAACTTAACCTAACTAATCTAACCCCTTTCCTTTCCCGCGTGTGGCCGATTAGGAGAGGTTTAGCGTAAAGACATGATGTGGCCACTATGCTACAATATTTCACTGTTCTTTATGAATTATTCACTGAATGCACTTTTTAATACATAAATCACGCGTTTTTATTTAGTAAACGACACTATAAATAATTTAAAATCCAATGAAAAATGAGCGTGGTACTCAACTTCGCTTTCCCGCCTAAACTCCTTGAACAACAACATTTTTTGAAAGCGCTGTTGATTATGTCACTATGACAACCTTTTCTTCAAAATTCTTGATGGCCTGCTATTTTTTTTATCGGGTTTGTCATCCAAACTCCCTGAATTTCAAATTAATGGGGAAGAAAACGCAAAGCTATTTGCAGATGTCGCTGATGGCGTTTAACTCATAACAATTAGCTGTCAGTCGTATCACGTTTTATATTGAGTCTTTTTTTGTGTGTTTGACGAGTTTTTTTTTAGGTAAAGCAGAGCAATGTATTGTACATGGACTGTTTCAAGTTAAAAAAGGAGTTAAAAGTCTAGAGGAGCTTCAGTAAAAGGACGAAAAGCTGATCTAATTACCAGGCAAATAATAATGCCCAGACTTTAAACTGAATGCAGACTATTGTGGCTGTTGTGTTAGACTGTTTTATGTTAGGTACATTAATTTTAATGTTTCTTTAGTTATATTTAAGTAAATATAAATGTAAACTTTCAAAATATGGCAATAATAAGTATTGCCATATTTTGAAAGTTTCAACGCTATAACCTAAACTATTCAGTCTTGACTCGTATGACCGGAATTTTAACTTCGAGGTTCCTCAAAAACAAGAAATTCACAAGAAAAAATTGATTTACCGCCCCCAGAAAGCTATAGAGACATCAACATAATCTTTATTGAAATCTATTTAGGTATATATTCTGTTCTAAATTGAAATGCATATCTTTAGGGAAAGAGTGATTTCCATTATTATTGCAACAAATTGCTACACAACGCGGTATATTTTTCATTTTTATAAACAACGTAAATTCGAACAAATTACAATGGGCTTTGACAGTTTATTTGGGTCAAACGATATCAGCGCCTCTAGTGGCGAGATTTGTCAGTTTTCTTCCCCATTAACGTTCCATTGGCATGATTTTTGAAATTTCAAATTTCACCTTAAAGACGTTCTCCGAGGTTTCTTAAAAAATCCACCTATATTTCATTTAATTCATTTCTTTTATGACTATTCTTTTTATTAATAAATTGTTTATCAACAGATTAGATGTCGTTTACACGACAATATGTCGCGCCTACTTCAATTAAATCGGGAATGGGCAGGAGAATGCTGAAGAGATCCTGTATGTTCTATATGATTGAATTTCAACCATTTTGTAGCAATTAACAAAGACCATTCAAATCGTTGTCTATAGGCAGGTATTTCATCATTTTAAACAATAACTTTAACCGATTCACCCTCGTTTTTCGTCTAATGGTGCGTGAGAAAACAGACAGAAAATAATTCCGTCTGTGTTTATACAAGCGAGAGGACATTTTACGGGCTACGATTATATGATAATGCTGAAGAATGAAATTCGTTTAAATCTAAACAAAGTGAGATGACAATATTACATAATCATCATCATTATTATCTCAGCGTTAATCCTAGTCGCATTCGAAGCTTTTCAGTTTTTCAGCGAGTCTGGGGTCCGCTTTACCAGTCTAACTGCTGATTTTGGCTAAACTTCGATATTTTCCTTGAAGCGACTGCTGTCTGTCCTCTACGACCCGAAGGTGATATCGAAGCATTGCAGTTAGACTAATTGTTGGACTTTTGAGGGCTCCTACAACCCGTAACGACTGTCATTTATTGTTCGTATGGCAACCGCGACCAACGGCTTAAGGTGCTTTCTGAGGCACAACCAGACCATTGCTCGGATCGAAACCGCGCCTCCTTGGTCAGCGGCTGCGTTCGCTACCGCAACGCCACGGAGGCTGTGATAATATAGCACACTATCAGTAGAAGTGGCGTTGACAGCCTCCGTGGCGTAGCGGTAGCGGACGCGGCCGCTGCGCAAGGTGGCGCGGGTTCGATCCCCGCACAGTGCAAATGTTTGTATGCATGAATATGAATAATTCCACTGGTCTGGTCGTACCTCGGAAAGCACGTTAAGCCGTTAGTCCCGGTTGCCATACGAACATCTAGTGGCAGTCGTTAAAGGGTTGTTGGAGCCCTCAAAAAGTCCAATAATTGGTCAGCTGCAATGCTTCGATGTCGCCTTCGGGTTGTGGAGGTCAGACGGCAGTCGCTTCACGGAAAATGTCGTAGTTTAGCCATATCAGCAGTTAGACTGGTAAAAGCGGACCTCAGACTCCAAAGCTGAAAAAGCTTCGGATGCGACTGGGATAAACGCTGAGATGATGACTATCAGTAGAAGTGGGTTTCATTTGACAGTTCAACATCATTCATTGCGTTGTTTACGATGTTGAGCAGAAACATTTTTAGAACATATGGAGTAATGGATCAGCAACATGCTTGAAAATGGTTTCAATTGATAGTTATAGTATGTTACGCAATTAGGGTGCCGGTTGTTTGTAACTTCGTACGACAATAACACCTATTGGGTTGAAAGTTATTGTCGCAGTTTGAGCTGACTGTAACAGTTTGGCGAATATGCTATGAAGTCTGAAGAACAATAAAACTTTGTTAGTTTGCTGGAAAACTGGATCTGAATGGAGAAAAAATAAGATTAAATGCTAATATTGTTGTGTATGAACTGATTAATAAGTCATGTGTTTGAGGCCCACGTTGGGCGCCAAAAGTTAAAATGAAGGCGATACATGTGTCGCCACAGTAGTATATCTCTACCGACATTAAATGAATGTGACTGCACGGTTAGCGCAGTGGTTAAGCTATTGACTGCCGCGCTACGTGTCGCGGGTTTGATTCCCGCACGGAACAAATCTTTGTATGACCTACATATAGTTGTTCCGGGTCTGGATGTGTATGTATGTGATTTACATGTTTGTAAACGCACCCACAGGAGAAATTCCTAGTATAGGGTAACATTTTTGAAATAACAATAAAAAAAATAATAGTCCCTTAAACCCTCTCCACTATACCCGATCTAAATAACAGCATTAAATGGTACTCCACAAAAATCTTAACAACGAATTGGGTTAACATACGTCTACTTTATCAATTTATCTAGGTGACGGGCACCGCGCCCATTATACGGCCCCGCCACATGTTACCCCAACGGGTAGACCTGCAGGCTACCAAGGGAGGGGAAGGGGGAAACAGCCCTCCGGAAAATCTCCTACCGTACACTATTTATGACGGCGCTTTCTTTCTCAATAAGTTAACATTAGCCTTTCCACCGAGCCATTTCCGATTGTATTCAGTCACAATACACCTCAAATTCCCACAACAGCAAGTGCCACTTACCACCTTTTACGAAATGAAACAATTCCTGTTGTACGTTCTTTACAATAAAATATCAACTTACAGTTAACGAGGGAGGATTCATAATCGGCTGGCGCTTTTTCTGTAGTGTTAACGTTTCGGCTCGTGCTTTTCGAGAGGAATTCGCGAGAGTACTTATGACGAAGCTCCTATTTCGTGAGATCTGTATTTATATTTACAAGCGATTTAGATTCGTATCGGCGAGTTATTTGGGAATATTTTGCTTTGAAAAAGGTGAGGGCGTTTGTTCTGTTTTATTTGAAGAGGCAGTGTTTTTCAGTGAAACTGAATCGTTTTTCGGATAAGACGATTCATCTAAATGTTTTTTGCATCTTTGTTTGCCATTGTTTCGTATTGTATTGTTTGATTCACAAGTTTTGTGACCCGTTTGGCTTTTTAGTGACTTATTGTTGAACATTTCTTGGTATTCATTGTTGTGTTTTAGTTACATAACAAAGGAATTATTTACGAGAGAGTTATGTGCTTTTTATGAAATAAAATATAAAAAGCTGCGATGTTTCAGCGCTGAGCAAAGTATACATTTCTTCCACTTTTCTTTTTTTTTTTATTAGTTATAAACTAGTGCTTGACTGCAATCCCGCCTGATGGTAAGCAGTGATGCAATTGTTGATGGTAAAACGCACTAGCTTATTAAGCCTATTCACTCAAAAAAACTGAGTGAATAGGAAGGAAGGCGGCAGTTGAGCCAGGTGATGCAATGTTTTACCCATCAACACGAACAACGATGCTGCGCCAGAGGATGATCTGGAGACCCTCCACGACCAAATTCCCGACACAACAACATTAGGCACATAGTACCCGGTACACATCGCAACACAACTGCTCAGACCCGTCCTCCGTACGGCTTCACCAGACATCATGCCGGAACACGACGAATCGCTTGGCGGCAAGAATTTGTCTGGTGGGTGGTAACTTATGCCGGCGGCATAAGTTTAATAATGCTACTGTTGCCCTTCTCCAGGCATTCTCAGTGTGTCTCAAGATTATCTCTGTTTGAAGAAATAATCTATAGCTAAATATCAGAAGAAAATAATCACACATTTATGTGATTTACCTATTATTTCTTCAATTTAGTACATTTTTCTTTTAGTCTATAATATTCATCATGTCTATAATGGTCTGTGCCTTCCCCGTCCTATCGGTCAGGGACGAGTCCAAATCATCACGCTATTATATTTATTATATTTAAATTATTCAAAAGTAAAATTTTGAAAACGCCTAAAAGCTAAAAGTTAAGTGGGTCCCAATAGGTCCTAAGTTTGGCCCATTGATCGTCTTGCCATACAGCACTGCACAAACGATTGCACCCACTGTTGTGTTAGCAGAATTAAACATAACATATTTCTCCTCTTTTTTCTCTGTTAAGACTACCTACCAAGGATCAATCTTTATCAAAGGAGTCCAGCTCAACTCGCTATCTCTGTTTAGGCCTGTCGCGATGTCGTTTGCCATTAAATAAAAAAAAGCATTTATTTCAGGTTCCTACAACGCAACATGCGAACAACGCGTCATACTGACGTCACGCGAATCCTGCATCTCGCAATCGGAGTTTTCTGTGCAACTAGCACACATACAAGTTCGCGACATCAACTGGCGGGAAAGTGGCCCGCCAGACAATCCCAGTCTGGTCGGCGGATCCTCTTTTTTCTATGAAGGATGAGTGAGCTTTACACCCTGCTCGTCATACCTCCACACTGGTCAAGTCGGGGTCACCAGTGTGGTGACAGTTGCACAGAAAACTCTGATTGCGAGATGCAAGGTTCGCGTGACGTCAGTATGTCGCGTTGTTCGCATGTTGGTTTGTTTTGTTGTTCCGTTTTGCTTTGCTGGTATTTTGGCGTGGCTAGCTAGCATATGGTAAATAATTTAATTGTTATTGTATTTTCTTGTATTCATTACTATACATAGTATTGTATAAAGCTATGTGGTTTTTTTTTAATGAACAGACAGCTGTGCTGCTGGGGAGTTTGTTCCGCCACTTCTTCTTGCCAGCGAAAGCAATAGGAACTATCGATGGGTGGGCGTTTTGGGGGACTGTCTTATGTAATATTGACGTTCAAAAAGTTCTGATTCTCAGCCTCATTTGAATAAATTACGTTTCATTTTGATTTTGTTGCGTTGTAGCTACCGCTACACAGGTAACAAAAAGCACTCTACAGTAACGAGAATACATACACATACAACACGCCACATGAAACGTTACCAGACATAGCTAGCAACACGCCTGCTACAAAAGAGAGAAACAAAAAATAATAGTCCCTTAAAACCTCTCCACTACACACGATCTAAATAACAGCATACACACCACAGGTTGCAGGTGTACAACGTGGTACAAAATGCTGTGGGTTTAATTCAGTGGGCCCCAATAGGTCCTAAGTTTGGCCCATTGATCGTCTTGACATACAGCAAATGTGTCCAGTTCAGTTCCATTCAAATCAAAATTCATTTATGTTTGATAAGTCCTATAACTTGATCCATCCAGTCCGATTTAAATAGAGCGTAAAATAAACAAACACCTAAATAAACCATCAGAAATAGCATAAAATTAAAATAGCCTTTGGATCAATATCAAAAATTAAACGTGATAGCTGAGTGATATTAGTTATTTTCATGATAATACAAAACGGGTTGTTTTATTCTTAACTTAGTCCAGAAGTTTAAGACCCAAAATACTCCGTTCCATCGTTCTCTGGCAGGTCTCGACAAGAGTCAAAGACCATGTTTGAGAACTACTTATACAATATGAGGGTAGGAAGAGTACACTTGTCGGAGGACCGCCTTTCTTCATGTCTTTCAAGGCCCAATAGCTTCTCCAGGCATTCTCAGTGTGTCTCAAGATTATCTCTGTTTAAAGAAATAATCTATAGCTTAATATTAGAAGAAAATAATCACATATTTATGTGATGTACCTACTATTTCTACAATTTAGTAAATTTTTTCTTTTAGTCTATAATATTCATCATGTCTATAATGGTCTGTGCCTTCTCTGTCCTATCGGCCAGGAACGAGTCCAAATCATCACGCTATTATATTTAAATTATTCAAAAGTGAAATTTAGAAAACGCCTAAAAGCTAAAAGTTTAAACTATCATAGTCACCAGTCTTTATTTCAAAAAAGGTAAGAAGAGGTGGATGGTTAATATTTTTTCTTTTCAAACGACAGGACATAATGACCCATCGTTATCTCTTTAAAATAAATAAGACCTATGTCCAGCAGTGGACGTCTTTCGGCTGAAATGATGATGATGCTTTAGGTTCAAACTGTATTTTTTGTTTTATACAGGGTGTCAATACAATTACTTATTGTGTATAGCCGTTGACATCTCTACATACTAGACATCTCTACGGGTATACATAATGTATCGATTGCATTTACGATAGAATTTCGAAATTGAGAACAATCCAATAAAATGAACAAACAAATCCAATACAAAAAGTACTATTTACAAATCTGAAACTGCAAACGACAAACGAAGAAGTTTCCTATTGCTACAAACCACAGGAACAACAAGACATAAAACAAAAGACTACCTAAAAACCGTTCAAACTGCAGATGTAATATAGAAATCCAATTAAATCATAAGGATTTAATAAAAGTCGTCGTGCCGACAGCATAACGACCAGACACGGCGAAAGTCGACCATACACTGCAATAGAAAATCCAATTGGTTCAACTCAATTAAAACCTAGCGACAGTTGCTGGCATTGGAAGCTGTAAATAAGTAGCCTGAACTGTCACGGACAAATGAAAGTTGCACTGTGGGCCAATCTGCACACGATTTAATGGCAATTCCCGCAGACTTGGAGGAGGTTTTGTGCTGTTCGGCGCAAGAGACGGGCGGTAACTGGAATTTGATTTGGGAGTTCGTGTTGGTTTTAAGTGGGAACTTGGGATCATGTTTTGGTGGCGGTTGGCTCGGTGGATTGTTTATCTTGAGTTACAAAGGTATTAGTTAGGATTGTTGACTTTTTAGTTTTACAGTTTTGTGCAGTAATTGTCATTTCATGTCGTTATTGTCGACGGTGGTATACAAGGTAATGGATTTCTGTACTTTATGCACAAGCTTCTGTATACGACGTTTTCCGCGTGCCTTGGTCTATACAGCCTACACCTTTCTTTTTACCTGGTTCTAAAGTGTCCTATTGACGTGTTAAATAGTCTTCATCTAGAATTGGGCTATTAAATGTAAATTAAAATCTCATTGGTAGTTTATCAGATTGATAAACAAAACCTCTATATCTTTATAATTGGTATAGATAAAGATAATTTACAGACTCTTGAACCAGAGAGCTGGCCAGAGAATCAGTTTTGCCAAACAACGAGGTAATGCTGCCAGCCTTTTGGGCACGTTTCCTGTTAACAGAGAAGCAGATGAATTTTTTGATGCCCTCTGATTATTTCGCCTCCTTTTTTATATCCATGTAAGGACGACACCAGGTCAAGCTAGCCAACACTGGCAGATATTCCCAATCAACCTTGAGCCTTAATATTTTAAAGATAAAGTTGAAAATGTAATAAAGAAATCAGACAGATTGTAGTAGCTTGATGTGCTGTCGTCTGTACAAATTAATATTGTAAAACTTTTTAAATTTACTGACCTATATTTATTTCTACATAGATTGTATTCTGGATAGGTCCATTTCTTTAAGCAAAGTTTGACCCCTTTAACGTAACAATGATGAAATATTTTCTTCTATATTTTTTATTGTCATAGTTGATTCGAGGACAAACAACGTTTTACGACATTATTTTATATTGCTTGTACTGTGAAAGCATTCTATGATTTCAGTTTTATTTCACTCATATAACCAGCATGTTCCTGTATATTTTAGTTTCTTGCGATCTCTATTACTTGCGCCATACCATATGCGAGCTAAATCGCTGCACACTGGCCTGGTGCCAGCGATTAAATCCTCATGGTCCCATGGTTTCTCGGTTTCTCCTTACGAGGTTTTGATTAACCACATAGCACATGTAATTTACGTTTCCTTAGAAGTGTCGTTATTACCATGATCGTACGATCATGACATGATAATAAACTGTTGTCACTCTGAATTGTTTCGTAAAAAATGTTTTATGTCTGTATTATGGGATAGTATATGATTGTCGAATAATTTTGTAATATAGATATTGTCGTTTATATTTATTTATGTGTTAGATTTGATGTGTTATCTTTATTCATAGCCGTTCCTATACCAACGATATCCCGGACGTCAGCCTGTACGAGATTAGTATGGCCCTGAAACAGCTCAAGAACGATAAGGCGGCTGGAGATGATACAATTACGGCTGAGCTTCTGAAAGCGGGTGGGCAACCGGTTCTTAAAGCGCTTCAGAAGCTATTTAATTCCGTCATACTTAAAGGCGAAACGCCCAAGGCGTGGCACAGGAGCGTGGTGGTGTTGTTTTTCAAAAAAGGTGACAATACCCTCCTGAAAAACTACAGACCGATATCCCTCCTGAGCCATGTATATAAGCTGTTTTCTAGAGTTATCACGAATCGTCTCGCTGGCAGGTTCGACGACTTCCAGCCTCCCGAACAAGCAGGCTTCCGAAAAGGCTTTAGCACCATAGACCACATACATATGCTGCGGCAAGTTATACAGAAGTCCGAGGAGTATAACAAACCACTATGCTTGGCGTTTGTGGACTATGAGAAGGCTTTCGATTCGATCGAGACTTGGGCGGTGCTACAGTCTCTCAAGCAGTGCCAAATTGACCATCGATACATTGAGGTGATAAAGTGTTTGTACAAAAACGCCACCATGTCAGTCCGTCTCCAGGATCAGGACTCGAAACCGATCCAACTACAGCGTGGAGTGAGACAAGGAGATGTCATGTCTCCCAGATTTTTCACTGCTGCGTTGGAAGATGTCTTCAAGCTCCTGGACTGGAAAGGACTTGACATCAACATCATCGGCGAGTACATCACTAATCTCCGTTTTGCAGATGATATCGTGGTCATGGCTGAGACCCTGGAAGACTTAGGCAAAATGCTTAATGACCTCAGCAGAGCTTCCCAACAAGTGGATCTAAAGGTGAACATGGATAAGACGAAGATCATGTCGAACTCTCATGTCGCACACACTTCAATTCTAGTTGGTTGCTCTGCACTGGAAGTTGTTGACGAGTGTATATACCTGGGACAAACAGTCTAACTAGGTAGGTCCAACTTCGAGAAAGAGGTGTCTCGTCGAATCCAGCTCGGCTGGGCAGCGTTCGGGAAGCTACGCTATATCTTCTCGTCGTCCAAGATACCACAGTGTCTCAAGACTGAAGACCAGTATGTGTTGCCAGTGAAGACTTACGGAACTGAAACGTGGTTTTTCACAATGGGCCTCATACGAAGGCTCACAAAGGGCAATGGAAAGAGCTATGCTCGGAGTTTCTCTGCATGATCGAATCAGAAATGAGGGAGGCCCCCAACAAGGTGGACCGATGGCCTGGTGAAGGTCGCGGGAAGCCTACTACTATGAGTACCTACTTTAAAACGTAAAGTTATTTATTAAAATGCCTAAATACTTAACTATTTTTAATTAATTTGGAGTCTCTGACGTTTTAATATGTCAGAAATTCTGGTCATTCTAGCTTAAGTGTTGTAATTCCAACGGCTTTACTAATTACTTTCCAATATTCAGCAATTAACGCGTACTTTGATTCTAAGAATTTTGATGTATCAGCGCCGGCACGTCAAGCTACAACTATATGTATATCAATTTTTTTTTTATTGGCTTACAGTTTTTTCGCTATAATATTAGCTTCAAGATTGATTGGGAATTTTGTCAGTTTCGGTTAGTCTGACCTGTCGGCTGTACCTAATGTTAAACGACATTATTTTTCTTTATACGAAGCTCGAAACACATAACCAGTATTTTTAAGTACATAATCTATGTAAAACTTTCAAAAAGATATCATGAAAAACCACAAAGTTTTGTACTTGGCTGTCCCAACAAAAATATGATCCACGTTCCGCTCGGGCCGGCTAGCGGTGCATTGACCTCTGGCGTTAGCTGTTGCGCGGCGTGCTCGGTACCTACTATGATCTATCGTAAGCGGGGCGCGCTTGGTAACAACACAGCAGAATTTTTTTAAATGTATATGGGAAAATATAACATGGTGTAAAAATTATTGGAATCGATTCAGTTGCTCATTCTGAACAAACTGTATTCAGATTTCGCATAAACAAAGAATAATGTTGTACAATGGAAACACCAACAATGTTCGTCAAGGGACAACGCCCACTAGCAAATTTGTTCTCAGCAAGTAATTTGTCTCTTACATTAAGTCTACAGGTTTGTACTCGTATGTAAATGCGCCCCCGTAGCGACTGACAAAGACATCGCTTTCATACTTTGGATGAGAGGGTATTAGTTGCTGGGACAAAAGTAGCCCGTCAGCGTCCATTCTTAGAGGCAGCTTTAAAAATTTGAAAATCGAACAGCAGCTGCATCCTAATTGCGTGACACAAACAATAATTTTGTAGTTGCTTATCCATTGCGACATATGTTCCAAAAAGTGTCTGCTCAACAACGTAAACAGCGCAATGAATGTTGTTATACTGTCAAAATGAAAACCATTGCTACTGATAGTGTATTACGCAATTAGCCTACAGGTCTGGGTATATGTGACTACTAACTGTGACTATTCAGCCGTGTCATCCTTGGTGGTAGGGACGGACACTATTGACAACTCACTACAAACTCACGCCACTTAATATTTTACGGTGAGATTTTACAAAATAGGTCGATAGTATCCGCCAATCTTTAACTGTAATATTTTTGTTTGCTTCCATCAGTGACGAGACTAGAGAAATAGACGGGCGTACGAGGTCTGAGTCCGGTGACGCAGACTCCGTGTACCACGTCAGAGGAGCTCTACACGACCAGCGGTGGAGGGACAATCAGGTGAGGAATGTAAGAACTCTTTTTATACGTCTATTATGTAAGCATAGTTGCAACTTTTGTGAGATACTGCGCCTTTCCAAGCACGAATCGTCCAGGTAATGTGCCTGGACCACTGCCATTTTTGTAACACAGGTGTTGCAATTCTTCGGGCTATATCGATTACTGTCATTCTTCTGCGGATCTCTTCATTTCTAATTTGATCACGCAGCGAAACCCCAAGGGTAGCCCTCTCCGTTCCATTTGAGTGACCTTGAGCTTTCTTATAAGGCCCATTGTTAGCGACCACGTCTCAGTTCCATAAGTCATCACTGGCAACACACAATGGTGAAAGACTTTTGTAAAATATACAAGTAAAAATAAAAAAAAAAATTCAAATAATACGTGCAAAGTCCGATGTAGGAGTTTTAGCGGGAAAGTCAAGCTGAGTGTCATGCTCATTTTTTATTGGACTTTTAAAATCATTTTTAACACCCTTGCTCGTAAAGCTGATGTAATTCCACCGGTTTTAAATATGTAAAGCGGGCCATAACATTCATTACGCACTAATATCGTAATGTACTATTATAGTGTTGTTTACTTAATAAAAGTGCGTGATTTATGTAGTAAAAAGTGTATTCACTAAATAATTCAAAAAGAACAGTGAAATATCGCAGCAGTGGCCACTATGCCACATCATGACTTTGCCTCAAACCTCCCTCGTAAGATGGTTCACGCGGCCATCTTTTTCGACATGAACAACTCATTGCATAACATTGGCTAAATGCACAAACCGTGCGAAGCCAAAAAAAAAATAAGAAAGAAGAACTTTAGAAGATTTTTATTTTACTTGAAATTGGCACAAAGTCATAACTAGTGCCACACTACAAAAAAAAAGTCTGATGTAAAAACGGAGCAGGAACGTGTCCTCATGGCTCTGCGTCAAAAAGCAGTTAGTAAATACACAGAAACATAATACTAAAAGCAAAAGTCAAACGTCAGCATTATGGTTTTCTAGCGAGATGTGAAGCGGTTTTCAGATTAAAACCCTTTCGGTGGAATCCAAGCTTTAGGTAACAAATAGACATCATCATCATCATCAACCTTTTATCGCCCCACTGCTGGGCACAGGTCTCGTCTCCAGTGAAGGAATAAAAGTAAATAGACATAGTAAACACTACATGACAGCCTCCGTGGCGTAGCGGTAGCGGACGCGGCCGCGGGTTCGATCCCCGCATAGTGCAAGTATTTGTATGCATGAATATGAATATTTGCACTGGTCTAGTCGTGCCTCGGAAAGCACGCTAAGCCGTTGGTCCCGGTTGCCATACGAACATCTAGTGGCAGCCGTTACGGGTTGTTGGAGCCCTCAAAAGTCCAACAATTGGTCTAACTGCAATGCTTCGATGTCGCCTTCGGGTTGTGGAGGTCAGACGGCAGTCACTTCACGGAAAATGTCGAAGTTTATCCATTAAGCAGTTGGACTGGTAAAGCGGACCCCAGCCTCCAAAGCTGAAAAGGCTTCGGATGCGACTGGGATTAACCCTGTGATGATGATGATGGAGACATAGGAAACATTAATAAAAGACACGTTTTCTAAACTCTGAACGAAAGAGTAAGCCACTAACTAGATCTCTTACATTCTAAGTGAAACAGAAGCGAAGGATATAATTTAATAAGCAAACCATTCCTACGAGCGAAGATTTGAAACTAAAATAATGGGACGTGTATAAAACGGTGAATCCAAACCGTATAAATTGAATTGTACCAGCAGGAAGAGATAGCGGGTGTCAAAACTTGCTCGGCCGAATTACCGCCGTGAACGCGACTGCATTTTAAATGAAAACTTTTCCGCCTCTACTTTTAGATACATGTGTGCTGTTTGCAAGACTTTGTTATGCAAGTTCGGTGGTTTTGTATAAACTTCCCACTGGAGTGGTGGTGTATTTTGATAGATTATTAAATCTTAACCAAAACATGATGCGTGGGCGCCAAGGATGTATCTAAGGTATGAAAATCAAAAAAATAATTAGTCCGTCTTATCCATACTAATATTATCAATGCGAAAGTAACTCTGTCTGTCTGTTACGCTTTCCCGCTTAAGCCTCTCAACCGATTTTGCTGAAATTTGGCACAGACAATCTTTAGACCCTGAGAAAGGCTACCTTTTATCCCGGAAAAAATAGATGTTCCCGAGGGAAATCTAAAAAGCGCGATATTACCGAACTCCACGCGGGCGAAGCCGCGGGCGGAAAGCTAGTAATAAAAGAAAGCTAAATAATAAAAAATTTAAGACCCGTATGTTTTATTTTGTCGAAATTACCAAAAACTGCTGAGATATCGCGTATTAAAGTTACGGAGTGGGGACTAATTACAGTGGTACAAAAAATACCACGGCGTGACGTCTTGCGACATTTCAAATCAATATATCTTCCAAAGTATTTAAATGAAAAAAATAAATAAAAAGTACGTGTTCAATATTTTTAGAAATCTATTTGATGGACATTGTATTATTTTTTAGGATACAATCCAATTTCACTATTAAAAATTAGGGGCCGCCCGCGTCTTCGTTCGCTTGGAGTTAGTTATTTGAATATTTGATTTTAACCCTATAAGAGTCGATTTCTATACATACATTATTACACTTCTAGGCTATAATATACAGCATACATTTTAAATTTATGATGATGTTATACAACGTGTAACAAAAAGGGTATATACATACCAAGGGCATGGCATCTTTAGATGATATCAAACGATATAGGAAGGGTTTCAACTCAAAATAAAATACTCAAAAAATTGGTACCAAATTTTCGGTTTCGTGTGTTTCTTAAAATAAAATCATAACAAACGTGGCAGCACACTACATATGTTAATAACTACTCGTCACCAGTCACGTTACTTGCGAAAATCCGATAAATGTCTTCAATATCTCTGTGGGACTAGTATGATAGTAGCCTATCACAGGCGGTGTTTTTCCTCATAACTTCCTAACATAAAGAGATAGAATTAAAAAACCCTTCCAATATCGTTTGATATCATGTAAAGATGCCATGCCTTTGTTATGTATATACCCTTTATGTTACACGTTGTATAGCCTAGCTTTCTTGGATTCATGGGCTATCCAACGCAAAAAGAATTTTTCAAATCGGTCCCGTAGTTCCTGAGATTAGCGCATTCAAACAAACAAACTGTTCAGCTTTATATTTTAAAAAAAGTATAGATTAATTGTCGATTGAAAAATCAGTTCTTAAAATGAAAATCGCAATTATAACTCGAAAGTCAGACACGAGAAAGTCGCGAGGCTTTGAAGTAGCCTCTGCGGAAAACCTTATACAACCGTCCTAAGTAAATATGTGTTCTTATTACATACTACATAGATTTAGGTTACAAACACAGGTACAACTAAAGGTAAACAAAAAGAACCACGTGACTCAGTTAAACGACTGAACGTAATTCCAGCCACTTCAGTTGCCATACTAAGTGAAAGTTGTACTTCAATTTAGCAACGTTTTTAACGAAGTCATTGCTAACTTGATGATTACAGCTATGACGTAGCATAAGAACTGAATTAAAATGAAATATATTAAGAATTATAGATCATAATGAATCTATAAAAAGTCTCAATATTAATAAAAAAAAAATCTTCATAATAACAATCGTAAAAGCTAACTTATTCTAGACTAATACATAATATAAATCTATAAAGAAATAATGAAAAGAAAGAAAAAATGTTTATTTACGGTAATCATCACGCAAAAGTTAACAAAAACGCAAAAAATTGTTAAGGAAAATATGCGTCACATCCACGTAAAACGGCTGTCACTCGGCATTATGCTGCGACCCTATTCAAAACAGAGTCCAGCGCTGGTTTTCAGCGACAGCCGGCGCCGACGTAAAGACGTCACCCGGTGCAACTAAAAATTAAAAGTGGCACCGAACAGGTAATACAGTAAAGTAAAAACATATAAAAAGTAAATCCAATTGTAAATGGTGAGAGTACAGTTTCAACAAACACAAACAGGAATATAAAAATAAAATACAGGATATATAAAAACTACGAGAATATCATCCTCAAAAATGACATGGGTACATCTGGTGTTTCAGGCTATCATTGACAAGGATATTTGATGATTATAATTATTATAATAATAAACATATGACATACGACTTTAGGACTAAGCAAAGACAAGCTGTCATAAAAACTTAAATAATACAATACCACTACTTATTTGTGAGTATATAAGTTACTAAGCTAATAATTTTATTTTTTATTTTAATACCTCTAGAATTTTTTTCCGTATCTGTATAACTGAGGGTCTGTATATATTCAGTTAGCATTACACAACATTTATTCAAGCTTACATTTGACTTTATATCTTTAGCAGTTTGTTAAATCCCTACTTCCCTACTTAATATTATAAATGCGAAAGTAACTCTGTTTGTCTATCTGTCTGTCTGTTATGCTTTCACGTCTAAACTACTGAACTGATTTTATTGAAATTTAGTACAAAGATAGAGTTGACCTTGAGAAATAACATAGGATTGTTTTGATACCGGACTTTTGAAAAGTTCTCTTGGAGACGCAATATAATCGAACTCCACGCGGGCGAAGCCGCGGGCGGAAAGCTAGTTTGTTGTATAAATATGGCCCGAGAAATAAATAAAATCTGTTACTAAAAGCATGTTTAGTCCAAGTTAGAGCAAACTAAATCCTTTCTTCTCTTGCCAGAAGGTGCAGGGCTAGAACCAATATCAACGTGCTGAAGTAGGACTATTATCAAAATAAATAACTAAATAACGAATAGGTGTAGTATTAAAACAAAAAAAAAAAAGGTTGGGATTGAGCTGCTCGCTCTGTTAAGCAATGCCATTAAGCAATATGCGTAGGTACTTATGCTACAATTAAGACATTTTCATTTCTAATGTCTGGACTTGAAAAAAGACGATGATCCCTGAGTTTGTTGCGGCTTTTCTTCTCAGAGGTAGACAGTTAGGAAACGCCGGCTCCAGCTAGTTTAAAAAAAACTGACGTGTAAAAGTGATCAGGGATCCTACTTGCATAATAAACGATTTCATTTCATTACGTTTAAACGCCTAGCTAAGTCACGTGTTTCTTTTGTTAACTAGCGAAGCCGATGGAATATAGTCGGTAGGTTAACGAAATACATGTTTGGAGGAATTATGTAGTTAGGAGTTCATTAAGAAAACATGAGGCTTCCCTCGAGCGTTGATTCGTTCACCCTGTTTTACGAATTGTTTCCTTTCCAGAAAACATTTTGCTGGAATTAATTGAGTTGAGGTGCTGCGCTATTTAAATGTAAACTATCTTTTAATTAGCACGGTAGTTATGTTTGCGGTTGAATAATAGTAATAATTTTAATCGGATTACTGAAAACATTTCGTTTCATTTCATTTATTTCATTCATAGAAACAATTTAGATTGTGTTGAATATCTACATATGCGACATACACATAAATATAAAGAACTAATAATTATTTATTTACCGTACATTATAAGCGAAATTTATATATTGTGGTAACAGTTTTAAATATAATGTCAACCAAAATCAAATACAAGTCAAAAACAGTTACTAATTGAAAGTCAAACGTTGTAAATAGCATATGTAATAATGTCTAAAATATAATGTCAAATAGTTTTCAATTAAGGATCGCGACACATCTGCGGAACGTACGGCGCTGAAAGATCAGCGGCTAAAGTGTCAGTCGCAATATTCAGTTGTTATGAAAAAACGGTCAAAACGCGGCGTTTTGTTCAGCGCGCTACGCGACGGAAAGTTACGTGGCGTCATCGTCAGTCTGTCTGTGCCGACACTTTATGGTGTGCGGTTTTTATGACGTACCTGAATTGCTCAGAACAATGGATTTAATTAGAATATTAGCTATTATAGAGGGCTTAGAAGAAGTTGCCACTCTTCGCTATCGCCACGCGCGCGATGCACAACACTTTCGGTCGCGTAACGCATCGCGAGTTGTGTCGCTTGCTATGCAAAATAAACAATAAACAAACAAACTAAAAATAAACAATAAACTGGAACAATTTGCCAGCGGCGGTGTTTCCGTCGGACTACAATTTGAGTGTCTTCAAGGCTAGAGTGAATAGGCTCTTAATAAACTAGTGCGCTTTACCATCAACGATGGCGTCACTGCTTACCATCAGGCGGGATTGCGGTCAAACGCTAGTTTATAATTTATAAAAAAAAAATACATTAAATGCGATTTAGCTGTTAAACCGCCCGAAGGAAGGTTACGCCCTACGCCGAACGCGGCGTATTTTTTTTTTTTATTAGTTATAAACTAGTGCTTGACTGCAATCTCGCCTGATGGTAAGCAGTGATGCAATCGTTGATTATACAGCGCACTGGCTTATTAAGCCTATTCACTCAAAAAACTGAGTGAATAGGAAGGAAGACGGCTAATGTCCTCCGTGGCGCAGCGGTCAACACGCCTGCCTGCCTTTTCCTGATTGGCCTGAGTCTTGGATGTTTATCAATATATGTATCTATTGTAGATATAGCATCGTTGAGTTAGTATCCCATAACACAAGTCTCGAACTTACTTTGGGGCTAGCAATCTGTGTGATTTGTCCGTATATATATTTTTGATGTGTCATAGAGTACTTCAAATACACTGCGAGCGTATTTAGCCGAACTTTCGGCGCCGCCGTTCCGCAGATGTGTCGCAACACTTAATGTCAAAACAATTTACAATATACACAAACAGTTTTATGTCAAAAGATTATAGATTCTAAAAAAAAAAAAGAAGCAATTATTATTTTGTGACGTTAGTTACGATACATTGTACAAACATATAAACTAATAATATATAAAAGAATAACAACAGATAAATTCTGTAAGCTAAGCGACGCATGTTGTTTCTGTTGAACCTTCATGGTTCCAAAAAGTAGCTAAGACATCCTGGCTGTTTTTATATACGTTTACTATTTTAAATATTTTTTTTTTACTTTGTAACTGTGTATCCTATTTTAAATATAATATTTTTTTTTTATAAATTATAAACGAGCGCTTGACCGCAATCCCGCCTGAAGGTAAGCAGTGACGCAATCGTTGATGGTAAAGCGCACTAGTTTATTAAGAGCCCATTCACTCTAGCCTTGAATACACTCAAATTGTAGTCCGATGGAAACACCGCCGCTGGCAAATTGTTCCAGTCCCGCGATGTAAGCGGTATAAAGGAGGAGGCGAAACGCTTCTTCCGGATCGTAGTGGTGTTAACAACGTAAGGGTGGAAACTAGCCATACGACGGGTCGTCCGATGGTGGAACGGAGATGGGGGATTTAAATCATGCAATTCCCTTGCACACTCCCCAAAATGCATCCTGACGATACGATATTTGACTGGCGTTACTTATACGTACAAAACCATGGTTAAAAGTCTAAAACTCTAAAAACCAGCCTTTCCAAAGGAGTGCTGTGGTACCTAGAAACTGGGTCATCGAGGTCGGGCTATGTAATATACTGGTTTTCAGCTACGTCCGGGTAGACAGGCGGCTAAACCCAACAAAATAGTTGAAAAAAAGAGGGTAGATCTTTTACTCAAGATAAATGTACCAATTTCCCTTCAAACAAGCTAAAACTTCCTCACAATATTGAAAATGAACGTGGCGTTCTACCAAGTCTTGGAAACTAATAAATTGCTCTTTGAGCAAATAGCGTTCAAATTACAGTCCTTTTCAAAGTCCATATTGATGAATAACAATTTTGTACCCTTCTTAAAGTACCATAACAGTGATTTCGTTGCACTAAAATGTTCCCAAAATACAATTTACCTACTAATATTCATCATCATCATCCCAGCGTTAATCCCAGTCGCATTCGAAGCCTTTTCAGCTTTGGAGTCTGGGGTCCGCTTTATCAGTCCAACTGCTGATATGGCTAAACTTCGACATTTTCCGTGAAGCGACTGCCGTCTGACCTCCACAACCCGAAGGCGACATTGAAGCATTGCAGTTAGACCAATTGTTGGATTTTTGATTGCCACTAGATGTTCGTATGGCAACCGGGACCAACGGCTTAACGTGCTTTCCGAAGCACGACTAGACCAGTGCAAATATTCATATTCATGCATACAAATACTTGCACTGTGCGGGGATCGAACCCGCGCCTCCTTGCGCAGCGGCCGCGTCCGCTACCGCTACGCCACGGAGGCTGTCAATTTACCTACTAATATTATGGGTACCTACAATTTAAGGTTTTTACGAGCCATAATAATTTACCTACTTATATTATAGCTCGTAAAAACCTTAAATTGTGGCAAGGAAGTATGAAACATCCACTGCTTGTTTACGACGGTATTGGGTCAATATTTCTTAATAGGAAAGGCAATGTATTTATAATTGCTTTCAATTCGAGGTGATTTCATGGAAAAGTACTTGGGTGTGATTGAATTGATATAAAATTAATTGGACGGTCGAGTAGCTTCGTAATTGTTCTCTGGAATATTCCTTCAAAGTTCCAGTATACTCGTTTACATCGGGCTTCAACACAGTTGGTGAAATGTGAGCCTCGGAGTTCACCTCTGCCTAACAATTTGGGAAAAACTTTAGCTTAAAATTTTATTCATCATCATCATCTTCAACCTTTTTATCGTCCCACTGCTGGGCACTCTCCTCTCATACAGAGAAGGAAAACATCTTGAGGAAACCTGGACTTTAACTTTGAAATCGCCAACCCGCATTGAGCCAGCGTGGT
Organism: Sesamia nonagrioides; assembly: GCA_017933935.1. Lineage (NCBI taxonomy): Eukaryota > Metazoa > Arthropoda > Insecta > Lepidoptera > Noctuidae > Sesamia > Sesamia nonagrioides. Next base: position 841,370 of record JADWQK010002392.1, on the reverse strand, counting down.
TATTACGCTCAATCCTTTTCTGTATAATTTTATTAATTATTTAATATTTTAAATGATGATAGTTTTGATAGAAAATATGGGTAAGTTGGTAGTAATTAAGTTCAGTTTTCGTAGTTATCAACAAAAAGAAATGATCTGAGTCTAAGACTATATTCTTGTAGAGGGAGTGGATTATAATTTACGATGCGGGCCTAGTACGGGTGTTACAGTCATGTCTTCGAACGTTTTGTTCTAGGATAGGCGGGTTTCTTCACCCTTTTGATAATTACAAAGCGCAGTAGTCATGAAGGAAAGAAAGAAAGAAAAATTGTTCATTCCGCATAAACAGAACGCACATTACAATAATAAAGCACTAAAATAATAATAATTCACTAAAAAGTCTCGTACTCAAACATGAAGAAATTAAAACAATGTTTTCCTTTCGTCATAACCCGGGCCAAAGACACACATGTTATTTGACAATTAGACATTGACACAAAAAATGTCAACGTTTTTGTAGGTAAAATCAGCCTGAGCTGCAACTGTCCTTTTCGCACTTTACCGGGAGAGGTTGGAGGCAGCGGGACAATAGTTTCTTTAAATACCTATTAGCCAAATTCCTCGGTGCTAGAGTCCCCTCTAAGAGCCTATTCACTCTTGAAGACACTTAAGTTTTAATCAGACGGTCTTCCCCACCTGATTTCCGACAATCAATTGAAACTAACTTTGTAACAGCATCCGGGTTTGGGTTCCTTCGGGTCGGGCAATGTGTACATCGTAATTGAGGTTCACCACGGGAGTTTAAATTGATGGACGTAATCTGATAAGAAGCTTTAAATTGTCCTTGTTTATATATTTAACCATTTACCTAGGTACACATACGTAGGAAATAAAATAAGCAGTGTCCATACTTATGCGATGAATTCAGAATATAAATTCTAGATCCTATACATAATATCCAACCACACCAGAAATATTTCGTCAGTTATTAAAAAAACAATCCGTTTTAATTTTTACTCTATTCGCGTTTAGAGGAATCTGTCTATTTTACCGATTTTAACTTTTATTTCATCGACACAATGAAGGCATTAAAAGCAAAAACGTCGATAAAAAACATCTATTAGGTCCTTGCATATAAAAATGGCGTTTTGTATGGCAGGAATAAAAGTTGTTATTTTTTTAATATACTTAATATATTTATTTAATCAAAGTATGATCCATTGCTATCTATGCACTTCTGCTATCTCATAGGTAGATCGTTTATGGCTTTTCTAAAAAAAAAAAATGAACAAGAATCAATAAAATCTTTGAAGGCGGTTTGGACTGAATCATCGGAATTGATTTTTTTCACCTGCAAAAAGTTATCCAAATTTCTAAAAAAATGGTAGTCTGTTGGAGCAAGGTCCCGGGAGTACGGTGGATGTCTTAAACATTCCAATTGAAGCTCCTCTAATTTGGTAGCAGTCTGTTGTGCAGTGTGTGGTCTCGCGTTGTCCTGAAGCAGCAGTGGCCTTATGCGATTGACTAGTTTCGGTTGTTTAGCGGCTAGTTTATCCATCATTATGTGGTTAGCGATGAATCCGCTTCCACAATAGCCTTCAATTCTTCATTGTCCACTTTGGTCTCCGGCCGTCCACGAGGATTGTGCTGTAGGTTGAAATTTCCAGAATGAAAACGTTGGAACCAAAAACCCGCTGTGCTTTCTCAAGCGACACCACTGCCATACACACATTAATTCTTCGAGGCGTTTCTGCAGCAATAGTGCCACGGCGGAACTCATATTTCTAAATAACGCGAAATTTAAATTTTCCATTTTGTAAACCCCATAACGCAGAGAAAAAATCAGTCAGATCAATGATATATAAGAGTGAGCATGTCATACATACTCTCAGTCACCAGAGCCCAGGCTCTTTCCCATTCCTAGGCACTTGCCTAGGAATGGGAAAGAGCCCAAAGGAAAGAGGGAACTACAGTCGCTAGTCGTCCAAGAATCTCAGTGTGGTCTTTTTGGCCCATTTGCCATGACCTGACAGAGGAATATAGGCCAATTAAATCATGTACGTACCCGTGTTAAATATAGATTACCCGCTGATGGATTTCCGGCCCGACTAATTTAGTAGCAACCCTTGCTGACTTTAACGACTTCCCGAGATAACATAACGTTTGGACATCCTAAAATATATAGCTTAGTAAATAGTTTCCCAAGAGGTTCCTGGTCTAATTTATGTGCAAATATTTAACTTTAAATGTTGCTATAGATTCCTATAAACGTATACAGTTGGAAATTCCCATGAATCACAATAGTTTCTATTGTACGAACGCAACTACTGGAACGAAGGACCAAATAAAATATAATGCAGAATGCAGATCTGTCCACTCTTAAGTTTACCAAATAAGGTTGTTTTTGCTGTAATCCGACGTTATGCATAACTGTGCCTATGCTTATGATGTTGGATTGGCGCCAAGTGCAACACTGGGGGCGACTATTTGGTACGAGACGTCAAAACCGATTTTAACCGATGTGAAAACCGATTTTAGGTTTCGCTCTTCCATCAATTTATTCGGCGATAGAAAATTTACATGCATACCACGTTTGCAGTATTATAACATAACAATTTATTGGACGTTATCTTCCTTTTGTTGTGAAGAACAGGCGGTAAATAGGCCAATTGATTTACTTATGGTATTTGGGAGTGTGATAGAGCGTGGTAATAGTCATGACGGGAAGCAAGAGTGAAAATACATTTATTTGGAACAATCCTTACTAATATTGTAAATTGGAAAGTGATTTTGTTTGTTGGTTTGTTCCGCTTTCAAGCCGTAACTACTGAACCGATTGCTTTGAAATTTTGCAGACTTAAAGTTAGAAGTCTAGATTAAATAATAGTACTCTTGACCCGGAAAAAAATTATGTTACCGAGGGAAATCTAAAAAGCGAGATATAAAAGAATTTGACGAGGGCGAAGCCGCGGGCGGAAAGCTAGTCTAAAATAAACACAATACGCTAGATACAAACATTGGATAGCATCAAATAATAATCAAATAGGAAGTATGAAGACAGATCTAAGAAAATAACGTAGTGATAGTAGGTAGTAGATAGTGGCAGTGGGCCGGGCAAATTGCCCGTAGGACCGAAGCCCGATGGGGCCGACGGGTTCTCGAGTGGCGACCACGCACCGGAAGACGCAGCGTGGGTAGGCCTCCGACAAGGTGGACCGACGACCTGGTGCAAGTCGCGGGAAACCGCTTTATATGGGACCGGTCGTCGTGGACAACCTTGGAGAAGGCCTTTGTTCAGCAGTAGATATCTTTCGGCTGAAATGATGATGATGATGATGTGTTCTATTTATTGCCAGCTGGACCTCATGATTTCACTCGCATAAGTTTCGATAATATAGGGATAAGAATCCTATGTGTTTATCTATCTATCTATCTATACTAATATATAAAGCTGAAGAGTTTGTTTGTTTATTTGAACGGGCTAATCTCAGGAACTACTGGTCCGATTTGAAAAATTATTTTTGCGTTGGATAGCGCATAAAACCAGGAAGGCTTATAGGCTATAATATAATATAACATTACGATACGACCAATAGGAGCGGGGCATAACTAACTCCACGCGAACGAAGTCGCTGGCGGCCGCTAGTCATAATATAAATGGGAAAGTTTGTGAGGATTTATGGTAGTTTTTTACTCTATCATGCAAAAACTACTGAAAGGTGTTGGAGAAGAAGCAAGAAGGAAGATGAAGAAGCAATATGGTACACAGATAGATTATAACCAGGGATAACCCAGGATACTTTTATAGCGATATTTCCACACAAACTTGCGCGAGTGAAAACACGGGGCACAGTTACTTAACAGTATAAAGATGTCAGTTGAACGATTTCATGAGTGTCGATAAAAGCTTTTAAAGAATTTACAGTAAAATGAGCGTTGAAACATTTCCCATAGGGTAAATAAAAGCCTCTGTAAAAATTCAGCTCCATATAAAAATTCACATTTAATCAAAAATTCAATTTGTTGACAACAAAAATAAAAATAAACGATTTCGGCTCGCCAAAACGCAATCTCTGGAAGAGCGGCTCAACAATCCCTTTGATGCCTTCACATTAAGGAATACAAAAAACACCTTTAGAAAGGGTTTCATTTCCGTTATCCATATTTTTCATTTCCTTTTAGATTATGAAATTGCTGCAAAGGATACTGTAACCGGAGAAGTGGTATTTAAGTGAACCGGTGTGAGAAGACGAGGGAGCATTATTAGAATTCTTCACAACGATAGGCTGCCAAGTTTCTATGAAGAACTAAATTACGGTCGTTTAGAATTTCAAAAGATTTTAAAGTGACATTTCACTTGGTTTAGTAGTAAATCTCTCTTCTTATAATGCTAAAAAAATTTACAAAAAAGTTTTTTGCCACTGACTTCAGAAATTAGATACTTTTTTATTTCACAATTTTTAGTTGTGAAAAGCACTGATATCAGCTGCATTAGGTCAGACTGGACGCTGACCGCAATATAGTTAGGAAAAGGCTACGCAGATGGGTTGTGAAAAGCAAGTATACTCTTTCACATGTAAAAAGAATGATCAAATTTCGTTTAATCAGTCGAAACTTCTGCGGTAATAAACAAAAAAAGGACAGTCATCATCATTATCCCAGCGTTATTCCCAGTCGCATCCGAAGCCTTTTCAGCTTTGGAGTCTGGGGTCCGCTTTACCAGTCCAACTGCTGATATGGCTAAACTTCGACATTTTCCGTGAAGCGACTGCCGTCTGACCTCCACAACCCGAAGGCGACGTCGAAGCATTGTAGTTAGACCAATTGTTGGACTTTTGAGGGCTCCAACAACCCGTAACGGCTGCCACTAAATGTTCGTATGGCAACCGGGACCAACGGCTTAACGTGCTTTCCGAGGCACGACCAGACCAGTGCAAATATTTATATTCATACATACAAATACTTGCACTGTGCGGGGATCGAAGCCGCGCCACCTTGCGCAGCGGCCGCGTCCGCTACCGCTACGCCACGGAGGCTGTCAAAAAAAAAAAGTGCATCTTTTTCTTTAAAAGTACTGAAGACGAATATTTATTTAGTCCTGATTCATTTAGTCTCTATAAAGTTACTTTTTGTACATGCGAAACCCGAAACACGTGTTAAGTAAAGAATTTATGTACAAACTTCCAAAAAGATATCATGAAAAATGAAAAAGATATCTGCTGTGTTGCTATAGCTGTCTCAATGTGATCTACCGCCAGCTGTGTTGTGCGCTCAGTAACCACACTGCAACAATTTCTAATTGTATTTGGAAAAAATATAACAAGGTGTATAACTCGCGCAGATAAAGAAAAGATCTGTAAATGGCGTCCGCTCGCATGCGTTCTCACTCACTGTCGCTCTCTATACTCACACAGTGAAGTAAGCGCTGCAAAAAAATCATCGATCAGGAATTCAGGATTCGCTTTCGAAGCTACTTTGCTGCACTACGAGTTATCGCTAATTTCGTTCCGCTAAAGTCTCTGTTATTTTGTTGTTTTTGTTGAGTTTGAACAATCAAACTCAACAAAAACAACAATAAAAACAAATACAACAACAAACAAGTAAAATGACAAATTTACGTTGTAAATATTGCTATTTACAACGTAAATTTGTCATTTTTCTATGTTAGCATTTTGTTTGTGATTGAACAATGGCATGTTTTGTCAACCGTACCATAAGTATCCGCCGCCATTTTCAGATCTTTTCTTTATCTGCGCGGGTTATATACATTTTTGGAATCTATTCAGTTGCTTTATACTGAATAAACTATTTTCTGGTTTCATCTAAAGAAAAAATAACTTTGTATATAGTATTAAATCTTACTTTGACGGGACTAAACTTATTTTTATCCTCTGTCCTTTTCATAGGAAACAGCGCCATTAATGATCAAAGCCCGCATAGTGATAGCCATTACTGCGTTCTTTCATTAGATTAATGCCACTTAAATAATAATATATACGGTCGTTGTGGGATAAACCCATTTGGAAAAGCCACCGGATTATGATTTGCTTAAATATATATTACCAAACCATTCGCAGCCACACTGTTTTGACCTGAAATAACGCGACAAAATAAACACGGACAAATTTTTTCACATAAAAGTTCCATATCAAATTCAAAATAAAACAAATATGTTATCGTCATTATCATCGTTTTAGCCGAAAGATGTCCACTACTGGACATAGGTCTTTCCCAAGGATCTCAGGGGCCGAGCATATTGCTCATAGGACCGATGCCCGATGGGGCCGACGGGTTCTCGAGTGGTTACCACGCACAGGTAAACGCAGCGTGGGTAAGGCCCCGAAAAGGTGGACCGACGATTAGTGAAGGTGCGGATAACCGCTGGATGCGAGAGGCGCAGGACCGGTGGTCGTGAAACAAATATGTAGAAATATACCTCTAGTTAGGCAGTTATCTTCTTTGACGACTGTTCATCTTAGGCCTGTACTACAGAACTTCGCTCGGACGGAAGGGTGATGGCGGAATAAATGGACGTTTTTTTTACCCTTCTAGTCATACAATTCCCCCGCACACTCTCTAAAATGCGTCTATCAGTATAACGAAACGCTGGCCTACGCCTGTGCTCCAGGGTTTGGAGACTGATCTTTTCCAAATCTGAATTAGCAATTAACCTCTCCATATGTCTCTCCACTGAATCCAAAGTTGCCAGGTGACATTAATTGCATTAAATGGACCTGCTCTTGACCTCGTTCACATGACGGAAAGCGATGGATAAGATATAAAATTCTCATGTGTTTCCTTTAAAAAATAAATTAACGTTATCCCATGTTAGGAATTACTCGTATTGGCATAGCGGTAGCGGACGATGCCACTGCGCAAGGAGGCGCGTGTTCGATCCCGCGTACTGCAAATATTTGTATGCATGAATATGATTATTTGCACTGCTCTGGTCGTGCCTCGGAAAGCACGTTAAGCCGTTGGTCCCGGTTGCTATAAAAACATTTAGTGGCAGTCGTTACGGGTTGTAGGAGGCCTCAAAAGTCCAACAATTTGTCTAACTGCAATGCTTCGATATCGCCTTTGGGTTGTGTAGGTCAGACGGCAGTCGCTTTATGGAAAATATCGAAGTTTAGCCAAAATCAGCAGTTAGGTTAGGTTAGACTTTTTTAGATTAGACTTTATTAACTGAAAAAAGATTCGGATGCGACTCGGATTAACGCTGAGGTGATGATGAAGAGGAATTACTCGTATCGCGGGTGCCTTTACAAACGTATAAACTCGTATTCACAAACAGCCAGACCCGGAACAATTACCTGTAGGCCATAAAAATACTATATTTTATTATTTTATTAGTATTCATATACTGTTCTGTGCGAGAACTGATATAGCTCGTTCAACCTCAACCCCTATACCAACCGTGTCACCACAATGGAACTTCAAGCCCAAAAGATGTGTGTTAAGGTAATGCTTTAGTTGATTAGGTTCTTTACGGTCCTAAGCTGTACTTGATGCTTCTGGCATTACAGTCAGTTGATGCCGGAGATCATTAAGCAGCATTATTGCATAACATCAAAGCATGCAGTGCATGGTTTGCTCATATTGAGAGGTACAAGAAAGGCGACTATCAAAAGGTATTTGTGGCAAAATAGATGCGAATGGGAGCGCCAGGAGAAGAAGGAGATATTGAGACCGGACTAAGATGATGAGGAGATTTAAAGAATATCACCTTCTGAATCTTCCCATCATCTTAGTCAGGTTCATAGAATCTATACTCTATACTAACATATAAAGCTGAAGAGTTTCTTTGTTTGTTTATTTCAACACCCTAATCTCAGGAACTGCTGGTCCGATTTGAAAAATTATTAAAGCGTTGGATAACCCCTTAATCTAGTAAGGCTTTAGGCTATATAACATCACGCTGCGACCAATAAGAGCGGAGCATATCGAAATTTACGCGGGTGAGACCGCGCGGCACAGCTAGTACTTAATAAGCGTGATCAGATAAGCATCATCATCAACTTTTTTTTATCCTCCCACTGCTGCCTGCAGTCTCCTCTCATACAGAAAAGGATTGAGCGTAATCAACACGCTTGCTCAATGCGGGTTGGTGATTTCAGACTTAAAGTCCAGGTTTCCTCAAGATGTCATGAAATCAGATAAACGTAATTGAAGAGAAGTTCGTATAGGTAGAATTCTGTATTTTCTCCATGCGTATTAATTACCGTTTTGTTCCGACCAGGCTGCTAATGCACGTCGAGCGCTACGTGGCTGGGCTGCGGTCCGAGCATGGTGCGTGGCGTGGTGGCATTCCGGTCGCGAGGATGTGGAGGACACAGAGCCTGAGGAGGAGCCTTCAGACCCCGGGTACGCCACCCCCGTATCCGTGGAGACGCCGCTGCAGAGCTCCGTGTCTAGGTAAATGTTTTGGAAACAAAAAAAAAAAACAACGAAATCTATAGTGGACCATTAATCAGAGGTGAAAACGTTAAAGTCGCCTTACATAATGCAGTTTCCATAAAATAAGAGACCAACCCTAGTTTACTGAGTTAACTAAGACACATGATTTTAATGTTTACCTTTAGTTTTTTTTTTTTTTTTTTACAAATTATAAACCAGCGCTTGACCGCAATCCTGCCTGATGGTAAGCAGTGACGCAATCGTTGATGGTAAAGCGCACTAGTTTATTAAGAGCCTATTCACTCTAGCCTTGAAGACACTCAAATTGTAGTCCGACGGAAACACCGCCGCGGGCAAATTGTTCCAGTCCCTCGATGTACGCGGTATAAAGGAGGAGGCGAAGCGCTTCGTCCGGATCGTAGTGGTGTTAACAACGTAAGGGTGGAAACCAGCCGTACGACGGGTCGTCCGCTGGTGGAACGGAGATGGGGGAATTAAATCATGCAATTCCCTCGCACACTCCCCGAAATGCATCCTATAGAACACCGAAAGGCTGGCTACTCTACGCCTGTGCTCTAGGCTTTGGAGACCAACGCGAGTTAGATCAGGGTCACCAATCAGCCTCTACCTACCTACCTACCTTTAGTTAACTATCTAAACCGATTGAGTATACAATGTGTAAAGGAAACCCCGTCTGACCCATAAGAATAATTAAGGTTAGGTAAACACATGACCAAATAAAATATGAACTTTTACATAATCATCATATTAACAATGCTAATAAATTTCGAAATAATCATACTTATTTTTCCGCGAATTAATTCGAACTTCCCCAAAACTTGGTAAATTTTTAAAAAGTGACAACACCATTTTGGTCTGTATTATTATGAGCAATGCGACCGCGTACCGCGTGCCCCCCGTCGCCCGCATATGTATTGCCATGTAAGTTACCTCCTTTTGCGAAATAATATTCATTTTTAAGGGGATTTTATTAGGTTTAGTCTGGCAGTGTCGATAACTGATTCTACTAATGCCTACAAATTAGTAGAATCAGTTATCGATTCCTAACAATACCTTCACGGATCGGACAGGGTTTTCTTTACATATTGTATAAATCCGTAAGAACAATTCCCTATCACCATGAACATATTCTAACCAAACACGTTGTCATAAACCTAATCTACGTAAACAAGGACATCTCGACACAAATCAGTGTCAGTTCTGATAACGATGCAAAGGTGGTCCCTAAAGCTATGAGCTTAGGGTTCAAGACCCTTCGTTATTCCAGAGGACACTTAATGTTATGTTATTAAACAAATAACTTAACTATGGGTATGGGTTAAGTAAAAAGGCCCTTTTCCAATAAGAGCAAAGGATTGCTGAGATTTATAAACGTTTGGTTTGGAGAATTAATTGGAATGGTTGAACTTTTGGTATCAACAATATATAAAAGTTGGTTAATGATATCATTGCGGTGAAATTTTGAGTTAGTTATATGTATGCATACATATAAAAACATACAAAAAAAATTGCTCCGCTTTTATTTTGACCGCACGAATATTTTTGTTAAATTTTTTTTGAATTAATAATTGATTAGTGATAGAAAGATGATTTTTGTTTTTTGTCAAATTAAGCTTAACCCTTTAAAAGCTAAACAATTTACGTGAAAAGTCTGAAAAAATTACATATAATGGTGGACTTTGAAAGAAAACTATAACCGTTTAGAAAGCTATGTTGGTTCAGGACTTATAGAGGCCCTTGTTATTCTGTTGCGTGTTTGCACTATGTCGTGAACACCCTCTATAAACCGAATTTTAATTTCTATGTGCAGCTTTTATATGAATTTATCTTGTTTCTCAGGTGCACATCACTTAACGTCATCAGGGACCCTTACGCATCTCGCGGCGGTGGTTCCAGTGGCTCAGGGGGCGATGGAGGAACCTCGCCCCTCCGACGGACCTATGAGCCACCCTCCAACATGCCGCAAGCCCGCGATAGCCGCTCGTTACCTCCCAACACTAGAATCAACGCTACTACCTCACCAGCACCTAAATCTGCATCCGCAGACTCAGTATACACAATCCTAATTAGACTACCAGATGCCGACACAGAAAGACCAACGATCAAAATGATCACAGAGGAATCTCCACCCTCCAACGCTAGACCACACTTCAGACCAACTAGAGGAGATTCAGAGCTCAACCTCCACCCTGCAGGACACCAAGCATTAACTAGAAGAACATCGCACATACAAGATGTTAGAATCCCTTTGAACGCCAAGATAATTCCAAAGCAGTTGGCAGGGAAGGGATTAGCAAAACAGCCGAAACCAAAAAAGAAAACGCAGGAGAAGAAGCAGGAGACGAAGGCGGCGAAAACGTTGTCGGCCATCCTTCTTTCTTTTATAATCACTTGGACGCCTTACAATATTCTGGTGTTGCTGAAGCCTCTCACAGCGTGTACGAAGTGCATCCCCACTGAGTTATGGTCCTTCTTCTATGCTCTTTGTTACATAAACTCTACGATAAACCCTGTATGTTACGCTCTGTGTAACGCTACGTTTAGAAGAACGTATGTGCGGATTCTGACTTGCAAGTGGCATAATAGGAACAGGGAAGCCATGACTAGGGGTGTGTACAATTGAATTGTGATGAGCTTGGTTTTGGTTGAATGATTGTCTTTCGACGGTGCCAAAATGTAAATTGCCCAATTTTGGTGACCGTTTTGTTTTATTTGTTGTTGAAGTGTGCAACAATTTGGGGAATTGGAGAGCTACGACCCGTTGCAATTTCTTAGATTTATAACGATCTAATGAACTGTTATAGATTGTGAAGATGGGAAAAATGTGCCAAAATATTCAAGATATGTTTCTGTTACCAACATTGGCATATTTCAACTAAAAGGAACCTAATTTTATAATATTCTTCCTAAAATGTGAACTAAAATGGACTGCTAATAAATCCAGTTTTAGTGTGAGAAAGTAAGGTTTAGTTTGTCCATTGAAACGATTAGTTGTGAATTTTTATTTCGAATAGTGAGTTGACCGTCCCGTCCATACATAGTATATTATTTGTAGACTTACATATATACTTACATTTTATTTGATTTTAATTTTGTTGATTGTGAACATTCTATTCTGGTCGTTTTATGTGGCGTGCCAAATTTGTTTCGATTGTTAAGGATTCAGAAGAAAATAACAATCAGATTGAGTTTCAGTTACTAACAGAAAAGTGTATTGCAATATATATGTATTAGAGCAAAAGTTTAAAGGATTCAAAAATTTAGGTACTTGAATATTAAGTCTAAAATTGCTTATATAAAGTTTTCAAAGAAAGAAATCGCTGACGAAATTAGCAGTAAATATTACTGCTAATTTTATTTACGAAGACGTACACGCCACAAAAAACGACCTCTTCTCCTGTTATAAGAAGAAGAATAAATATTTAATTTTAAATCAAAACTTAAGAGCAAAGATTAAATGCCAAGAATATAATTAAGAGTGATTAGTGTTAGAACACCAGAGCTGATTATAGCTGTATTAAAAAAACTAATAGTTTGTCAAAAAAATCTAGTCAGAGGACCGGGCTGAAAATGTGAGAGCGCCATTTTTATTTTCCCTTTTTAAAAGACATGATGCAATCTAATTATGTAAATGTGCTGTGCCAAATGTAGAAGAAGCAAAAAAAAAACAATCAATTTGTTCCTTCATTTTTACTATTATGCCACAAAAAAGCAGGAATCTTGCATCGTGTAAGTGATAAGTAAGGTTTCAATTTTGCTTCAAAGAAATATTGTTTTTTTTTTGTGTTTGTACAGTCAACAAACGCGCTTAGTAAATTTTGTTCAGAAGTAGCACTACTAAACACAATATAGATAAATGTTAATGATTAAAGTACCTAACAGAGTTTTAAAAGAATACCTGTCTATTTTGTTGACGGTACATTACGCGACATTGAATTTCAACTTTCGAATATCTGCCGTTCGGAAATTAAATGGTCACTATTCAAATTTAAATTCGAATAGTGCTATAATAAACTAGGTACGCAAAACTAGTGAGGTGAAAAGTAAAACGAAGTGTCGGATCTCGTATTTTCGAATCGGACCGTTTTGAAAGTGTAACTCTAGTCAGACATTTCTCTACAGTGTTCTGGATAAGGTTTGAGCTTCTAGGATTAATATCGACGAATTTAGATGAAGAACAATTTCGTTTGCAATCTTTTAAGAGCAACTTATTTAATTTTCATCTTTCTTTTTCGTCGAGCGCTTCAAATCTTTGAAATTCTTGTCCACTGAAAAAGTTTTTTTGAGTCTTTTTATTTTATTCCCGCGCTTTTATGAAAAGTTCTAGTAGCTATGGACATTCCTTTTTATTTTTAGCTTTATACAGCTAACGTTATTGCTTTAAAATGTCCTAAGTGTTTGTTTTAGATGTAAAAGAATTGTAATGAGTGAGTCGTAGCACTTGTAAGTTAGAATGTATCAACTTTGTGCATCAATATATGTCAAACAGTATTAAGAGAGAGTCCTGAGCCTTTTTTTCAAAATATTTACTGTGTGTTTCGTAAAGTATTTTATTTAAAGTAAGTTTGATAATTATAGAAATTCTGAGCAATACTCAAATCTATTTCTTGTGAGGATATTAAATGTTTATTATATGATAATTTTAAGATTTTAAAGATGACCATTTAAAAATTGTTAAGATTCTTTGTCGTGAGTACCTACTCTGTGATTTCATTCAGGATCCGCATGAGATGTGATCATATCTCAATGTACTATAAAAACTCATACAACGATCTTTATCATAAATGTGCCCCTTTCTAATTGTATTGTTTTACCTCACTCTTCTAAGAAAATTTTATGGATATTACGGAATCTATTATTCCTTTTAATGTCGTAATTACTATCACTATTGTGATAATTTTGTGAGAAACGAATAGTGAGTTAAAATGATAATCCAATGTTAATTCATCGCAAATCTTACCCAACAACGTCTACTTTTAATGTATTTACTTATGTGTCAGTTAATGTAGGTAAAATGGGATATACTAATTGCATTACATTGAATTCTAAATATGTGTATGGATTTTAAAATATATAAATCTTAATTGTACATACAACATTCGATATTTTAAGTCTATGACATTTGTATTGACAGTATTAATATGGATAGGAATATATATGTATTATACAATTAAGGTGTGTGTAAGTGAATACCTAAATAAGGTTATGTAACATATACATACATACATCAATCTATGAGTGTTGTTCAACGTTCCTTATTTATGAATGAGGTTTTATTAACCTATTTATTAAATATATATGTATGTGTAGTAATAGAACATCTATTATATATCAACGCAATTTACATTTAAGTCCTAGATTTGAATAAAAATGAAATTTTGTACAAAGTGAAGGAGAATTACGCATTTTCTTTAATGAAAAGTCTTAATATGATTTATGACGTGAATTTAAATAATGTAACTAAACCTAAAATAATAAATGACGAAAGAGACAGTTGCCAAAAATGTGCCAAAACTGGAAGTTTTTTTTTTTTTAAATGTGGGTATAATAATAGACGCATATTTCACAAATAAAAACGATGAAAGAGTAGTGATGATGTCGTGTGGCTAATATTACAATGAGGCTAAAACAAAGCAATTTCAAACACACAAAAAGAAAAATTCGAAATATTGTATAATTCCACTTAAAATTTAAAATGATCACCAATTTCATCCATACTAATATTATAAATGCGAAAGTAACTCTGTCTGTCTGTCTGTCTGTCTGTCTGTTACGCTTTCCCGCTTAAACCTCTCAACCGATTTTGATGAAATTTGGCACAGACAACCTTTAGACCCTGAGAAAGAACATAGGCTACCTTTTATCCCGGAAAAATTTGATGTTCCCGAGGGAAATCTAAAAAGCGCGATATAACCGAACTCCACGCGGGCGAAGCCGCGGGCGGAAAGCTAGTATCCTATATGGCACAAACTACACTACAATGTTTAAAAAAAAACTTTACCTGAAATAATACAGTAAAATATTCTTAAATTCGAGAGCACTCACGAAAACAACAACTGTTTCTATGGAACTAACTCTAAGATATGGGAAATAATTGATACATTTCATAAAATACAATAAACCCTGCACCAAAAAGTATGGAGACGTTTGTCAACATTTTTAGAGTTTGTTTGAACACAAGACACACATTTATTAGCTGTTCAAAAGGGTCAAAAGTGCATTACCACTTTTAAACTGCGGTTGCCCAGACGAGCGATGGCCGCCACTTAAAGATCGCTGTCATGAAATTATGATAATGAGATTAGTTTTGTGGAGTCAATCTCTAAGGCCTAAATTTCTCTAAACTTACTCTCGGTCGCGTATCTTCTTTTTCTTCAGCCTAAAGAGGTCCACTGCTGGACAAAGGCCTCCCCCAAGGCTTTCCACGATGATCGGTCTTGTGCTGCCCGCATCCATCGGCTTTCCGCGACCTTACCAGGTCATCGGTCCACCTTGTTGGGGGCCCTACGCTGCGTCTTCCGGTATGTGGCCGCCACTCCAGAACCTTACTGCCCCATCGGACATCGGTTCTACGAGCAATGTGCCCTTGTTCACTGTCACTTAATTTTAGCGACTCGAAGAGCTATGGCGCTGACTATGGTTCTTCTCCATATTTCTGATTCGATCACGAAAATAAACTCCGAACATAGCTCTTTCAATCACCCTTTGTGCGGGTCGCGTACTTCAGCGAGAAAATACATGTAACAATATCGAAAGAAGATAATCCACCAACTTAATTTAATAAATATCGTTTCAGTTTCAGTAAATTACGTACGCTATAATATGACGTGGTGGCCTAGTGGTTAAAACACCAGCCTCTCAAGTATGAGTGCGCGGGTTCGATTCCAGATCAGGCAAGTACCAATGTAACTTTTCTAAAGTTGTATGTACTTTCTAAGTATTTCTTGGACACCAATGACTGAAGGTGCAGGAAAACATCCCGCATTGAGCAAGCGTGGTGATTACGCTCAATCCTTCTCTGAATGAGAGGAGACCTGTGCCCAACAGTGGGACGATAAAAAGGTTGATGATGATGATCATGATCATAATATGACAGCCGACAGTCTTAGAAAACTAGGTTCATACCCAAAAAAGTTTAACACTAATATTGATGTTAGGTGTTAAATTATTTAACTGATTTACAAAACACTTAGTAATTGAATTAGAATGCGTAATTCTGCCATTATATCTGATAACACTATTTGACTTACAAATACAATTGCCACACAATAATTTCTCTGACCATATTTATTTGAGTGCTACATTGTATTATTTAATAAAAACTGTTTATTCAATAAACGTTGTAATTATTATTTGCTCCAAAATTATGAATAATTTAATCCTATTTTTTATTTTATTTTTGTGCTTATGGTTTTTCCCACCTCGCTGGACTTCATATTTTAAAAATAGAAAAATGCAGCGTTTGCGACAGTTTGTAGCTAGAAAATATTGTTCATAAAAAAAAAGAAATATGCGATACCTAAACCAAGCTCTTTATTGTGAAAATTCAAAAGAATATTCCTAATAGAAACATCAATTGTAACATTAATTTATGATGACTTTAAATTAAATCATAGAATTACTAACAGTCGAGTCCCTTATACTTGTTTAATTAACTAAATAAATAAATTGTATTTGTAATCACTTGGTAGGTAGTAATTGTAATTCCTAAACGTATTGTCAATGCGCACAGTAAAATTAGTTAAATCTTATTTTTTGTGGATGTCCTTTAACGTAGATTTCTAATCCGAATGTTTTGTAGGTAATCACTATATGAATTCGAAAAAGGTGCAATATTAAAACGAACATGAGAAAAAATAAAAGAAAGGAATAATGGACGAAGAAGAAATATTAGATTTTACCAATTTTTAAACAGTAATTATCTACTAACAAAGTGAAAAACAACATACGCGGAAAATAATACGAAAAAAGAAATCAAATTCAAACTTTATTGAATTGCGTAACACAATCTCTTTTCTTTGCTGACCGTACTTAACTGTCATCATAAAAAAAAGAGTTGTAATTTTTACTATTGCACCTTTTTGTTTTACTCCCCTGTATAAATTATAATAGTTGACAGTACAAAGTTGGGTCACTGGTAGCCCATATAAGCCACCACCACCACATCAGGTGTTTAACTTGGTGTCCCCACATTTTATATTCATTCCCTCTATAGAGCGACAACATACGAAAGTATGTATTGCAAAAATGTCTGGCACTTAGATTTTTTTTTTTTTCATTTTCTGGAATAATATTTTGGTATTTTTTCGTCATTTAATTAGATATGTATTCAAGTTGATTGATTTCTATTATCTGAAACAATGAACCGATTAGTGTAAAAAAACACGATTTTTGAAGTTTTTTTTTATTGTAATGTATGTTTCAACCCATCGACACTGATATACAGTAATGGACATGCCGTACGCGTATAATCTGCAGTATTTTTTGGTTTGAAAAGAGTGAGAGATGGCCTGTGCTTTCGGTTTATCACTATCTCTTTCCTCATAGACGATTAATGATTTTGAGAGGGATAAAGATAGACCGAAACTTCGTTTCCTCTCTTTATTTCGGACTGCCACAATTGTCATCTCTAAGGCATATCCATTAGTATTATGTCGATGGTTTTAACCTATTTATGGTATGCTGTCGCTCTACATTATCTATAGTAGTGACTGTTTTGCTGCATGATGTTTTTAAATAAATGCATATTCAGCTATCATAGGAGAGTCTTAAAGACTTCTTGTATATTATTAGATAATTAAGTACCTACTACATCTCGATGTTAATAATTTTTATATCTCGAATCATAATAGTTTTACAATCTTGCTTTGCGATTAACACTTATTTTGAATTCTTCATATTTAACACCCCTCATACATATAAGTATAAAATAAAATTATTAAGGTAGTACCTTAATAAAATATAGATAGTGAATTACAAGATTCTAAATTTTTTGCCTATTTTGTATTACAGATATGAACAAAAAAGAAACCATAAAATATTTAAATGTGAAATCGGATGTGACCTTAAATTAAGTTAGTAACATGTACCATAGTGTCAGTGTTTTACAGTATTAAGGAGCGAGCTCAAGATGTGCTAAAACGTGCGTAGTGGTGTCACTACGCAAGTAGCGATTTATTTCGCGTTGCTAAATATCGTTTTGCGCAACCAAATGATTAATACGAATACCTAGTTAGTAAAATTAATAGTTATAATATACAGTACGTACGTTTGCTATTTTCCCGGACTCAGTACATCGCCCACTGTGAATAAATTATATGAAAACGTTATTTTATGATTAATTTATTTAATGGATTTCATATGAATCGTGTTTTATCTTAATATTCATTATGTTTTTTGTAATATAAGCTACGATAGGTAACTCAAATATTTTGGGGAGGTAATGTAGTTTGTATGTTTTAATAAATACATATATTTAATAAGTTAATAAGTATTGCACTAGTAGTTACATTTAACTTTTTCCGTAACTCGACGTTGTTAAAGAATTAATGAAATGAAACTACTGGTGACAAAAATGAATAAACTTTAACTAATGTTAGTTATTTTGTTAATTATAATGATTATTTCGCAATAAAATAAATTATACTGCCATTTTAGTAAAATATGAGCATTATTTTTATTTCTTAATAAATAAAAATTATATAACTTTATTTAGTAATACTGTAACTCAATCTAGCTGTATCCTTTGTATTTTATTCGAAATGAATAAAAATAATTTAAGATTAATTTCTTATAAAATATTTGAGCTATCTACGTGTATTTTAACGAATCCGGTGTTTATTATAAAAACATTTTTAGATGTCGATTTTGTAAAATCATTATAATAATGACAAGGGATTAAAACGAACTGAAATATTTAATTAAAAAGTATTGTCATGTAATATTTGTAGTGTTGTAAATTAAAAAAAAAAAAAAACTAAAGAAAAATAAACTCAGCAAATAAGTACATATGGATAGATTCGATGGAATTTTGCATGAAATAAGATAGAAACAAAATTCAAACATTAAAAAGCTTACGAAAAAAGTGGAAATATATAATTTGTAAAGCCGGTTGTTGTATATATATGTACCTACCTATATTATTATTTATGTATGTATTAAGAAATTATTTTAAATTGAATGAGCCAATTCTTTGAGATGACAGGATTTTAATACTTTTAGTATTAACCCAATGATCGATGCACAGCCCAGTGTGGCTACCATGAGTTTTCATTACGAAGACTCGATCGTCGATATCAACCGCGTTTGACTCATCGATTGTCCCGCTTCAAGGTTGTAAGAACTCTCCACCAATGAGAGCGTCAAACTGTGGCCAAACGCTGTCGATGCGTATGATCCAGTCTCGTAATGAAAACTTATGGTAGCCACACTGTAGACGGACATCAGGCGACTCGTTTCAAAAACAAAAGATGCGCGCGTCATATAATTTTAAACGAAGCTTCTATAGGTAATCTAGAAGTTTCAACTCGAGTTTTGGCGCGAAAGTCAAGCTTAGTGTCATGCTCATTTTTCATTGGACTTTTAAAATTGTTTGTAGTGTTGCTTACTATACCTACAACGTGTAACTTATAGGGTATATACATAACAAAGGCATGGCATCTTTACATGATATGAAACGATATTGGAAGGGTTTTTTAATCCTATCTCTTTATGTTAAGAAGTTATGAGGAAAAACACCGCTGTGATAAGCTACTATCATACTAGTCGCACAGAGATATTGAAGACATTTATCGGATTTTGGCAAGTAACGTGACGGGTAACGATTAGTTATTAACGTATGTAGTGTGCTGCCACGTTTGTTATGATTTTATTTTAAGAAACACACGAAACCGATAATTTGGTACTAATTTTTTGAGTATTTTATTTTGAGTTGAAACCCTTCTGATATCGTTTGATATCATCTAAAGATGCCATGCCCTTGGTATGTATATACCCTTTTTGTTACACGTTGTATAAAAGTGCGTGATTTATGTAGTAAAAAGTGCATTCAGTAAATAATTCAAAAAGAACAGTGAAATATCGCAGCACAGTGGCCACATCATGACTTTTCCTCAAACCTCCCTCGTAAGACGGTTCACGCGGCCGTTTTTTTCGACCGTGACATTGGCTAAATGCACAAACCGTGCGAAGCTAAAAAGGAAAGAATGAAAAATAAAGTGTCAACTCGGCCTCTTTGGTTGGTCGGGAACGGTTCCTAAAAGGTTTGCGTTATATCCTTTATTTCATTTTTTGGTTAGAAGATTTAACTGTCCTGCTCAATTTGCGTTCTTTTTTGGCGTCTGGCGCACATGCAGGGCAGGTGTTGATAACAAAAAAAATGGTGTAGGTACGTATGAGAGATGGTCTGCCATGATCACGGGTTGTTCGACACACAGGCAAGTGAAGGAACACGGGTGGGTTTTTGTCAGTAAAAGTCTGACACGCCTTTCCGCTGCGCCTAAAGTGAGAGAGGTCTGTTTTGTATGGGATAGGAAATCATCAAATGACCTCTCCCGCTCTGGGCGGAATGGAAGGGCGTGTCAGACTTATATTGACCAAAACCCACCCGTGTTTCTTCACTTACTATAAAAAAATAAAAAAAAAAACTTGCCTGTAGGTCAGGACCACGGTTTCAACCCTGACCCGAGAGGCATCGGTCTTCGTGGACCCCGTCACGATGTGCTGACATCTCTTTAAGGCGCGCGTGAAACACAACGCGCCGTCGACTCGGGCCTGGTTCTTACCGGGCGGCGAGCTGCCCACTGCTCACCGCGCGCAAGCCCTTCGACCATTTAACTTGTTTGTAATAGCGAAAACGCCTAAAACTTATAACTTGAGCGATATCTGCCTTTTATTTCTTGAGCCAATGTAATCTGAAGGTTCGACTAAGTTCAGAGAATCGCTCGTAGTCGACAAAAGCCTTATCAAACTTGGAACTTATAATTGCTCTTAAAACGGAAAATGTGGAACCATTTTTGTTATCTTCTCCTTGATTAAAGTAATCATGATCCAATTCAAAGATTTTGTTTTCAAAATGTTTTAACCGTTATATCCAAAATTTAATTTGTAAAAGATACGGACGACAGCTGGTCAAGATACCCGAATCTGTCAAATTTTCCAATTAAGTCTGAAACTTAATGCATTAGCGATGAAGTTGCAAATCTATTGAAGAAATTTGTCAGCATTAGCAGTATTAGCTTGATGAATTGGCGTCTGTACATTATGATACGTGTGATTTAACCAGTCCATTATTGACCGACGACAGCCTCCGTGGCGTAGTGGTAACGAACGTGGCCGCTGCGCAAGGAGGCGCGGAGTCGATCCCCGCGGAGTGCAAATATTTGTATGCATAAATAAGAATATTTGCACTGGTTTCATCGTGTCTCGGAAAGCACGTGAAGCCGTTGGTCCCGGTTGCCATAAGAAGATCTAATGGCAGTCGTTACGGGTTGTTGGAGCCCTCAAAAGCCCAACAATTGGAATATCGCCTTCGGGTTGTGGAGGTCAGACTGCAGTCGCTTCACGGAAAATATCGAATTTTAGCCAAAATTATCTGTTAGACTGGTAAAGCGCACCCCAGACTCCAAAGCTGAATAAGCTTCGGATGCGACTGGGATTAACGCTGAGATGATGATGATGATGATTATTGACCGACGTCAAATGAGCCTGCTAAACAATGTGCAATAATTTCTATGACATACGTATCGTATACTATTTTGTATCTTGTGGGACTTAACACAAGATAGAAATTAGTATATCAGCATTTAGTCACTTTGTGTATATTTCTGTTTCAAAATTTCAATAAATTATAGATTTAATTACAAGTGTTCCACGTAATATTGGCACTTTATTTTAACGAAACAAATTAACTAGTTGCCAATTTGTAGTTTGGAGTTTGATAAACTTCGAGTTTTAATGGGCGCGTAACGCAAATAGCGACGCGAAGACTTTGTTCAAATATTCCGCAGTCGAATCCAATTATTACTTGTGGAGTTCCATTGATATTTGTTAGGCGTTGTCCTAATTGGCATAGATCGTACGATGAAACAATGCGTTCTAGACGCGCGATGAGTTCCAACATACAGATTTCACCAGAGCGTTCTATTTGAACTTCGCAACTAATTGTGCGAGCACATGAAATGCTTAATAACGATCATACGATGTGCGTGCGATCATATAATCAAAGCAACAGATCTCCTTTGAGAGTTTGTTTCGGCCATTTCTTCTCAGAGGTAGTCAGTTAGGAAATGCCGGCTTCATCTAGTTAAAAAAATAAAATAAAAAATAAACATGACGTGTAAAAGTGATCAGTGATCCTACTTGCTTAATAAACGATTTCATTTCATTTCATTTCATTTCATTTCATTTCATTTCATTTCATTTCATTTCATTTCATTTCATTTCAGTCCTAACTGGTCATGCGATGTGTCTAATTGTCGTCAATATTGCCCGACAGCAAAAACTTTGCCTCTCGGTAAAGAGCCATCGTTAAAGAGGCGTGAGCGCGACGCCAGCCATTGCGCTCACGCCTACTACTACAGCGAGAGACCTATTAGGTCATCGCACGACCACTTTGATCGTAAGATGAAAAACGCATCGCGCCATCGTACGATCACTCCCAATTAGGACGCCGCCTCATGCTTCAATTTCAAAGTTAACTGGCTCATTCAATATGTACGGCCCGACTCTAACTTATTATGGTTCTGAAGTGCGCTACAAGTTGCGTCCCCGCGCAGTACCCCACCCCGCTTCCCCGCTGACACGTGAATTTGTTAATGCGCATCAAACCGCCTCATATTCAGAGCCGTCAAAAAGTTCGATTCGGACCATAAAAGGAATGCATTTATTTTTTTGTAATTTAAGTGTTATTTTATCTATAAGCCACGTTGTTTTTATAACCCGACCAAAATACTCTTCGTCTTTCGTGTCTATGGAAATGTTTGACAGAGATTTTGTGTGAGTGACGAAAGAAACCAAAACATTGCAATTTAAAACATTTAGGATTTATTATTATCAATGTACAAGTTTAGTCATTCACGATGTATTTATTAATAAAGAAATAAATAAATGTGGTTTTTTGTAAGTTATTTTAAAAATTAATCAATGTTTTTGTATAACCAAAGACAATAAAAATTTAACTAAAACATGTTGTGTTTGTTATTTTGTATGTGTGAGTTTTGTTCCGTTTTTATATTTTTTTTTAGTTTAATTAAAAATTTCAAACTAAAATATCAAAATGTATAAAACTTTACGTTGTTTGCTTGCTGAATTAATATTTGTAATTATTTATGTAATTTTTATTATTTTTAGTTTCGTTTTCTTCCTACTACTAGATACAGACTCTTTAAATACAGGATGGTGTAAACATGAGACATGAAATCAATAGATTTATAAAAAAAATGTTGCTCTATACATTCGTAAGTATTGATTACACTTATCAATGACAGTAAATTTTTCATTTTATGCCAGCCTGCAGATGTAAAATTCTCTTGTTCACTAACTAATCTAAATACATAAATAAATAACAAAGAATTTATCTCCGTTAATCCAAAAAGCACCCATATAGAAATCGGAATATGTAAGTATAATAGTGTTACGGGCTAGGGGTACTAAAATGCCGGTTAAGGGTTACGAAGTTTATTAGCAACGAAGGTACAGTCGATTGTAGGCAATGACAAGTAGAATGTCGCTGACGTTGCACCGAAGTCTTCCCTTAGGTCCACGAAGTCCGTGTTGTAAACACACAATAACAGTACAGATGTTACTCCACGTAGTACTCACAGTTCTCGTTACAGTTGTCGCAGTAGGTATTCTCAAAGATCGCTTCTTAACTGTCGCTGTTTTCGTATCGCTAGTCGAGTGTAGACTGACTCTGAGCCGGTGTCACGGCGCTTTATATAGTCCAGCTGATCGAACATTCCAGATTCCTCTAGACGTAATAATAATAGCACATAACTTCGAGGTCACTCGGAAGTACCTACGGTAATTCCCGGAAACAGGTTTCTAGAAATTTCGATGTCGACACTTTGTTGACAAAACTGTTGAGACCTGTACCATTCGATAGGCCGTCCTAAGTCTAGTAATGCGTTTTATTATTGTACCTGGTAAATGTCTAGATCTGGAGGAATAGGGCTTAAAAGTGAAACACTGCATGTCACGCGATATTGAACCTTATGCCATCGACATAAGGTCCATTCGTAACATTGCCCCCTTCTTAGTCATGCTCGTCCCGAGCATGATTTGATCCATAATAGCGAGCTAGGCGGTCAACGTGTACGACCTTCAGCTTCCCTCTAGGTCCTTTCTTAATCCGGTAGGTGACATCGTTTATCCTGGTTACTATCGTGTACGGACCCTCCCATTTGGCTTGGAACTTTGGACTCTTTCCTTTTCTTCTAATGGGATTGTGTAACCATACTAAAGTTCCCTCTTCAAATCCGGGCACGTTAGCTTTGCGGTCGTATCGGATCTTCATCTTCTCACTGGTTTTCAGACCATTCTCTCTCACTAGCTCATGTATTCCATCTAATTTACGCCGCAGGTCGGCCACATAGTCGACGGCTAGGATAGGAGTATCGGGAGGTGTTCCGGTTAGTGCATCTATGGGTAGTCTAATTTCTCGGCCGAAGTTGACTTTCGCCGGTGTGCAATTTGTGCTGTCATGTGTTGCTGAGCGGTATGACATTAAAAAGAGTGGAATGTATTGGTCCCAATCCCTTTGATGTTCTTCCACTACTTTGGCCAAATGATTCTCCAACGTCTGATTGAATCTTTCGACCATTCCATCTGACTGTGGGTGATACGGTGTTATACGAGTCTTATGTATCCCGAGTAGTTGGCAAACCTCTTGAAATAGTGAAGACTCGAAGTTTCTACCCTGGTCAGAGTGTAACTCCAAGGGAACGCCAAATCGACAGAACACCTCGTGAACTAGCTTTTTGG
This sequence comes from Sesamia nonagrioides, assembly GCA_017933935.1. Taxonomy (NCBI): domain Eukaryota; kingdom Metazoa; phylum Arthropoda; class Insecta; order Lepidoptera; family Noctuidae; genus Sesamia; species Sesamia nonagrioides. Next base: position 816,992 of record JADWQK010002392.1, on the reverse strand, counting down.
CGACTGTATGAACTTCCTGGTTAGGTACTGCAAAAGCTTCTGGCCATTTGCTGAAATAGTCTTGCATGACGATGATATACCTATTCCCTTCTTCAGTAACAGGGAATGGCCCAGCTATATCGACAGCAACTCTCTCCCATGGTGCACCAACATTGTACACTTTCAGCCGACCTCTGGCTCTCGTTTGCGGTCCCTTTACTGAGGAGCAAGCTACGCATTTTCTACACCAGTCCTCTACGTCTTCGCGGCAATGCACCCAGTAGAATCTTTTCCTCACCTTCTCCAGGGTTTTCTTTACTCCTAGATGTCCTCCGGATACTCCGTCGTGCACCTGTCTTAGCACTGACGCGACTTTATCGCAGGGGACAACTATCTGTAAGGTGACCTCCTGTCCACTGGGTGATTCCCATTTCCTCTTGAGAACTCCATTATCAATTATCAGGCTGTCCCACTGAGCCCAGTAACTTTTTACTGTTGGGCTAAGCGCTGATATTTCACTCCACGCGGGCCTCTGGCCACGTTGTTTCCATTCGATTACTGTCTTCAAGTCACTATCTTCCCTTTGTGCGTCTTCCAATGATTGATTATCCCAGTCTTCGTCCAAAGCGTTCACCTGGATAATCCTTACGTTCTCTTTCTTTTCCTGTTTGGCACAATGTCGGCAAGACTCTTCGCAAGGTCGTCTAGACAAAGCATCAGCATTATTGTGTGACTTGCCTTTCCGATGTTCAGTGACAAAGTCAAATTCTTGCAGCTGCTCTATCCACCTTGCTACTTGTCCTTCTGGGTCTTTGAACTGGAGGAGCCACTGTAAGGCAGCGTGATCGGTACGAAGTGTAAACTGCCTCCCAATCAAATATTTCTTGAAGTGTTGTAAGGTCTTAACAACGGCTAGAAGTTCTCGGCGGGTAACACAATAATTTCTTTCTGGCTTGGAAAGGCATTTGCTGAAATATGCGATAACGACCTGCCTATCTCCTTGTGTTTGAGAGAGAACTCCTCCAATACCCACATTGCTGGCATCTGTGTCTACCAAAATCGGCCTTCCCTACTAGGGTAACCTAGTACAGGAGCCTCACACAAGTGAGTTTTCAGTAGAGCAAATGCCTGTTCGCAGTCAGAGTTCCATTCAAATAGACACTTTTCCTCTGTTAAACGATGCAACGGTTTCGCTAACTCTGAGAAGTTCTTCACAAACCGACGGTAATATGCACACAGACCCAAGAAAGAGCGTACCTCAGTTTTATTACGAGGGGTAGGCCACTTCGACACGGCTTTTATTTTTTCAGGGTCTGTTCGAATTCCTTGCGCCGAAATAATGTGTCCCAAGTATCCAACTTCTTTCTGGAATAGTGTACACTTACTAGGACTGAGTTTTAAATTTGCTTCACGCAGTTTCTGGAACACTTTCTCCAAATTGCGTAGGTGCTCTGCGAAGTTTCGTCCCATAATGATGATGTCATCCAAATAGACCAGGCATGCATCACCAAGCAACCCCACCAAGATGCGCTCCATTAGGCGCTCAAATGTAGCTGGAGCATTGCACAGTCCAAAAGGCATGACATTGAATTGCCAGAGACCGTTCCCAGGACCAGTGGTGAAAGCGGTCTTTTCTTTATCCTGCTGACAGATTTCCACCTGCCAGTATCCACTTTTAAGGTCAACTGTGGAGAACCATTTCATGCCACTTAGCAAGTCCAAAGTGTCATCTATACGTGGCAGAGGATAACTGTCCTTTTTCGTGGCATCATTCAACATCCTGTAGTCAACGCAAAACCTTGTACTGCCATCCTTTTTCTTGACTAGGACTACTGGAGATGACCAAGGGCTGGTGGATGCTTCTATAATCCGGTTTTTCTCCATATCTCTTAACATTTCCGTGACTTCCTGTTCTCTTGCAAAGGGGATACGACGTGGTCTCTGACTTATCGGCTGTGTATCGCCCGTATCTATATGGTGTTTGACGAGCCCGGTCCTTCCCACGTCACCGTCGGTCTTCGAGAAGATGTCATGGAAGTTATGCAGCAGTTGCTTAACTTTGTGACTTTCGAACTTGTTTAAATTACCCTTACAATTTTCGAGTAGTGTCGATACATGTTCCTGCCACTTCTTATCACGTTCCTTTTCGTGCGCCTCTGTTTTTCTCAAAGACGCTACATGATCGCACACACCCACCATGCAATTCTTTTCAAGAATTATTTCTTTGTTACTAACGTTGATAATGCGTACTTTTGGTTTATCGGAAATCATCATCAGTGTCCTTGCTGTTATCCAGTCTGGGTGATCTCCAGAATCTTCTATTATAATGCAACGTTTACGGCATCCTATTGGTGATAGTCTAATATCTACTAAGGTTTCTGATCTTGGTGGTAATACCGTTCTCCTTAAACAGTACACTGACCCTTGTTTTCCGCCTTGAAGAAATACTTCTTGTTCTGGGAAACTCAATACTCCTTCAGCTACATTAAGGACGCACTGCTGTTTCTTCAAAAAGTCCAGTCCTATTATGCAATCATCTGTAATATTTGCTACTAAAACGGGGTGCGTAAATGTCTTTTCACCCATTTTCAAGGTCACGTTCGTTTCACCAAGGACGAGTACTGGTTGGCCGGTGGCGGTTTGTAGTCGGCATTGTGAAGACCCTCTTTTCCATGCTATGGTCCGAGGAAATAGCTCCGGTCGTGCAATAGTTCTTGATGCACCAGTATCCAACGTGAAACTGCATGACTTACCATTCAGTTCTCCTTCTATAATAAGACTGTTTCCATCGCCCACTTGTGATACTGTTATAATGGGGGCTTCAGGTCGACCAGCCAGTACTCGCCCCATAGCCCTGGCTGCTCTTAGTTTAAATCCTCGGCTTCCACCTGTGTCCCAGAAGTACTTCTTCCCTTAGACTTCCTGGGACAATTGATCCGAATATGACCCTTTTCGCCGCACTCATAGCAGGTTGGTCCTTGCCGAGTTTTTATTATTGGGGTTACCTCGCGAATGCGGTGCTGTTGTCGGCCGTCTTGGCGTACTGCTTCCACCTCCAGAGCGTGTGTCAAGGCTGCCTTCAGGGTCTGATGGTGACCCAGACGAACTGCAGCCCTGACTTCTGCATCTCGGATTCCATCAGTAAAAGCTTGCACCGTAGTAGCATCAATTAAGCCCGGTGTTGATGCATACGCCCTCCGAACAACACGTTCTATTTCCGTTGCCCATTGTTGCAAACCCTCACTGTTCTTCTGTGTGCGGTCGCGGAGTTGAGCCCTGTAAACATGTTCGAGGTGTTTCTCCCCGTATCTAGACTCCAACGCTTCTAGCAGACAGGCTAGGGTATTGCAATCGCCGGAAATATTTTCGAGAATTTGTACCGCATCACCACGCAGAGCAAGCGTAAGAGCGGTTACCGCTTGATCTTCGTCCCAGTTGTTGCCTTTTGCGACCTTTTCGAATTGAAGGCGGAAGGCCACCCATGACGTTGTTCCATCAAAATGAGGTACTTGGAACGTCGGCAAAGCACTAGGTATCACCCCTTTGATGCCTCCTTTCTGTACCTTATCATGGAGGAATTTTATTTCTTTCTCACACTCCATGATGGTGCTGTCTAGTGTCTCGAAACGCGCATCATGTTTTTCTATACGAGCATCCTGTTTGTCTATACGCGTATCTTGGTGGTCCATACGCGCTTCTTGTTTGTCTATGCGCGTATCTTGCTGGTCCATACGTGCATCTTGTTGTGTTGTTTTTACTTTGAGCTCGTTGACCTCTTCTTTAGTTTTTTCCCACTTTCCGTTTAGTTCCAATACTAGTTGCTGGGATTGTCTTATTTGTGACTGGATTTCTGCCTGGGATTTTGCCTGAGATTGTTGTATTTCTGCCTGGGATTCTGCTATACCTTTTATTTGAGCCGTCAAGTGGGCCAGTAACGCAGATAAATCGCATCCGCTGGTTCCAGGAATAGTGGTGGTACTAGGAGCACTTACATTCGTCGGTGTTATGACGGCCGCATCTTCTACGCGTACAGGGACACTAAGCGATGCTTCCTCTTGACGCGCCAAATCCATCGCTGCTTGTCGTCGCGTGCGAACCCTTTCGTCTTCCCTTGGCGTGACCGGCATGCCGCTTCTGACACCAATTTTTACGGGCTAGGGGTACTAAAATGCCGGTTAAGGGTTACGAAGTTTATTAGCAACGAAGGTACAGTCGATTGTAGGCAATGACAAGTAGAATGTCGCTGACGTTGCACCGAAGTCTTCCCTTATGTCCACGAAGCCCGTGTTGTAAACACACAATAACAGTACAGATGTTACTCCACGTAGTACTCACAGTTCTCGTTACAGTTGTCGCAGTAGGTATTCTCAAAGATCGCTTCTTAACTGTCGCTGTTTTCGTATCGCTAGTCGAGTGTAGACTGACTCCGCGTCGGCGTGACGGTGCTATATATAGTCCAGCTGATCGAACATTCAAGATTCCTCTAGACGTAATAATAATAGCACATAACTTCGAGGTCACTCGGAAGTACCTACGGTAATTCTCGGAAACGGGTTTCTAGAAATTTCGATGTCGACACTTTGTTGACAAAACTGTTGAGACCTGTACCATTCGATAGGCCGTCCTAAGTCTAGTAATGCGTTTTATTATTGTACCTGGTAAATGTCTAGATCTGGAGGAATAGGGCTTAAAAGTGACACACTGCATGTCACGCGATATTGAACCTTATGCCATCGACATAAGGTCCATTCGTAACAATAGGCTATTTGACAGATTTATAATTTCTATCTTGAATTACTTGGTTGCGGTTAAGAAGTTCACCAAAAGTATTTTTATTTTTTTATTTTAAATACGTATTTCGTAAGAAACACGCAAATAAAAATTCTAAATTCAAATAAGCCGCCGAAACGCTTTATTCAGCAATATGGCGTGGCGCTTTGTAAGTGACGTCACAAACTTATAAACGATTTTCGTTTCCGCAGTGGTGTTCGTGTTTATCTGTTATTTGTCAGTCAGAAAACAAAATAATACCACAAATCGCTCCAAATATCGTTAAAAATCTTCTAAAAACGCTAAAACATCTGAGAACACATAGAACGACGACAGGAGTTTATGAACGTATGACGTCATAATGACATTAGCCAATACGGATCGTTTCACAATATTTGGCGCGAGAAACAAAACCCAAATATATTTTTGTGTTTCTGGATTTAGAAAATGTTATTATTTTCATTAAAACTCGTGTAAATGACATAAAGAACCCTCATTTTATGCATTTAAAGCAAATAGTTACAAAAATATTCATACTGTCAAATAGCCTATTATACTCGTACATACGCACGCACACACAAAACAACACATAAGACAAATGCCAGCAACATGCCTGCAACATGCCTGCAACATGTCTTCAATTGCGTCTCCGCCGCGCCTCCAGCGATGTGCGCTGGGCCCATTGATAAAATATTAAACTAAGGTAGATATGTCACTAGCGCACTAAAAATGAAGCGTACAAAAGCAAGTAAGTCCTGTATCTCGCTTTAGTCACTCTCGATACACTCGTAAAAACAAACGACAAACACTAGCCATCTTTTTCTTCTCTATGCTTTAGATTGCGCCCCATCTCACTCACACTGTACCAATGTATGCCGAATAAAAATATGCATATGTCCTGCTGCTGTGTTCGGCACATTTTTTTTGGTCAGTTTGTTATAATATATCGTATCTGTTTAATATTTTATCAATGGCTGGGCCTAAGTTTTCATTTTGACATGGTTACAGACTCCCTCTACAGAATACCTGACGGTTGATTTTACAATTGTTCGTTTATCTGAACAATAAACGTGACAATGGCGGAAAACTAAACTAACTTTAAGTTAACTGCATCTTTTTCTTCCCATTTCGTTAAGAAAAGGATGGAAGATAACATTTTAGTTTAATCCTGTCAAACTAAGGTATTACATAGACAGTTTAGACGCCATTGTAAACATGGCGACCAAAAATACGTCAAACGTCAGGAGTGGAGTAATTTTACAGGTCTAAACTAAAATATTATCTTTTGTCCTTTTCTTAATCTATACTATACTAATATATAAAGCTGAAGAGTTTGTTTGTATGTTTGTTTGTTCGCGCTATTCTCAGGAACTACTGGTATGATTTGAAAAATTCTTTTTGCGTTGGATAGCTCATTAATTCAGGAAGGTTTTAGGCTATATAACATCACGCTGCGACCACTAGGAGCGGAGCATAACTAACTCCACGCGAACGAAGTCGCTGGCGGCCGCTAGTGAAATATAAAGAAAAAGATACACATAACTTAAATTTAGTTTAGTTTGTGAACAATGTAATCGGGGCCAATGTCAGCTTTTTTATCTATACTAATATACAATATGTAAAGAAAACCCTGTCCGATCCGTGAAGGTATTGTTAGGTAGCCATAATTGATTCTACTAATGCCTACAAAGCCGGGCTAAACTTAAAAAAAAATCCCCTAAAAAAATAAATATTATTTCGCAAAAAGAGGTAACTTAAAACATGTGCAATATGCCATACAGGCGCGGGCGAAGAGGGGCAGGGCACGCGGCACGCGGCCGCATCGCTATTCGCTCAGAATTATACCGTCAAAAATAAAGTTGTCACTTTTTAAAAATTACCAAATTTTGGGGAAGTTGGAATTAATTCGCGGGAAAAAGAGGTTATTTCAAAATTCACTAGTATTGTTACTATGATGATTATGTAAAATTTTTTATTTTATTGGGTCAAGTGTTTACCTAACCTTTATTATCCTTACGGGTCGGACAGGGTTTTCTTAACATATTGTATAAAGTTGAAGAGTTTGTTTGTTTGTTTGAACGCGCTAATCTGAGGAACTACTGGTCTGATTTGAAAATATCTTTTTGCGTTGGATAGCCCATTAATCCAAGAAGGTTTTAGGGTATATAACATCACGCTGCGACTATTAGGAGCGGAGCTTATTAAAAAAAAAAAACATAGCGATTCCTACGCGGGTGAAACAGCGGCGCAGCTAGTAGAAAATATATCAAATCGCCTTATCTGCAGATTGGTTTAATAATGAACACAGTTCAACTGTCAATAAAATAGTTTTTTTTTCTTAACCTATTAAGGTAAAGTTAATTTTTATTAAAGATAGTTTTTGAAAAATCCTAAACTAAAAAATGAATACGTTAGTTTTACATATTTTTTAATCTTCAGATTATAATATGAATAAAATATTTCATAACCTTTTGTTGTTTTGTTAATTTTGAACGGTCTATCCGTACTTATATTTCTGTTGGTTGTAATTGCGATTCTGCATAGATCTTATACAATAGGTATGTAAAGAAAACCCTGTCCGATCCGTGAAGGTACTGTTAGGAATCGATAACTGATTCTACTAATGCTGTCAAAGCCGGACTAAAGTTTAAAAAAAATTATATATTATTTTGCAAAAAGAGGCAACTTAATACATGTGCGGTAGGACACCCTTCCGCGGGCGACGGGGGTCAGGGCACGCGACGCGTAGTCGAATCGCATAAGCGTACCATCAAAATGGTGTATTCACTTTTTTTTTAAATTACCAAATTTCGGGGAAGTTGGAATTAAGTCGCCGGAAAAAAAGATTATTTTAAAATTCATTAGTTTTGTTACTATGATGTTTACGTAAAATTTTATATAATATTTGGTCAAGTGTTTACCTAACCTTTATTATCCTTATTTGTCGGACAGGGTTTTCTTTACATATTGTATATCTAATAGGCTCTACTAGGTTTACAGATATTAGTAAAGACAAATGGAGTGCACCCAGTTTCAAGTCGAACAACGTTGACTTCAATTTGATTTGTTTCCCTAACAGTATTGATTTTATAATAGGTAGGTATCTGGATAGACACGCATACCGTAATTAAACTAGTAAAAAGAAAGAAAGTGTGAACAAATTAGGGTTGTAACGGAGCTTCTCCTCCGCTTCCGTTACTGCGGAAGTTCCGCAAGAAATCGTATCTTCGCTTCCGCCTCCGCATCCGCACAATTTTACCGGCGACGCTCGACAACCGTCCGGCCGCGTTTGAGCGCGAAATGGTCAAGAATCGACTAGTGCGAGGCGGGAATGCGGCAAACACAATTTCTTTCTCCCTAATTATCATTACAAGAAGGTAATTTTTTTTTACTCAAGTATACTATCATTAATGTACGTATTTAAAATAAAAAATTGTTTTAATTAACCATAAATTTAATTTCATCTATATGTACTTTCACCTCCGCCTCCGCCTCCGTTAACCTTCGCATCCGCGGAGGTGAGACTCGTCGCCTCCGCATCCGCCCCCGCCTCCGCTAACAAGCCTCCGTTACAACCCTAGAACAAATGTACCAGCAGTGTAATTGCGTAACACAATATCAGTAGCAATGGGTTTCATTTTGACAGTCCAACAACATTCATTGCGTTATTTACGTTATTACGTAGACACAGTTTCGAACATATAGAGCAATGGAATAGCAACAAGCTTCAAAATGATTCCAACTAATAATAAAAGTGTTTCTTAATAAGGCCAGCATCGATTGTGTAAAATCTAACAACGAAAAGTAAGGTAAAGTATTACTTAATAATAAGTAAGTAATAAGTATAGTAAGTAAGTCGTGGTGGCCTATTGGTTACAACACCAGCCTCTCAAGTACGAGTATGCGGGTTCGATTCCAGGTAAGGCAAGTACCAGTGTAACTTTTCTAAAGTTATATGTACTTTATAAGTATATTTTGGAGACCAATGACTGAAGGTGAAGGAAAACATCTTGAGAAAACCTGGACTTTTTAAGTCTGAAATCGCCAACCCGCATTGAGCAAGCGTGGTGATTACGCTCAATACTTCTCTGTATGAGAGGAGACCTGTGCCCAGCAGTGGGACTATAAAAGGTTGATGATGATGATAAAGTAATAAGTAGTATCTATGGCGGCAACGTGCCTACCACGAAAGATTTTAAACAAGATTCAAGTGGACTGTATTTGGGATAGCAATATATTATTATTATTAATTATTATTACATGTAAGTTAAGAAATCTTACCTTACATCATATATGTATATATACAATATGTAAAGAAAACCCTGTCCGATCCGTGAAGGTATTGTTAGGTATCGATAACTGATTCTACTAATGCCCACAAAGACAGGCTAAACTTAAAAAAAAAATCCCTCTAGAAAAGTAAATATTATTTCGTAAAAAGAGGTAACTTAATACATGTGAGGCAAGCAAAGCCCATTTCGCGGGCGGCGGGGGGCAGGGCACGCAGTACCTGTGACGTGGTCGTGTCGCTATTCGCTTATAATAATATCGGGGTTGTCACTTTTTTAAAAATTACCAAAAATCGTGGAAATTGGAATTAATTCCCGGGAAAAAAGGATTATTTCAAAATTCATTAGTATTGTTACTATGATGATTATGTAAAATTTTATATTATATTTGGTCAAGTGTTTACCTAACCTTTATTATCCTTACGGGTCGGACATGGTTTTCTTTACATATTGTATATATATAAAACAAAATTGTGAGATCCTAACTAAATCGTGGTAACGAAACCATAGAGAGATCTAACTCGACGACAACGCCATCTATTGAATATAATATCCCGTTTAATATCCGTATATATATATATATATATATATATATACTTACTACAGAACACAATAACTAACTTCATAATTGTGTAATCGAAGACACGTTAAGACGTGTTAATCAATATACATTATGTATCCAGCTGTGTATAACCGTATCTACGCGTCCTTCCGCTAAATTACATTTACTATGAAAATTTAATCGTACCGTTATTGGATCGAATCGGTATCAGGACTGAGCGGATGTGATCAACGGGGAATATTATCAAGATTGCCCGGATATTCGTCGAGATGGTTGACGCAGTGGCTGAGCTGTTCGATTCCCGCACGAAACAAATATCTGTATGGCGGTTGTTGTGTCTGACTGTTTGTGTATGTGAGTTTAATGTAATATGTTTAAACTAAGGCTTGGTGGTAGGCCACAACATTGGCTGCCGGCAGAAGTTACCACCCATCAGACAAAGTCTTGCCGCCCAGTGATTCGTCGTGTTCCGGCATGATGTCTGGTGAAATCGTACGGAGGACGGGTCTGAGCAGTTGTGTTGCGATGTGTGCCGGGTAAGATGCGCCAAATGTTGTTCTGTCGCGAGTTTGGTCGTGGAGGGTCTCCAGATCAATCTCCCCCTGGCACGGCGTCGTTAGTTGTGTTGTTAACGTTTTTAGTTATTAATTTTTAACATTGCACCACCTCGCTCAACTGCCGTCTTCATTCCTATTCACTCAGTTTTTTTTTTGAGTGAATATTTTCTTAATAAACTAGTGCGCTTAACCACCAACGATTGCATCACTGCTTACCATCAGGTGGGATTGCGATCAAGCGCTAGTTTATAATTATTAAAAAAAAGGCTTGACCGAAACAGGTTTGTCGTTCACGATCGTAACTGAGACCGAGAATAAAATAATAACTCGGTCGAGACCGAAAGCCGATACCGAGCATAGAAAAATCGTGAAACAAGAATTTTAAATGCTCAAAATTAACTGATTTAAGGATCGAATTTAAATAACATTTTATTACATTATAACATATATAAAATTTTTTTGAAAAATTTGATATTCCCGAGGGAAATCTAAAAAGCGCGATATAACCGAATTCAACGCGGGCGAGGCCGCGGGCGGAAAGCTAGTTGTTAATAAATCAAACTAAATTTTACATAAAATTTAGTGCTTCTTCTTGTTTCTATTTCAATAAGACAAGGACAGAAGAAAAAATATTAGTTTAGACCTGTCAAATTTATATACTCCATAGAGAGTTTCGACTTGATTAGGGCAGACTGGATGCTTAAGACGAAGGAGAGGGTTTTGTGGTACATTTTCACAGAGAGCAGTGGACTACTGCAGGCTAAATTCATTCATTCATTTCTTTCGGTCTTCTATGCATGCATGCGGTCTTCGATGCATTCTGGAGAGTGTGCAAGGGAAATGCAAGATTTAATTTCCCCATCTTCGTTCCACCATCGGACGACCCGTCGTACGGCAACTTTCTACCCTTTCTTTGTTAACACCACTACGATTCGGACGAAGCGTTTCGCTTCTTCTTTTATACCGCGTACATCGAGGGACTGGAACAATTTGCCGGCGGCGGTGTTTCCGTCACACTACAATTTGAGTGTCTTCAAGGCTAGAGTGAATGAATAGGTTCTTAATAAACTACCGCGCTTTACCAGCAACGATCGCATCACTGCTTACCATTAGGTGGGATTGCGGTCAAGCGCTAGTTTACAATTTATTATTTAAAAAAACAAAGGCAGTGGTCCTCTGGTATCAAAAAGTCGTATTTTATTCAGAACCAGTATATTTTTTTACGAAAGAACCTACACGTTTTTTCTCTTACGCAATTTCGATCCCTCACCCAAATAACAAAGGCTACTTTTAAAAAACTAATTTACTCCGAACTCAGAATAGGCCTCTAGAGGTGTGCGTGGGATAAATCTATAAAGTCGGTATTTTTACGGCTCAAACTTGGCTCCTTATATATGGAAGTCAGCAGGGTAAATGCGTGACACAGGATCAGTTCACCGATGGGTTTCATTTCGATAGTTTAACAACATTCATTACGTTATTAACGTTGTTGAGCAGACATATTTTTGGAACATATCGACCAATGGATTAGCAATATGTTTCAAATTGAGAATAATAATGTTTTTTGCAATCAAATCAGCAAGTTTAGCCAAATCAGCAGTTATACTGGTAAAGCGGACCCCAGACTCCAAAGCTGAAAAAGCTTCGGATGCGACTGGGATTGACGCTGAGATGATGATGGAGTATATACGCAATCAGGAGCCGGAGCTTATGTTTTCTGGTAAAGGGGAAATACGTTTGGAGTGGAATGTTTATTAATTAATGGGTAAGTATTATATGTTTGTTTTGATTTGATTGGTAAGTATAGTTGCCAACCGAGTCCAATCTAAGTGGTCATGTGCACGAGGAAAACGCGTCGTCGGCAGAGATAACTGCAGACGTTGACGACGGTCGGCGACTGCAGAAGTCTCTGTGCTTGGCACATACCGCTCATCCGCTCACCCGTCTTATATCAGTTAATACCAGAGATTAGCATATGTAGAGAATATTGGCCTAAACTTGGAGGAAGTTAGTATCGTAGTAAGTGGATAAAGCTCCTTAAAATGTAAGAGCTAACATTCGAATATTCATAATAATTCAGGGATTTTATAAGAGGTTATTACCCAAAAGTTACATACTTTGTCTAATTCTCGAAGTTTAGGAAAATAGTATAGTTTCATCATTTCAGCCGAAAGACGTCCACTGCTGGACATAGACCTCCCCCAAGGTTCTCCACGACGACCAGTCTTACGCCTCCCGCATCTAGCGGTTTCCCGTCCCTTCCACCTTGTTGGGGCCTACCCACGCTGCGTCTTTCGTCTGCTTTTCTTTCTTTTGGTGCGTGGTCGCCACTCAAGAATCCGTCCGCCCCATCGGGCATCGGTCCTACGGGCAATGTGTCCAGCCCACTGCCACTTTAGTGTTGCAATTCTTTGGGCTATGTTGGTTACTCTCGTTCTTCTGTGGATCTCCTCATTCCCGATTCGATCGCGCATAGCATAGCCCTCTCCATTGCCCTTTGAGTGACTTTGAGCCTTTTTATTAGGCCCATTGTTAGCGACCACGTCTCAATTCCCTAAGTCATTACTGGCAACACACACTGGTCGAAGACTTTTGTCTTGAGACACTGTGGTATTTCGGACGAGAAGATTCTACGTCGCTTCCCGAAAGCAGCCCAGCCGAGTTGGATTCGACGATTGGCGTCTTTCTAGAAGTTGGAGCTTCCTAACTGGATAGTTAGTCCCAGGTACATGTAACTGTGAACAACTTCGAGAACAGAGTCTCCAATCTTTATAGGGGTCCGTACAACATGGACATTAGACATGACATTCGTCTTGTCCATGTTCATTTTAAGACCGAAGTATGGTAGATCGAGGGAAATCTAAAAAGCGCGATATAGCCGAACTCTACGCGGGCGAAGCCGCGGGCGGAAAGCTAGTAATATATAAGGGAAATTCGATTCAGAAGAATAAAGCTCAACTCAACGGACAAAAAGGATCAGATAGACGTATAGTTTAGGTATAGTAATAATATTATTCTGTGGTTTATTTAATAAAAATAGGCATAAATTATGCATGTATTGTTACAACACATACATATAATTACGTCTCTGATTTCTATGGGCAAACCTGTCTAAAAATTCAAATCGCATTTCAGAAAATATTTACGTCACCAAACCATTTTTTTTCCAATAATTGAAATTGTTAGAACAAAGTGGGCAAATCTGGCATGTTTTACGGTATGTTTTGAGTTAACTATCCAAAGCAAAGGCAATAATTTTTTTTTTTATACTAAAAAAAAAAGTTCTATGTTTATTTCCCATGAGAACAATTTAAATACAGAATATTACCTACGAAATTACACAGATAAAAAAATCAATGGCAAAGGTAATTCAACCTATTCCAGGATCAGGACAAAAATAAAAACAATATTTTGCTGTTTCACAAAACGTTGAGTTGACGATATGTTAAATAGGAAATGTTGATAAAATAAACAGAGTGGAATTCGTGTTATTGCTATGAGAGACACGTTCCACTACGCGTTTGATTTTCGGCCATATTCGCAAATTGTGCTGTTACAATGCGGATATAAAGGCTGTATGGAATCTGTCCTTTGCCTATTGTGTTTGCTTTATTTGTGTTTATCTGTGGCTTTTCGGGTTTTTGTGGGCAGCCATTGAAAAATTCAATGTTGTTTTCCGTGTTTTTATTTATCTTAATTAACTTGTATATTTTTATATGGGAGTGGGGTTTGTAACGCACAAAAAGTCTGTATATTATATATGTGTATTTTTTTTTTATTTCAATTTATATTTACTGAAATACACACTTGCTTTTCCAATTCACTTAGACATTATATATTGGCCGACATCGGCTTTGATGCTTTGCTATAAAAAAAAACAATAATGAGTTTAAGAATTTTCTACACCTAAAGGTAGGTAGGTTAATAAATCTTTCTCCCGTCTCACACAAAAGTTATACTATATTTTTACTAATAAAACAATTATTAAATATGACAATTTTATTTTAAGGTTGTAATGCATTGAAGACAATATCAAGGCTTCTCTTCGATCACCTGCTTCCGTCTCTTTGAAATTGAAGTCGAAAGTTTGAAAAGTACTTCATGTGAGAATGGCAGGATATTAAGAAATGGAATCGCGTAGACGGGCAACTTTTTATCGCTAGCCTTTTCAATCTCACTCTTGTGTTTTATTTTTTATATATTTCTTTATAAACAAATCCATACTAATATTATAAATGCGAAAGTATCTCTGTCTGTCTGTCTGGCTTTCACGCCAAAACTACTGAACCGATTGTAATGAAATTTGGTATACAGATAGTCTACAGTCTGAGAAAGGACATAGGCTATATAACATGCCGCTATGAACAATAGGAACAAAAAATGTTGCGAAAACGGGAGAAAACGCGGACGTGCACATTGCTCTTAATATTTTAATGTTACACCAGTGTAATTTGATGTGATGAATAGGGGTATGCCGGCAGATGAAATAAATGCCTGTTTGAAAGCATCTACATTATGGGTCCACATAAAAAAATATTGTCTCACAACGACTACGCGTACAACTTCACCACGATTCTAAAGCCGGGCAATATACAGCTACTCTTCTAAAATTCGGAGAAGATCGTATGCTAACTAACAGGAACGGTATGATTACACTGAGTCATGAGTTCTGTCAAATTGTGGATAGCTCAGATGACCTATCAAATAATGTCTATCCGGATCTTCAAACAAATATGGCCAACCGAGACTAGCTATGCGAAAGGGCAATTTTTGGCGCCGAGTAATGCAATAGTTAATAAAATAAATGAACAAATCATGTTAAATGGTCAGGGAAATTTTGTCGAATACCTCTCAGTGGACAATATTATGGACACTGAACAATTTACATCATATCCTATAGAATTTCAACTCCTTAGAATTATCAGGAGTGCCATCCCATAAGTTGATACTAAAAGTTGGTGTTCCTATCCTATTAATGAGGAATCTTGACGCTCCAACGCTGTGTAATGGTACTCGGCTACAAATAACAGATTTAGGTCACAACATTGTAAAGGCTACAATCATGACTAAAAAGGACAAAATGTCTTGATTCCCCGTATTCCCATCATTCCGACTGATTTGCCATGTCTAGTTAAAAGAGTACAGTTCCCTCTGAAAGCAGCATTTGCTATAAAAATTAACAAAGTCCAAGGTCAGACGCTTAAAGTTGCAGGATTTCATTTAGAAACAACATATTTTTTCTCATGGGCAACTCTATGTCGCATGCACACGTGTAGTATCAAATCCAGAAAATCTTTATGTTTTGGCAAAAGATGGCAAAACATAAAACGTTGTTTATAAAACCGTACTTACCTAAATGGGCTCATATTTTATCAAGCATAATACTTTTTAACCCTTATTATCATAACATACTAAGCAAACCCAAAACACCAATCAATGCAAAATAATTAAAAGTATGATATTTGATGTTGCTTTCCTTTGCTAACCTTTAAACCCGGTAAAATTAAATCATACTAATATTATAAACGCGAAATTTTGTGAGGATGTTTGTTTGTGCTCATGTTAACACTACTGAATGGTTTTTGAGGAAACCTTGCAGTAATGTAGGCATTTATCTTGGCATTCCCACGGAAACGGGAACCACCGCGCGTTGTAAACTGAAGTCCACGTGGACAGAGTCGCGGGCAACAGCTAGTGTTTAAATAAAAAGAAACGAGAGATCATAATAATTTTCTTAGAATAAACATTACCAGTTAAAAGAAGATTATTATTTACAGTTCATTTCATTACATTGAAGAGTTAACTACTACTAACTTGAATAGGCCCCGAATTTTTTTAAATAATTATAAACTCGTGCTTGACAATTCCGCTTGATGGTAAGCAGTGATGCAATCGATGATGGTAAAGTGCGCTAGTTTATGAATGTTATATGGTATTATGTCACTGGCAACACTGCCTGCTGTTTCCGCCCCCCGCCTGCGATGGCTGCATGTTGTCAAGTCTATGTAAGCATTCTATGTTGATTAATAAATGTCTTCACAAATATAAATGTGTGTCCCTGCATGCCCTAAACTATCAGAAGAACCCGCAAGACCACGACATGGTGTCAGAACTGATCTGATAGTAAAAAAAAAGGAAAAGGGCTAACAAAAGGTAAGGCACGCGCAACCAAACTATCAAAATGGCCGACGACGACAAATTAGGAAAATCTGTAAAATGCCGCGAGAGTAACAACGTAATAAGCTCTTCATTAAGACCATTAGACTTTAAAAGTGGTAATATGTCAGTGGCATGGAGAAATTGGTTAACAAATTTTACGATCTACTTACGGGCTTACAACTTAGAAACAGAGACAAACAGAAGAAAAGTTGCAATACTACTGCATTTCATCGGTACAGAAGCATTAGCAATATTCTACTCATTTAACGTCAACATAGATGATATATCTTTCGACGAATTAGTCTCAAAATTCGAAAAGCATTTTATACCTCAGGTACATGTCACCATGGAAAGGCACAAACTGCTTAATCGAAAACAAGGATCATCTGAATCGATAGAAGATTATGTCACAGACCTAAAAAATATTAGTAATCAGTGTGAATTTGATAAATTAAAAGATAGTATTACTCGAGACATTTTCAGCTGGAATTTGAACAGTCAAAATCAGTACCTATATAAAGGAAAAATTGCTAATGGAAAAACCAAAGTCACTAGAGGCAGCAGTCGATATTGCTAAACAAATGGAGGTCACTCGTCAAGAAGCCAAAATATTAGAGTCAACGTCAAGCTCACAAGTCGTAGGTCAAGTCAAGAAACAGTCATATCATAAACGGTCAAGATCAGTCTCAAAATCAAGACAACATGCAGCCATCGCAGGCGGGGAGCGGAAACAGCAGGCAGTGTTGCCAGTGACATAATACCATATAACAATGAAGAGCCTCAAAAAAAATTGAGTGAATAGGAAGGAAGACGGCAGTTAAGTGAAATCATGCAATGTTAAACCCAACAACACGACCAACGATGCTGCACCTCTTCCTCTGAGATTGATCTAGAGACCCTCCACGACCAAACTCCCGGCACTACAATATTTGGCACATCGTACCCGGCACACATCGCAACACAACTGCTTAGAGCCGTCCTTCGTACGGCTATACCAGACATCATGCAGGAACACGACGAATCGCTTGGCGGCAAGACTTTGTCTGGTAGGTGGTAACTTTTGCCGGCAGCCGATGTTGTGGCCTAACACCGACATTATAATAGTGAATATTACACCACTGTCTTCATGACGAAACAGGCAAAGTTTTAAAGCAAATAAATACCTATTATTATTCTATTATTTATTCCAAAGTCAGCAACTAATAATCGCCTAAAAGTGGCTCTGCCGCAGCACGTTTACATTTGAAGGGAAGCATTTAATCCCCGATGGAACGTCCGCTGAAATTTCTTTACGTTGCCATATGTGGGACGAGCCGGAGTGCCCTCTAAATTTCTAAACACCTTCTATTTACGTGGCGTTTCACATCGGGTGGTCGGGTGTTTGTAAATGTAGGTACCTATCTCTTTTGTCACCTGAAAATGGTGTTAGTAGATTTTATACCCTCAAAAAGTATAGGAAATAGCACATTACCATACATGCAACTTAAATAGTTGAAGCGCTAGTTTATAATTTACTAGCGGCCGCCAGCAACTTCGTTCGCGTGGTTTAGTTATGCTTAGTTCCTATTGGTCGCAGCATGATATTATATAGCCTAAAGCCTTCCCGGGTTAATGGGCTATCCAACGCAAAAAGAATTTTGCAAATCGGACCAGTAGTTCCCGAGATTAGCGCAAACAAATAAACCAACAAACTCTTCAGCTTTATATATTAGTATATATAAAAAAAAAATTAAGAGGTAGTCTAGTAAGTCACATGTATCGTATTCTCGTGATTCACGCTATTATGTTATTAAGTAGCCCATTTTTACCCAGAACAGCGAGTTTTAAGAGCACGTTAAGGTCGTACGACTTACAAAATTGTATACTGTGTAATGTTATGTATATACAATATGTAAAGAAAACCCCGTCCGACCCAAATGGATAATATATGTTAGTTAATTTTACATAATCATCATAGTGACAATACTAATGAATTTTTAAATAATCTTTTTTTTCCGCGAATTAATTCCAACTTCCCCAAAATTTGGTAATTTAAAAAAAAGTGATAACACCTTTTGTTACGGATCGAATAGCGATGCGACCACTTGCCGCCTGCCCTGCCCCGCACCCGCCTATGTATGCCTAACGTGTGGCCTACTGCACATGCATTAAGTTACCTCGCTTTTTCGAAATAATATTTATTATTATCGGATTTGTCATCCAAACTCCTCCAAATTCAAAATAATTAACTTTTCATTAGTATGACTTTCAAATTTCAAATTTCGCCTTCAAGACGTTCTCCGAGGTTTCATAAGAAATCCTCGCAGAGCAGTGGGCAGTTGAGGTCAGGCTTCCAAATCATCATCATCTCAGCGTTAATCCCAGTCGCATCCGAAGTTTTTTCAGCTTTAGAGTCTGGGGTCCGCTTTACCAGTCTAACTGCTAATTTTGGCTAAACTTCGATATTTTCCGTGAAGCGACAGTCGTCTGACCTCCACAATCCGAAGGCGATATCGAAGCATTGCAGCTAGACCAATTGTTGGACTTTTAAGCTTTTAACCGGTAACGACTGCCATTAGATGTTCGTATGGCAACCGGGACCAACGGTTCAACGTGCTTTCCGAGGCACGGCCAGACCAGTGCAAATATTCCTATTCATGCATTCAAATATATGCGCTGCGCGGGGATCGAACCCGCGCCTCCTTGCGCAGCGGCCGCGTTCGCTACCGCTACGCCACGGAGGCTTCCAAGTAAGCAGCTTAAAGTAATTAAGTCTTCGTACAATACTGCCTCCAGAGCCTATCCAGGAGTACCCTCTCCGCCGCTCTGTACCGCTTCTGCTGCCTGGGCCTTTAGCGTGCCTAATAGCGGGCCAACGTTGCCGCTGCTACCATCACCTGCCATTCATAGCCTTCAAGGGGCTGTTTCTGCTGCTGCCTTCACCTTCTGGGATCACTGGGGTCGTTGCTGCCGCTGTTTTCCTCTGACGTTATTCATCCATTTTTCATATCATCTACTTATAATTTATTTTCATATCCTTATTACTTTTTATTTTTGTAAAATAAATTCTCTATCTTAACACACTGATTCCCTTTTTTTATTATATTCTTGTTGTTAAGACAACAACTGTACGTGTGACTTAATTAGTCTAAAAAACTAAAAATGTAATGTTTTTTTATTTTACTATATTGTTTTTGGGCCTATTTTCACGTTGCCATTTAACAACAGAACATTATTTACAGACAATACAAAGGTGAGTTTAAAAAAAGAACAGCAAAATGGCGTGTAAATAAAAATGTGTATTTAAAATTCGACTAAGGTGCGAGCCGCAATTATCGTCCTTCAGGTTTCACGTTTACCGTCATGGGCTCTCGGCTCTCAATGCCCACTTCCCGCTATTTGGGGCGAAACGCTTCTTATATTTTTTAAAAATGGACGAATTATGTTTTCTGAGCCAAGTGTTTTCTTTGAAAATTAATTTAATGGATTTTTTAAATATATTTAAGGTGTGTAATTGTGGTGTTTTTATTAATTTCATGATACCCACACCCTTAAATAGCGGTTAATAAACCTGTTTTTTTACGGTCGTGCCCAGGTGGTGCCAGCCGCGATTTACGAGTTGTAGGCCGTAGGTTTGAATCCAGACAGTCGCTTGGTAATTACTAGCTGCGCCGCGCGGTTTCACCCGCGTAGGTTTCGATATGTTTTTTTTATAGATGCTCAGTTCCTATTGGTTGCAGCGTGATGTTATATAACCTAAAGCCTTCCTGGATTAATGGGCTATCTACCGCAAAAAGAATTTTTCAAATCGGACCAGTAGTTCCTGAGATGAACGCGTTTAAACAAACAAACTCTTCAGCTTTATATATTAGTATATAGATTAATTCATCACCATTTCTAAGCACTTAATAGGTAGTAAGGGCTGGTGTTTTTTACAAAAAAAAAAAAATAATAAATAACCATCGCCCAAAAAACACTACAAAGTGAAAAATAACTAATTTCGAAAGTCGGCGTCTATGGTTTTTATATGTTCGTTGTTGCCCCTAAAATTTCTGAAAGTTCCCCTTGATTTCTCTGGTCTACCATCATCAGATCCTGATCTGGTGACTATGGGGCTACCTGAGAAGTATACCCTTTCAAACAAAAAAAGAATTTTGCTAATCGGTCCAAGCGCCTTACAGATACAGCCTTAAAGATTCCGACAAATTCTTAAAAGAACCTTCTCTTTTTTTGAAGTCAGTTAAAATAAACATCCGACAATCTGTTACAAAAGCGCATAATCTAAAACACGGACACAGACAAATCAGTTATACTTATCTAAATTATTGAATAATTAAATCGGTTCCGTTTAAAATGGAATTTAATGAATACAAACGCACATAATCTAAAACATGCACATAGCAAAATTAACTAAACATTGGTATTTGTACTAAATTCCATTTAGGACCGCTAATTTAATCAGACAAAACTTGTTAACAAGATTGTCAAAGTATTTGTTTGGTTACAAAGGGTTGTTTTGTCGCGCCTTTGCTAACAACATAGTCTCAGATATGAAACTACTAAGTTCCAACAAATTCGTGGACACATCTCATAAACCGGGTTCATTTTAATAGGCTTATCATAACGAACAGGATAGCTGGGAATATCTATTAAGGAAAGAGAATGAAGTTCGGGTAGACACAATTTGTTAAAAAAAGATTTTTTTTTTTAAATAATTATAAACTAGTGCTTGACCAATCCTACCTCATGGTAAGCAGTGATGCAATCGGGGATGGTAAAGCGCGCAAGTTTATTAAGCCTATCCACTTAAAAATCTTAGTGAGTAGGAAGGAAGACGGCAGTTGAGCGAGGTGATGCAATTTTAAACATAAGACCAACACGACCAAACCTAGCTAGAGGGAGATTGGTCTGGAGACTCTCCACGACCAAAACCCGACACAACAACATTTGGCGTCGTACCCGGCACACATCGCAATACAACTGCTCACACCCGTCCTCCGTACGGCTTCACCAGAGATTTTGCCGGAACACAACGAATCGGCAGCCGATAATATGCCCTACCACCGATAAGGTTTTGGACCAATACAATATTGGTATTTATTTTATTTACTGTGTGTAGAACTTCGCCCCTGGACGTTCGACATGTCTTCGTTGATTGCCCAGCGGCGAATTTGGATGAAGTTTGCACAAAAACGTAGGGATCACTTTAAGAAAACAAAGTTTTATGCCAACAGTGAGTGGAGTATTGGGTTTGGTGCTATATTTTATTACTTTCAATAATTTATTTTGAGCAATAAAACTTACAGTTGTTTGATACAATGACCCCGGATCCTTTGTTCACATATAAACCTAAATTTAAGTTCACCATCTATCTTATTTTTTCTATTTAATTATGAAAGGGGCAGAAAAATCGGAAACTAAAAAGACAATTTGTAGCTTTCGCTCCGTGATAACTTCTTCGTCTTGAATTCTTTGGATGTGCAAGCGCAAAGCAGTTAGGCAGTCATATTATAAAACAAAAAATACAGTAAATCTATTTCATAATTATATTTTTCTGCAGTCGAGTAACGGTACAGCGCCACCAGAGGAAGTGGTTGATGATAATGGCGTGGAAACTACAGAAAACCTTTTAAAAGTTGGGTTATTTTAATCACAAGTTATAAAACTTGTCGTGTTTATATTTGTCGAAAAAAAAGGCTAAACTGCACTTGTTTCTATGCCGACTGTGCAATTACTAATATTGATCATCTCAGCGTTAATCCCAGTCGCATCCGAAGCTTTTCCAGCTTTGGATTCTGCGGTCCGCTTTAACAGTCTGCTTATTTTGGCTAAACTTCGATATTTTCCATGAAGCGACTGTCGTCTGACCTCCACAACCCGAAGGCGATATCGAAGCATTGCAGTTAAACCAATTCATTTTCATCATCCATTGCAGTTAGGCGATATTCCAATTGTTGAACTTTTGAGGGCTCCAACAACCCGTAACGACTGCCATTAGATGTTCGTATGGCAACCGGGACCAACGGTTTAACGTGCTTTCCGAGGCACGACCAGACCAGTGCAAATATTCATATTCATGCATACAAATATTTGCACTGCGCGGGGACCGAACCGGCGCCTCGTCGCGCAGCGGCCGCGTTCGCTACCGCTACGCCACGGAGGCTGTCTTAATCAATATTATTATACAAAAAAAAAATGTTATAGCCAACACAACACAAACACAAATATTCTGTGACAATTGTCCAGCTATGTCCGTTCAGCGTGTACCAAACAGATAGGTAGCTGGTGGAGTCTTAGTAATTGGGTTCCGTTCTAACGGCTTGGGTATATAATGGATAACTGTAAAAAAATATATCCCGGAATGTGTCTGCAACAATATACCTACCGAAGTGATGATTACAATTTTCTTAAATGAGAAACGATCTTGCCAATCCCGGATAATCTAGCACGCCTCACCGTGCCAGTAATTAACTTACCTGGCGAATGTCGATTGCAATCTGGTACAATTTGTCACCGACGACAATTGGGGCAAGCACCTTAAACTTTGAGAGTGATTGATAACGACCTCGGAAGTTTGAGTTACAATTTTAATATTTATTTGAGATTCTTAATGGTTTATGGATTTATGATTGATGCTGATTTTAATGACATAGAAATGAAATTTTTTGTTATGGAAAGATCTGAAATTCGGGTCGCCTTCTGCAAGTTTTTATAATTTTACCTACTGTCAAATCTCATACTATATTTAATATATTAGTACCTATGTAATGTGACATGTTTGATTTAATCATTGACGGCAAGATTTAGCGCAGTGGTTTAGCGATTGACTACTGCTCTGCGTATCGTGGCTTCGACTCTCGCACACATAAAATTTTTGTATGACCATTTATGTATGGTAGTTGTTCCGGGATTGGCGGTTTATGTGTTTGAGTTTATATTATTGTAAACGTAACCACGATACGGGAGAAATTTCTAGTGCGGGGCAGAGTTTAAAAAAAAAAAAAAACAATAATGACGATCAGGCCGGAGCAGCTTTATTGTTAGTAGATTGGACTATTGGAATAGGCGCAGTCCAGTGTAGGTCATAGGTGTGCCCCAACTTTGGCCACAAAACCCAGCCTTCCGCCTACCAGTCCGCCTAGGCATCCAGTCCCGATCATGGTGGTAGGCCATAAAATCGGCTGCTGGCAGAAGTTACCACCCACCAGACAAAGTGTTGCCACAAAACGATTCCTCGTGTTCCGGCATGATGTCAGGTGAAGCAGTACGGAGGACGGGTCTGAGCAGTTGTGTTGCGATGTGTGTCGGGGACGATGCACCAAATGTTGTTGTGTCGGGAGTTTGGTCGTGAAGGGTCTCCAGATCAATCTCCCTCTGGCGTAGCATCGTTGGTCGTGTTGTTGGGTTACATTGCATCACCTCGCTCAACTGCCGTCTTCCTTACTATTCATTCAGTTTTTTTGAGTGGATAGGCTTGATAAACTAGCGAGCTTTACCGTCAACGATTGCATCTCTGCTTACCATCAGGTGGGATTGCAGTCAAGCACTAATTTATAATTATTAAAAAAAAGGTCGTCGGCCCATATAGGTGGCAGAATCCCACACTACGCTTACCAGACCTCCAAGACCAAGACTTTACGGGCAACCGATCCTTTGGAAAACAAGGCACCAGTGCCACTTCAGCTTACTGTCCCAAGTTATTAAAACAAAACAATTTTTGAGTTGCGTTGTGATTGAATTCTGGAAGTCAGATAAGCATCATGTGTAATACAGCTATTCAGCAACACTCGGTTTGATCGGAATCTGACCTCAACATATGCCATAAAAAGCTAGAGTGATGACGATGAGAGACTATTTTTATTAATGCATTTCCTATTAGTTTAAATCAAATTAAACAATCAAATCAAATATTTAATATTTGTTGAACGGTTAACCTGTTGGATTATTATTGGCAAAGGTTATTATTTCGCTACAAAATCTATTAACGTTGGAAAATACACAGGGCTTTTACTAGCTACAAATTAAATACGCTGATGAAATTGCTGTGGGTTATGTTTAAATTATATTGGAACTGAAATTAATTTTGCATGTGGATACATAAATTTGGAAATTATGTTATAGCGTGGTGAAAGTGTAGGAGAGAATCTCCTACGATTTTATCACATCATTATAGTATACAAAATGCCGACGAAGTTTATTGGCGCCCAACGTGGGACTACAAAATTATTGATTGATGATAAGGTTAATAGAACATAGCACATAAGATTAGGTAACTTCATATCGAAAACGTTATTTAATAACTACTTTCAAGAACTAAGTACCTGTAACAGTCACTTTAAAGATATCAAATTAACGAAATTAATTATATTGGCGCCCAGCGTGGGGCTGTTGAGTTTTTTGATATGACGCAACACAGCATTTCTGAAACTTTGAGTAAAAGTAGAAATGCTGTTCTTCACCCATTTTCTATTGGTACAATATTAAATACATTGTAAGTGGAATGAAAGCAACCCTTTGCAAGGGTCAATTTTAATCAAGAATGTCACAGAAGATAAATAGCCGGAAATCGAATTCAGAACTAAATTAAAACAGTAAAATGAATACTCAACTCAAGTGATTAAAATACTTGGAAACAATCTGCAGGTAAAGTTGTGGGAATCTCATTTTAAAGTGAATGAATATGATTGGCGAATATCTGGCGGATAGTTGCCGATGTTTTGAAGTGGCAGGGGTTGAGGGGGCGGGGGGTTTTAATTGCTTTTTCAATTAACGCCAACGGAGGGTCTCTTGGGATCCTATTCGTGAAGGCGTAATGGACTGTTCAAAGAAGAGTTGGGATAGATAGGACAGTTTTTAGATCTAAGAGATTTCGATCTCGTTGTTCAAAACCTTTGATATTCCCACGGTATCGAAACCTACGCGGAGCGCAGTTAGTATTGGACTTTATGGCACCTTGTGAGGTTTCTTAGTAAACTACATTTATTTGCGTATCAATATAGTCGTAAAAGAGTGTCCATGGAGTTTCTTGTCCGTTCTTCTCCATAGGTACTCTTTGTAATGGGCGACTAGCTTCATCTTACTGACTGACCGACCTTCTGATAACTCAAAAGTGCCTGTAACTGGTTTATTTGAAATAAATGCTTTGATTCTGATTTTTGATTTTGAGTCTCCATGAGCAGTGAGACATAAAAATGTATTCTAGACATATCGTGGGATTTCAGCCCTGAGGCCCTAATATGACGTGTTGAAACCATCATTGAATGGTTGTTAAAAAGGGATAGCGCTATTCATTCTGTATAGCACCATCTTTTTCTGGCACTGGAGCCATTATAGTTTTAACACGTCATAGTAACTCCCCCGTTACTTGTTGCCTAGCAATATTTTTATCAAGGCAACGCTTCAATTTCATTATTTACACAACATTAATTTAAAACACGTATAGGTACTCTTTCTCGTTTTTCATTTTATGAAAATATTTTCTTATTTTAATAATTGCATTTTGGAGCAAAATATACTTAAGAAACTGTACCCTAGAGCTCATTTTCCGGAGTCAAAACATCGCATCAATATAATTGAAATGAAAAAACGAGAAAGGAGAACGCGAATTGAAGGAAAAACCAGAGCCTTATGTCCGCGAGCGAGGCATGCGGTGGTTTTTAAATTACGAATTATTTTATGTTGTTATAATTTGTATGACGGACGGCCTGCGCCCACTTCCAGTATATGAAAATAACTTTTGAAAAATATAATGAAATTCATTCTGTGCATTTTGATACCTGGTCTGGCAAGTTTGGTTGCATGTAAGAGGAGAAAAATGGATCTAAAAACAGAAATAATATATGCAGGATCATTGGTCTGGGCTTAAATTAAAGTCACTAATCAAACTCAAAATCAAAAAATAAAACTATAAACTTATCACCTAAATAAAAACCCCAGGTACCTAAAAGGGCGTGACAGCTTACATATTTATCCATTGAAAAAAAAAATATATGAACTCATATAACGTGTCAGTAAGCTAATTCTGGAGAAAGAACACAAACATTGTCTTGAATTAATCAGACCGACCAGCTATTCTTATCATTTAAATAGTCTTTTACGGAATAATATGCCTTTGACCAAAGGTTGGATTTGATTTGTGCTTTGCATGCAAGGCAAGTCTAGCAAAGCAGAGGGTATCTTGTAAATTTTTGAATTTGAATATACCGCTACGTTGTACAAGTGCGTGGGGTCATGCCGATACCAAACAATGTGTAATAATATGTAGATCACATATAGGTTTCTACCTACTCTCCCGTCTGCTCATAATCTATTCAGCACAAAGTCCTGCACCGCCGACACTCAGACGTCTATAATTCCATTTGCGACTGAGTCGCGACTAGCGGACGTACTTGTTCTTACTCACTGATAACATTGTACGGATTGAGAGATTGGTCTCCATTTTGTATTCAAGAGACAGCTGTTTTGGTTTTAGAATTGTTGTTTGAAAAGTGTCTACTACTGATAGAAGGTCTATTCTCGAACTTAAAAATAATGAAGTTTATTAAATTAAAGTCGCAATCATTATTCAGCGACAATCAATGTTAAAAATCTGTCAAAAATTAAGAGAATTAGAGAATTTTGAGAGATTGGGACCCATATTTGAATCATTGGCAGAATAGTCGACATCGGCTTCACTTGTCATAAATAAAAATAGACTAGAATAGAGATTAGAATGTGAAGGTGTCGTTCCACTGCTGGATACAGGTCTCCTCTCATATAGATAAGGACTGAGCGTAATCAACGTTCCGCTCGTTTATGGAAATTTTCCCTTAGGTTATTTTACAAGTTTTCTCATGATGGTAGGTAGACATAAACTGGTATATCGAAAACTGTCACTACACTGTAGTGCAGTGAAGTAACGTGAAAAGTCATTGAACTAGGTATAGTTCAATGACTTTTCACGTTACTTGCCATTAGCACGATAAAGTGATGAGTTCATTTCAATTTGAAAAGTTCGGTTTCTATTATCAATACCTATATTAAAAATTACAAGAATTTTTAAAAATATGTACCTAGAGATAGGAGGGGGCCTTTGTCCAACAGTGGACATCTATAGGCTGAAGAAGATGTAGAGATAGGATGTAATGATGTACCTTTTACCACGTACCGGCAAGCGCAGCATCGAGCACCCACCAACTAAGTGGTCGGATGACCTAAACAAAATCGCAGGGAAGCGCTGGATGCAGGCCTTGTGCAACCGTTCTTTATGGAAATCCTTGGGGGAGGCCTTTGTCCAGCAGTGGACTTCATATGGCTGGGATGTTTTTTTTTTTATAAATTATAAACTAGTTAATTAGTTGCTTAATTGCAATCGGGCCTAATGGTAAGCAGTGATGCAATAGTTGATGGTAAAGCGTGCTGGTTTATTAAGAGCCTATTCACTCTAGCTTTGAAGACACTTAAATCGTAGTCTGACTGAAACACCTCCGCGGGCAAATTGTTCCAGTCCCTCGACGTACGCGGAGAGGAGAAGAAGGCGAAACGCTTCGTCTGGATCGTAGTGTTGTCAACAACGTAAGGGTGGAAACTCGCCGTACGACGGGCCGTCCGATGGTGGAACGGAGATGGGGGAATTAAATCATGCAATTGCCTCAATGATGATGATGGTAGTGTACCCTTTCATTATCGTTTGATATAATCTTAGTATGCACCCTTTCTATTAGACGTTGTATAGGTTCTATATCAGTAAGTATATAACTATAATAACAAACCCGACTTTTACTAAAATTCTTGCAAATTAAATTTTAGCCTAATTTGAATAAATGAATTTTGATTTGATTTTGATGATTTACTGGATCAGTTATTAAATCATAGTAATGTTTAACTGGGGAAGTAAGGGCCAACGCCTACTACCGGCATGGCACGGCATGGCATATAAAACGAATCAAGTTATTTTGAATCTTATTTCAATGAGTATAGATATCGTTTTACTTTGTGTCGATACCATGATGCTGCGACGTCCCGCGAGATGCTATGACATGAAGCGGCGTGTGGTATGAAGTATCATGTATTTTTATTCCGCGGATCGCCGCAGCCATTGCATCACGCTACACGTATCACTTTGTATCGAGGAAAAATAATTTCTAAGCTAGTTGAAATAAGTTTTAAACTTGTGTAGCGGCAATTTTGGTTAATTTGGCGCAATCCGGTCATGCGTGGCATATCGCAACACAATCTGGCGCGCCATGTAATGCCATATCAGCAGTGGGCGCCAGCAATTAAATGCCATTCAACATTGGTGTCTTCGATCGATTATTGATAGGCGTATTAATTTTGAAGGTAAAACTTTACAGCTATGTAGATAACTGACCTTTGGGATGCCAAGAATACCACTGAACATACCTATATGGTAGTTCCATAGTATCTTTCTAAGTAAGCTTCCAGCGTACGGCATTTCCCCTAGCCTGACTGGCTGGGTAAAAGACTTCCTGACTGAACGGTCCCTCCGAGTTGTTGTCGACGGATGCTCTTCTGGGCCCATGTCAACTAATGCCGGTGTTCCTCAGGGGTCTGTTCTCTCTGCAACTCTGTTCCTGCTGCATATTAACGATCTGCTGGTGCCCGGTATCTATGGGTATGCAGATGACAGCACTGTTGTAGAGAGATACCTGCCGGATGCTCGGGCTAGTAGGGAATCAATCCGGTCCGAAAGAGAGGCTATGGTTGAGCGAACGAGTGTTGCACTGCAGGCAGTCTCCGAATGGGGCAATGCCAATCAATCTTGTAGCATTCAATGCCGCCAAAACAGAGGCGTGTCTTTTCACCGCCAAAAGGAGCCCGTTCACCTTGGCTCCTACTTTTCGAAATGTGTCCTTGGAGTGTTCCGACCACCTTCAGCTTTTGGGAGTTGAGATTTCCTCGAACCTTAACTTTGGGCGGTTCATTGAGTCCAAGGCCAAGGTGGCTGGTGGGCAAGGTGGTAAAACTACGCAACGGATTTTGATAGGGTTTTTTTAAATACATAGAGTCATTCAAGAGGAAGTTTTTATGTATATAATATGCATAATATATAAGGAACGCTGATAATTTCTGAGGTTTCTAACACATGTCGCAAAATTAACCCATTTTTTTGAGCTTACATTGCAAACGCTGGCTGAACCCTATGAGATAGATCAAAATTATATACCTATTGTAGACCTTAAAAGTGCCTACAAAAAAGTCTGCAACTTTATATGTCTACCTACTAGAGTTTCTTCATTATGACTACTTTTTATCTTTGAAAAGTTAATTAAAATGCCAGTCGAAATCAGAGCCCACTATTTATCCGTTATTATAATCCTTATCCAAATAAATTACGTCATATCAAAGGTAATTTTAGTAGCAGTAGATCTCTTTTTCAATTATTGGAATTGGTTGTTTCATGTAGGACATATCACGATTTATTCAAAACTAAACACCAAAAAAAAAAAAAAGACCCGCGTGCCGCTCGCGCCCTTGCCGGCTGCCTACCACTTGAGTGTTTCTCTGCCTAAACCACGGAGTGAGTGGGCCGGAGCAAGGGACCATTATTTCGCGTTCTTACTACCCCGATAGGCTTTCATTCTGTTTGAAGGTGGTGGAACTGGCTATCCATGGACAATAAGGTCGATGTCTCTTGCAGATTCAGATATTGGCTGATGAGCGGCACAGTAGACATTATTTTTATTGAATGGCCACCGTTTCTTGAGGAAGGCGTTGCTAGTTCATCATAAAAGTACGGATCAACGCTTTTTTACCAGGCGACATGTTCTCCTACGATTGAATTTTAATCTCAACCTTGTATACTCTTCCATTATAATCCTTACATGATCCTTCTAAGGCCATCATTTCTAACACACTTAATCCTCGACTATTAGAGGTTTAGAATATAATTTACAACTTTACACAAAGCGGCTAAGTTTCATCTAATAGGCACGTTAGCAACTTTAATAGCTCTTATAGTTCAAACACTGTGCGGCGCGGAATTTCGAAGAGGAATTAGCGATGATTTTGAAGTTGAATTAGCAATCTCTTTGAAGTGGAATTAACAGTTAGAGTGAAGCTTATACATATATTATGATTGTAGTCTTTTCCGAGACTTTAAGCTCGGATTGCTCAATAGCTCTCTCAACGCGAGTAAACTTCTTTTGTACTGTTTTGCAAGCGTTAGTCATGCAGATGATTCAGCCCTTCGAGTTTAAGAGACAAGATTTATTTTGTTGTTTGTACAAAATTAAAAAAGGTCACAAAACTCGCTGTTGTATTATGTTTACAAGTTATTAAAAAAATTCGCTCTTACTTTTCAAAAGTGTGAAACCTTAAACGCACAAAATACTACAGAAACAGTGAATAGTAAATTGAATATAAAGTGGTAAAGGCCGCGGCTTAAAAATTATAGGTCGCAGGTTCGAACCCCTCCAGGCGCTTTCATCATCATCATCATTTCAGCCGAAAGACGTCCACTGCTGGACATAGGCCTCCCCCAAGGTTCTCCACGACGACCGGTCCTGCGCCTCCCGCATCCAGCGGTTTCCCGCGACCTTCACCAGGTCGTCGGTCCACCTTGTCGGGGGCCTTCCCACTGCTCTCAAAACGGCAAAGAAAACATCGTGAGAAAAACGGCATGTCCTAGAACAAATCAAAGACATGCGACATTTACCATCCCGCAATGCCTGCGAGGTAGATTACCGAGAGGCTTGTGTTCCAGGAGTGGGTAACATTACAGGCTAATTATGTTATAAGTTATATATAAAATACTAATGTTTAAATTATACTGTATTAAATTCATTGAATTTCCTTTTAACAAGAGTGCCTTTACACTCTCTCCTATTAAAAATGCTTTGCTCTGCCCGACAGGGTCCATAATTGATTCGAAATTTCAACATACCTATCAATTACGTATGTACACTACAATAAATTATAGAGGGTCCATCTTTATTATTCACCGGTCATATTGTACTTTGTAAAAGTGAATTTTCATAAGTCTTCACTACATAGTATAAAACCAGAGATGCGATTTATTTGAAATACTTCTATTTAAAATGCAAATACAAAATGCAAAATAGCTATTTTGTATTTAAATGCTTTTTAGTAAAAAGCATTTTGTATTTTATTTGAAATACCTTTCGAGATATATTTTGTATTTTTAATATTCATTTCAAAATGCAAAATACTTTGTGATAAAGTTTAGCCAATATTACGAGTAAAAGAAAATGAAATTTATGAGCGAATGACGTCTGTATTGCCATTATTCCATATTTTTACTTCTTCTCGTTCTTCTTTACGATCAAGTATTGAATACTACTTCAACTCTTGATCAATGGCCCCTGTGGAATAGTTACCACAATTTTGCCAATAACACGTGTAACGAATTAAAGAAATTTTTTGAAAATTTGAAATCACAATAATGGCGGATATCGCCAATGACAGTTGAAAAAAAAAAACATATTTTACTTCTTTGGTCAGGTTTTTTGGCGGGAAAGTCAAGCAGAGTGTCACGCTCATTTTTCATTGGACTTTTAAAATTATTTATAGTGTTGTTTACTAAATAAAAGCGCGTGATTTATGTAGTAAAAAGTGCATTCAGTGAATAATTTATAAAGAACATTGAAATATTGCAGCATAGTGGCCACATCATGACTTTACCCCAAACCCCTCCTATAGTGGGATTTTTAATTCGAGTCAGAAAAATGACAAGGGCAAGTGTCACTGTTATGAATAAGGGTGACCCGCTACAATAGTGATGTTCGGCAATCAATAGACTTAGACATTTCTTCTTCTTCAGCCTATAGATGTCCACTGCTGAACAAAGGCCTCCCCCAAGGCTTTCCACGATGACCGGTCTTGTGCTCCCCGCATCCATCGGCTTCCCGCGACCTTCACCAGGTCATCGGTCCACCTTATTGTTAGACATTTCATCATCAACCTTTTATCGTCCCACTGCTGGGCACAGGTCTCCTCTCATACAGAGAAGGATTGAGCATAATCACCACGCTTGCTCAATGCGGGTTGGTGATTTCAGACTTAAAGTCCAGGTTTCCTCAAGATGTTTTCCTTCACCTTCAGTCATTGGTGTCCAATATATACTTAGAAAGTACATATAACTTTAGAAAAGTTACATTGGTACTTGCCTGACCTGGAATCGAACCCGCGCACTCATACTTGAGAGGCTGGTGTTTTAACCACTAGGCCACCACGACATTTTTACATTTAGTCTTGCATTATTTCATTAGGTATCAAAGCGGTTTTTTATTGTAAATATGTAATACATACCGTATTTAACAATATGATTTTAGAAATATGGGCCTTACCAGCATATTAAACTCACTACAACATTATCACAAGAGCTAGGGAAAAAATGTTTAAAGAGATTCAGAGCAATTAAGAAATAATACAAATCATTTTATACGTTTTTATTCGTTACTTTTTTATTGATTACCACTCGAATCAGAATCAGTTACATTTATAAATTATGAATCCGCACATTCATCCATGATGTGGTCGAGTTGACACATTTCATCTTCAATTTTTATGGCATGATTGATGCACTTCTCCAATTTTCCGGTGTCAAGTTTTGTTTTTCCTGGCGACATACTCCTTTGGTTGAGCCCAAACTAAGGTCCGTATTACAGAACGTCACTCAAAACTCAAGCTTTACTTAAGTCTCGATTCAAGCCACTTGATTGGTTAAAACTAGTTTTAAGTAATGTTTAAGCAGAGATCAAGACTTGAGTTTCCTTTTGGAATACGCACCTAACTCTATTAGGTTGAGCTCACAGTGATAGGGGGGCAGACGCAGGATTGTGGCACCGCGATTCAGCGGCCAATTCTTCCACAACATAGCGTTCGTAATTAGTTTTTGTTACAATAAACAGTTTTAATCTACCTACTGAAATTATTTATTTTATCATTATTTCAAATATAAACTGACTTTTGTTCCACCCTGTATTTTTATTTATATACATATACGCAATTTGAATTATAAAGTGCAATCTAGACTAAGTTTTAAGTGTAAAATCTCGATTTACCACATTTATTTGGGACAAAAAACCTGCAACACTGGAGTTGTCATTTATCTGACTCGAATTAAAAATCATAATGTAGTCGGCTCACGCGGGAAACGAAAGGAGGTAGGTTAGTTAAGTCAGGATAAGAAGATATATAAAGGAAAAAATAGAAAAGGATAAACTTCCTCAAGTCCAGACTGTATGGCGTACCATGCCTTTGCCTTTTCCGTTTAGAAGTACGGAAAGAAGTGAACCAAAAAAAAAAACAACCAAAACGACGAACATTCATTATATCTATAGATAAGAAACTATTTTATTTTGAAAAAAGTATTTTGAAAATACCTATTTTGCATTTAGCATTTCAAATACAAAACGCAAAACTATTTGGTATTTTGCATTTGAAATAGTAAATCTGAAAATTATTTTGCATTTTGTATTTAAATGCTTTTTTAAAACCATTTTGTACATCTCTGTATAAAACAAAGTTGCTTTCTCTTTCCCTATGTCCCTATGTATGTATGATCAAATCTTTAAAATTCCGTGACAGATTTTGATGCGGTTATTTTAATAGACTATAGAGTGATTAGAGAGGAAGGTTTATATGTATAATAACATCCATTAAATTGTGGAGAAATACTATTATTTTTTAAGTTTCTAATGTGATATCGTACCTAAATAATTTCATTTTTCCACGTTTGCAGTGAAACGCAGGCTCAACCCTATGAGATTTATTAAAATAATGTACTAAATATTGTACACATTGAAATGTCTACAAAATAGCCCGCGATGGTATATATCTATTCTCTTATGGATATCCCACAGTAACATTTTTTGTCATTTACTTTTTACGACAAACAATATCTAATTCCACAGAAATCGCCTTGTTATTACGATTTCTGTGAATACAGCATTTATCCAATTTAATACATTATTGATTTAATATATGCAGATCTATTTCGCCCTTTACAGCATGTGATTTTAATGAATGTTTTCGGAGATATTACAGATTTAAAAATTGCTCGGCGTCACGTTTGCGGCGGCCCGCTATATTTTTATTCAATACAACGTTCACAGTTTTTCTGTGGTGTATTTAGTATCAGCATTACCCGCGCGAATCCGGGGTGGGTCGCTAGTATTATAATAATGTAGCTCCAGTGAACACGATCCCGACTGTGAAGGGGTGTGTTAACTGGCACTAACTAATGAGTACAGGTTGGCCTATTTGTCGGAGCACATGGAGATTACAGACATCTGAGTGTTCTTAATACTGAGCGCAGCATGCTTCGGATCGTGTTCATGTTTTGTTATTTACCACATAATTGTGATAAATAACAAAACATGAACATGAACATGTTTCCTCATTTACTAATGTAAATGAGGAAACATTTGCGGGTTAGGTAAAAAAGAAACCGTGGCCCTGGTGCACAGGCAGAAAGTGAAGGAACACGGGTGGGTTTTAGTCAGTAACAGTCTGACACGCCATTCCGCTCCACCCAAAGCGGGAGAGGTCATTTGATGATTTCCCAAACAAAAAAAAAAAAACGAAAAAAGAATGTGTCGTGGTACTAGGTTTTATTTAATTTTTTTAAATGTTATAAACTTATGCTGGATTGCGAACCCACCTGATGGTAAGCAGTGATACAATCAAAGCTGACTCTGCCTAACAGATGACTCGGAGTGATAGATTAGTTGATGGATGGAGGCGTTGTAACTGATGTAGGCAAGTATGATAAATGTTTATTTTATCTACGCTTATTGTCAAATTTTCAAAACATGGCAGATCTCAATTATTTTTATATAAAAATTTAGAGGAACAGTATACCTTTAATACATTTTTTTTTTTTGGCTAAAACTTATCACGTTTGTCTAATCTGCCGTCATAAGGAAAAAAGACATTTTTTTTTCAAATTGAGTTAAATGCATATTCTAAATCAGCAAAAAAATGGCATCATCATCATCGTCACCTTTTATTGTCCCACTGCTGGGCACAGGTCTCCTCTCATACAGAGAAGGATTGAGCGTAATCACCACGCTTGCTCAATGCGGGTTGGCGATTTCAGACTTTTAAAGTCCAGGTTTCCTCAAGATGTTTTCCTTCACCTTCAGTCATTGGTGTCCAAGATATACTTAGAAAGTACATATAACTTTAGAAAAGTTACATTGGTACTTGCCTGACCTGGAATCGAACCCGCGCACTCATACTTGAGAGGCTGGTGTTTTAACCACTAGGCCACCACGACTATGAAAAAAAATGCAAATGCAAATGTATGAAAAAATGGCATACACCAATATTATTATATTTCGCATAAAAAAAATGTTAGATGCGTCTAAAAATTGATTATTTTCCGGGATTTTAAAATATGATATTTTTTTTATTAATTAAGTTTTAGAAAAAGTCATAAGATAGAGAGACACGTATAATCAAGGTGTAAAATTATAGAAAAAACAAAAATTGCTCTAAAAGCGTTATCCACGAAGAAATTAGCAGAATACGTTTGTATAGAGAAATCGTCACTAGAGTCCCCTCTTAAGGCGGAGATGCCTTACGACGTCTCTGCTAAAATAAATGTTCTAAGACACACAAGAACCGAAAAGAAAAAAACAAAACTTTTAAGAGTGAATGCTTTATTACTGTGCAAAGCCAATTAAAGAAAAGCACATTTTTGGAAAGAGACTACCACTTCGTCTAGTTATGACTCAGGCTTAGCCGTATAATTTGCCGCCAAGGCCTCCAAGGCCTCCAACGAGTCCGTAGCCACCAACGCCATAAGCGCTTCCGAGTCCAACACCGCCAAGTCCACCAAGTCCGTAGCCGAGACTTATGGGCGCGGGTACGCTGACAGTGCGGACGATGGGGGCAGTAATGAGGGGAGCAGTCCTGATGATAGGGATTGGAGCAGCCTTGATGACATTCGCTGTGGATATCGCCGCAGGAGCCAGGATAGCGCCGCTGTATCCTAGGTCTGGAAAATTTTAGGATTTAAATCTGTTAGTATTTCTTCGGCTTTGAGGGGTTTTGGGGCGCAAGTTATAACAGCTGCCCGAATGAAATACCAGGTTAAGCTATGCTTGCCGAGGTTGGATAATGGATGGGTGACCATCTTTACATACCAAGACTCTTTGTGCCTCGAAAATCACATTAAACGGTTAGTCCTTTCTTTCAATATACAACTTTATTTTTTGTTTATTGGAAACCTGAATATAGTTTCTTCAGAATAAGCAACTGAATCGATTCCAATCATTTTTACACCATGTAATTTTTTTTCCCAAACACATTTATAAATTATTGCACTGTGGTTACCGAGCGCGCACGGTAGATCATAGTACACCGCGTTCGCGCAACAGCTGACGCCAGAGGTCAACGCACTGGTCTCCCGCCCGAGCGGAGCGTGGTCCATATTTTTGTTGGGACAGCCAAGTAGGATAACAAGCTCATATCTTTGTGGTTTATCATGATATCTTTTTGAATTATTATACATAGATTCTTTACTTAAATATACTGGACACGTTGTTTCGGGTTTCGTATAATCAAAAAAAATGTTGATAAGTCGTTACGATCATCAGAAGTCTACAACCAGTCAGGGCTATCGTCTGACCCAGTACCTGGGTTATGGAGGTAAGACAAGCAGTCGCCCTGTGTAAATTCAGCAGTTTGCGGTTGGACTGGAAATTGACGTCAAATAAATTTGGGAAGTGGCTAGATTGATTGATAGATTTTTTTTATGTATGCTGTTCTAACTTCACACAAATGGTGGGTCCATTTGAGTGAGGTTAGGCCATCCTAACCGTTGAAATACACGGTACTAGATGATATGCTTAGTAAAATCTATACTAATATATAAAGCTGAAGAGTTTGTTTGTTTGTTTGTGCGCGCAAATCTCAGGAACTACTGGTCCGATTTAAAAAATTCTTTTTGCGTTGGATAGCCTATTAATCCAGGAAGGCTTCAGGCTATATAACATCCCGCTATGCCCAATAGGAGCAGAGCAGTAACAAAAAATGTTGCGAAAACGGGAGCTAACGCAGCCGTAGGTACACATAGCCAATAGGAGCTGAGCATGACTAATTCCACGCGAACGAAGTAGCTGGCGGCCGCTAGTCAACCTTAAAATTAAGGCCCGCTCCGTTGATGATGTTTACATCAAGAAGAAACACATATTACGGCTAAGGTTTTGTAAAGAGCACAAAAATTCTTTTATTTTCTTTTTTAAAAAACGTTGCCCAACCCAAGACTAGGAATTTCTCCTGTATCGTGGGTGCGTTTACAAACATACAACATTCACACTTGGTCCACAGATAAACAACCAGACTCAGAACAACTACTTGTAGGTTATACAACGTGTAACATAAAGGGTATATACATAACAAAGGCATGGCATCTTTACATGATATCAAACGATATTGGAAGGGTTTTTTAATCCTATCTCTTTATGTTAGGAAGTTATGAGGAAAAACACCGCTTGTGATAGGCTACTATCATACTAGTCGCACAGAGATATTGAAGACATTTAACGGATTTTGGCAAGTAATGTGACGGGTAACAAGTAGTTATTAACGCATGTAGTGTGCTGCCACGTTTGTTATGATTTGATTTTAAGAAACACACGAAACCGAAAATTTGGTACCAATTTTTTGAGTATTTTATTTTGAGTTGAAACCCTTCCGATATCGTTTGATATCATCTAAAGATGCCATGCCCTTGGTATGTATATACCCTTTTTGTTACACGTTGTATAAATATTTGTTCTGTTTTGGAATCGATCCCGCGACATGCATGGCAACACCAAAAATATGTCGGGGTACGTAGCGAGGTGTCGGTGTTTTTGAGGAGAAACAAATGTTTATGTTGAACACAAATTATGTGGTGTTCCTCTCCTGGCTGCCATTCTCTTAAGTGCAGCTAAGGATGCTGTACTAGTAGGGTCAGGCACCAATTCTAGATGAACTGCTTCCGTGACCATGCATATGAATACAGCTACGTAACCTTTCAATGTTCTCACTCCTCTCCCCTTGTTTGTTTTGATGTTCACAAAACCTGCGTAGTCCACCACCGTATGGTAGAATGGAGGGGCGGAATTGGTTCTAGTCGCGGGAAGATCACCCATCAATTGATATTGCTTCCTTGCTTACTTCCGGCAAGTTACACAATTTCTTAACTGTTTCTTAGTCTCACTGTATCCGCTTGTTATCCAGTATTGTCGTCGAAGAGCGGCTAACGTCATTCGTGAACATCCATGGAATGTTAACTGATGAGCTTCTTCTATGATTACTCATCAATCGCCAATCGACTTTTTACCACACGGGGGTGGACTACACAGATTTTGTGAACATCAAAACACATACATTTAACCACTTCTCCATTCGTCCTATCAAAAATGAAACAGTTGAAGTTGTCTTACTGATTCCACTGCCGTATAAGCCGCCAATGCCGCCGGGAGCGGGGTTGGCATGAGCGACGGCCAGAAGGCAAGCCAGCTGTAATTAAAGGATTCATTTATAAACGATGATCAAAGTAACGTTTAAACATAAACAACGCAAGGGTTAAGTTACTTCACTAAACGACCATTAGCCAAGAATCAAGTAGGTAGGCCATAGCATCGGCTGCCGGCAGAAGTTACCACCCATCAGACAAAGTCTTGCCGCCAAGCGATTGGTCGTGTTCCGGCATAATGTCTGGTGAAGCCGTACGGAGGACGGGTCTGAGCAGTTGTGTTGCGTTGTGTGGCGGGTATGATGCGCCAGATGTTGTTGTGTCGGGAGTTTGGTCGTGGAGAGTCTCCAGATCAATCTCCCTCCAGCGCAGCATCGTTTGGTCGTGTTGGTCTTGGGTTTAACATTGCATCACCTCGCTCAACTGCCGTCATCCTTCCTATTCCTAAGTTTTTTAAATGAATAGGCTTAATAAACTAGTGCGCTTTACCATCAACGATTGCATCACTGCTTACCATCAGGCGGGATACAGACACGCACTAGTTTATAATTAATAAAAAAAAAACTTACAAAAATGTTTAGCAAACAATAATTTTCCTAACAATGGACGAGCGCATAATTTTCCACTTAAACTCGTTTAGCGTTATAAAATACCGAACTATTAACTAAAATGTAAGTTTTTAGTCCACTTTTGATTCGGTTCATCAAACACTAATCAAACTGGACTTAGATCATCATACTTCGGGTTTATTACGACTAGTTATCGACTTGTTGTTGTGTATTCACGGGCTTCTCAATTTGTTATTGAGGTTAGGATGTTGCACCCAAGGGTCATCAAATGATGATATTTGTTAAAGTTTTGGTCAACTGCAAAATTGGTCAGTTTTTTTTTTAATTATTATAAACTAGTGCTTGACTGCAATCCCGCTTGATGGTAAACAGTGATGCAATCGTTGATGGTAAAACGCACTAGTTCACTAAGCCTATTCACTTAAAAAACTTAGGAATAGGAAGGAAGACTTCAGTTGAGCGAGGTGATGCAATGTTAAACCCAACAACACGACCAACGATGCTGCGCCAGAGGGAGATTGATCTGGAGGCTCGCCACGACCAAACTTCCGACAAAACAACATTTGGCGCATCGTACCCGGCACACATCGCAACACAACTACTCAGACCTGTCCTCCGTACGGCTTCACCAGACATCATGCCGAAGGTGGTGGTCAGTGGTCCCAAAGATATGCGTTGTCCACAAAAAATAAGTCACTTAAAGTAGCGTGATCAATATATACTGTCTCCACTACTGGGAAACAGTCCGCCTCTATGATTCACTTCGCGGGGCCCTTACGGGTAAGTGGCGGTCATATATCTTCGATTTTTTGGTTCCAGTATATGCGGTCTTCATCACGATGGAGTTCTTCACCGTTTGAAAGCATTGGTGACAAAAGAAGATGTTTCAGAAATGTATGGAGCCTGGGCCAGCACATTGTACATTTAATGCTGGGTATAGTTACGCTGTAGTTAATGTTAATTTCCTATATTTTGGCTTAGTTTTTATACAGATTCAATTTAACTCGGCCAAGGAGTGCAACACAACTACTAATAAATATGGTGGTCAGCAATAAGCGAAATAAGATTTTGACAGTGACATTTGATTGACGTGTCAGCCTTAGATACAAGGCTATCGTATCTTTAGTATCTACCATATGACTGCGACAAAAACAAAACATGATTTCCGAACATATGGCCCATTAAATAAACACAATCAACTCAAATCAACACTCGACACGAACACAACGGGAAAATAGAACTGTCAAAGTCGCCAATCAAACGTCATAACCAGTGTCGTGGCTACCTTAATAAAGGGTTATCTCACTAAAAACGTTTCAAATAATTAATTGCAAATATACTTGTATTTTTATTCAAATTAATTTAATAGTATTTTTATGAAAATCTTTTATTTTTTTCCTTTTTATTTATATAGCGTACATAGTGGTGGTTCAAAATGAAACATCTCCTTTAGTACACAAAGCAAAGCAGCTGCTTGAATTAGTAGTCCCTCGACATCACTACGACACTATTGTCCAGTCATGTCACTCATTTAAGGTGAATGTGCAGTTATGGTCCGTGAAATTCAAATTAAGTTTTTGGCTTAATTTAGTTCAGGTTAAACAAAATTTTGATTCGCGACTATAACAGGTACGTGTTTGTTTACAGAATAAGAATACTACATCTTTATAAGTTAGATTTGTGTCTTGAAAACAAATCGGAGACTACATTTGTTTTTATGGTACAAATCTAACTTCGTGTAAACATTTATAGTAGAAACTATAAACTATAATATTGCATTTTCGCTATAAGATATTATATCTTTTTAGAAAATAAATGTTTATAACCGTAATAAAAAAATATTAAGATACATCCTGACACTGACTTGAAAGTTGTAAACAACGAAAGAAAAATTGAATGTCGCGGACTATAACTGCACATTCACATTAAGATATACAAATCTACTTACAGCTATGTAGGTGTTCATCGTGGTTGGTTACCTCAGACGAAGTGTAACTGTTTATGCAGTAGGGCAGCGTTTTATACTAGTGATCGGGTATCCGTTGGCCACTGAAATACAGCCGGATGCCGCTTGTCTTGGCACGCACTCATTGCGTTTCATCAGACATTAGCATCGGGCATCCTTGCTTGATTGGGGACGATGAATTCATTATCCTTTATCCTTATTGAAAGGGTTTTCGATTGTTCGTTGGGTCTACGGTTTTTTGTGCTTCCTACAAATAGTCAGGGGGAAAGTTTTTTTTTTCTTACTCCTCCGCTATTCTTTTCTGATTAATTTCGTTGCGGGACCCAAGACAGTTGAAACGTTTCTCCGGGACTCGTCGAGCTTCATTGCTCGGCGTTTTTCTGGCGGTCTCCACTGTTGATTCTGGCTTTCAGGAGTTGCAGTGGGTTGGGAAATTTTACCTGATTCTCGTTATTTTAAGAAAGTTGACAGCCTGTACTCACAGTCTATCATAAATCTCTATAATTTGTATACATTAATGTCAAGGTTGATTGTTGCAGAGGAGAGATTGCGACAAAATCTGGCCTTCAAGTTTTTGTGATTGTATTCTTAGGAATGATCCTAATGACTATGATGCTATGTTGCTACTGTC
Organism: Sesamia nonagrioides; assembly: GCA_017933935.1. Lineage (NCBI taxonomy): Eukaryota > Metazoa > Arthropoda > Insecta > Lepidoptera > Noctuidae > Sesamia > Sesamia nonagrioides. Next base: position 775,096 of record JADWQK010002392.1, on the reverse strand, counting down.
GAGTCTAAATGGAGTTAGCTAAATACCAATTTTCACAAGCAAAACGTGAAAAGAATCAACAGACTAAAAAAAAGCTCTATATAGTGAAAAATAACTATCGTCGGTGGCAAAAAACCAACTGTAAACTACCAGGACAGCATGTATCGTAGGCGGCATTACATACACAAACGACCTGCACTGAGCCATCACCCGAACTCAACAAATACCTGGGGGCCATACAAATATTTGTGTTGGTACTGGAAGTGAAGCACTCGGCACAAAGGACGACAGATTCTCGATCTCTACTTAAAGGTGAAGTAGGTAGTTACATAGTACTTCGTGTGAGAATTTTTCCTGGGAATTTTCTTGTTTCCCTAATGTTTAACCAACGAAGCAACATTACCGTTATCTTTGGAGTGGAGTTTTTTGCCTGTTCTTTTTTATAATAACCAAATTAAATTAAACGCTATGGAATCGACATTCTAAACTAAAGACATTGTAATTAGTTTATTTGAAATAAATGTATCCAGTCTGAGTACAATATAAAGTTTCAGACATGACAATATTATAATGTAAAAAAAACTCGTTTTCCACAGATTTTTGTAGTTGGTTTAGGTATTTAGGCATTAGGCATAAGGACAGAACAGGGATCCTGTTGAAAACCTCATCCTTTTTAATGAAAATATTATCCTGCTAGATAACCATGTTTGGTTCATCGATATTATTCATTCCCAGTGTAAAGCCACTGCTGGACAAAAGTTTCACCTCATCTTTACAAGCATAATCCTTGCGATATTTATTTATTTATTAAGCATGGAGGACTTACAGCTAAACAAATCAGTTAAGAAACAGTAAGTTGGACTGACAGCCAATAACAAGTCCTCACTTATAAATTACAGATTATTAAAAACATCTTATGGACACTAGATAAGTGGGTACGGGTATAACAAAAAACTAATAATTGATTAAATGAAAAAGTTACGGCGGTTGGATATACGCCAATCATTCTACCACGCCTTTCTGCGTTCGACAACGTCATTCATCTTCGAATCACCATCATCTACCGAGCCTTTTCTCAACTATGCGTGCTTCTATTCTAACCAAATTGAGCAGAATATTAGTATTTTATATAAAAGAACTGCTTATCTATCCTTCACAAGCAGTTACTGGGTGGACCCTTAGACTGGTTATCACAATTTTGGGCTTGATGACTTTCTGACTACTTCATCATCATCTCAGCATTAATCCCAGTCGGATCCGAAGCTTTTTCGGCTTTAGAGTCTAGGGTCCGCTTTTACTATGTGTTACGGAGAAATGAGGAGAATGTCGTGAGAAGAGTTTTAATTATGAATGTTGATGGCTATAAGAGTAGGGGAAGACCAAAGAAACGATGGATGGAATGTCTGAAGGATGATATGGCTAAGAAGGGGGTGACTGCCGAGATGGCTTCTAATAGGGATGTATGGAAGAAAAAGACATGTTGCGCCGACCCCATATAAATTGGGATAAGGGCAGGAGAATGATGGTCCTCTTTTACCAGGCTAACTGCTCATTTTGGCTAAACTCCGCCATTTTCCGTGAAGCGACTGCCGTCTGACCTCCACAACCCGAAGGCGACATCGAAGCATTGCAGTTAGACCAATTGTTGGACTTTTGAGGGCCCTAACAACCCGTCACGACTGCCATTAGATATTCGTATGGCAACCGGGACCAACGGCTTAACGTGCTTTCCGAGGCACGACCAGACCAGTGCAAATATTCATATTCATGCATACAAATATTTAGAGTGCGCGGGGATCGAACCCGCGCCTCCTTGCGCAGCGGCCGCGTTCGCTACTGCTACGCCACGGAGACTTTCTGACTACTCTTAAGGACTATTAAAGATCCTCGAATTACGGTCATCACGGGCCACTGCTCGCTGAATAAGTATTTCCACACAATAGGCATAACGGATAGCACTCTGTGCAGAGCCTGCATACAAGCTAATGAGACAGGTGTGCATATACTCTTCAAATGTACATGTGTCACTCAAATTAGAAGTAAAACCATAGGGGCACCAAGCTCTTACACAGATGTTCTCAACAAGCCAGGAGACTTAATGGGCTTCTGGAGGTAGGTGGGCTGGTGGAAATAACTGCCAACGTCCTCCATGGCCCACGCACAATGGTCTACTGGAGGGACTGAGTGGGGAAACCAAACCCCTAACGTAGAATATAGAACATAGATCCTCGATTTATAGTCCACCAGGGACCAACGGCTTATCGTGCTTTCTGGAGGGGTCTAACTGCTTGCTAATCCTCTTAGCTATGTCGCTGAAGTTCTGCTGCAAGCTGAAGTGGCAATGGGCTGATCACATATGCTGCAGGACCGAAAGATCGCATCTCGGCAAGCGTAGCGTAGGACGCACTTGAGCGAGATGGAGCGACGACATTAAAAAAGTGGCTGGTAATGACTGGCGGAGAACTGCTCAGGATCGAGCCTGTTAGCATGACATGTAAGAGGCCTATGACCAGCAGTGGACGAGTAGAGGCTGATGATGATGATGCTGACCCTAACTGCGGCAAGCATAGCTTTACCTGATCGATTAACCTGTGCAGTTATTATCATCCAGCCATGAGCCCCTTTACGGTCGGTCATCTTTGATTCTTCTTGTTTAATGGGTGCTAATTGCAGTAAGCATTAAAAATCTGCATGGCGGTTTAATATCCGGAATTCATGTAATTTCCTCTATATCTAAGTAACAGTTTTCTGGCTGGTTGCCAGGGCGGGCTATCCAGAAAGCGGTCGGATGTCTCTTAACGAGTTTCTGCGCCTGATAATCAAAGATTTTGGTTACTAGTCGGGAAATAATTCCTCCTCTCAATGAGAGGGATTGGGCCGTAATTTACCGCGCGGGTCCATCCATGCGGGTTGGCAGATATCACATGTCTTCGAAGTATTGCCTTGATGACATGCCGAATTAGTCACGATGTTTTCCCTCACCGTTTTGAGAGCAATTCTGATGAAATAGTTTACCCAAATTAAAGCACCTGATGGGGTTTCAAATCTACAACTTGTACGTCGCGGCCCTAGGCTATCGCTGTTCTCCAAGTTAATTACAAATATAATCTAGCAACAGCTGTTGACATAAATCTAGAATTTAATCTAACCATATTGATTAACCTATTTATTTTAGAAGGTTCACTGTTCAATTTTCAAGTCCTCCGATAACCTGTCAATAGTGTTCAGTCGACAAAGTTATTTAGCGTAAGCATATATTATAATCAGCCTATATAATATCCCAACAGGGAGGGATTGGAGAGTGAGCTGTAATCTATCACGCAGACTCCAGCGGGTTGGTAAATGTTATATGATTTTGAGTTTAAGCGAGCAACGTGCTAGAATATATGTATGTTGGCAATGGAACGCACTATTCTAAGTGTCGAATTAACAGACCATATTATGCATCAAGTTAGACAGCCTCCGAGGCGTAGCGATAGCGTACGCGGCCGCTGCGCAAGGAGGCGCGGTTTCGATCTTCGCGTAGTGCTAATATTTATATGCATGAATATGAATAATTGCACTGGTCTGGTCGTGCCTCGGAAAGCACGTTAAGCCGTAGGTCCCGGTTGTCATACGAACATCTAATGGCTATCGTTACGGGTTGCTGGAGCCCTCTTAAGTCCAACAATTGGTCTCACTGCAATGCTTCGATATCGCCTTCGGGTTGTGGAGGTCAGACGGCAGTCGCTTCACGGAAAATATTGAAGTTTAGCCAAAATCAGCAGTTAGACTGGTAAAGCGTACACCAGACTCCAAAAGCTGAAAAAGCTTCGGATGCGACTGGGATTAATGCTGAGATGATGATGATTGTGCTTCAAGTTGAAGCGAGACTGCCCTAGCCACGCCTTCATTATGCAAAATAAGCCATGAGTCAAAACATGGAGCTCTGACACAGTCAGAAGGCGTCACAATAGACACCAAGATGGAGGGACTTGCTGGACAAAACACACGACCACTGGTCCAGTTCAGACCTGAATTGAAAGAGATAGAAGTAATGGACCTGTACTCAGCAAGGAACATGCAGGATCACTGTAGCAGAAATATATGTGTAGCCGGTAGAGTTGCTAAGATTACTCAGGATCCGTTGAATTCAAAATATGATCTCCTTTAACTAACGATAATGGTAATGAGAGACTTTGAAAAAGAGGTTTTCGATAACCATACAGCACCTAATTCCATAGCAGATCTGTAATCATAGTCAGTAGTAGTAGTAGTAGTAGTAGTCTGTAGTCATAGTAGAATTAACTAGACCATTATTAGACAGAAAAGTGTGACATAAAAGCGTGTTTAGATCACACGAGTTAAAAAATAGCATTCTGCACGTGTGACTTATGAGGTCTACTGATGCATAACGTGAAATTAGCTAATCGTAATGTAATAAAATGCTATTAAAGGAAACTCATTATATATTGCTAGTCGTTTTCAAGCAAACGAATTTTCTAAACTGAATCAAACCTAAACACTGTGTAATACGAGACACTGGCTGCAGCAATTGGGATCATTGTGAAGCATATTGCTCATCCATTGAGCCATATGTTGGATAAATGTGTCTGCTCAACAACCTAAATAACGTAATGAATGTGGTTAAACTGTAACAATGAAACCCATTGCTACTGATAGTGTCTAACGTAATTACCCGGCAGGTTTTAATATAGATTTATGACCGATAAGTGGCAATAGTCTTTAGAAACGAATTAAATCATAATTCACTAAATATCGTTTTCAACCTCTGCAAACATTATAAAGAAGAAACACACGAACTGTTTAAATTAATCATGTTAATTCAGAAGCAGAACAAAAGATGGCGTGCGCAAATAACATTAAAATTATTTGCATATCGTATTACATACTGATTTAACTTAATTTTATTATTTCCTTAAACAATTTAAAATCAGCTTTAAGTGTAGCTAATTTAACGCGTTCCTCACATATTTGTTCAAACCACAATTATAACATAATCGCGTTCGGTTGAAGGCTGCGAGCCAATAAATCACGCAATTTTCTGTTCACACTTCGTGCATATTTTTTTAGTTAACTTCATGTCAGTGTCGTCATGAATCGAGGCTGTAAAGTCTGGGAAATTAGACAAAAAATAAATAAGACAAAATTGGAATTTGACATTTGTAAATATTATTTGTAATCAGATTACAAAATAACGACGATTAAATAATAATGTAACTAAAAAGTTATGCCGGAATAATCCTAGCTTATTTTTAATGTTAAAAAAGAAACTTGTCATAATGTAGTGAAATTAGAAAGTATTTTTGTCAGATTGAGATGGTGCCCGTGTGTAAAAAGCCCGAAGTTTGTTTGCAATGCCCGTAGGTGAATATCAAGTCGTGGTGGCCTAGTCCTCTCAACTATGAGTGCGCGGGTTCGATTCCAGGTCAGGCAAGTAGGTACCAATCTAACTTTTCTAAAGTTATATGTACTTTCTAAGTATATCTTGGACACCAGTGACTGAAGGTGAAGGAAAACATCTTGAGGAAACCTGAACTTTAAGTCAGAAATCGCCAATCCACATTGAGCAAGCGTGGTGATTACGCTCAATCCTTCTTTGTACGAGAGGAGTCCTGTGCCCAGCAGTGGGACGATAAAAAGGTTGATGATGAAAGTAGAGCTTGAAAAATTAAATTCAGAGACCGGGTATGCGTCTCATTAGCCAAGAATTAACAGATTTTATCATTCACCCATTCAATTAATAGACTAATAATTGGAGACCCCTATGGAATATTGAGATTATAATAAATTGCTCCTAGTAAGTCTCTTATCTCGTGTCGACAGGCTAAATGAACATAGCCCATGCCGACGAGAAAATATTAGCTAGTATACAAGATTAATAACTTGTACTGTCAGTTCAAGACGTGTCGGTCGAGTGTACTTAAGTCTTAACACAACTACTAACACATACATAGTTAAGCAATCGCTCTCACTGTCGCACGACTGAGAACTTACAAGTGCATGATAGAGACGGCAACAAGTAGAAGACAAAGGACGACTTAAGTAAATTGTATTGACCTCTGAAAAATCTGTGACTGCTACATAACACATGTGCATTATGAAGGGCACATATAGCGGTAATTTCTTACATAGAAAACCAAGTTCATAACCAGTGATTGGAATAGGTGGAGTGATTTTTGGTACTTGTATCATAAATATTCACAGAAAGAATAACGTGGATAAGCCATTTTCCCGGAATGTAATTCCGGATCAAAGTAAATATTGTTAATGTTGGTAGTGACATTCATCATCATCATCACCAGCCTCTACTCGTCCACTGTTGGACATAGGCCTTTTCCATGGCACGTCGACAAGCTCGATTCTGAGCAGTTCTCAGTAGTGACATTATTACTACTCAATTCATTTAAAGGAAGGTAACAAAACTAAACTAATTTATTATTTACTTGTTGAAAAATAAAAACAATCAAACTCCGATCGTAGCATTAATATATTTCAATATTTTATTTTTAGCCTCTAATGAAGGGTATAGCCGAATCAAACGGTTTTACGACTTAATATAATTTATACATACATATTTTTTTTTATAATCAACCAATTCCGTAAATCCGGAGGAATGTCCATATTAAAATATTCGTTTCCGATCAATGACCCCAATTTACTCTACCTATTCCGATCACTGTTCATAACATTACATAACCATTTCTAACAACACATATTTGCCAATCGGCATTATCATTCATATAACAGTGTTGATTAGGTTAGTTTTCATATGGCCGACAACTTTGCTGCAATCTGTACCAACGGATTTGTAATATATAAAAACTGTGTATGTAATTGACACTTGAAATATTAACCGGCACTATGGACGCAGTGTAAAAACACGTACTGTTGGAAAACGCGTACATTGGCCTGCGAAGCATGAAAGTTATTCTAAGTTCACGAAATATTTAGTATGCTACTGAACTAACTATAATTGGACAATTATAAAACAATTGGTTTTCATATTGACGTTTGAATTATTTAATAAATTACATAAGGAAAGCCTTAATGATCACAGTTTTGCACATAGATGGCTTATAATTTAAGTTAGCATATATGATAGTTTTTTCCGGATCATCATCATCATCAATCTTTTTATCGTCCCACTGCTGGGCACAGGTCTCCTCTCATACAGAGAAGGATTGAGCGTAATCACCACGCTTGCTCAATCATCATCATCATCATCAGCCCCTACTCGTCCACTGCTGGACATAGGCCTCCTTCATAGCACGCCAACAAGCTCGATCCTGAGCAGTTCTCCGCCAGCCACTACCAGCCACCTTTTTGATGCCGTCGCTCCATCTCGCCCAAGGGCGCCCCACTCTACGCTTGCTCAATGCGAGTTGGCAATTCCAGACTTAAAGTCCAGGTTTCCTCAAGATGTTTTCCTTCACATTTTAATCAGTTATTGGTGTCCAAGATATACTTACTTAGAAAGTACATATAACTTAGAAACATTATGTTGGTACTTGCCTGACCTGGAATCGAACCCGCACACACAGAGAGGTTGGTGTTTTAATCACTAGGCCACAACGACTTCCTGAATATTCACAAGAAATCAAAATTTATGCGGGTGAAACCGCGTGGTGCAGTTAGTTAACTATAATTAGATAATTATAGAACAATTAATTTTCGTATTGGCGTTTAAATGAATTAATTTACATATGAATTCTTTGTTTAGCGACCTCGGTTTTATACCCTACTTATTACTGAATTCATTGTGTGTGGATTCGCGAGGTTGTAAATGGTTTACAGGACCTGCCGACGGGCGAAAGACCTGGGAAGTCCAACGTCCGTCACATGGCCAGAGTGGATATTGTGGCGTGTTCATACACTCCACTCAGGTGAGGAGAGCGGCCGCTGAGGGCCGCTGAGGGGAGATACCTGTCGAACTCGCAACGATGGGTCAAGACCTTTTTTTATGGAGAGCCTATAAATGGCCTCATTATGGAGTTTCCTGTAGATTTTTTTTTTTTACATATTATAAACCAGCGCTTGACCGCAATCCTGCCTGATGGTAAGCAGTGACGCAATCGTTGATGGTAAAGCGCACTAGTTTATTAGAGCCTATTCACTCTAGCCTTGAAGACACTCAAATTGTAGTCCGACGGAAACACCGCCGCTGGCAAATTGTTCCAGTCCCTCGATGTACGCGGTATAAAGGAGGAGGCGAAACGCTTCGTCCGGATCGTAGTGGTGTTAATAAGAATTAATAGGAGACGATCTCCTTGTAACGAAGATATTGAACACGCAGGTGGTTTTTAGCCGATAAGAGTCCGGCACATCTCTCCGCCTCCCCCGGCGGAAGACAACACACCAGGGCAATCCACCTTACCAAAAAAAAGTGGTTTACAGAACCTTCTATTGTTTTAACCAAAAAAACTAACTATTAATGTCTTTTGTTATAGAATTCCTGTTAGAATAGAATTGTCATAAAATAAAAGTCAATCTGTCGGCAGAAGTTAGCATCCCCCAGACCAAGTCTTATCGCCAAGCGATTCGTCGTGGCATGATGTCTAGTGAAGCCATACGGAGGACTGGTCTGAGCAGTTGTGTTGCAATGTGTGCCGGGTACGATGCGCCACATGTTGTTGTGTCGAGAATTTGATCGTGGAGGGTCTCCAGATCAATTTCCCTCCAGCGCAACCTTCAGGTCGTGTTGTTGGGTTTAATTAACATTGCATCACCTCGCTCAACTGCCGTCTTCCTTCCTATTCACTCAGTTTTTTTTTTGAGTGAATAGGCTTAATAAGCTAGTGCGCTTTACCATCATCGATTGCATCACTGCTTACCATCAGGCGGGATTGCGTTCAATCACTAGTTTTTAATATTAAAAAAAGTGTTTTCCTAACTACGGTTGGTCGGCTTCCAGTCTAACTGGAAACCCAGATGAATAAAGAAGAGTTTCTAGGAGCAGTGGTGGCCTAGTAGTATCGGCCGCAATTTACAAGTTGAAGGTCATAGGTTCGAACTCAATCAGGCGCTTTACTTTGTGTAAATCATTTCATCACCGCAGCTCTCAAAACTGTTAAGGAAAGAATCGTGAGTTAACCGCCATGTTCTGGAGTCAAAAACTTTGAAGACAAGCGGAATCTACTAATCCGTACTGGGAAAGCGTGGTAGCTCCCTCTCACCGAAAGGAGGCCTGTATCGCCAAAGTGGAACATTGTAGCCTAGTGGTTAAAACACCAGCCTCTGAAGTATGTGTGTAGCGGGATCAATTCTAAGTCAGGCAAGTACCAATGTAACTTTTCTAAGTTATATGTACTTTCTAAGTATATCTTGAACACCAAGAATGATTACAAGGAGAAGGAAAAAACCTTGAGGAAATCTGGACTTTAAGTCTGAAATCGCCAACCCGCATTGAGCAAGTTTGGTCGCTACGCTCAATCCTTCTCTGAATGGGAGGAGACCTGTGCCCAGCAGTTATGCGATAAAAAGGTTGATGATAATGATGCAGGATACCTCTTCTTAAGCTGGTTATCTGACTTTTTGGGCTTCAGACTATCCGTAACCTCTGTCAACAGATCTACAAATAATAATTGAGATCAATGTTGGGCTCCATTGCACAGAGGGTCTCGATATGTTGTAATGGATTGTCATAGATCTACCGCGGCAAGCTTATTAAAATGACGTAAATGAATACTTTTTTATTTCAGTCACTTATTAAACCGGTAACATAAATAATATACTTGATAGGAAATAATCACGCCATGTATGATTCACCGCAATCCGTTCCATGAAGCTACCACCATCGCTGCCTTGTTTCGCAAGACCTCCCGAACATCGAGCGCTACCGAGAAATATCATACCGTGGGTCCAACCTGTGATTCACCGATTGCGTTATATCGTTCGATTTAATTTAGTTAAAATGTAGATTTAAGAGCTTCACTTTCGGTTCTAACATCGAACAGATTGTCGCGTCTTAGAAATAATTAGTTGTAATGTTAATTACTTAATTAAACGTATAAGTAAATTGGTTTCGGTTTCATTCGCATCCTCAACGGCAACCCTACGTTATTTATTTTTTTTTTATACAACGTGTAACATAAAGGGTATATACATAACAAACGCATGGCATCTTTACATAATATCAAACGATATTGGAAGGGTTTTTAATCCTATCTCTTTATGTTAGGAAGTTATGAGGAAAAACACCGCCTGTGATAGGCTACTATCATACTAGTCGCACAGAGATATTGAAGACATTTATCGGATTTTGGCAAGTAACATGACGGGTAACGAGTAGTTATTAACGTATGTAGTGTTCTGCCAGTTTTGTTATGATTTGATTTTAAGAAACACGAAACCGAAAATTTTGTACCAATTTTTTGAGTATTTTTTTTTTGAGGTGAAACCCTTCCGATATCGTTTGATATCATCTAAAGATGCCATGCCCTTGGTACGTATATACCCTTTTTGTTACACGTTGTATATTATAAACTAGCGCTTGACCGCAATCCTGCCTAATGGTAAGCAGTGACGCAATCGTCGTTTACTCTTAAACACAAAGAACATTAACATAAAATAAAATAAGTTTATTGCATACCGTTTATGTTTACATTTTATGTCAAGAAGTTTTATTTAGGCACAGAAATGCCTATAGTTGAAGGCTCCGTACTTCACTTGAAATGCAAATAGGTTAGCAGCAAAAGAGAGAAAAAAGAAGAGAGAAAAAGAAAACAAAACGGGATCAATTGTATTAGTGTGTGTTGTGTGATACATAATAATAACACAGACTACGACAAATGGTTCACTGGAAGGACTAATTGCGTAAACCAAACCCCTAATATAGAACATAGTAACACAGATAGAATATTAAAATATACAAATACAATATCCCTATGTAGGCTACATTAAGTATTTTCTCTTTCTTGCAAGATTGACGACACGTTACACAGCTTTTATAATTGCATTCCTATATAGGATTACAATTAAAACAATCCATTACACAGTTGCAGTTGCGGTACAAAATTGCAACTATCCAAAAATAAGCTTGTCATGTACCGCTAATCAAATTATCATACTCGAAACATTGCTCTTTAAATATCCGGATATATTCGGTTAAAACCAATCATAACCGTACGTAACTGGATTCCGCTCGAATATAAAATTGCATTCGTTTTATTTATGCAAACTGTTCGGAAAACATTTTTTGTTCTGCTGTGTAACGTTTTAAAATCTTTTCGTTATTATAAATTCATTTTGTTCATGTATTTTTGCCAAAGTAACATTTTATCTTAATAGGGATTTTTGTGTTACTACCTACTCATTGCATTGAAATGTATTAAGTAACGCTTACATCGTTTTAGTGTGGTGATTTTGATCTTTACTTGTCTTTTATTTAATTAGTCAATAAATATCTAAGAAAGATATCGCTATCTAGACAGTTTGAATTGAAGAGCAGAATAAATCGAAAGCATTCAAAACAACCAGCAAATGAACTCAATCAACATGCCCGGATAATCCTACAAACGAATAGTTTCACAAAATGCAATATCCAGTAAATTCTAGTTATAACCGGTTTTGACCTGAGCTAACCAGATCCGCTTCGCTTTAAAAGATTCACTTTTTGCGCAGTCGCTCCTTCTTCCATTGTTTTCGCAAATGATTCCTGGGTGCTACGGCTTTTGTTTTATTTTATCACACGTTTTCCTGTTTTTTTTTTTTGTCTTTGATAGCAGAATGATTTCAGAAAAATCGAGATGAAAAGTTTAAAAGTCAGTTGGTGCTGTTGAAATCTAAATTTACTGGCCTGAAAAAATACATATTTATCTACATTCAAGTAAGTATTAAAGAAGTATTAAGGCGGCTACTTTACTTGACAGCCTCCGTGGCGTAGCGGTAGCGGACGCGGCCGCTGCGCAAGGCGGCGCGGGTTTGATCCCCGCACAGTGCAAGTATTTGTATGCATGAATATGAATATTTGCATTGGTCTGGTCGTGCCTCGGAAAGCACGTTAAGTCGTTGGTCCCAGTTGCCATACGAACATCTAGTGGCAGTCGTTACGGGTTGTTGGAGCTCTCAAAAATCCAACAATTGGTCTAACTGCAATGCTTCGATGTCACCTTCGGGTTGTGGAGGTCAGACGGCAGTCGCTTCACGGAAAAAGTCGAAATTTAGCCATATCAGCAGTTGGACTGGTAAAGCGGACCCCAGACTCCAAAGCTGAAAAGGCTGCGGATGCGACTGGGATTAACGCTGGGATGATGATGATTAAAGCGGCTACTTTGGATTCAGTGGAGAGGCTGATTGGCGACCCAATTTTAACTCAAAATGGTCTCCAAAGCCTGGAGCACAGGCGTAGAATAGCCAGACTTTCAGTGTTCTATAGGATGCATTTTGGTGAGTGTGTAAGAGAATTGCATGATTTAATTCTCCCAACTCCGTTCCACCATCGGACTAGCCGTAGTACGGCGAGATTCCACCCTTAGGTTGTTAACACCACTACGATCCGGACGAAGCGTTTCGCCTCCTCCTTTATACAACGTACATCCAGGGACTGGGACAATTTGCCAGTGGCGGTGTTTCCGTCGGACTACAATTTGAGTGTCTTCAAGGCTAGAGTAATGCGCTTTACCATCAACGATTGCATCTGTTTACCATCTAGCGGGATATCGGTCAAGAACTAGTTTATAATTTATAAAAAAACACAATCGAGCCTGGTTAGTTCCGAACTTCCGACACGTCTTTTATTATTGAAAGAATTTTGTATAAAGTAAACTGACTTATTAATTTATGATGCACCATTTTAATTATTCGCTCTCAGTTCCACCAAGACAAAGTATTACAGGATTTTTTTTAAACCCAGGATTATATTTCGCTCACAAAATATATCGAGTTTGGTCCGGGGAAGTTTTAATTACAGAAGATCCCTTTCCTCGGTTCCTGACATAGATTTTGGGTCTTGTTTTTCCTATATTTTTATTTTTGATATAAAACTGTTGTCCCTTTTAGGTTGCTATAATTTGTGGTATTCTGTGGTGCATGCTATGATTGGATTAACATTGTACCTAAATCGGGTGATGATTCGAAAACCCATTTACTTTTTTTTTTTTTACATATTATAAACCAGCGCTTGACCGCAATCCTGCCTGATGGTAAGCAGTGACGCAATCGTTGATGGTAAAGCGCACTAGTTTATTTAGAGCCTATTCACTCTAGCCTTGAAGACACTCAAATTGTAGTCCGACGGAAACACCGCCGCTGGCAAATTGTTCCAGTCCCTCGATGTACGCGGTATAAAAGAGGAAGCGAAACGCTTTGTCCGGATCGCAGTGGTGTTAACAACGTAAGCGTTAAATCATGCAATTCCCTTGCACACTCACCAGAATGCATTTTTTATATAAAACTGTTGTCCCTTTTAGGTTGCTATAATTTGTGGTATTCTGTGGTGCGTGCCATGATTGGATTAACATTGTACCTAAATCGGTGATTATTCGAAAACCCATTTACTTGGGTAATTTTTTTACTGCTTCATATAAATAAACATTCTGAGGTCATGATGTTGCCGTTATAAAAGATCCTTTTGATAAATCTGTCCAATTCTCCTTAAAACATTGATCAGTATCAGTAGGGTAATTGCGTAACACAGTATCATTAGCAATGGGATTTATTTTGACAGTGAAATAACATTCATTGCGTTATTTGCTTTTATTATTATTAATCTATTTATTTCGAGCAACCAGACTCATACTGTTAGTTACATGTGCCTACAAACTATGTTAGTAATACATTTACAAACAATACAAAAGCAGCAGTGGTTCACAAACTGACAGTCCAAAACATTTCTTGTTAAAAACCCCACATTTTAAAATTATTTCAACAGCGCAATTGATGGCCCCGATAAGTGTCCCAACTTTGAATTATTTATAATAATGAAATTGTCAAATCGTAAAATAAAATGTTAATTAAAATGTCAAAATATAAAATACAAAAATACAAAATGTCAATAATGTCAATTCTACCTGCCCCAAGATGGATAAACGGGTGCATGTAAGGCCTGCCAGTGCTGCATGAAAGGCACTCTACTCGCCATCGAGGACGCCCTCTTGCGCATACTGGCATAAAAACAGTCTATGCGGACGCTCGCGAACATTCCCGACGCGCTGCAAAAGCGAGGCAGCCGCAGCAGCGCCCTCAGCGCGTTATTATATTGAACGCGGAGAGCGCCGTAGGTTTGTTGAGCAGACACATTTTTGGAGCATACGGAGCAATGGATTAGCAAAATTTAAATGATATTAGTTAATATATACGCAATGAAACAACAGAGCAATCCTATATAGAGCAGCGGTAGCCCTATAGTGTCGGTCGTGACTTATAAGTTGTAGGTCGTAGGTTCGAACCCCGTCAGGCGCATTACTATAATGTAAATTATTTCATCACCACTGCTCTCAAAACGGTGAAGGAAGACATTGTTAGGAAACCGGCATGTCTTAGACCTTTAGAAATTTTGAAGACGTGTGACATCTTCCAACCCGCACTGGGCCCGTGCGGTAGATTACGGCCCACTCCCTCTCACCGAGAGGAAGCCTGTGTCCCAACAGCTGAAACATTACAAGCTGATTCTATTATGTAATTAAAATTAACAGAAATTGCATACTTACTAAACAGGATAACCGAAATCGCTTCTACACATAGTCAAAAGTCACTGGATGCAATCTATAATTCCTTATTTGTCTACCCGTGAGAAGAAATGCAAAAACAAACTTCAAAGAGTCCAAGTTCTGATATAATATTGAGTAGATCATATGAAGACTATTTATATTAGTGCCCTAAATGGTATTTTGAGGACGAAACAACAGATTTGATTTGACCAGTCCAGTCATTGAAAGCATTTGTCAGTAATTACATAGCTCAATTCAGGTTGAGGAAATTTGAGCCCTAATCTCATTTAATAGAAGGAAAAAACCGAATCCACTTACATAATTCCAGCGTCCAACCATTGTCAACACGGCTACTAATTCAGTTAGCAAAATGGACGGCCCATAGCTTCCACAAAATGATAAGCTGAGTGCTTAGTATGTTCCTTAATAATACCATGATGAGATCGTTAGCCCCGACGGCGGATTGTAGCAATTAGTTTATCGCCAGTGGCGTATTACTGGACACATGACACGATTAGGAGCCTCTTGTACGCTGCTTAGGGGGTAATTGGGTAGTATTATAAATATTGATTCAATTTTGCGATCATGTTAGAGATATTATTATCGATCTAGTGGCCTGACTAAGCAGGTTAAGCCGTTGGTTAACTCGGCCTTAAAGCCGTTGCTCACAATCTATACTCTATACCAATATATAAAGCTGAAGAGTTTGTTTGTTTGAACACTCTAATCTCAGAAACTACGGGTCCGATTTGAAAATTTCTTGCGTTGGACAGCCAATTAATCAAGGAAGGCTTTAGGCTATAACATCACGCTGCGATCAATAGGAGCGGAGCATAACTAACTCCACGCGAACGAAGTCGCTGGCGGCCGCTATTGTAAGATAAAGGCTAGGGAGGCGAGAACCAACGACACGACCAGCACAAGACTTCTATTTCTTTTCTCTACTGTTATCGTTTTTACAAATATTTGCACTGTGCGGGGATCGAACCCGCGCCACCTTGCGCAGCGGCCGCGTCCGCTACCGCTACGCCACGGAGGCTGTCATGACATGTGCCCAACAGTGGTACGATTAAAAAGGTTGATGATGAATCTTGGCAATAAACTATGTCTATACGTTATTTCATCAAAATTGGACCAGCCATTTGAGCGTGAAGAAGTGATATACATTAAATTATTACTTACGTTAATTCTCCATGTTGGGATATTAGTGTTCCAACATGGAGATTTCTACAGGCTAGTTTGTCTCTTTTTTCATTTATATTTATAAAGTGTCGAAATCAATCAAAATTTTAAATTATTTAATTAAATTTGACTGAGAATGAACACTATTCGAACGATAAAATTACAAAAGACAGTTCCCAATTTATTATCTTTATATATATAATTCTGCTGTACGTGTGTATGTCATTGAACTCCTCCTAAACGGCTTGACCGATTTTAATGAATTTTTCTGTATGCGTTTGAGTGGCGACCTGGATGGTTTAGATTCACAAATCAGCCCGGCAGATGGCGCTGATCGCTTGAAGAAGCATGTGATCTCGGAAACGGCCCTAACGATTTCGCTGAAATTTAATATGTGGGGGTTTTCGGGGACGAGAAATTGATCTAGCTCAGTTTTATGTCTGGGGAAGCGCATATTTTCGAGTTTTCTTTTTTCGCAATATTTCACGCATAATATGGGCGCTAATTTCGCGCGGCTTGACATAGCGGCTGTGGCGTAGGAGATAGTGGTATGGTCTACTCGCGATGGCTGGTGTTCCTCGGTTCAAACCCGGGCAATCACAAGTTTTTTTTTTGTTTTAGACAAGTTTATAGTTTTTTTTTTTTTTAATTTTTGTAGTTACTTAAAAAGAAAATTGTACATAAGAACTAAAATTGAAAAAATAAAAAAATATTTTCTTTTTTTTTATTTAACTAAAATTGTACTTATGAACTAAAAGAGAAAAAAATAAATAGAAATAAATAAATATTTAAGATTTTTTATTTAACTTAAAGAGACTGAAACAAGAGCTCTAGGGGTAGAGAGAGGTATGATATCTTTGTTACAAATGTAGATGACAATGCTTTCCATGGGTATATTCCTAAATCTGCTGTACCTGTGTACGTCACTGAATTCCTCCTAAAGGGCTGGTCCGATTTGAATGAAGTCTATGTATATAAATGAAAGTTGTGTTAGTTACTTTATTTATAACTCAAGAACCGCTTAACCAGTATGGCTCAAAATTGGTAGGGAGGTAGATAAGAACTGGGAGAAGGACATATCACATAGGATACTTTTTATCCTGTTCCCGTTGTTCCCGTCGTTCCCGTGTGACGTGACATGGAATAACAAAACAACTCAGTCAAAATATAAGTTAGCGGTTCATTTGTTAAAAATGGTACAAACACACTGCTGCACTACTCAGCATATTAAAAAAAAATGTTACCGGTTGAATGTTGATGCATTCATTTAAAGCAAGGAATATAAATACTCCCTGCCGGTTTAATTTTTTTGATAAAAGCCCCAAAGCAAACTTCAACTTCAATATTTCTAATATTGTTTTGCTGTGCCATTTACCACTTTACTACATACTATAAAACAAAGTTACTTTCTCTTCCCCTATGTCCCTTTGTATGATTAAATCTTTAAAACTACGAAACAGATTGATGAGGTTTCTTTTAATAGATAGAGTAATTAAAAAGAAACGTTTATATTTATAATAACAACCATTAAATTGTGTCCATATCCAATCTATAAAATCCCAGTACAGCGGACAGAGCTCCGGCGGGATCTCATGGCGACATGGAAAGTGTGAGTGTTGCAATCCAGCACAGCGCACGCCACAATAGCGGCGGTAAGTCCTCTCTTTGAGGAGTAGCTAGAGAGGCGCCACGGCGTCCTCACCTTCCGACTGACGTAGGTCCTCACCGGACACGGCTGTTTCGGGAGGTTCCTGTTCCGTATAAGGCGGGAGGAAACGCCAGGGTGACCACTGTGTGCATCGCCCTGAGGACACGGTGGAGCATATGGTATAGGTCTGCCCGGCTTGGGTAGAGCACAGCCGTGTCCTCGTGGCGGCGATCGGCGGCGATCTCTCGCCTCCGACCCTGGTCCGGGCCATAGTCCGGAGCAAGAGTGCATGATGGCAAGCTTTCACCTCCTTCTGTGATGCAGTGATGCTGGCAAAGCAGGAGGCGTAGCGCGTGAGGGAGCGGAAATCCCATTACTCTCACGCCTCAAACCGCCGCAGGAAGCGCCCTGGTCGGGTGGCAACATCGGACTCCCGACCACCGTAGGCGCGGGTTTACGGGCGGCGAGCGATAGGCAGCTCGCCTCCTGGTAAGAACCAGGCCCGAGTTGACGGCGCGTTGTGTTTCACACGCGCCTCAAAGAGATGTCAGCACACCTTGACGGGGTCTACGAGGACTGGTCCACAGGGTTGCGGGTTGGTTAAAAATGAAACCATGGCACTGGCCGTTGCACAGGCAAGTGAAGGAACACGGGTGGGTTTTAGTCTAGGTAAAAATCTGACACGCCCTTCCGCTCCGCCCAGAGCGGGAGAAGTCATTTGATGATTTCCCATCCAAAACAAAAAAAAGAACTGAAGAAGAGCAAGAAATTGCACTTGAAGAGCGCAGCCTTAGTATGGCTCGACTTCGTGCTTCTCACTCACCAGAGCAAAGGGAGGCAGCCCATGAAACGGCTCAGTTGGCAATGCGAAATCGTCGAGCAAACCTCAGAGATCAAGCGCTAGATAATAATTTACGAAGCACAAGAAGAAATTCATCAAATACTGATTTGAATCGGGCAGCGTTTCTATACGCATATATTATATGCGAGCGCAATGACGTTCGCATTGGGCTAATGGATGTTGTTTCCGAGTATTGTAGCACATTAAAGATTTCCGGAGAACCGCCAGGATTGTGCTCCCAAGTAAAGAATCATTGAATAATAATATTTATTTATTTAAAATTATCCTAATTTAAAAAGTAGTCATGTGATATTGCCTTTAAGGCGGAACGAAGTTCGCTGGGTCAGCTAGGCGTGTCAGATTGGGGCGTGTCAGATTCCTGCCTGAAGTAAAAGTTTTCTATTCAGCTCTAGAACCCCCTCACTATCTCCTGACCATTCCAGCTACTAAGTGCTTTCCCACTTCCTAGTGCTTTCGCTGGGGAGAAGAAGTGGCGGAACAAACTCCCCAGCAGCACAGCTGTCAGTTCAGTTACAAAATAGGTACTTGATTGTGTGTAGTGTGGTACTGGGCTGAGATTAGCACCAACCCATATCTTCCCGTGGGTGTCGTAAGAGGCGACTAAGGGAACTCTCACCAGGAAAGTCGCAGCAGCGCTTCTCCTGTGGAATATCAAATTTCTGCGATCCCCCAAACGCGTGCCAAGCGTGGGTATAATGGCAAACCCCCCTAATGCAATAAAAGTCTTGGGGGAGGCCTTTGTCCAGCAGTGGACCTGAAGAAGACGAAGAATTAACCTTACAAAACACAGATCTTTAAAACATATTATTTAATTTTGCTAAATGTTAGCTAGCCACGTTAGTATACCAAGAAAGTCAAAATAATAATTCAAAATATTAAACATGCAAAGTGTAATAAACCGATCTCTGTGTTATATAAACCAAACATTCTCCCAAATGCCCTTGTTTATAGAACAAGCGATAAATTAAATTATATTATATATTCAACAATCATCCTACAACATTGCAGTATCAAATACATCTCATTTCCGAGCGAGCTCGTAACACGTTAACAATTAATTTGGTACGGAACCACGTTCAGTGGGAACGTTCTTTTGTCGCTTTCATTTCATGATTACCGAGAAAATGCAAAATAAAAACGGTTTCAAAGCAAAGTAAAATGTTATTTGAGGAGTTGAAATTCTCGCAGATTATAGCGGTTAGTACTGCTACAGGCTAGGGGTACTAAAACGCCGGTTAAGGGTTACGAAGTTTATAAGCAACGAAGGTACAATCGATTGTAGGCAATGACAAATAGAATGTCGCTGACGTTGCACCGAAGTCTTCACTTACGTTCACGAAGTCCGTATTGTGTAAACACACAATAACACTCCAGATGTTACTTCACGTAGTACTCAAAGTTCTCGTTACAGTTGTCGCAGTAGGTATTCTCAAAGATCGCTTCTTAACTGTCGCTCGTTTTCGTATCGCTAGTCGAATGTAGACTGACTGCGGGCTGGCGTCGCGGGCCTTTATATAGATCAGCTGATCGAACATTCTAGATTCGTCTAGACGTAATAATAATAGCGCATAACTCCGAGTACATCCAGTAGGTACGTGCGGTATTTCCCGGAAACGAGTTTCTAGAAATTTCGATATCGTCACTTCGTTGACAAAATTGTTGAGACCTGTACCATTCGATAGGCCATCCTAGGTCTAGCAATGCGTTTTTATAATGTACCCTTACAATGTCTAGATTTCGATTTATAGGGCTTAAAAAAATACGCACTGCATGTCACGCGATATTGAACCTTATGCCATCGACATAAGGTGCATTCGTAACAGTACTGTGGTGATTTTTGAATGACCAGAATTCCTTAAAAATATCATTTAGTATTAAGTAACCAATATTAACAATGTCTCTTTGACGTAATCACTATATAGTATAAAAAAGTCACTTTCTCTTTCCCTATGTCCCTTTGTATGATTAAATCTTTAAAATTACGCTACAACAACTATACAATAAGTATAGCTAAACATGTGGGCATTGAATTTAAATAAGACTGTAACATCATTATGCCATGTTAAGGCAAATAAAGACTTATCTTACGCAACGAATTTTGATGTGATTTTTTAATAGATAGAGTGATTAAAGAGGAAGCTTTATAATTATATAAACATAATCAACAACCACGTCCATTAAATTGTGGAGAAATACTATTATTTTTGAGGTTTCTAATGTGATGTCGTAAATAATTACATTTTTTCCGCGTTTGCAGCGAAAAATAGGCTGAACCCTACGAGATTTATCAAAATAATGTACTAAATATTGTACACATTGAAAAGGTCTACAGAATAGTCCGCGATGTTATATCCGGGCGTAGCTTTTGCGTTGGTAACGGCCGGGCGGCGGCGGGAGCAGCGGGTCGCTATATTTTACATACAATGTTCAGTTTTTCTGTAGTGTATTTAGTATCAGCATTGCACCCGTGCGAAGCCAGGGTGGGTCGTTAGTTATAATAATAAATCAAAATATTCAATCATCATCATCAACTTTTTATCGTCCCACTACTGGGTGTGCCCAGACCTGTGGTCTCCTCTCATACAGAGAAGGATTGAGCGTAATCACCACGCTTGCTCAATGCGGGTTGGCGATTTCCGACTTAAAGTCCCGGTTTCTTCAAGATGTTTTGTTGAAGTATATCTTGGACACCATTGACTGATGAAAAGGTGAAGCCTTTTAATCAGTCAATGGTGTCCAAGATATACTTAAAAAGTACATATAACTTAGAAAACTTACATTGGTACTTGCCTGAAACGGAATCGAACTCGCACACTCATATTTGAGAGGCGGGTGTTTTAACCACGAGGCTACCACGACTAGAAAAGAAATATTCAATACTTATGATTAATAATGTGATCTAAGCCGGTGACGTTCCTTCCAATTGAAAGAAGGTGTAAATTTATGTATGTACCAATCGAGTACGAGACCGGTATTGGAAGCATATACAAATTCAAGACAAAGAAATTACCTTCCTTAGTGGGTTGGTATCTAAATTGCTTATACACAAAGGTACATGGAAACATTGTAATCACCGCTACTATATTTGAGCCAAATTCGATAAAGAATAGAGGTGAACAAACCGTTGCTAGGCAACGAGTAGTGTACGCCTAAAAGACAGATGTTAACAACCTTTTCT
Organism: Sesamia nonagrioides; assembly: GCA_017933935.1. NCBI lineage: Eukaryota > Metazoa > Arthropoda > Insecta > Lepidoptera > Noctuidae > Sesamia > Sesamia nonagrioides. The sequence goes on along the minus strand of JADWQK010002392.1, from coordinate 753,599 downwards.
ACATAGATGATTTTCATAAAAGTAATAATCCTACTTCCTACTAATCTAAACAGTTTATTTATGTTTACATATTTATGATTTGCATAGAATGCTTAACCGATTTGAATGAAATATGACACACGTGTAAGCTAATTTCCTAATAGGTTAAATTTTTTGATACATATCGACGCTTGAAAGGCAATTATATCTAAGCGACTTATATACACCATCAGAGTTATATACACCATTCGAAACGCCAGATTTTTCTGCGTCGTTTGGTGTATATAACTCAATTTACGAATTTTTGTCTCTTAGATATGATTGCCTTTCAAGCGTCAATATGTATTATAATTAGTCCACACTTGAAAGTATTAATTTACAATGCATGTGTTATGTGGTTGATTTGAAAGTAATTAGAATAGGCAAATTTGTATTGACAAATGCCTCAACTTTATTCATTGGTTGAATTCTTCAAAATGTGTTTAATACCTGGATTTCATCCATCTTTCTTTTTTTGTAAAATCAATGTAGACTTTTTAATGGTTTATCGAAATATCAAGTTATTGTGCATGTTATTTTAGTGATTCTATTGAAATATGCTGCAATAGGAATTGTTAATAAATAGCTAGCATTTAAAAGTCGATAATCATGTAAATAACAAGAGATTTGTAAAACGTGAGTTGTGATAACCCTAAATTGGTTTGATTACCTTTATTCTTTATGGAGCTAGGCGATGGTATAGGTACAAGTGTAGCACACTAGTTTACATGGGGTCATTGGGGGCTGAGTGTGACTACATTATTTATATACCACCCTAGTTATATCACAAGCCAGCAAAAGGATTGTAACTTTAATCTTTTAGTTGGTACTGTGAATTATAAATGAATCTTGGGGCTTTCAAGTAATCAATATAGCTTTTAGCCGTCCACTGCTGGACAAAGGATTCAAAGAGATGAATTTTTCACAGCTATTCGCAATTAATTAGTAAGGTTCTGGAGTGGCGCCCTCATACTGGAAGACGCAGCGTAGGAGGCCCCCAACAAGGTGGACTGATGACCTGGTGAAGATCGCGGGAAGTCGATGGATGCGAGCAGCATAAGACCCGTCATCGTGGAAAGCTTTGGAGGAGGTCTTTGTCCAGCAGTGGACCTCTATAGGCTAATTATGAAGAAGATTCATAATTAATCAGCCTTGCTGCATTGTTCAGTTGAGAGGAAGGTGGCCTGGTGGCGATTTACGAGTTGTAGGACGTAGATTAGAACCCAGACAGGCATCAATACTGCTCTCAAAACGGCGAAATAAAACTAAACATTTTGAGGAAACTGGTATATGTTAGAGAAAATCGAGGACATGTCTACCAACCCTCAGTGAGCTCGCGGGGTGAATTACGACCGACTCCTCGCCGAAAAGAGGTCTCTGTGTGTGGGAACAATATAGGATGATTATGAATGTGTATATGCTGCATTTTTCAAGTTTTATACAATATGTAAAGAACACCCTGTCCGATCCGTGAAGGTATTATATCGATAACTGATTCTACTAATACCCACAAAGCAAAAGAAATTCCCCTAAAAAAATAGTATTATTTCGCCAAAAGAGATAATTTAGTACATGTAAGGCAAACCATGCGCGGGCGACGGGGGGCAGCGCATGCGGCATGTGGTCATTATAATACCGTCAATATGGTGTTGAAACTTTTTTTAAAATTACCAAAATTCGGGGAAGTTGGTATTAAATCGCGGGAAAAAAAGATTATTTCAAAATTCATTAGTATTGTTACTATGATGATTACGTAAAAGTTTATATTATATTTGGTCTAGTGTTTACCTAACCTTTATTATCGTTATGGGTCGGACAGGGTTTCCTTTACATATTGTATACATTGTTAGTGTTTGTAGGCATCATGTCCATGAGGCTGGCGGCGATAACATATTCTTAGTACCAGCATTGTTTGTATTTCATACCTATAAGCTGTTCCTATCTCTTATCTAGCCTATAGAGGTCAACTGCTGGACATAGGCGTCCCTAAGGCGTTCATTCCATTGTGGGCATTGCCATAATCCCCACGCTTGGCAGGCTGGGATGACAGATGAAAGAGAAGCGCTGCTGCCCGCTTCACTGGTGAGCTGTTCCTATATTGACAAGAAATCTAAGTCAGCAGGGTAATTACGTAACACAGTATCAGTAGCAATGGGTTTCATTTTGGCAATTCAACAACATTCATTGCGTTATTTACGTTGTTGAGCTGACACGTTCTCGAATATATGGAGCAATGGATTAGCAATATGCTTCCAAATTATTCCAAGCTAGTAATAGTATGTTACACAATTAGAGCTAGTCTACAATGGCGCACAAGGTTCTCAAGTCATTGCCACATAAATCCCTCGAGGGTAGTAAGCAATTAAGTCGTTACAGTAGCACCAAGGGATGGCAGTATTCCCTGGAAACTAATTACTACATGCTGTAACCTCAGAGTACATAATGCAACAGAAGGCTCAAAGAACTAAGGCAACTGCAACGTCAAAAACTATTCATAAAAATCATAAAAGTCCCGATTGGTGTAGTGGCTGAGCGATCGGCTGCTGCGCTGAGTGTCGCGGGTTCCATCCCCGCAGGGAACAAATATTTGTATGAACTACAATGAGTTGTTCCATGTCTGGCTGTCTGTGTATGTGAATTTAAATGTTTTAAATGCACCTGTGATACAAGAGTAATCCCTATCGTGGGACAATGTTAAAAAAAAATAATTGAAAGTTAAACCCTTTTTTTAAGCAGCTACACATAAAAACAGTTTGATTTTACAAGATTTTCATAAACTTGTTTGTAAAAAAATTCAGAGTAGTATTGGTTTTCTAGAAGAAGGTCGTGGATTCGAAACAAGGCAGACGCTTTACTTTGAATAATTATTGTCATCACCGCTGCTCTCAAATCAGCGAGGGAAAACATCATGTCCTAGATTGAAACATTTTAAAATATAATGTGAGATTTACCAACATAACTTTCCCTCGAAGAGAGCAGTTCTCTGGCCCGCAGGGAATATTATAGAATAATATGATCCTGCTAAGCATTTATGTATGTGTCTGTAATAAACTTTATTTACATGTAAAAAAGTATCCAAGCTTGTGGTATTCGTGTGTTTCAGGCAATCGACAAAATTTTGACATATTATAAAACGGTTAGATTTCATTAATTTTTAAAGATTACAAATCACTTTTACAGAAATAAATTCTTAATTTATACAAAAATGTACCTATAAATTAATGAAATGTATAAATTAAGAATTTATTTATATATATATATTATGTATAGGTAGTATTGTCATGTGCCATACGGCGCGTTTTGGCTCGTTCGATGCCGCGGTAACTTGTAAACTTTGTACTCGTAATTATTAGACATGTTGATATATGAATATGAAGTTATGACACTTTGAAGTCATCGCTTGACGGCAGTCAGAAGGCCAGGTATCGTACATTCAAATTGTATATAGTCGTAATCGCATCTTAGCGACAATTATTAAAAAAAAAACAGTAATGTAGAGAAATTCGAAGTATTTTTGACAATTTGAATAAATAAATCAATAAATTGTTTATTTTTAAAATATATTTTTTTTATAAACATTTTGTTTAATTCTAAAAAGTGCTCATATTATTAGCCTGAACTAGGTAGAACCTGTGCTTCAGGCGTAAAAGTACAACAATATAAATAGTACGTAAAAATTTAGGACACAACGGAAAGATACAGTGTTATTATGAGTATAGTATTACTTATATAGTGCTATTAGTTAATTTAATGAATAAGGCGCTTAACACACGGCACCGCGCACCGCGGCGGTAAGCGCTCCAAAGTACTAAATCCGTAGATGCATAACACACATACACCGCCAACCGCGCTGTCGAGCGATACTCTCGCCGGCACCGCCCCTCTGAGCTGCCGACCGCGCGTGCAGGGTGCAGGACGAAGATTAGAAGATTTTTGCCAATATCTGTAAACAAACTGGTCAAAACCGTGTTAAATCCTACCGCGCGGAGCACCGTTATGAAATTCGCTTTACCGTCGCCGCTCTCCGCGGCGGTACGCGGTGCCGTGTGTTAATCGTCTTACTCAAAATTTATTGACACTGAGACCAGACGGTTAACGTTTTAAAAATAACGAGATTTAGGTCTCTGGTTACTCTTATTCAATGCAGTGAGGCAGGTACCCCGATTTATGTTTTGTTTTAGACGCAGCTGTATTTATGCTCTCATGCGCCTTCTGGTTTGTTCTGTATTCTGTGGCTGCAACCTCACCCGTCTGTCTAGTGCGGTAACTAAGAGATTTATCTCAGCAGAGTAGGTCATACAGTGACGTGTAATAATGTTTTGGAGTAGTTGAGTATTTCGTTGATATGGCAGTGTTAGCCAGATTTTGTATATGGACACATGCTAAATGAAAATTTGTGTGACGATTTAGATATAGAGAGGGAGCGCAGCGCATTCTCGGCGCGTGGTAATATGTTAGCACGCAAGTTCGCTCGGTGTAGTGCTCCTGTGAAAGTATCTTTGTTCAAGGCATTCTGCCAAACGTTCCATACGAACAGCCTATAGGCGACCTTTATCCAGAGAGCCTACAATGCCTTGCGTTCCAATATAATTATGTTTCCATGGCTTTGTTTCGGCTCCCTCAATATTGCAGTGCATTCGGTATATTTGCGGACGCCAGCGTTGATGACTTCTATGTAATTATGCGTAAGAAAATTGCGTCGGTGGTGCGACGAGCACGGGCTACGGAAGCCCGAATAGCATTCTAAGGATGATTGGCGACAGAACCGACACCGTTCTGCTCAGCAGGTTCACTGAACTCCATGTGTTGTGAGACCGATTAGCATACTGAGCAGGGGAGGAGTGTGTTGATTGTTTGTTAATTGTCTGTGTAGGTGTCTGTATTGGTTAGGTTCTAAAATAGGTTAAGACCATTATATAACATAACACAGTGGACCTCTGTTATCATGAAAATAAACAAATGATTGAATTTCGAATGTAAAACTTACTTTAATTTCAACGATAATTAACGAGGTTCGAGGCATGAGGAAAAGCGTAGTAAAATTTATTCATCCTCTATATAAAAGGATCCTGCGGTTCACCGGTTGATGTCGTAAACTTGTATGCGTGCTAGTTGCACAATAAACTCTACTTTTACGTGACATGGGCGCACCCAGAGGGGCAGGTGGGGGCAACACCGCCCCCCCTCCCTGGAAATCCAGCAGAACATATATGAACTCCACTAATTACCAATCAAAGAACCTGTAAACGGGGACTTATGTCATAATCATCATCTCAGCTTTTCAGCATTGGAGTCTGGGGTCCGCTTTACCAGTCTAACTGCTGATTTTGCCTAAACTTCGATATTTTCCGTGAAGCGACTGCCGTCTGACCTCCACAACCCGAAGGCGATATCTAAGCATTGCAGTTAGACCAATTGTTAGACTTTTGAGGGCTCCAACAACCCATAACGACTGCCACTAGATGTTCGTATGGCAACCGGGACCAACGGCTTAACGTGCTTTCCGAGGCACGACCAGACCAGTGTAAATATTCATATTCATGCATACAAATATTTGCACTGCGCGGGGATCGAACCCGTGCCTCCTTGCGCAACGGCCGCGTTCGCTACCGCTACGCCACGGAGGCTGTGTAAATGGGGACATATGTCTAACTTTTAAATAAAGTACGCAGTAGACAGTGGCAAAATGTACGGTATAATTGCCCAAAATCCGCGTACGACATAGCGCACAACGATTACCGAATCTAGCTGAGTGTTTTCACGCTTGCACTCGGTTGTAGTCGGTAATCTTCGGTTAGGACTTGAGAGCTGAGGTAACGAGCGTTTAGCATTTAGCATTTATTATATTTGACATGTTACTATTTTGAACAAGCTAAATCAAACGTAGGTGATTAAAAATATTCATTCAATATCACGGACGGTGTTATTACTATACCGTTTTGCAGAAGATCCTTGAAAATTACTTTTAAAGGAGCGCTCTAGTTTTAGTGCTCTAGGATTGTAGTGACAACGTTTATTTAAAAATAAAATATTCTTCTCATATGTAGAACAAATGAACAATCAAGTATGAATCAATTCATAGCAGAATACCCGTTATTGCGAAACCTTAAGCAGCAGAAATTTACGAGTTGGAATAAAGTGCGAATTTATTTTAAATTTCACCGCCACCTTCTGGTAACGGGTATTATCATCATCACCGCGTAAACCTCAACTATTGAACACAATGTTCAACTAAATGTATTTTAGGAGGTAGGTAGGTATAGCATCCCCATTCGTAATAAAAAAAAGCAAATAATAAAGTTTATGTAAGTGCTAAGTAAGTCAGGCATGTACCAATGTAACTTTTGTAAAGTTATATGTACTTTCTAAGTATATCTTGGACACCAATGACTATAGGTGAAGGAAAACATCTTGAGGAAACCTGGACTTTAAGTCTGAAATCGCCAACCCGCATTGAGCAAGCGTTGTGATTACGCTCAATCCTTCTCTGTATGAGAAGAGACCTGTACCCTGCAGTGGGACGATAAAAAGGTTGATAATGATGAAGCGCTTTTGTCCGGAGATATGCATGCGCGGGGTAAATTATTTTCACATGGGACTTGAATTTAAAATTCATTGCGCTAGGTTTGGGGTTGAAATGTTAGCGTAAAAGGGGGTCGGCACGAATTAGAAAAAAGTACATTATAACAGTAATGCGCAATACCTACCTTTAAAGGTTGTAATTCTCGTGTCATATTGCTTTTGCTCTTATTAGGTAAAAATTTCATAATAATAATAAAAAAGCATTACCTACATTTAATTTAATAAATACTATGGTTATTTATGAAAGTAACTTAATTATTTATATTATTTTAAATTAAACATCGGTTTCGTGATTATCTTGCTTGCAAAAGTTCTTCTCAACGATCTGTTCTTTGGTATCCTCGTCTAGCACGGTCCTGCTACCTCCCTAATATCATCCATCTTCGTTTATCATCATCCCTTCACTTCGTTTATCCACTTTTCTATGTCAGTTCTTGTTAGGTTTCGTGCCCATCTCCACCTCAGTTGTTCGATTTAATATTTTATATCTTTAATTTCGTTCGCTTGCAAAACATTTTTCTTAAAACAAAACAAACATTACACATTAAACATTTTTCATTTTTCTTTTATTTTTATCTTAAAATAAAACTAAAAAGAAATTATTTACTTATTTAATATCTATAATTTTAAAGATCTAAAATATTAAATCAAAAGATCATCTTATGAGGTCATAAGATGATCTTTAAAAATATTAAATCAAACAACTGAATTGGAAATAGGCAGGTGCCTATTTCCAATTCAATTGTTTAATTTAATATTTTATATCTAGCTATAATTTTGGTTTGTTTTCGTATAATTTTCGAAATCGTTTTGTCTTTTAGTTTTATCTTGCAATAAAATTAATGGATGATGTATGACAAGTCACATATATAAATTAAAAACTGCCAAAGTGGATTCAACTATTCGTCATTAATTTAATTTTTTCTTTATTTTGAAATTTAGACTTTAAGCTCATTTATGGTTGCACAAAGTGGATGAACTGATGCCCGATAGGACAGTAAGGTTTTGGAGTGGCGGCCACGTACCGCAAGATGCAGCGTAGGGAGGTTCCCAACAAGGTGGACCAATGACCTGGTGAAAGTCGCGGAAAGTCGATAGATGCGGGCAGCAGCCTTGGGGGAGGCCTTTGTCCAGCAGTAGACCTCTATAGGCTGAAGAAGAAGAAGATAGCTGCACAAATAAAACTAAAGGTATTAAAAAAGTTTTTAATTGGAAATCACAAAGTATCACGTGAAAGTTGACATATTACATGAATAATAATCTTTAACTTATAAATAAAAGCAATATACAGTATGTTAACTAACAGAGGGCGTTCCCGTTAACCCGAAATAGTATAGCATACATACATGCTAAAAAAATATTTCCATTCGAAAACAAAATGTTTTAAAATTTTTTCCAATAAGAAAATATTCAATAAAAATTTTAAATTGACATGTAAAAGGAACACACTGTACACGCGAACATGAAAGACGGCAACGTCGCAATTTATTTATACATGACGACTACTATTTTGATTTAAAACAGGAGGTTTCAAATTTATTTCCAATTAGAATTTTTTTTATTCGGATTTTTTTATGCTTATTTTTCTATGCTGATATTTTTATTTTAATCTATTAATGATATATATTAACGAGTTTAAGGGAACGCCCTCTGTTATTTAACATACTGTATTTTAAAATTACCTATATTACAAAATATCTGTTGAAAAATCACCGTAATTGTTAATTCAATGCCTCTCCACCAAAGAGCTACATCATAAGGCGAGCCGTAAATCGATTGACCTCTTATCTATACTAATATATAAAGCTGAAGAGTTTGTTCGTTTATTTGAACGCGCTAATCTCAGAAACTAGTTGTCCGATTTGAAAAATTATTTTTGCTTTGGATAGCCCATTAATCCAGGAAGGCTATATAACATCACGCTGCGACTAGTAGGAGCGGCGCATATAAAAAAAACGCGGTAGAAACTCCGTGGCGCAGCTAGTGTTTAATAATATTTCATAGTCCAATTTTAAGACTAATTTCATAAAGTTATTGTAGAGTCGGGAATATTATTTTTTCACCCTACGGCGATCTGCCGTGCGATTTGATACAATAGTCAAAGAATGACAGATATAATTAAAATGCATGAACTATTTGAGATGTTAATCGATTAGCGAAACAGTTTATTATAATGACACCGATTCCCTTCACAAACTAAATTAAATATTGTTATAATTAGTATAGACCTGTCAAATTAGTATAGACCTGTCAAATTAGTATAGACCTATCAAATTAGTATAGACCTGTCAAATTAGTATAGACCTATCAAATTAGTATAGACCTGTCAAATTAGTCCGCTCCTGACATAAATTTACGTATTTTGGTCGCCATGTTTTTAATTGCGTCTAAACTGTCTATGAAGGGAGGTTTTGGCGGGAATGTCAAGATGAGTGTCACGCTCATTTTTCATTGGACTTTTAAAATTATTTATAGTGTTGTTTACTAAATAAAAACGCGTGATTTATGTAGTAAAAAGTGCATTGAGTGAATAATTCAAAAAGAACAGTGAAATATTGTAGCATAGTGGCCTCATCATGTCTTTACGCTAAACCGCTCCTTATCGTCCAAACGCGTAAAACGAAAGGAGTTAGTTTAGGTTAAGTTATGCTAGGATAAGTTAGGATAAGTTAGGATAGATATTTAATGAAGAAAAAAAAAATTACTGAAGACTTGGCTGTATGGCGTGCTATGCCTTTGCCTTTTCCATTCGCCCGAACGGAAAGAAATGAACCAAAAAAATGTCTATGAAGTGTCTTAAATTGACAGCAGTAAACTTAAATGTTATCTTCTACCCTTTTCTAATTAAATAGAAATAAAAAGATGCACTAACTTAAAATTAGTTTAGTTTGTGAACAAGAGAATTGGCGCCAATATCAGAAACATGGGTTTATAGAAAAACAACTTTAACTCTTTCACAATAAACTTCAATTTACGCTACAACTTCAAACAAAAAAATTACAATTGTAGGTACTATAGTTACTCTGAAATCAACAAAATCATCAATCCTTCTCTGTATGAGAGGAGACCTGTGCCCAGCAGTGGACGATGATGAGTGCAGCACTAGGCCGTACATTACATTATTATGAACTTTCTGTTCACCTGTACCTTGGATATGTAATGGCACTGATATTGCAATCTATTGACCTCATGGCTTATGCCTCACAAACTATGTAAAAAAAAAACAAGGAGTACCATCGATATAAAAAGTTGAAGAAGAGATCATAATACAAAATCTACTGAGTTGTGGTGTGGCACTTTTACAAAGATTTGACAAAGGGAGATGATTGTGGATGTATAATGAGTCTTGGTTTAATTTATTACTCTTTATTATGTACACCATAATATAGATTAAAGAACATAAATATAAAGATTTTACAAAGGGCAACACAATGGGCGGTGTTATCGCTAAAAGCGATCTTTAACAGACAACCTTTGGATAGAATACTAAGGGGAAGGAGAGAGAAATAATGTAGGTAGTCTACAGTGTACTATTTACGTAGATTATACAATAAATATGTACGTTAAGTGTATCATACTAGTTTAAATAAATATACAGTATGTTAACTAACAGAGGGCGTTCCCGTTAACCCGAAATAGTATAGCATACATACATGCTAAAAAAAATATTTCCATTCGAAAACAAAATGTTTTAAATTTTTTTCCAATAAGAAAATATTCAATAAAAATTTTAAATTGACATGTAAAAGAAACACACTGTACACGCGAACATGAAAGACGGCAACGTCGCAATTTATTTATACATGACGACTACTATTTTGATTTAAAACAGGAGGTTTCAAATTTATTTCCAATTAGAATTTTTTTTTATTCGGATTTTTTTATGCTTATTTTTCTATGCTGATATTTTTATTTTAATCTATTAATGATATATATTAACGAGTTTAAGGGAACGCCCTCTGTTATTTAACATACTGTATACATCTATTTAATAAACATCATATAAGAGAAAATAAAATATCATGATATGTTTAAAAATTTTGCTTTAATGGAATATTATAATCAGAACCGTGCCTAATATTACTGGAATGCATATTATGACCTGTAGGAAAGAATCGAAATGAGATGTAGATATAAATAATAAGCGTGAGTTTATCATCATCATCATCTCAGCGTTAATCCCAGTCCCATCCGAAGCTTTTTCAACATTGGAGTCTGGGGTCCGCTTTACCAGTCTAACTGCTGATTTTGGCTAAACTTACGCTACGCCACGGAGACTGTCAAATGATGTCAATATCTGTAGGTATGTGTAGATAAATGTGATCAGTCAGATTTAGCTGCCGGACGCCCCGTCGTACGGCGAGTTTCCACCCTTAGGCGGCGTCCTAATTGGGAATGATCGTACGATGGCGCGATACGTTTTTCATCTCACGATCAAAGTGGTCATGCAATGACCTAATAGGTGTCCTAATAGATCGCGCAATGTCCATCGTGTGATGCCGTCGCTCGATGGCTGGCATCGCGCTCACGCCATTTTTACGATGGCTCTTTACAGAGATGCTCAGTTTTTGCTATAGGGCAATATTGCGAGCCGAGTGCTGTGTGTCACTAGTGTTGGCCCTTGCCCCTTCGTCCCGCGCCCCTCGCGCTTCGACGCATCGCGCATGTAACCAATTAGGACACTCAAAAGAGATCTGTTGCTTTGATTACATGATCGCACGATCAAACACATTGTACAATCGTTATTAAGTATTTCATGTGCTCGCACGATTAGTTGCGAGGTTCAAATAGGATACTCTGATGAAATCTGTATGTTTGAACTCGGACGACGAGAACGCATTGTGTCATCGTGCGATCTACACCAATTAGGACAACACCTTACGTTGTTGACACTACTACGATCCGGACGAATCGTTTCGCATCGTGTTTTATTTATTTATTTAATTCAAGCCACTAGGGCCCATAGAAAATACAATACAAACTATAACATAAAAATACAAGTAAACTAATATATAGAAACTGGCGGTAATATATAAATACGGTGTTTCCGTTGGATTATAATTTAAGTATCTTCAAGGCTCGAGTGAATATATTCTTAATAAACTAGCGCGCTTTGCCATCAAAGATTGCACCACTGCTTACCATCAGGCGGGAATGCGGTCAAACATTAGTTTATCTATATATATTTTTTCTCGGTGGTAGGCAACAACATCAGCCGCCGGCATAAGTTACCACCCACCAGACAAAGTCTTGCCGCCAAGCGATTCGTCGTGTTCCGGCATGATGTCTGGTGAAGCCGTACGGAGGACGGGTCTAAGCAGTTGTGTTGCGATGTGTACCGGGTACGATGTGCCTAATGTTGTTGTGTCGGGAGTTTGGTCGTGGAGGGTCTCCAGATCATCCTCTGGCGCAGCATCGTTGGTCGTGTTGTTGGGTTAAACATTGCATCACCTCGCTCAACTGCCGTCTTCCTTCCTATTCACTCAGTTTTTTTTAAGTGAATAGGCTTAATAAGCTAGTGCGTTTTACCATCAACGATTGCATCACTGCTTACCATCAAGCGGGATTGCAGTCAAGCACTAGTTTATAACTAATAAAAAAAATATATAAAAATCAATGCCACTTACTTTGTAATTTTATAACTCAAGAACGGACTCACCTATCCAAACCAAATTTTCAGACTTTGTTGTAACTAATTAGTAGATGGTTTATGTGAAGTTTTAACAACATCGGTCGAGCGCTTCTTCATTTACCCTGTTTTTTGCCAATAAATGAATTCAATGAATGCTGGATCATCATCTCATCTTCTATATAGATAAAATTCAATTCCACTTTCTTTGTAATTTTTTAATCGTGACTTACCAAAACTGTGTACTGGCACCAGTTTGGCAGTTAAAAACCTATTTCGAAATTTAATTGACTACGATTTTAACTGGGATATCAAAAGGAGAAGTTTGTTTGTTACGGTGTATCCCTATGATCTCAATAGATATGCCATTTGAGTTCAAATGATTACAATAACCTGTGCGTTTATCATTTGCTATGTCCATCAACAAAGCCCAACTTTATGTTGCCTGTTCGAGAGCCGGTACCCCCACCAATCGTTTGTTTATATTTGTTTATACATGGTAGAAATGGAAAAACAAAGAATACTGTTTATCTAAATGTTTTGGGTTAAGTTTTAAAATTGCTAGCAATTAAAAATATTTTATGTTTGAATAAATAATTTTGATGATACAATAAATTTGTTTTTATTATTTCACTTTATACATAGCGAAGCACGTATCGGGCCGCTAGTAATTTATATATAAAAAAAAAAAGTCGAGTGGGTGACAACCCTACCCAGTAAGTAGCACTCTGCGTTCAGCAAAATAACGCTCCTAGAGAACTTTAATGCACTTTTTAGAGACCATTGAGATGAAATTGCTCGTATATAATACGAGATCCTTAAGTTTCTGGTTATCACTAAAATGCCTATGAATATTCTTTATTACTGTTGAATATTTTCTGATGAGTTTCAATTACCTACCTAAATATTTCAAAGTGAAATGGTGGATTCGGTTTAATTAGTAGTGATAATACAAAAACGTATGCCTATATTTAAGAAAAGAGTTGGAAATCTACCACAAATATATTCTTAATCTATTTTTTTTGTAGCCCACATGGTGTCCCACTGTTGGGCCCCAACCAAACCTCCAAACCTTGTCTTATGCTATCTCTGGCCATTTTGGTTCTGCATACGTTAATACATTGCCACACCACTTTTGATGTGATTTTTCTTAATACCGATAAAAATCCCAAGCGTTGAAATAACACAAAAATAAACCTAGAACAATATCTTAGCCCTTACAAAATTCATTAAGCATCTAATTTATTCCTATCTACCATACAAACAGTCGTATACTTTATTAATATTTTGCATAACACCACATAAATTATCTTACCTTACTAAAGATATTGAAAACAGACAAAAATTATATTATACTAGCTTTCGCCCGCGGCTCCGCCCGCGTGGACTAATATTTTTCGTATCCCACGGGAACTGCATATTTTCCGGGATAAAAAGTAGCTTATGTGTTATTCCAGACTATTATCTACCCCTGTGCCAAATTTCAACCAAATCCATTCAGTAGTTTTTACGTGAAAGAGTAACAAACATCCATACATCCATACTTACAAACTTTCGCCTTTATAATATTAGTAGGATGTAAGTTACTCAAATCATTTCCAATGCAAGTTGCATGATAGCTCTCTCCTTGAGGGTAGAGATAATTTATGCAAATTGGCGAAAAAAACTGTCTATTTTAGCGACATCTATGTTTTACCAAGAGACTTATAGTTGCGATGAAAATTCTCCTAATAATTACTATTGACACTTTTTATTTCTGGATAGACCTACAACTAAAAGGCTTCGAAATGAAATGTTTTGCCCTTTTCTCTTCTATTTCTGAACCTGAGGAAACCACTATTTTATTTATATATAGGTACAGTTAATTGTGTACCAAAAACTTAAATAATTAAATATATATACGGACAAATCACACAGGTTGGGCTAGCCCCAAAGTAAGTTCGAGACTTGTATCATGGGATACTAACTCAACGATACTATATTTATAATAGATAAATATATAGATAAACATCCAAGACCCAGGCCAATCAGGAAAAGATCGTTTTCTATCATGACCTGGCCGGGGTCGAACCCGGGGCCTCCACGTCGCAGGCAAGCGTGTTGACCGCTGCGCCACGGAGGACGACAATACATTCGACATACATAACAAAAATACATTCGACATTACAAGATATACCTACAATGGGCGTCGTGTGGCCTTATCGCTAATGCAATCCCTTCCAGGCAACCTTAGGAAGGGTCAAAGATTTAAATGGACATAAAATGGGATTGTCGTTGGTGCTAATAATATACATACAATACACTAAAATATACACACATACACATATCCGAAATTAAATATATAAATAAATACATACATACTGAATATATACACACATCAAAAGTGTCTAGGGATCAAGCATTTTTATGCGGATTTCTTGAGATTGAGATGTGGCTTTGTAATAAATTTATGATTTTATAAATTTATATGGATCCTTTTTGGTGCATTTCATAATTTGAATCAGGAACTGTGAATCAAATTCGAGTAAAAGATGAAAATCAGCTGTCAATATTTTCCCTATAAAAACATACAACGCATTGAAGACATTATTAGTGCTACTGTTTCCCTACTACTGATTAAAACCAACGTTATTATGGAGCGGCGACGTCATTTAAGCAGGGAAGAAATGCTCAGAGCCGTGGGAATGATAGAAGCTGGTTCCCGGCAACGTACTGTGGCTTTAGCTCTGAATACAAGTCAGAGTGTTATCAGTCGACTTTGGACACGTTACCGAAGCACTGGTACCGTGGCTGAGCGCCATGGAGGACGGTATCGCTGCACCACACGGAGACAAGACCGATACATTCAAATCTTAACTCGAAGAGCTCCAACAATAACCGCCATGATGTTAGCCGTGAGGCTTCATCACTCTTCAGGGAACTTAATTAGCGACCAAACAGTCAGAAACCGCTTGCATGAAGTGAACCTTCATTCCCGAAGACCGCTACGGGTACCACCTATAGCAATGCACAATCGTAGGATTCGATATCAATGGGCTCTTGAACACAGAAATTGGGCAGAAGAACAATGGCGTTTCGTGTGCTTTTCTGATGAGTCTCGTTTTGGTATGAGACCGGATACAAGACGTATACGACACTGGAGAACCCCTGGACGCCAACAGCGATTAAAATCCTGCCAGGAAGTCCATCCTTATAGTGGTGGAACCATCATGGTATGGGCGGGTATTTGGATCGGCGGAAGAACTGAGTTGATTTGGATCAGAGGCAACCTCAGCGCTCAAATTTATGCTGAAACGATTGTATCAGACGTCATCGTTCCTCTACAAGTGCAAATCGGTCCCTTATTTCAGTTAATGCATGATAATGCACGACCGCACACCGCAAGAGTTGTAAGACAGACTCTCGCCGCAGCTAACATCAATGTCCTGCCCTGGCCTGCTCAGTCGCCAGACTTGAACCCGATTGAGCATGCATGGGATATGCTACAGAGAAGAGCTCTGCCGAATATGGAGGGTATCCAGTCGCAAGAAGACCTTTTTTTGTTGTTGCAACGAACATGGGCGGCCATTCCACAGCGTGATTTGGATGAACTCATTTTGAGTATGCCAAACCGATGTTCTTGTGTTGTTAGTGTTCGCGGTAGAAACACGGATTATTAATTGTTTAAGTTACCCAATAAAATTTTAGAGAAAACTGTTATTTCAGTCTTTTTTTCGAACTTTTGTGTTAGTGGTTCAAATGTCAAATATCCCTTTATTAGGAAAATGGCAAATTTCTTTATTAATGCAAAGGTGACTTGGTTTATCGTTACTGTGACAAACGAAAACACTTTATTTGATGAATCCTTAAAGAAAATTTTAATTAATATCAATCAGGAGAAAAGTTATTGCAAAAATATATGTTGATCCCTAGACACTTTTGATGTGTGTATTTAAGAAACGAGAACTAAAAGAAGACATAAATAGATAGATCATTTTATAAGTAATCTGCATTTTTTTATTTGCTGTTATTAAGTCTCTTAATTATAGAATATCCAAATGCAAAATTTTCAATTCCCCAAAATTACAGGCAAAAATAAAATAGGCTTCCAGCTTATCAGATTTTTTTAATAAAAGCACTTTGTTTAGTCCAATACCTATCCATTAAACATAGCTATCGGTTGACTTAGAACTTAGAAATTATTCTATCAAATATTCTTATCTTCACACACGCCTGGCTCTGGAGGAATCGTCAGGCTGTTCGTAACGTGTTTCATAGGTTCCGCGTGTTCCTGTAAATGTAAAAGAGTTTCATTATCATTATCATCATCAACCTATAGCTGTCCACCGCTGGTCATAGGCCTATCCTATTTCACGTCATTCAACTTGGTAAACATATGAAACCTACTAACTTTGGCTTGGTTTCCTTCAATGATTTATCTCAGGAGCGGCATACAACAGTAGTAGCAGGTTGGTCTTGTTACTGAGAACTCCTCAATGGACAAATTGTATTGAACTTAACCTTAATCCGAGGATTTACACTTAAGCCAATAAGTTCAATAGACAGTTCGGGATAGTCAAATGTCATTTATGCTAAACTGGACCTTTTTAGTGCAGCTGCGAGGCACACTTTGCATCTATTTTTTCCATCGAGGTTTTTACTTTCTATTTTTTATATGTTGCTACCTCATGTTTGTTTATGCTAGATGTATTGTGTATCTTTAAGTCAAAATCAAAATCAAAATCGTTTATTTCAAATTAACCATCACTTGGTACTTTTGAATAGTCAATGTCGGTCAGTTCAAGAAAAGTGAAGCTAAATTGCACGTTCCAAAGCGTAGATCTCTATGGAGAAGAACGTGCAAGAAACTCCATGGACACTCTTTGAAAATCATAATATATGGGTTACATTTCTTCGTTACATATTTATGTTGCTTCTATCATGTGAGCACAATGTAAAATTAATTAAAATATAAAAATGAATTAAGCCCACTGGCAGCTAAGAGATGACCAGTCTCCACTGACGGCCCCCGTTCACGAGCATGACGCGCGCATCAGCCCCACTTAGCTCAACCATATTGAAGGGAAACAAATGACCCAACAACACGCGCCACCATCAGCAAGACATGTGTGACAAGTCTGTGCTGAACAAATGTATTTTGTTCTTCTTCTTTCATATCACTTACAATTTCTTATTCTTAAAAATTATTATGTTTAGTTCTGTTTAATAAAATTGAAATACCTTAGTTTTTCTGGTCCAAAGTGAGGCTTATGAATGGATTTTGATACTCACATGTTCTGTGTCAAGCCTGCCTATTTCCTGCATAGTCTTTATAACCTTCTGGGCCCTTTTCTGCGCTGATGCTGCTCTGGCCTGCAGTATCTGTAATGTGTATAAAGGAATGCTGCTTTATTCCCTCCAGTAGTCTTCATCATCTGTTCCTTGTACCCACACATATTGGATACTAGCTGTTGCCTGTGACTCCGTCCGCGTGTTGATATAAAATAAGCGCCTGTTAAAATAATGGGACCAATATGTACGTCCGCGTTTGCCCCCGTTTTCTCAACATTTTTTGTTACTGCTCTGCTCCTATTGGTCATAGCGGGATGTCATATAGCCTGTGTCCTTTCTCAGGCTCTAGACTATCTGTGTACCAACTTTCAATACAATGGGTTCAGTAGTTTTAGCGTGAAAGCCGGACAGACAGTACAGACAGTACACAATATTATTAGTATGGATTGGGGCCAGCTTCCAGTCCAAACAGATTGAACTGAATACCAGTTGGAACGAATACCTTTTTTGGCGTCATTTTGACTTTCCAGTGGTCAACCACTGACACTGCACTCCATATTAATAAATGTTCAAATTGAGTATTGGTTTAAGAAAATCATTTCTATTAACGGGTTTTATCAATACGACAATGTCATTCTTTCACCATTCCATTACGAGACAACTGAGATAATTTATCTATCATGATGAATTTAGCTGATTACGAAATTAAAAGCATAGTGCTCTTGGGGTTGCCGTGGCGCTGTAGCGCGTCCGGGATGTTCGCGGAGGCGAGGGTCGACGGGTTAGCCACGATCATGCGGAAACGTTGTGCTTCCATGATGACGCACTTGCGCTCCTCTTCCAACGGCATCCTGAATGTGTTTTCGGATAGGTGGGACTCGCCCCTCTTACGTAGGTGGATGGGAGTCCAGACCCACTTTAGTTAATTTATTACTAACATTAGGCTAAGCTTTACTTGTACTAACACTATATGGATATTTATGTTTTATTAATCCAAAACATTTTTTTTTTTAATTGAATTTAATTTAACTTAATCATGTCGAAATGACGAATTTGTAAAAAATGCAGACTTTGGCCCCTGGTAGATACGGGCAATTGTATATCAAGGAAAATATGCCTTATAAAATACTTACAGATAGTCGCCTCTGCTCGGCTTCCGCTAGTTTCTCTTCAATATCGGGCAGACTAATGTCCGGCTGGACTGGTTGCAGCAGCCTCTGCAGGTGAGGGGGTGGGGTAGACGACCGCTTGGTGCCGTCAAACTCTTCAGCCGGAATCTCGAAGGCTACTGCTTACGTGGAGGAATAGAAATAATACATTTAATAACCTTGTCCTTGGTTGGTGTAGGTTAAAAAAAATTCTATTGTAACATTGCGACATATTCGACAAAAATTAAATACACATATGAGTTTATGCAAAAATAACTTTAATTCCTACATAATAAAATTCATTTTTCATGACAACTTGAAACATTATGATAATTTGTTCAATAGTGCTAGTCATTCTGGTATCAAGTTAATTTTCATTGAAATAAAGTTATTTGTTTAACAAGAATAGGGTGACGGCGTCCAACAAAGCGGACCTTATTTACTTTAGTATATCGATTATCTTGAGCTCCTAGAAGAGTGAAAATTGTTTTTAAAGCGTTTCATATTTTTACAACGAGGACTGGATTACAGCTAGTTTTTTGGTAGTGCAAATTAAATTAAATTTAGTTTATATTAAGTACCAAGACTCATACAAACAGATACATAAAAGGCAACATACAAGATAACAAAAACGAACACATACAAAAATTAAACACGGTAGCAATATGTCTGCCGCGGCATTGCTGGATATAAGAGCAATCCAATCTGTTGGCAATTATCGTGTGTCCAGTACTCCGTGCCTCTGTGCGGTCGGTACGCGCCTCCGCGAATATACCCGAGGAGCTGCAATGACAGGACAGCCTCAGCACCGCCCTAAACGCATAGTTATTATTTATAAAATATCACTTTGTCTAGGCCCTCTAGTTCTACATCATCATCATGTCAGCCACAGGAAGTCCACCGCTGGACATACATAGGCCTCCACCAAGGATTTCCAAACAGACCGGTTCCAGCATTCAGCGCTTCTCTGTGATTTTGGTCAGGTCATCTGTTACCTAGTCGGTGGATGTCCGACGCTGCTCTTGCCGGTACGTGGTCGCCATTCAAGAACCTTTCTGCTTTCGTTCCTCTAAGAATCTCCTCATTCCTGATTCGATCACTTAGAGAAAGAAACACCTAGCGTAGCCCTCTTCCTAGTTCTCCGTGTGACCTTGAGTTTTCTTATGAGGCCCATAGTAGTTATAGGTTCTAGTTCTACATCGTGTAATGAAAAGGAGATATACGTACCAAGGGGTTCTTATCGTCGGTTGATATCAATCGATTCCGTCAGGTTTTTTAAGCTTATCTCTACATGTTCGGGAGTTATAAGAATTATTAATATATTGATACCAGAAAGTAGATACCTCTTGATAAGACTAGTTGTCTTACTTGAACTTCTGACTATCTGTAACGACAGAGAGAGAGAAAGCCGAGTTCATCGGCTTTAGAAGCTTACCGAGGCACGGAGGTGTATTGTTATGTAGATGGTCATCGATCCACGTGTCAACCGCAGCACGCGTGGCTTTACCTGATTAATACAACGTTATTTTTTGTTTATGCGAAACCTGAATACAGTTTGTTCAGAATAAGCAACTGAATCTATTTCAATAAGATCATCGCTCGCGCAACGGTTGACGCCAGAGGTCAACGTCCCGCTCGCCCGGCGGAGTGTGTACCATATTTTGTTGGGACAGCCAAGTAGGATAACAAACTCACAACTTTGTTGTGTTTCATGATACCTTTTTGAAATTTTGTACATATATTTTTTACTTAAAAATACTGGACACGTGTTTCGGATTTCGGATAAACAAAAAATTATGTTGTATACCCGCGCAGTTGTCATTACTAAAGCACAAGCTCTCTGTATTTTCTAGTGTTTATTATGTTAATAAACTTCAACTTACGTGGTTTTGGTATGACAGGTGTATCCGGCAGCACTACAGTCGGCAAGTCGTCATGGTCAGTATCGTGATGGCCCTTCATTCCAGCGCCATTAGACGTCTTCACTGCACCGTTGGTAGACTCCTCGGCCACCGGGACTGCTGTGGTCGAGGACCCGCAACCCATTTTGAGCTTTTATGTTAACGCTGCAAAGTTTTATTTTGTGTGAGTGTATGGTAGATAGGTAGAATCAATTGTTTTGATGTTCATGTTCGTCGAGGTCGACCTTTGAATTAGTTGAAGTGCTAACAGTGCTCATGGCAAAAAGGGCATCTCATCATCATCAACCTATTTGTCGTCCCACTGCTGGGCATAGGTCTCCCTCTAAATACAGAGAAGAATTGAGCGTAATCACCACGCTTTTTTATATAAATTATAAACTGGCGCTTGACCGCAATCCCGCCTGTTGGTAAGCAGTGACGCAATCGATGATGGCAAAGCGCACTAGTTTATTAAGAGCCTATTCACTCTAGCCTTGAAGACATTCAAATTGTAGTCCGACGAAAACACCGCCGCTGGCAAATTGTTCCACTCCCTCGACGTACGCGGTATGAAGGAGGTGGTACCTAGTAATCAGTCAATGGTGTCCAGGATATACTTAGAAAGTACACATAACTTAGAAAAGTTACAATGGTACTTGCTAGACCTGGAATCGAATACTAGATACTAGGCCACCATGACTTAAAGGGCGCCTACCATCCAGTAATTTGCCCTGTATCTTAGGTGCGTTTAGAAACATATAAATAAGTAAACACACACGGCCCGACTTGGAACAACTACTTGTAGGTTAGTGTTATTAGGCTAGATCGTTAGTGTGGTGAGACCATTAGTTAGAGAAAATAATAATACTCAATTTTATTTCAGGTAGTGATCAATAACGACTTGAGTATGTTGGTAACGAATGTACCCAAGATGACCTGTTGAGCATTATGAAAACTACGGCAAGAGGATTATTTAAAGTGTGATGACATTCAGCCTCCCTGGATTAATGAGCTATCCAAATCAAAAAGAATTTTTCAAATCGGACCAATAGTTCCGGAGATTAGCGCGTTCAAACAAACAAACTCTTCAGCTTTATATATTAGGTATAGATGAAAAGTCAACAACTTGCTCTTGTTTTACCTCTTTGTTCCCTTGGTAAGTCCATTGTAACACCTTAATATTCTACACCCCGACAAACCAACCTCGTTCAACGACCCGAACTTTCCACATACTAAATAATTGTTATCCAAAGGCCACCTAATGACCTCATTGCCATTTAAATCGATTCCATTAACCTAGCACAGTAATCAAATTAGATTCCTCCCCCCTGGCATTTAAAGGGGTTTTACAACAACGCCACACTGTCTGGCTTGATAAAAGGTGGTCATTTATCATTTAAAAGGCTGGCTACTTAAAAGATACGGCTAAGACATGAAGAAGGAAGGTGCAAAAGGTTTGATGCGTTTTAGCTTTAAGCTACAGCGCATCGAGCCTTTTGTCCGCTTTTGATACGCCTTTTGCGCTACGGCGTAGCAAGTGCTACGATCGCGTAGTCAGCGTAGCTTCGGTAGGTATTTTTCGAAAAGTATTGTTAATTTGAGTTTATTTGTTTATATACTGGAGTCGAATTCCGGTTTGTCATACCCGGAATAAGTCCAACTTATGCTGTAAAAAAACTCACTTTGACTCATTTATCAGTAAAACATTGTTATTTAAATGATATGCAGGAGTTAGCTGAAGAAATTTACATAATAATATTGCGGACGTCTAAGATTCACTCTGTGTTCATTTAAATACTTAAGCAACTGTCAAAAAAGCGCATCAAAGAGGATTTTGGTTGCTACTCGACTTCAGCAAGATTAATTTCGCCACAACCGTAAATATTACGTGTATGTTTGTCACGCTTTTACGCTAAAACGGATTTGCAATTCATTTGGCGAATAGGTAGACCTTGACCTGATTTAGGACGAGGATACTTTTTCGCCCACTCCTCTTTCGTATCTTGTGAACCACTTCCAATATTTGTGTTCTTCACACAGCAAGAACGCATGTACTTCAAGTCGTTCGTGGTACGTGTTCCGACGCATGATCTCGATAAGTTCCTGAAAGAAGAGCTATGGCCGAAGGGTGTTGTGTACCGCCGGTTTCGTGGCCGGCTGCGTGACACCAGTCAGCGAAACACGACGCCGATGATCCGTGTACAGTAGTTTTAGTGAATGTTATATGTATTTATAGTATTTTAGGTTTTTTTATGTTATTATAGTATTTTATATGTTTATATGGGCCTTGATGCCTGAAATAAACGGATAAATAAATAAATAATCTTCTCTTAATAATTATGTATGTGTTATGCCTCTGACTTTGTTCACTCTTCATTTCATATTCAGTCAATTCTCCTGTGGAATGCGCTTCCTCTTGATATCAGGATCGCGACCAGTTGGTTTGCATTTAAGTGGAAATTGCAGAGTTATTTTGTAAACAATTAGGGTCATCTCAACACCTCTTTCACAAGTTTTAGTTTTGCATATATTATTGTAATAGTGATTATCCATACTAATATTATAAATGCGAAAGTAACTCTGTCTGTCTGTCTGTTACGCTTTCCCGCTTAAATCTCTCAACCGATTTTGATGAAATTTGCCGCAGACAATCTTTACACCCTGAGAAAGGACATAGGCTACCTTTTATCCCGGAAAAATTAGATATTCCAGAGGGAAATCTAAAAAGCGCGATATAACCAAACTCCACGTGGGCGAAGCCGCGGGCGGAAAACTAGTAAAGCTATATTTAAGAATTTGTTTATATAGTGTTATGAGATTTTTCTTATCCTTGTCATTGTTTTAACCAAAGCCACCACCCTTGGTTAAGTAGTAGAGAATGTCGAATGCATTAAGTCCACCTCTGTACATTTTCTTTGTGCGAAATTATAAATAAATACATTATAACTCACAGGATGGAAACTTATGTGGGATATATCGCGAGGAATACCTTGTCTATATTCCACTATAATTACGAAATAATGTTGTTAAATTGAAGAGAGTTTGTGACTAGTATTACGTTTAATCGATTAACTTAATCAAATATTATTCCGTGGTGCTTGGCAATCTGGGCTTCTCTCAGTTGCAATCGGCACAAAGGGACATTCCCTTTGTGCCGATTGGTCTAGTTCTGTTCTGTCTCCTGCTTATTATGGAGGGAAGTGGAAAAAATAACTTTTTTCTTACTCCTCCGCTATTCTTTTTTGATTAATTTCGTTGCGGGACCCAAGACAGTTGAATCGTTTCTCCGGGACTCATCGAGCTTCATTGGTCGGCGTTTTTCTGCCGGTCTCCACTGTTGATTGGCTTTCAGGAGTTGCAGTAGGTGGGAAATGTGTGCCAGGTTTTGTCCCCAAAAAAAAAAACAAAACTAAGTCACGTGGTCATTTTTTCGAAATAATAATAAAGTTCGAAATACAAATATTGACTCAAAGGTTAATGCTGGAGCTAAAGTTGGAGTTTTCTTTTGGTAATAAGACAGATGAAGTCGTGGTTAAAACACCAGCCTCTCAAGTATGAGTGAGCGGGTTCGATTCCAGGTCAGGCAAGTACCAATGTAACTTTTCTAAAGTTATATGTATTTTCTAAGTGTATCTTGGACACCAATGACTAAAGGTGAAGGAAAACATCTTGCGGAAACCTGGACTTTACGTCTGAAATCACCAACCCGCATTGAGCAAGCGCGGCGTGGTGATTACGCTCAACCCTTCTCTGTATGAGAGGAGACCTGTGCCCAGCAGTGGGACGATAAAAAGGTTGATGATGAATAAGACAGATGGAGCACAGTATTAAAAGCAATTTCACAGTATCTCCAAGTGAACCTTTTCTAATATTTCTGCATTAACAGGGCTGAGGTTGAAACACTAATCCGATTTGAAGCTTGGAATTAAATGCACCCTCATTAGTTTCTCGTAAACCGTTTGTTTTCAGATTGGAGCCATTCCCAGTGATTGTTACTGAGTAAATGTAATTTTGTGGATTGATTATTATTATAGAACGAATTCTGAATAGACCGGGAATTGGACTGTCCCTGGAGGCGTTTCAGAGAATTAATTGGTCATCAAATATTCACATTCCTTGTTCTCAGAACAGAAGTTCGATTAAACAAATCCTTGATGTTATTTCAAGTTAAAGGAGGATTCATTATACAATTATTTATTTTATTAACAATATTTACATTCTATTAAAATGATTTAGATTTGAAATAAGATAATATAAAATAGAATAGTTATTTATGCCAGTGTCGGCAATGATAGCTTAATAGCTATCGTTGCTTAACAGTGCATCATTGCTTGCTATCGCTTCGTGGCACAATAGATCAGCACGAGTATTAAAATAGCTGTTTGCGATAGTGCCATACAATTTTTTTTCTACGACCTTAAAATAAATAAATACAAAAGACCGAGCAATGGCGCGAAAAAGCGCGGCGCTCGCAATGTTGTTATAATCCCACAAATAAAAGGCAAAGGCTCATCCATATAGCCTAAAAACATGCCAATCATCGTATGTGACGAAAATACGTGCGTTTTTTGGGATAATCTTATGTTGATTTTTTGTTGCCATTGTCATAAAAAAAAGTTTCATTGTAGGACGGTTTACCCGTGTGGAAATGGTCATTGTAACACGACTTGGCAGGAATGAGTACTATTGAGATATGACTTATGGTTATGTATTATGCAAATTACCAAATGTTGGTAGAAAATAAATATAAGAAACATAAAATATCATGAAATGTACATTCTACACGAATTACTTAAGTATTTAGTAGTTTTAAGTGTTTTTACTTCTCTTGACTTCTTGTTGACCTTCTCGGAGTCTTGGAGTCTCGGACATTTGGAAGGTATATGAAGGACCGAAACCAAGTCGCCAACCTGCCAACTCGAGGCTCGTTAGGCATTTTTAGTTAAATGAGGCATCAACTGACGATTACTTCTGGTCACACTATACACCAAAGGAAAGCGCCCGGTTAGTGTAGGACCATCGATATATTGTACGCCTCTCCCTGGCAACCATTGTTCGAGCCATGGTTGAAAGCGAGAGTCCATGGGAGGCTGCCGCCTCCTTGTGCGAGGCCGTCCTTTTGCAGAAGGAGGCAGCGGAGAGGGAGCGGGAAGAGGATGCTCTTGCCGCTCCCCTCCGGTGTAGACGGGCGGGGCGAAGAAGGCGGGGGACGAACCCCTTCTCCTTTAGCCACGGAGTGTGGCCAGCGTGTGTGGTAGCCCCCACAGGCGCATTGCATTGGTCACCACGACTGAGGATTATCTTGGTATCCCCGGGTAATCCTCCCTTATCGCGGAAACCGGCCTAAAAAGCTGGAAAGCCCTGGGAATTGCACGGGGACAATGCAGATCCCGTGACATTCTCAATGCAGGGCCTGAGGAGAACCGAGTGGTTTTAGTGGGTATTCCCGGCTTCGGCTGGGCGAGTCCCAAACACGCCCGTCGCCTAGCGACGGGTATGGTGCGTAAATGCATTTCCACTCGCAAAAAAAAGGACCATCCGATATAAACTCAAAGATATTGGTGGAATAATCCAACATCCATTTTGGTGGAGTGTTTATTTTGGTGGCTAAAATGAACTAGTTACTTAGGACTACGGAAAGACTATAGTCCCCACATGATCAATAACATAATCAGCCTATAATGTTCACACTCCTGGGACACAAGCCTGCTCTCTGTGAGAGGAAGTGGGCCGTAATCTACCACGCGAGCATGACCTTCCATACTAATATTATAAATGCGAAAGTAACTCTGTCTGTCTGTTACGCTTTCCCGCTTAAACCTCTCTACCGATTTTGATGAAATGTGGCACAGACAATCTTTAGACCATGAGAAAGAACATAGGCTACCTTTTATCCCGGAAAAATTTGATGTTCCCGAGGGAAATCTAAAAAGCGCGATATAACCGAACTCCACGCGGGCGACGCCGCGGGCGGAAAGCTAGTTTTTTTATATAAATGAAATAAGAACAGTCAAGAAGTTATAGTCAAGATTCAATAGTAGCATAAGTTAACTAGTGACCCCGCTAATATTTTGGAAGAAAATACCAAGTAAATCTACATACCGAAGTCTCACTTATTTCCACCAACCCAGCAACAGAGTGTGCATCAAACGTGCAGAGTGCAACCGTACACGTTCATTAAATGATCCTGCATGTCTGTCATGTAGATAAAATGAGGATGATTGGTACGCTTAGGATTGAGACCCCGAAAATTGTTGATATCTCTTTTTTTCGTCGCTCTGGATGGAGGGGAAGGACGTGTACGTCTTTTACTGACTAAAACCGACTTGTCACCCTTCATTTGTTAGTACCCCATAGATATAATTATATCATTTATTTACCTCCAATTGTAATGGCGTAAACCGATTACATCAAATGAACTATTTGATCAGTGAATGATGGATGTTTTTTTAGAGGTACTTGAGTGTTATTTATTAAGTTATAAGCAACATACAAGTTCAATATTAGTATTAGTAGGTAGTCGTGGTGGCCTAGTGATTAAAACACAAGCCTTTCAAGTATGATTGCGCGGGTTCAATTCCAGGTCGGGCAAGTACCAATGTAACTTTTCTAAGTTATGTGTAAGTACTTTCTAAGTATATCTTGGACACCAATGATTACGAATTGAAGGATAATGTCTTGAGGAAACCTGGACTTTTAAGTCTGTAATTGCCAACCCGCATTGAGCAAGCGTGGTGATTACGCTCAATCCTTCTATTTATGGGAGGAGACATGTGCCCAGCAGTGGGATGATAAAAAGGTTGATGATGATGGACATACAAGTTACAAAGGCGGAACAAATACCTTAGGCTTAACACAATACACCATATAAAAAAGTGCTAAAAGTGTTCTACAAAAAATATTCAAATTAAAGAAAAAAATAGAAAATTTTGTCTCTTATTCATGATGTCATTTTTCGAACTCTTTTTATATTACCCTCTTGCAAATGTTGAGGTAATTGACAAATGCTTACACTGATGAAATAATTTCACTCATTCAGTGTGATTTTTTCCTCAAAAAATCATTTTAGACATGAATTTATATGGTTTTTACACGATTCTTTTTTTTTTTTTAAGACTTTGCCCCACATTAGGAGTTTCACCTGTATCGTGGATGTGTTTACAAACATATAAACTCACATACACAAACAGCCAGACCCGGAACAACTACTTATAGGTTATACAAATATTTGTTCTGTGCAAAAATCTAACCCGAGATACGCAGAGCAGCAGTCAATAGCTTAACCACTGCGCTAACAGTGCAGACCATTCCAGACTATTAATTCGACCAGATTATGTCTGGACTTTCAAATAGGCTATGACTTTTGAGTTTGTTTCCACCTTTCTTCTCAGAGTAGTTAGATCGGAAATGCTGAACTCATCTAGTTTTAAAAATAGTTTAAAAAACTAAAAAAACATGTTTATTTTCAACTTTTTTGTTCGATATTCTTTTTTTAAATAATATCTACTCTAAACTTTTCTTGATCTCCAACAGACAGAATAGCAAGAGCTAAAATTTCTAATGATGCGACCCTAGTAACAATCTAAATCTAAACTAAATACTTTGCCATCACAAATTAATACCGCTCGGCCAATGAACGTATTGAAAACGGTGGGACATTTTACAGTAATGAGCCACTCACTCGTAGTCCATAGAGTTAGAGACAGACAAACAAGCAAGCAAACATACAAGTGAAGCTTATAAAAAGCATGTAAAAAAATATGATTGACGTGTAAAAATACAGAAACAAAATCATTTATCATTTAATCTCACACAAGAACAGACCAGGAGACCAAATCCGTAATTAAAAATGTACGAAATCTAGTTGCAGTTTCAACTCGGTGACAAAAATGTCGAAAACTCGATAAAATGCCCCATTTTGATGGGAAAAATTAAACTTATTTTTGACAAACTGAAATCAGACTTTAAACATTCTAACTAATAAACGAGACACAGTCACACAACTATCTACATTTATAGCCCTGACAAATATCAGTACCGTACTGAAACCACCGCGGCTATTGTAGAAATAAATCTCTTAGCCCGTGCACCAATCAGAATGACACAATGCTAACGTCATACTATTTCACGCACCAATCAAACTGTCGCAAACTCCAGTGATACCATTTCACGCACCAATCAAACTGTCGCGAACTCACGTGATACCTTTTCGAAATAGATGTTCTATGAATTGGCAAACTTGCTACTTTCCCACAATTATGCAGTTGACATTGAGAACTATCCGTCAGTTTTTATTATCTCCCATTAAACTAATTGTTTTTGAAGAAGGTCGTGATGCAGCTTTTTTCTGTTATGTATGATTATGTTATTAGTGTGTGAATAACGCAAGCCGGTGTTTGCAATTCTACATTGGTGGCTTGTCTAAGGACGTGAATCGATGACTTTGCCACAGATTAAAAAATCACAATGAATTTAAAACTTTGTCGTTAAAAATTCAAAGATGAATGAAACTTTAAATGAACCTTCCGAATTTGGGTTTATAAAGAAATGGGCCCCGATTCTCTTGTTCACAGTTTGTGAAGTATAATTTAGTTTAATTTAGTTTAGTTTAAACTAAATTATACTTAAGTTCAGTGCATCTTCTTCTTTGTATTCCATTAAGAAAAAGCACAGAAGATAATATGTTTACTGATTGGCGACCCAGATTTAACTCGAAACGGTCTCCAAAGCCTGGAGCACAGGCGTAGAGTAGCCAGCCTTTCTGTCTTCTATAGGACGCATTTTTTCTTATTAGTTATAAACTAGTGCTTGACTGCAATCCCGCCTGATGGTAAGCAGTGATGCAATCGTTGATGGTAAAACGCACTAGCTTATTAAGCCTATTCACACAAAAAAACTGAGTGAATAGGAAGGAAGACGGCAGTTGAGCGAGGTGATGCAATGTTTAACCCAACAACACGACTAACGATGCTGCGCCAGAGGATGATCTGGAGACCCTCCACGACCAAACTCCCGACACAACAACATTAGGCACATCGTACCCGGTACACATCGCAACACAACTGCTCAGACCCGTCCTCCGTACGGCTTCCTCAGACATCATGCCGGAAGACGACGAATCGCTTGGCGGCAAGACTTTGTCTGGTGGGTGGTAACTTATGCCGGCGGCTGATGTTGTTGCCTACCACCGAGAAAAGATCCAGCATTCTGGTGAGTGTGCAAGGGAATTGCATGATTTAATTCCCCTATCTCCGTTCCACCATCCGACGACCCGTCGTATGACGACTTTCCACCCTTACGTTGTCAACACCACTACGATCTGGACGAAGCATTTCGCTTCTTCTTTTATACCGCGTACATCGAGGGACTGGAACAATTTGCCGGCGGCGTTTCTGTCACACTACAATTTGAGTGTTTTCAAGGCTAGAGTGAATAGGCTCTTAATAAACTAGCGCGCTTTACCATCAACGATCGCATCACTGCTTACTATCAGGCGGGATCGCGGTCAAGCGTTAGTTTATAATTATGTCGTGGTGGCCTAGTGGTTAAAACACCAGCCTCTCAAGTATGAGTGCGCGGGTTCGATTCCGGGTCAGGCAAGTACCAATGTAACTTTTCTAAAGTTATATGTACTTTCTAAGTATTTCTTGGACACCAATGACTAAACGTGAAAGAAAACATTTTGAGGAAACCTGGACTTTAAGTCTGAAATCGCCAACCCGCATTGAGCAAGCGTGGCGATTATGCTCTATCCTTCTCTGTATGAGAGGAGACCTGTGCCCAGCAGTGGGACGATAAAAAGGTTGATGGTGGTGTGTGTGTTAGTTTATAATTTATAAAAAAAAAATTGTTTGTTTAGACCTGTCAAATTAGTCAGCGCCTGACGTTAATTGATGTATTTTGATCGCCATGTTTTTAATCTCGTCTAAATTGTCTATGGAATATCTTAATTTGACAGGATTAAACTAAAATGTTATCTTCTATCCTTTTCTTAATGAAATAGAAGATGCACTTAAAATAAGTTTAGGTTGAGACCTAGAGAATCGGTGCTATGGTATACACAATACCGTTCCAAATTCAAGTACCTATTAACGTTATTCCGAAAGTGAATCCATCCAATCCCCATCCATCAATTGCCAATCAATTGCGCTGTTCAAATAATTTTAAAATGTGGGGTTTTTTAACAAGAAATGTTTTGGACTGTCAGTTTGTGAACCACTGCTGCTTTTGTATTGTTTGTAAGTGTATTACTAACATAGTTTGTAGGCACATGTAACTAACAGTATGAGTCTGGTTGCTCGAAATAAATAGATTCTCGGTGGTAGGCAACAACATCAGCCGCCGGCATAAGTTACCATCCACCAGACAAAGTCTTGCCGCCAAGCGATTCGTCGTGTTCCGGCATGATGTCTGGTGAAGCCGTACTGAGGACGGGTCTGAGCAGTTGTGTTGCGATGTGTGCCTGGTACGATGCGCCAAATATTGTTGTGTCGGGAGTTTGGTCGTGGAGGGTCTCCAGATCATCCTCTGGCGCAGCATCGTTGGTCGTGTTGTTGGGTTAAACATTGCATCACCTCGCTCAACTGCGTCTTCCTTCCTATTCACTCAGTTTTTTTGAGTGAATAGGCTTAATAAGCTAGTGCGTTTTCCCATCAACGATTGCTTCACTGTTTACCATCAGGCGGGATTGCAGTCAAGCACTAGTTTATAACTAATAAAAAAAAAAAGATTAATAATAATAATAAAAAACCATTAATCTCTACTCTTACTTAGGTTAAGAGAAAAAAAAAATAACAAAATAAATCAATATGGCCGACGTTCAACGAATGCTTAGTAATTTTTCAATCTGGTAACACCAATGCTCCGGTGTTGCTATTTACCCCGATCGCAACCGGGATAGGGGAAATGCGATGGATTGCCGGCAATATTTCCTGATTATACCCGCCGGTTGTTGCCTAGAGGCATAAACGGATGTATGGCCTCGTTACGTTTGCATTTAAAATATTGAGGAGATTTTTTTCGCTCAATCTGTGGGCACTTGAGTGTTTTCTTTTTCATTAGTGTGAATTTTGAAGGGTTTTGCATTATTAAAACAAGCAATTTTGTGAGGGAATATGTATCTTTGTCATCAGTCACAACCAGGGGCAAGTCTAGTAATTTCAAGAACAAAAATAACTCTAGTTGACTCACATTTTTTACATTGTTTTTTTTTTATATAATCATAAACTAGTGTTTGACCGCAATCCCGCCTGATGGTAAGCAGTGATGCAATCGTTGATGGTAAGGAGCGTTAGTTAAGAGTCTATTCACTCAAAAAACCGACTGGAGACGGCAGATGAGCGAGGTGATGCAATGCCAAACCAAAAAACACCATCAATAATGCAGCGCCAGAGGGAGATTGATCTAGAGACCCTCCACGACCAAACTCTCGACACAACAACATTTGGCGCATCGTATCCGGCACACATCGCAACACAACCGCCCAGACCCGTCTTCCGTACGGCTTCACCAGACCTCATGCCGGAACACCACGAATCGCGTGGCGGCAAGACTGATGTTCCAACTTTTGATTGTCCGTTCGCAAAATTCACATGCCGTGGTGGCCTAGTGGTTAAAAATGTCGTGGTGGCCTAGTGGTTAAAACACTAGCCTCTCAAGTATGAGTGCGCGGGTTCGATTCCAGGCCAGGCAAGTACCAATGTAACTTTTCTAAAGTTATATGTACTTTCTAAGAATATCTTGGACACCAATGACTGAAGGTGAAGGAAAACATCTTGAGGAAACCTGGACTCTATAAGTCTGAAATCGCCAACCCGCATTGAGCAAGCGTGGTGATAACGCTCAATCCTTTTCTGTATGAGAGGAGACCTGTGCCCAGCAGTGGGACGATAAAAGGTTGATTATGATGATGAAAATTCACATGAAATTGTGTTGACAAAAATGTTAACTATTAAAATTGAAGGTCATTGAAAATGTACAAAGGTACCTTTGTACATTTTCAATGCGTCTGCCGTAACGAATTAATTTGCCGTTTAGTTATGTTCCTAGCCTTTTCAGTAAACAGCAGCCGTTCAACTAACGGCTTGAATGTTATTAAATTAATTATAGTTTACTAGCTTTCCGCCCGCGGCTTCGCCCGCGTGGAGTTCGGTTATATCGCGTTTCCAAGAGAACTCTTCAAAAGTCCGAATCAAAACTATCCTATGTTATTTCTCAAGGTCAACTATTTTTGTACCAAATTTCAATAAAATCAGTTCAGTGGTTTAGACGTGAAAGCGTAACAGACAGACAGAGAGACAGAGTTACTTTCGAATTTATAATATTAGTAGGCATAACTGTAGCCAATCATATGCAAGCCGAATTGGTCGTAGGATCTAAGCCAAGGCACCTCGACTAATAAGCTAGGTAAGAACCGTGATACGAGTAGAGAGAACCGTTCTTACTTTCAAAGGCCAGAAGGTTGATTAAATGGCTATAGGCTATTGGCTCTGATTTGCACAAAGAAAAGTGCAGAGGCAGACTTAATGCCTTAGGCATTCTCTAGCAGTCAACCACGGGTGGTAGAGAGATTAGATGGCAAGTGCCTTAGTTAAAATACTTAAATAACACAAACAAAAACAAACAAACAAACATACTATTACCAAAATATATATTTTTAATATATATAGAAAACTAAAACTTGGGAAAGAGGTGTTGAGATGACTACCCTAATTGTTTAGAAAATAACTCTGCAATTTCCGCTTAAATGCAAACCGACTTGGTGGCTATCCTGATATACAATTGTTGTTAATGAATAAATTACTACAAATGTCTATGACTATTTCACGCATTTTAAAGTTACATAACCTGAATATTTATTTATTTATATATAATTTATTGTACACCAAAAACATACATTATATAAAAAATAGATGCAACACTACAAATTATACAATGGGCGGTCAAATCGCTAATGCAATCTCTTCCAGGCAACTTTAGAATGAACAAAGATTTTCCTGGACATTAAATGGGACTATGTACAGTACGTACGTACATATGTAGCCGTTCTAAGGCAGTTGTCAAAAACTGTTAACCTAATGGACAGATTCATTTGTTTAATATCAACAAGAGGCATTTCTATACAGTCAAATCAAAGCATTTATTTCAAATAAACCAGTTAGGTACAGGCACTTTTGAATTGTCAGAAGGTCGGTCAGTCAATAAGATGAAGCTAATCAATAGAACCCCGATTATCCGAACTTCGATTATCCGAATATTCGACTACCCTTACTCGTTCGTCTTAACTCTGCGAGTATTTTGCCAATTTAAAAATGTTTTGGTGGCGCAACAGGACACATTACGACAAGTTTCCTCCTCCCTCCGATCGTGTACTCTCATTTATTTGCGGGATAATGTATGCAATAACAAATTACATAATTCATTATCATTATAACTCTTAAATAATGTATCGTTTATGTAAAAAACGCACGTGAAACCCATTACATAATAAAACATTAATATTAAAATTTAAATATTGTTTGATTAGATTTGAAATCGATTATCCGAGTTTTCTTATAACCGAAATAGGTACCCTGGTTTTATTTTATCTGGATAACCGGAACTCCACTGAAAAGTCAGAGAAATAAGTATCTGTGAAATAAACCAAAAGCAGACTACACAATATGCATCTGATCAACTAATATTGCGTTTTCATGGTTATGCGTGTGTTATGCTACTATCTGCTTTAAAACATCACACATACCAAGGGAGCTGTAGACCAGGAGTGCAAGCCAAAATGACCATTCCGGTGGTGCTAAACTTAAGACCATTTTTTTTGTTCTGGATGGCAAATCTCTCCCGCTTTGGGTGGAGCAGTAGGGCGTCAGACTTTACTGACTAAACCCACCCGTTTTTTCACTAGCCGGGCCCCGGTTACTTTATAACCAACCCGCAACCCTGGCCCAGGAGGCATCGGTCTTCGTAGACCCGTCACGATGTGAACTTCAGACCCTTGACTGTAAATATTAGTAAATGCATATGTGCACATGTCCAGTATTTTCACTGTTCTCAAAACGGTGAAGGAAAACATCATGAGGAAACCGGCATGTCCTAGAGCCAAAAACTTCGAAGACATGTGATATATTATACCAACCCTCACTAGGCCAGCTTGGTAGATTACGGCCCACTCCACCAGGCCTGTGTCCCAAGAGTGGGATCATTATAGGCTGATTATGCTATGTTATGTGCATATCTCCTAGGAAAACTTAGAACAATATTAAGTAATTTCTGTCAATTTTCAATACCACAACACATGTAAATACTTACTTTTAGTATCAAAGTTAATTTCAGGTTCCACTAAAATCAAGGTTGACAAGTAAATCTAATTTTAATATCTACACAAAACTATGTTTATTTAACTACATAAATATACACTTTTGTATTTTGACTACACTTAGACTACAAAGAACAAAATAGCCTAATGTACATCAGCCGGGACTCGAACGGGCCACCCGTGCGACCGCGGCCGCATCGTCGACACTACTATCAGACATGGTTAATACAAATTATGTTCACAACTACTACACTTTTTCCAACATACGTAGTTAAATACTGCGCCTGAAATGTTTTGATACTTGGTGTTTAGAAAGTCGACTATTTTTTTTTTTTTTTTGTTGAACTTTACTATTAGCGTGGTCTACAATAATATTAAGCTAATCAGACTCTTATATTGTAATACTAGCTTTCCGCCGGCGGCTTCGCCCGAGTGGAGTTCGGTAATATCGCGCTTTTTAGATTTCCTTCGGGAACATCAATTTTTTCAGGGATAAATGGTAGCCTATGTTCTTTCTCAGCGTCTAAAGATTGTCTGTGCCAAATTTCATCAAAATCGGTTGAGAGGTTTAAGCGGGAAAGCATAACAGACAGACAGACAGACAGACAGAGCTACTTTTGCATTTATAATATTAGTATGGATACCAAAATATTAACACTTAGCCTCTATTAAAGCCATTAGTTAGTCACAAACAACATCCAGGCGTATTTTATTCACATTGAACCTAATAAATGGGCTTCTCTCCTACGTTTATTAATTAGGACAATTACGCCTAAACTAACGAACAAAGTTAAGCAACCAGAACCGGACAATAACGCAAACAAATCACAGCGAGAAGCCAATAGTAAGTGTGTCAAGTATCAAGTAGTGTTGTTTAACTCAGTTTCAGGACTATAACAATGCTTACATAGAAATTACCATCGCCACGCCGCTCGCTTCGAACCCCTTTTACGTTTTAGATATAGAAAACTATGGAGTCGTGTTTTTGAAAATACGAAGATGTGGGTCAAGTTTTAAATGTTTACGACTTTAGTTGGTTGAAGGGTGAAGCGCCAGGGTAAAATATAAATAAAAACATATAAAGTCTTGTATTCAAATTAGGCTGAGAGTCAGCTCAAAACGCCCGCTTTTCATAACTGAGGAGAATAAGTAGCGCAATAAACTCCCCAGCAGCACAGATGTCTGTTCGGTAAGAAAAATTTACTTCTATACAATCCATACTAATATTATAAATGCGAAAGTAACTCTGTCTGTCTGTCTGTCTGTTACGCTTTCCCGCTTAAACCTCTCAACCGATTTTGATGAAATTTGGCACAGATAATCTTTAGACCCTAAGAAAGATCATGGGATACCTACCTTTTATCCCAGAAAAATTTGATGTTCCCGAGGGAAATCTAAAAAGCGCGATATAACCGAACTCCACGCAGGCGAAGCCGCGGGCGGAAAGCTAGTATAATATAAGCATACGAAGTCGTTGGTATTATCAGACATTAAACTTTTTATACGTTTTCGACAATACGTGGGTATTGTACCACCGTAATTTGTTACATAAAATAAGTATATTACTCTGTAGGTACCAATTTACATCAATGACAAAAAACCGTATTTATATGTCGTTTGGAAATCCTTGGGGGAGGCCTATGTCCAGCAGTGGACTTCATGTGGTTGAGATGATGATGATGATGATTATGTTGTAGCTAGCTGGATAAATTTGTCGTTTAATCACCCGCCTGGTCTTTGGAAGAAGTGATTGCTTCGCTCTCTTTACTCGCACGTGGTGGTCATAGTTCTGACTTAGGTCATTTGGTCAGGGTGCCCTGGCATAGTAACTAGGACCAATGGACTCACATGTGATTGGTTACAGTTCCAACCTCACAGTGTAACAAAGTTGTATTTGAACGCGCTAATATCTGAGGCTAGTAGTTCGATATGAAAAATATTTTTTTTATGTTTTGATTATCTTATTCTTAACGAAAACCTATGACTAGGAGGACCCTTCGGAATCAAGTGTAAAAAGGTTAGAAGGAAAGGTAAGTGAAGCCAAAGTAATAGCGCAGACAGAATGAAAAAGCGATACGAAGGTGGGTTGGGAGAAGAAAGAAGACGGGAAGAAATCTCCGAAGTGAAATTTTATGCAGAAAAAACCCTGGGAATAGTAATAGTACTGTATATTCAACTTGCTGCGTCACGCGGTTTCATCCGCGTAGGTTTTGATTTGTTTTTTATATATGCTCCGCTCCTATTGGTCCCAGCGTGATGTTATATAACCTAAAACCTCCCGGGATTAATGGGCTATACAAAGCAAAAATATTTTTTTAAATCAGACCAGAGGTTTCTGAGATTAGCACGTTCAAACAAACAAACTCTTCAGCTTTATATATTAGTATAAATAATATACACTACTAGCTCATGTCCGTAATTTCTCCGAAATACAAACTTT
Organism: Sesamia nonagrioides; assembly: GCA_017933935.1. Lineage (NCBI taxonomy): Eukaryota > Metazoa > Arthropoda > Insecta > Lepidoptera > Noctuidae > Sesamia > Sesamia nonagrioides. The sequence goes on along the minus strand of JADWQK010002392.1, from coordinate 716,299 downwards.
ACTCTGAATAAAATATTAATGAAACCGGCGCTGTTTGTGGTAGGGACTCGGAACATAAAATAATTAATGAAAATTCACTGAATTCATTTTAGCTGATTACTGACTACAGACGAATTTTATTTTATATTATTCGAGGTGGTTTTACCCGGATAAGTTTTGATCCCGTGGAAATAGCCGAATAAAAACTTTTCTATATGCTAATCCTGGTAATAACCTTTTGTGTGCCAATCTCTTCACTACTTTATGGGTGAAAGTGAAACAAACATAAATCCATACGTTTCTATGAAACCGAAAGTTTTTCCATGTTTACAATTCCCTAGAGCCTAGAGCTTGGCAGTTAATTTAATGTATTGGATTAGTACTTAATACTCGTCGATCGATCAAATTAAGCTATGCTTGTCGAGGTCGGTCTGTAGATGGGTCACCAAAATATACGGAGTTTAAATAAGTAAAAATAAACAGTTTATATATTCTCAACTAAATGAACTTAGGTTTTTTTTTTAATAGTTATAAACTAGTGCTTGACTGCAATCCCGCCTGATGGTAAGCAGTGATGCAATCATTGATGGCAAAGCGCACTAGCTTATTAAGCCTATTCAGTCAAAAAAACTGAGTGAATAGGAAGGAAGACGGCAGTTCAGCGAGGTGATGCAATGTTTAACCCAACAACACGACCAACGATGCTGCGCCAGAGGATGATCTGGAGACCCTCCACGACCAAACTCCCGACACAACAACATTAGGCACATCGTACCCGGCACACATCGCAACACAACTGCTCAGACCCGTCCACCGTACGGCTTCACCAGACATCATGCCGGAACACGACGAATCGCTTGGCGGCAAGACTTTGTCTGGTGGGTGGTAATTGACTGACTGATGTTGTTGCCTACCACCGAGCAAAACGGGTAGTAGTAGGTCAACTAAATGAATTTAAAATCATTTAGTTGACCACCGCCTGTTCATTTTTTATGAGCAACGTGTAAATTTCATTCATTGCTAACACCATCAAGCAGGCGCTAGATTTCCATTTTTTAAACAACTTTTACATCATTACCCATGTCTCGTGATGGATGATAAGCAAGTGAGGGACGCTATTTTGAGAAAGCTACCTTACAATGAACTTATAAATACTTATCCAAAATATAATAAATATACAGGCGACCCCACGTAATCTAAGGTGCATTCGGGAATGCACAATGCGTGACGTCAAGATGAATATTTGTTTCATGCAGTGATATTATTCAGCGCTGGCCGTAAATTGACGTATTATATAACTATACAAAAATCACATCGAAACTGTCTAATCTAGACTAAATTAATTTTATCGGCCTAAATTAATATTTATATTTGTCGTGGATGGCGGTATCACTTTGATGAAGGTTGTTCATTTGACTTACATAATAGTGGGGCAAAAGCAGTGACGGTATTTTGTAATGGCGGCACGTGGACTGGTTAACTTTAAGCAGCGTTTATGAATAAGGGAGTAAGCCTCTAGACGAAACAATGCAGTAATCCTAACAAAACTATTAAAACAAAATATTTTTTGTAGCCCTAACGTCGACTGCATGCTAACAGAGAAGGTTCGTCACTCATTGGGGTGAACAATCACCAACACCTACCATTGATTGCCCCTACATAATGCATAGACAACCCACCTACACCCCCTGTGGCCTCAAATTATCTTATCGACCAATGACCGTGAGCTCTGAAGCCCAAAATACGAATCCGTCAGGTACCGAATAATGGTGTAGCCAAGGATCAAGATATAGCGGTCGTGTATGCATGTCGATAATTTCCAATCGATTTTAATAATTATATGGTTGTCAGGTCTCGTGGGTGTGTCGCGATTCAACTCGAGTGTGTTTTTACCGATTACAAGGGGAAGGAGCAGGTTCTGACTTTTTGTAGATGATTTGATTAATTAAAAAAAAAATCGGTCAGTGGTAACCCAGTGGTAACGGTCCTTGCGAGCCTAGGTCATGAGTTCAAACCATCAAACCTAGGTAAGTCGATGTATGTCGATGTCGAGTATGGTAGGTCGATGCCCGATGCCCGATGGGGCCGACGGGTTCTCGAGTGGCGACCACGCACCGGAAGACGCAGCATGGGTAGGCGCCCGACAAGGTGGACCGACGACCTGGTGAAGGTCGCGGCAAAGCGCTGGATGCAGGAGGCGCAGGATCGGTCATCGTGGAGATCCTTGGGGGAGGCCTATGTCCAGCAGTGGACGTCTTTCGGCTGAAATGATGATGATGATGATGGCTCGCAATCGCAAAACGGTAAAGAAAAACATGTGAAAAATTAGGCATGTCATTGAACCAAAACATTCGAAGACATTTTTGCCCCCAAGCCGGCGTGGTTCTTACAATCCATTTTCCCGCCAACAACATCATTAAAAGTTATAAAATAATTAGTCCTCCCACTAAAAGCGTTACATGATATTCGGCATGCTTAAAACAATCCATTACCTTCCATGTTTCTATTAGAAAATGTACACGTTTTTTCCAATAAGCGCATAGCTCACTTTTAACTAGATTCAATCTGGTTTTATCCGGAGTTTTCCAGAACTGACCCAGTTTGAACCGGAACAGATCTCAAAAGCCTAATATGAACAATTGGTAGTGATTTTTTTCAATCCCACCTGAAGGTAAGCAGTGATGCAATCTTTGATGGTAAAGCGCGCTAGTTTATTAAGAGCCTCCCTATTCACAATTTAAAAAAAAAAACTGAGTGAATAGAAAGGAAGACAATGAACCCAACAACATGACTAACAAGCTGCACCACAGGAAGATTGTTCTGGAGACTCTCTATGACTAAACTCCAGACAATACAATATTTGGCGCATCAAACCCGGTGCACATCAAAAACTGCGCATCACACATCGCAACACAACTGCTCAAACCCGTCCTCCGTACGGCTTCACCAGACATCATGCCAGAACACGACGAATCGCTTGGCCGCAAGACTTTGTCTGGTGGGTGGTAACTTCTGCCGGCAGCCATTATTATGGCCTACCACCGAGAGAGAGAATATAACCTTTGGTAAGATTTTGTGTTAAATTTTCAAGCTTCGGACTAACCCGTAATGAGTGTCAAGTGTCAACGATTTACAAATAACAGCCGAAACCAATTGTTCAACGAATTTCCTTGTTCGGAAAAGTCTTGACAGGTTAATAGGCTTCTTCAGACCGACCTCGGTCCATGTGTGTTAAACAATTATTTACAGTTTAGAAAACGTTATTCTAACTTTATTATTTACTAGCTTTCCGCCCGCGGCTTCGCCCGCGTGGAGTTCGGTTATATCGCGCTTTTTAGATTTCCCTCGGGAACATCAAATTTTTCCGGGAAAAAAGGTAGCCTATGTTCTTTCTCAGGGTCTAAAGATTGTCTGTGCCAAATTTCATCAAAATCGGTTGAGAGGTTTAAGCGGGAAAGCGTAACAGACAGACAGACAGATCGAGTTACTTTCGCATTTTTATTTATAATATTAGTATGGATTATTTATAAAAGGAAAATATTTAGTTCGACAAAATTAATTCCATATAATATTTAGTTTTTAATTTGAAATAAAAAAAGAAATAAGAAAACTATTGGTAGACCATTTTTTTAGTCGCTTGCGGACTCACTGCCATCTACCGGAAACATTAGGAACTCCAAACATGCACGCTGAATCGTACAGCTGTTTAATTGCTCACGCTCATCGATTGATCCCCTTTTCGTTGAGTTTTTGTCACGACAGATGGCGCTACGCGACTCAATGATATGAAAATTAGTTATTTAAAAAACAAAATTTTTATACCCGATTAATACATTTTCAAGAGGAGTGGTTTTTAAGAGACATCTAGAAGGTACAAGGTTTACTCAAAATAATAATAATGATAGCCAGCTTTGTCAAATAAATATGACTTTAATCGACATTTCAAAAGCACATTATTTAGCTCCCTCTCGGAGGAGACTCGGTGGAAAGGCAGCAGATCCCGGCTTATTGGGAATGGCTACAAGCTGATCTACACGGGTGCACCTGGTGGGAGAAATGGGGTCGCCGTGGTGTTGTCTGACGAGCTCCAGGATGACGTCTTGGAGGTGAATCGCATCAGCGATCGGCTAATGTCGGTGCGGGTGCTTGTCAATGGGGTTATAACCTACTTGATAAGTGCCTACGCTCCACAGGCCGGGTGCGGTGAAGCCGAAAGGACGCTGTACTGGACCCAGCTCGAAGGATTGCTTCGTGGGATTCCACTATCCCAGGGAATCGTTCTGGGTGGTGATTTGAACGGTCATGTGGGTGAGAGGTGTGGCGAGTTTGAGCGTGTTCACGGTGGCTTTGGGTACGGTAGCCGCAAACCGGCATGTTACGTGGGTAACAAATGTCTTGCCATGGCGCCTCCGCCGGGCCGGAACAAGCGGGGTAGACCAAAGAAGTGCTGGCTTGACGTTGTAAGAGATGACATGCGTGCCAACAAGCTCTTACCACGGGATGCTAAAGATCATGCGAAATGGAGGAGAATGTGCAGGAAAGCGGACCCCGGGCTCCAACGCGAAAGCCGCGGTTGCAACCGGGATAAACGCTGAGATGATGATGATGATGATGATGATGACTATTTAGCTCCCTCAAACTTTTAGGTATCTTATTGTAAATAATCGCAGCCATGCAAAAAACACTTTAACGCATAAGTGCTGAAATTCCTTATATTCGTATACTTTGTCGTTCTCTTTTCTTTTATGCGTCGCATTCGTATTTCGAAATACGAGGCCAAAAGCCTTCACCTTAGCATAATGCTTTGATATTTTACAGTACTGTAACTGTTTTTTTTTAATTAACTTTACCTAGTTAATCTAAACCGATGGAGTATATATTTAATAACGGCCCTACTTGAATCGAAAGGATATTAAATTATAGTAAGTATGACCGAAACTAGTTCAGTAAACAAAAAAAAAAAAAGAACCTATAAACCTGAATTAGGACAAAAGTTCCGATGAATTTTGAAATGTTTACAATAACACTAGATATGTGAAAGCTTTTCAGTCTACAATAGACTAGGCCGATGAACTAGACTAAATAGTCATGCCCTGATCAAGTCTTCAGTACCTACCTACCTAGGACAATTTAGGCATTTTAGCTACCTAGGTTTGAGTAGAGTTATGTTAAGTTTTTGCTCTTTTCAACTGTAGAAGTATAAAATCTGTCAAATGCATTGCATGATTTAATTCTCTCATCCCCTTTCCACCATCGGATGACCCGTCGTACGGCGAGTTTCCACGCTTACGTTGTTAACACCACCACGATCCGGACTAAGCGTTTCGCCTCCGCTTTTATGCCGCGTACATCGAGGGACTGGAACAACTTGCCAGCGGCGGTGTTTCCGTCGGACTATAATTTGAGTGTCTTCAACTCTAGAGTGAATAAGCTCTTAATAAACTAGCGCGCTTTACCGTCAACGTCTGCATCACTGCTTACCATTACCTAGATGGGATTGCGGTCAAGCATTAGTTAATGATTTACAAAAAAAAAAAAAGAGAGATTGGATAGCGCACGAATTATGTAGGGATACAAAAAAAAAATATTTTTTTTTAATAGCCGCAATAGAAATATATTTTTTGTGAAAATTTAAACTTTTCGTCCAACTGTTTAGTTATCACGGTTCCTGACAGGCAGATGGACTTTGTATTCTTAGTACCTAAAAGGGTTTTTACCCTTTCAGTACGGAACCATAAAAATCATGTTATGGTATTTTTTTCAAGTAATTTATCACACAAGCCCCTCAGGTCTACACACGTTTTCCTTTTAGAAGTATGTATTGCCCGTGTAGGCAGGTCCTCAGAGTTTTATAGATCACTACACAAGCCTCTTAACAGACATGTTTTTTACGCGAGGAAATGGATGATTTCGGATGTCTAAACTCATAAAATTAAGTAGATGAAGGTTATAATATAACTGAGTGTGTGGGACAGCTTGGAAAACGAAAAATATGAATTCAGTCCCCAACAAGGTGGACCGATGACCTGGTGAAGGTCGCGGGAAGCCGATGGATGCGGGCAGCACAAGACCGGTCAGCGTGGAAAGCCTTGGGGGAGGCCTTTGTCCAGCAGTGGACATCTATAGGCTGAAGAAGAAGAAGAAGAAGAATTCAGAGTGGTATATGAGTAAAAGATTTTCTAGGAACCGCAAGGTGAACGTTTTCTTTGTGAATGTGATAATGAGCGCATGAAATCAGCTGTGAGGTGAATAAACTCTGGTAGTGATTTTCTTGTTATGCGAGTTACATTGAAGAGTTAACGTTTTTTCGAATCGAATCAGAAATGAGGAGATCCGCAGAAGAACCAAAGTCACCGGCATAGCTCTTCAAGTCGCTTAAGTTAAATGTCAGTGAGCGGGACACATTGTTCATAGAGCTGATACCCGATTTTTTTATTTTTTTTTTAATAATTATAAACAAGTGCTTGACTGCAATCCCGCCTAATGGTAAGCAGTGATGCAATCGTTGATGGTAAAGCGCACTAGTTTATTAAGCCTATTCACTTAAAAAACTTAGGAATAGGAAGGAAGACGGCAGTTGAGCGAGGTAGCGCAAAGTTAAACCCAACAACACGACCGACGATGCTGTGCCAGAGGGAGATTGATCTGGAGACTCTCCACGACCAAACTCCCGACACAACAACATTTGGCGCATCGTACCCGGCACACATCGCAGCACAACTGCTCAGACCCGTCCCCCGTACGGCTTCACCAGACATCATGCCGGAACACGACAAATCGCTTGGCGGCAAGACCTTGTCTGGTGGGTGGTAACTTCTGCCGGCAGCAGATGTTATGGCCTACCACCGAGATAAGTACTGGCCGAAGGGGCAGTAAGGTTCTGGAGTGGCGGACACGTACTGGAACACGCAACGTAGGGAGGCCTCCAACAAGGTGGACCAATGACCTAGTGAAGGTTGCGGGAAGCCGATGGATGCGGGCAGCACAAGACCGGTCATCGTGGAATAAGCTTTCGAGGATACCTTTGTCCAGCAGTGGACCTTTATAGGCTGATCAAAAGATGTAGAGTGTGGAGTAAGATGTCCTTCCAAGTAATGCTAAAGGTTGACACTATTGACACTTGACAGCTCACTCTTAGCTCACCTAAATTTTCACGTTGAGTATTTTCAGAATCAATCGGCAGGTAGATAAAACATAAAACGTAATTAGGTATATTTTGTAAGTATAAAAAACACTTTAAATTCAGCTTATTATTAACACTAATTTTTGGCAATTGTTGGCGAAATCCGAATACATACAGATACTCTAAAATTAACCTTTATTTGGTACAGACGACTGCACGTCAAGTTACTAAAATCTGTCTAATTGCTTTATTAGATCTTCAACTTTATAGCTAAGGCATTAAGGCTCAAGATTGATTGGGAATATCTGACAGTTGTGAGTAGCTTGACCTGCTATCATCCGTAAATAATTCAATAATCAAGATTCAGTTCATTATTCTAGACACAACTGCGAGAAAATGTATCGTCGGTTCATACAAAAAAATATGTTTCTTATGTTATGACCGCTGGGTATTGAAGGCAGCAAAACTATCTGCGACCTGGACGAGGGGCGTCCGTCGAACAGACAACAAGGTCTGAATTGAAGCCGCAGTGCTCCACGCACGTCACTCGAGAGTGGGTGCAACTCGGGAGATGGGACCTGCTGAGGAAAAGCGGGTCAAGGTCAGGGTGAGTTGTGACGGGGTCCACGAGGACCGATGCCTCCTGGGCCAGGGTTACAGGTTGTTTAAAAAAGAAACCGTGGCCCTGGCGCACAGGCAAGTGAAGAACCAGGGGTGGGTTTTAGTCAGTAAAAGTATGACACGCCCTTCCGCTCCGCCCAGAGCGGGAGAGGTCTAATCTGTTGCTCCATTTGTTTGAAAAATGAGTTCGCTCAACAACATAAATCATCATCGTCCCAGCGTCAATCCCAGTCGCATCCGAAGCTTTTCAGCTTTGGAGTCTGGGGTCCGCTTTACCTATCTAACTGCTGATATGGCTAAACTGCGACATTTTCCGTGAAGCGACTGCCGTCTGACCTCCACAACCCGAAGGCGACATCGAAGCATTGCAGTTAGACCAATTGTTGGATTTTTGAGGGCTACAACAACCCGTAACGACTGCCACTACATGTTTGTATGGCAACCGGGACCAACGGCTTAACGTGCTTTCCGAGGCACGACCAGACCAGTGTATATATTTATATTCATGCATACAAATACTTGCACTGTGCGTAGATCGAACCCGCGCCACCTTGCGCAGCGGCCGCGTCCGCTACCGCTACGCCACGGAGGCTGTCAACAACATAAATGACGCAATGAATGTTGTTGAGTTGTCAAAATGAAACCCATTGCTACTGATAGTATGTTACTTAATTACACTCCTTGTTCTGCGTCCACGCCCCGGTTATCTATATATTCCTAATAAAAACATGAAACCAATCACAAATATTTCTCACATAAGCAGAACACATCGCCACCAGATATTAAACCAACTCACAAAAAAGAATCAAAAACTAAAACTAGGATAACGCAAACCGATAGTGTATTCGATCCGATCTAATCGATTCCAATCCAAACACGGTTATTCGATTCGCTAAATCGGATTCGCAAACAGCGTACCACGCATTTTCAAAAAAGGAAGAGATTGGGGTAAAGTGCCCGATTGTGGGCATAAACGAGAGGTCAACGGCCTATTAATACTAATGTAAAACGGTGAATCGGTGCCAATAATAGGGTGAAGTCACGAATTATCTGTTTTAATATTTATTGTGTGGATAAATGTAAGAGTATTTTGTGTGGATATTCTGCTTTAAACTGTTCTTCCATTGCTGAAGAAGACATAACGCTTTCTTAGCTTTAATATTTTGACAGATTCATGAAGTTTGAAGTTTATATCTGAGGAGATAGAAGAAGCAGTACCATCTAGAAGCTCTTATACGTGCTTACGTAAGTAATTAAAATTGACTACCTACTGTATATTAGGCGGCAAGTAGGAAATAGAAACTGTTTACTAAAAAATAGTGACATAGTAATTATGTCCTTCGCCTGATGCAAGCAATTTTGTATAAATTAACAGTTACCTATAATTCAGATATAATAATTATGGGCTGTAATATAATACAAAATGGTTGACAAAAATTTGTTTTAAAGAAAACAACTAATTACCTAAGTAAGACACAACACTAACCAAACTCAAATAATTAATATATAATGCAATTTGAAATTCTGTTGTACAGACGACAGCATGTCAAGCTACTACAATCTGTCAAATTTGTTTATTATATTTTCAACTTTGTCTTTAAAGCACTAAGGCTCAAAGTTGACTGGGAATATTTGACAGTTTGACCTGTTGTCGGACAGTATAAATAATCATATAGTATGGCTATATGATTATTTATACTGTGATTATATTGTAGTTGAAACTTTTTTCATTTAAGATTAAGAGCTGATTGTTCAAACAACTGATTACTTTTTTTGAGGAATAATTTTTGTCGCCTGACAGTTTGTGTAAGTATGGAAAAACTGTCATAAATTCAAAATTAATTCTGCGTTATCATTGTCTTTTTTTTTGGGATGGGAAATCATCACATGACTTCTCCCGCTCTGGGCGGAGCGGAAGGGCATGTCAGACTTTTACTGACTGAAACCCACCCGTGATTCTACGTTTGCCTGTGCGACGACCAGGTCCTTACCGAGCGGCGAGCTGCCCACTGCTCACCGCTGGCAGACCCGCGATAACATTGTCTGGCGTTGACCTATAAAGTTAAATATGTTTGAATTATGAATATGCCCTTAAATTAATATGAAATGTATTTAATAAAAATAAATAATGATCTTCCTTAATTTAAATCAGAAAGAATCCATACAGAAGTAGGTATTAGTAAAGACAATTTAAAATTAATCATAATATACATATATAATTTATGTGTCACGTTGTTTGTCCACGATGGACTCCTCAACTACTTCAAAGATTTTAATCAAATTTATACACCATGTGCAGTTTGATCCAACTTGAAAGATAGGACAGCTTACATCTCAATTTATGATCGCAACATTATTTTATTGCAAATTATTTGTCTATACCAGTGACCTTCATGGTCTCGATGTTTTTCTATAAATGGCATCTATGTAAAAAATCATGGTGGTGCCCATGTCTGATGTTCTTCAACCGTTCCCCTTAAATAGTACCTATACAACAATGTCTGAGTCAACTAGTATACCTAATATAAAATGTATTAAAAGAAGTGCCATAACATCGGCTGCCGACAGAAATTACCACCCACCAGACTAAGTCTTGCCGCCAAGCGATTCCTCGTGTATGATGTCTGGTGAAGACGTACGGAGGACGGGTCTGAGCAGTTGTGTTGTGATGTGTGCCGGGTACGATGCGCCAAATGTTGTTGTGTCGGGAGATTGGTCGTGGAGGGTCTCCAGATCAATCTCCCTCTGCGGCAGCATCGTTGGCCACGTTGCTAGGTTTAACATTGCATCACCTCGCTCAACTGCCGTCTTCCTTCCTATTCATTCAGTTTTTTTTTAGTAAATAGGCTGAATAAACTAGCGCGCTTTACCATCAACGATTGCGTCACTGCTTACCATCAGGCAGGATTGCGGTCAAGCGCTAGTTTATAATTATTAAAAAAAGCATTCGTTTTCCTTCACTTGCATGTGCGCCAGAGCCAATAGCTATCTCTTTCAAACACGCAGTCCTGGCAGGCATCGGTCTTTGTGGACCCAGTCACGATGTGCTGACATCTCTTTGAGGCGCACGTGGAATATAACGCGCCGTCGGCGGCGAGCTGCCCGCTGCAAACATGACTGAAACTGAAACAAATTAACTTGAAATTTAAATAAAAATATATCCATACTTAATATTATAAATGCGAAAGTAACTCTGTATGTCTGTCTGTCGGTCTGTCTGTCTGTCTGTCTGTTACGCTTTCCCGCTTGAACCTCTCAACCGATTTTGATGAAATTTGGCACAGACAATCTTTAGACCCTGAGAAAGAACATAGGCTACCTTTTATCCCGGAAAAATTTGATGTTCCCGAGGGAAATCTAAAAAGCGCGATATAACCGAACTCCACGCACGAAGCCCCGGGCGGAAAGCTAATATTACATAAGATAGTCCCCCAAAACGCCCACCCATCGACACTTCCTGGTTCTTTCGCTGGGGAGAAGTGTGACAGACAGCTGTCTGTTCATTTAAAACAACACGTGACTTTATACAATACTATGTAAGTACAGTAATGAACACAAGAAAACACAAAAACGATGAAATTATTTACCATATGCTAGCCACGCCAAAATACCAGCTAAGCAAAATTCAACCTTTTTTATCGTCCCACTGCTGGGCATAGGTCTCCTCTCATACAGAGAAGGATTGAGCGTAATCACCACGCTTGCTCAATGCGGGTTGGCAATTTCAGACTTAAAGTCCAGGTTTCCTCAAGATATTTTCCTTCACCTTCAACCATTGGTGTCCAAGATATACTTAGAAAGTACATATACCTAACTTTTAGAAAAGTTACATTGGTACTTGCCCGACCTGGAATCGAACCAACTCATACTTGAGAGTCTGGTGTTTTAACCACTAGGCCACCACGACCCCTACAAATTGCAGATGAATTTACCAAAAGCTTCCATTCGAATTCCCTTTTGGGAACATTATTTTCTTCTAGCTTTATGGCTGAAGCGATACTTTTAAAAATAAGACGTAGGTACTTTGATAAAATAGCCAATTAGCAAAGACAGTGGTGGAGCAGATTTTCCCAGTTTTTTACATATTATAAACTAGTTTTCACCACAATCCCGCCTGATGGTGAGCAGTGGTGCTATCGTTGATGCGGTAGTTCATTAAGAGCTTATTAACGCCTTGAAGACACTTGGACATCTCTGTCTTCCGAAGAAAAAGAGGCTTTTTATTTACAAGACGTTGTTCTGTGAAGAGATTATGGAGTGGTGAGAATTGCAAACGCGCAATACCTAATTACTTCAGTGTTTGACGACCTAACACTAAAATAAACTGGATATCAGTTTTTAAAGATTTCTGCTTTCACAAATAAATGTTATAATATTAGTTATGTTATAAGCGATAATTCAATGAAAAAAGTGCCTTTTTAAAATTATTTAAACTGCAAATTACTTAATACATTATATCTGGAAACCAACAACTGTGCGCTTCACCCCACAAACTTTCTTATAGAACCCGTTAAAATAACCAAAACAGTCCTACTACGTAGTCATTTACTGATTGGACTTCCAACAATGGCGGCGCATACCCTTTTTCGGTAATTTACGACTGTTTTCTACGCCGCATGGCAGGAGAAAATCGCTTTTTTAGGAAAATTAGATCGGTAAATAACGGTTTTGATCAGATATCGATTTTTAACACCCAGGTGAGATCAGCCTAACGGCTTTTTTTTCTTTTTTTGCGAGTTTCACTAATTTATTAGAAATATGGATTTTCTTATATTAATTTTGTTGCTTTCGTTGTTAGTTTTTTTTTTTTCGATCGATTCAGAAGGGGGTTTCCTTGTATTGGTTCCTTTTATTTGTTAACAAATTGATTTACGTGAATAATTTAAACTTTCAACAACTAACACATCTATGTCTTCCTCAAGGGAGAGGTGCTCCTATGGTAACCACACTTTCGCCAGTTATTTTTTAAACTGTGTGATATGATGGAATAACAAACGCAACTTACACTCATCATCCCAGCGTTAATCCCAGTCGCATCCGCAGCCTTTTCAGCTTTGGAGTCTGGGGTCCGCTTTACCAATCCAACTGCTGATATGGCTAAACTTCGACATTTTCCGTGAAGCGACTGCCGTCTGACCTCCACAACCCAACTTACACTATGAACGAATAATATATTTTTGTGTTTATCCTGCGCGCGTTGGTAGACCGATGGTACTCTCCGATGCTGGCTCGCTGGATAAGACTGCACGCAGTCTTATAGCGATTTTCCACCATCATCGGGGACTCCACTCGATCCGCCACTTATTGATAAAAATGTATCTTTGTTATATTATATGCATTATTAGCACTAGTTTATAATCTCAAAATTTTACTAAGAAATGTGGATTAATCTGAAATAAATGAATTATTATTATATAATATTATCTACTCTTTTTGTAACAGGCCCCGCGGTTTCATCTACGTAATTTTCGATCCCGTATGAACATCCGGATAAAATGTACTATCCTGGATATTGATAAAATGTAGATAATATGCTATCCATGTACTATGTTCTATTATCATGTACTGTCCTGTTCAATCACTATGTTAATATAGCCATCACATATTGTATACGTACATCTACTTCGGAGGCCGCCTCTATAGTTTTTACATTTGTTAAGATTAAGTGTATTTTAAGTTAATTTTATTAGGTTAAGCTTTGGTTAAGTTTTTGGGTTGGAAACGGTGGAACTGGCATACACAGTAGTGCAAAAGTCCTTAAACTAAATAAAGAGAAAAAAAACTATCTTAATCCTGTCTATATATACCGTTTGTGTGCCAAATTTTAACCAAATCTCATCATCATCATCTTAGCGTTAATCCCAGTCGCATCCGAAGCTTTTCCAGCTTTGGAGTCTGGGGTCCGCTTTAATGGGAATGGGGACTTTTTAATATTAAAGTGCGAAGTAGGAAAAGAAAAAATAATATTAAATAAATAAATATATACGGGAAAACATCTTGAGGAAACCTGGACTTGTAATTCTAAAATCGCCAACCCGCATTGAGCAAGCGTGGTGATTATGCTCAATCCTTTTCTGTATGAGAGGAGACCTATGCCCAGCAGTGGGATGACAAAAAAGGTTGGTGATGAAATATATACGGACAAATCACACAGATTAAGCTAGACCCAAAGTAAGTTTGAGACTTGTGTTATGGGATACTAACTCAACGATACTATATTTATAATAGATACATATATAGATAAACATCCAAGACCCAGGCCAATCAGGAAAAGATCGTCCTCATCCATGATGACCTGGCTGGGATCGAACCCGGGGCCTCCACGTCGCAGGCAGGCGTGTTGACCGCTGCGCCACGGAGGACGTCGCTTTAGGATTAGGATCTCTTATTTCCATAAACTGGACAAAAGTCCAGACACTGCTGCACAGTGCTGTTACTGCGAAATTTCAATGTTAAAGTACATTGGTAATATGGTACATGGTATAAAATTTAAAATTCTCGTGTCACAGTTTTCGTTACCATATTCCTCCGAAACGGCTTGGCCGATTCTCATGAAATTTTGTGAGCGTATTGAGTAGGTCTGAGAATCGGCCAACATCTATTTTTTATATTTCTACTACTTACGCGGGTGAAGCCGCGGGCGCAGCTAGTATCACTATATTTTCTAATGGGAAAACCCAATAACACTTTGCTTGACCTAGGAATGCAAACCAACGTCTCACTTTCAAATGTCGCCCTAGACCTAGCTCATAGACTATGAAAATACTGAAAATATGATTGTCCATATTATTAGGTAGTTTTGTTGTTATTAATAGGTAGTAATATTTCATATATTAGGTGCACGCTTGTTTGCATTGATATAAATATAAGAAAAATATTAATAATAATTAAAAAGTAAACAATTGAAAGCAAACTTAAATTCAAATACCTATAGGTATGTACAAAACAAAAAATAATATTAATAAATAAATAAATTGGTACACACACATACACTCCAATACACAAGTAGACACACCATACACACAAACACTTACTCACGCTTGCACACACACGTGCTTACTTTTAGTTTGCGCTCACATAGATTTAGTTCACATCTCTATTTTTTATTATTAGATTCAATTTAATTAAGTTGCTAAGAAACATGTAGTCAAGGGAGAGCGGCCTCTCCAGCAGCAGCGGCAGTGTATAAAGTTCTTATCACAATGCAGTACAAAAAGCCATTATTTTTTACGACCGAGTCTGACATCAAACCAAATTCAACCTTACACGCATGCATTAAAGTCAGAATTATAAAGTAAGTACTAAATGAAAGAAGCACCCAAGTGCTGCGTTGTACGCTTGTTCAGTTCAAACATTTTTTACGCTGATTGTGAATCTATACCATCACCTAGCTCCATAAAGAATAGAGGTAAACAAACCAATTTAGGGTTATCACAACTCACGTTTTACAAATCTCTTGTTATTAACATGATTATCGACATTTACATGCTAACTATTTATTAACAATTCCTATTGCAGCATATTTCAATAGAATCACTAAAATAACATGCCTAATAACTTGGTATTTCGAAAAACCATTAAAAAGTCGACATTAATTTTACTTGACAGCCCTACAAAAAAAGAAAGATGGCTGAAATCCAGGTATTAAACACATTTTGTGGAATTCAATCAATTAATAAAGTTGAGGCATTTATCAATACAATTTTGCATATTTTAATTACTTTCAAATCAATTGCATATTACATGCAAATTGTAATACATATTCAAGTGTGGACTAAGTATAACATAACCAAAAATTTTACCAATTTGGAAATTAGCTTACATGTGTGTCATATTTCATTCAAATCGGATAAGTGTTATATGCGAATCATAAATATCTAAACAAATAAACTATTTCCATTAGTAGGAAGTAGAATTATTACCTACTTTTATGAAAATAATCTATCTAGAAAAGTTTGTTAACATCTGTCTTTTAGGCGTAAACTACTCGTTGGCTAACAACAGTTTGATTACCTCTATTGTTTATCGAATTTGGCTCAAATATAGTGTATCAGTGATCGATGAAATATTACCACGAAATTGAAGCTTATACGGGCGGAACCGCGGGTCCCAGCTAGTTTACCATAAAATTATAAAACATCCTTCACATTACGTAACATGTTTGAACTTGAAACGTTAATTAATATTTGGTGACCAATTCGCGTCACCAAATACGTCATAGCGTATTTGAGTACACAATTTGTGGTACCTTGTGGTACCATACATGGGCGGGTAACTTTTTGAGCTGTACCACTAATTTCACTTACAATAATTCAGTCTAGTTTTGGTATTTGTTTATTTGCTGTGTGGTTGACACGGGTTATTTAAGTTATACTTATGTTTAAGTGGGTACCTAATACTTGTCTTATTGTGGTAGTCGGTACCTACTACCGAAAGATAAATATTCATCATCATCTCAGCGGTAATCCCAGTCGCATCCGAAGCCTTTTTTCAGCTTTGGAGCCTGGGGTCCGCCTTTATCTACCAGTCCAACTGCTGATATGGCTAAACTTCGACATTTTCCGTGAAGCGACTGCCGTCTGACCTCCACAACCCGAAGGCGACATCGAAGCATTGCAGCTAGACCAAATATTGAACTTTTGAGGGCTCCAACAACCCGTAACGACTGCCACTAAACTGTTCGTATGGCAACCGGGACCAACGGCTTAACGTGCTTTCCGAGGCACGACCAGGCCAGTGCAAATATTCATATTCATGCATACAAATATTTGCACTGTGCGGGGATCGAACCTGCGCCTCCTTGCGCAGTGGCTGCGTCCGCTACCGCTACGCCACGGAGGCTGACACCGAAACATAAATGTTATCTGTAGATAATAATAATAATACAATTATTATCTAAATAATTGTCTGACAACATAAAGGTCTGGAGAACAATTACAGTAAAAACAATCGTTTAAAGAAACAGGTAAAGTACGGTCAAGACAATACTTTTTTTTTAAGCCCTGACTCCTAAACTAGGAAGATCCTGTATCTTAAGAGCCAGTGTCTTCGCATTAATTAGTATAAAAAAATAATAAACAAACATTCATGAGCTTATTAGCAGAATTTGAACAGAATGTGTGTGTATTACAAAATTAATTTAACCAGTTTAATTTTAATTTAGATCGATAGAGATCTTTGAAAGAAATAAAGAATTTTTTTTGTTTTTTGTTTGAAAAGTATCAAATGATTTTTATGACTAAAACCTACCCGTGTTTCTTCACTTGCCTGTGGGACGGCCAGGGCCACGGTTTCTTGTTTAACCAACCCACAATCCTGATCCAAGCAAAGTGTGCCCCGCGGCTGCACCAAAAAGGTCCAGCAAAAATGACAGACAACTAGTACCTGACGCTGGTTTTCAACTGAACCCGGTGTGTGGTGACGAATGTAAATCAGTTTTACATTACAACATATTATATTGTAGTAAGTAAGTTGTCGTGGTGGCCTAGTGGTTAAAACACCAGCCTCTCAAGTATGAGTGAGCAGGTTCGATTCCTGGTCAGACAAGTACCAAGGTAACTTTTCTAAAGTTATATGTACTTTCTAAGTATATCTTAGACACCAATAACTGATTAGAAGGTGAAAGAAAACATCTTGAGGTAACTTGGACTTTAAGTCTGAAGTCGCCAACCCGCATTGAGCAAGCGTGGTGATTACGCTCAATCCTTCTCTGTATGAGAGGAGACCTGTGCCCAGCAGTGGGACAATAAAAAGGTTGATGATGATGACCCACCCTAACATTGTTGACACCAATTGATGATGATGGCGATGAAGTAATTAATTTGCCAATGTTTCTAGAATTTATTATATACAGTATGTTAACTAACAGAGGGCGTTCCCGTTAACCCGAAATAGTATAGCATACATACATGCTAAAAAAATATTTCCATTCGAAAACAAAATGTTTTAAAATTTTTTCCAATAAGAAAATATTCAATAAAAATTTTAAATTGACATGTAAAAGAAACACACTGTACACGCGAACATGAAAGACGGCAACGTCGCAATTTATTTATACATGACAACTACTATTTTGATTTAAAACAGGAGGTTTCAAATTTATTTCCAATTAGAATTTTTTCCATTGATTGATGTGTGTTGGTTGATGTGTGTTGGGCAATGCAACGTTAGGTAGATACTATTCCGCGCTACTATTTTGATTTAAAACAGGAGGTTTCAAATTTATTTCCAATTAGAATTTTTTTTATTCGGATTTTTTTATGCTTATTTTTCTATGCTGATATTTTTATTTTAGTCTATTAATGATATATATTAACGAGTTTAAGGGAACGCCCTCTGTTATTTAACATACTGTATAATTAAAGTCAATATTGTGATCATGTGGTCATGAAATACGAACAAACATGGTGCTGTCATATTTCTAAGTAAAACATTAAAGTTTTCATGAAACATTCGTCATTTTATTGATTTAAAACTTTTTATAGACATGGAACACGCGATATATGTAATTAATTTAAGATGCATTTCAACAACAGATTCTATTAAAATAGTCAAAACAATAGGTACAGCGATATCCATAATCCTACTAATATAAGCTGATTTTTTTATATAGGTATGAAATATCTCGGTGGTAGGCCTCAACATCGGCTGCCGGCAGAAGTTTTCGTCGTGTTCCGGCATGATGTCTGGTGAAGCCGTACGGAGGACGGGTCTAAGCAGTTGTGTTACGATGTGTGCCGGGTATGATGCGTCAAATGTTGTTGTATCGGGAGTTTGGTTGCGGAGGGTCTCCACATCAATCTCCCTCTGACGCAGCATCTAAGATCGTGTTATTGGGTTTAACATTGCACCGCCTCGCTCAACTACCGTCTTCCTTCCTAGTCACTAAGTTTTTTTAAGTGAATGGGGTTAATAAACTAGCGCGCTTTATCATCAACGATTGCATCACTGCTTACCATCAGGCGGGATTGCAATCAAACGCTAGTTTATAATTATTAAAAAAAAAATCGACGAGTAGTGCGTTAACTTTGGCGTCAGCTGTTGCGCGGGCGTGCGCAGTACTATGATCTATCATAAGCTGCGTGGCGCGCTCGGTAACCACACTGTCTTTCTTAATGTACTTGGCAGTTGTTGAATGCCCCCTGCCTGAAAATCCCGCCTGATAGTATACAGTGACGTAATAGTTGATGGTAAAGCGCATTAGTTTATTTAGTTTAAGGGTTGATCTTTACATTGTTGACACCACGTGTTATACCGCGTATTTCGGAGGACGGTGGTGGCCTAGTGGTTAAAAAACCAGCCCCTCAAGCGCTGGTGTTTAACCATGGTGGTATGATATTTGCGGGTTCGATCCCAGGTCAGACAAGTACCAATGTAACTTTTCTAAGTTATATGTTAGTACTTTCTAAGTACACACATCAAAAGTGTCTAGGGATCAAGCATTTTTATGCGGATTTCTTGAGATTGAGATGTGGCTTTGTAATAAATTTATGATTTTATAAATTTATATGGATCCTTTTTGGTGCATTTCATAATTTGAATCAGGAACTGTGAATCAAATTCGAGTAAAAGATGAAAATCAGCTGTCATTATTTTCCCTATAAAAACATACAACGCATTGAAGACATTATTAGTGCTACTGTTTCCCTACTACTGATTAAAACCAACGTTATTATGGAGCGGCGACGTCATTTAAGCAGGGAAGAAATGCTCAGAGCCGTGGGAATGATAGAAGCTGGTTCCCGGCAACGTACTGTGGCTTTAGCTCTGAATACAAGTCAGAGTGTTATCAGTCGACTTTGGACACGTTACCGAAGCACTGGTACCGTGGCTGAGCGCCATGGAGGACGGTATCGCTGCACCACACGGAGACAAGACCGATACATTCAAATCTTAACTCGAAGAGCTCCAACAATAACCGCCATGATGTTAACCGTGAGGCTTCATCACTCTTCAGGGAACTTAATTAGCGACCAAACAGTCAGAAACCGTTTGCATGAAGTGAACCTTCATTCCCGAAGACCGCTACGGGTACCACCTATAGCAATGCACAATCGTAGGATTCGATATCAATGGGCTCTTGAACACAGAAATTGGGCAGAAGAACAATGGCGTTTCGTGTGCTTTTCTGATGAGTCTCGTTTTGGTATGAGACCGGATACAAGACGTATACGACACTGGAGAACCCCTGGACGCCAACAGCGATTAAAATCCTGCCAGGAAGTCCATCCTTATAGTGGTGGAACCATCATGGTATGGGCAGGTATTTGGATCGGCGGAAGAACTGAGTTGATTTGGATCAGAGGCAACCTCAACGCTCAAATTTATGCTGAAACGATTGTATCAGACGTCATCGTTCCTCTACAAGTGCAAATCGGTCCCTTATTTCAGTTAATGCATGATAATGCACGACCGCACACCGCAAGAGTTGTAAGACAGACTCTCGCCGCAGCTAACATCAATGTCCTGCCCTGGCCTGCTCAGTCGCCAGACTTGAACCCGATTGAGCATGCATGGGATATGCTACAGAGAAGAGCTCTGCCGAATATGGAGGGTATCCAGTCGCAAGAAGACCTTTTTTTGTTGTTGCAACGAACATGGGCGGCCATTCCACAGCGTGATTTGGATGAACTCATTTTGAGTATGCCAAACCGATGTTCTTGTGTTGTTAGTGTTCGCGGTAGAAACACGGATTATTAATTGTTTAAGTTACCCAATAAAATTTTAGAGAAAACTGTTATTTCAGTCTTTTTTTCGAACTTTTGTGTTAGTGGTTCAAATGTCAAATATCCCTTTATTAGGAAAATGGCAAATTTCTTTATTAATGCAAAGGTGACTTGGTTTATCGTTACTGTGACAAACGAAAACACTTTATTTGATGAATCCTTAAAGAAAATTTTAATTAATATCAATCAGGAGAAAAGTTATTGCAAAAATATATGTTGATCCCTAGACACTTTTGATGTGTGTATATCTTTGCCAATGACTGATTATAATGAGTATAGGCGAAGGAAAACATCTTGAGGAAACCTGGACTTTAAGTCTGAAATCGCCAACCCGCATTGAGCAAGCGTGGTGATTACGCTCGATCCTTCTCTGTATGAGAGGAGACCTGTGCCCAGCAGTGGGACGATAACAAGGTTGATGATGATAATCCACCCTTACTTTGTTGACACCACTACGATCCCGACGGAGAGTTTCGCCTCGGCTTTTATACCGCTTACTTCGAAGGATTTGAACAATTTGCCTGCGGTGGTCTTCCCCTCTGATTACAATTTAAGAGTCTTCAAAGCTAGAGTGAATAGGCTCTTAATAAACTAGGGCGCTTTTTTACCAACAACAATTCATTGCATCACTGCTTACCATCAGGAGGTACAGCGGTCAAGCACTAATTAATAACATAGTACATATCGTAATACAAAAGTTTTCTCAATTAGGTTGGGGTCAGCTTCCAATCTAACCGCAGTCAGCCGAATAATAGTACATGGAACATGGCACATAAACATTTTTTTTTAATAATTATAACCTAGTGCTTGACTGCAATCCCGCCTGATGGTAAGCAGTGATGCAATCGTTGATGGTAAAGCGCACTAGTTTATTAAACCTATTCACATAAAAACTTAGGAATAGGAAGGATGACGGCAGTTGAGCGAGGTGATGCAATGTTGGGGGAACTCCCCCACAGCGCTGACTTCCACGTAGTGTTCCCCGGGCAACGCCGTGTCTGATCACCGTAACGGAGTGGCAGACCGGTGGCTAACGAGCGCTCTGCCTTACGCGATCTTGCGATTTTATTCTGAGAGAGATTGCGTACATTGTGGATATTTTATTGTGGTTTTTTATTCTTGTGGGTTTTTATTGTTATTGTGGGTTTTATTGGATTTTATTGTGGTTTTTATTGTTGTGGGATTTTATTTTGTAGTTGGTCTGGCGGACGCCCAGCTCCGGCTCGGCTTGGCCAAACGGGCCGATCTCGAGCTGGAGCTGAAGGAGAAGGTTGCCGCGCAGGAGAGGCAGGCGCGCGCAACCAAGGCGAGGGCCGGATACGGTTCGGGCCTCGTCAGTTTCGATGGCCTATCCGTGACTGAGTTGGCCCGCTTAGCGGTGAAGGACAGGGAGAAGATCGTCGAGGTCGCCTCCAAGTCCTCCGCCTCCCTCGAACCAGCGCTCCTGGATTGGATGGTGCGGTCCCTGTTTCCGCGCAGGGATCCGCACTTCACCCCACCATTGATGAGCCCGCCAAGGGGAGCGGCTCTACCGGAAGAGGAAGCTCCTCCTCCTCCGGTTTCAGAGGAGGAATTTGGCGCGGCGACTCTTCGTCTCCGCGCCAAAAAGACGGCTCCCGGCCCGGACGGCGTTCCCGCTCTGGTGGTGGCCATCGCGGCCACCGAAATGCAGGGAAGGTTTCGGGACCTCTTCAGCGCGTGCTTCGCGTCGGGGAGGTTTCCGAAACCTTGGCGGGAAGGCCAACTGTCCCTTCTCCGGAAGGAAGGGCGGCCGGCGGGCTCCCCCTCAGCTGGCCGGCCCATCGTTTTGCTCGATGAGGTCGGTAAAATATTCGAGGGGATTATCGCCGGCCGTCTTAAGCGGCATCTGCGGAGCGTGGGACCGGACCTGTCGGACGCCCAGTTCGGATTTCGAACTGGTCGTTCAAAAGTGGACGCCCTGGCCCGTCTTAAGGGCTAGGTGACAGAGGCGGTGGGAGTGGGGGATGGAGTGTTGGCTGTGTCATTCGACATTGCCAATGCCTTCAATTCCGTCCCCCACTCCACCATCCTGGAAGCGCTCCGGTTCCATGGAGTGCCCCTGTACTTGCGGGGCCTCCTGGTCAGCTACTTGGAGGATCGTGCTGTCCTCCTCATAGACGGGGCTGGCCAGCTCCGGCGGTACGTTGTCGGAGTCGGCGTTCCACAGGGGTCCGTTCTAGGGCCTCTTCTGTGAAACGTCGGTTATGATTGGAATGCTTGCTCTGCACCCATGCCTCGAGCTCCCAAGGCGGGGTGCCCGCCAGAGTGTACGAGTGGCCGGCGGGGCGCAGGTCGCTGGGCGAGCGTCCGGCCCCAGAGGTGAGGGAGGCCGTCCGGCGGGAGGCGAGGGTCGCTCTTGTCCAGTATTGGACGCAGGATCTCGCCTCCGCTGTCTTCGGCCCCCGTACCCTCGACGCCATCGGGCCGGTCCTGGAGAACTGGCTCGACAGGCGTCACGGGTTCCTCTCCTTCCGTCTGATGCAGGTACTCTCTGGTCACGGCTGCTTCGGCAGGTACCTGCACCGGATAGGACGAGAGGAGACACCGTCGTGCCACGGTTGTGGCGCGGCGGAGGACACGGCGGAACACACCCTCGCGGTGTGCCCGTCGTGGGCCGTGCCGCGCCGCGATCTTGTCACGGCGGTTGGAGGGGACCTCTCGCTGCCCGCCATCGTCAGAGCGATGGTGGGGAGCGAGGAGGCTTGGGTGGCGATGGCCTCCTTCTGCGAGGTCGTGATGTCGCAGAAGGAGGCCGCGGAGCGCGAGCGGGAGGAGGATCCCCTCGCTCCGGCGCTCCGCAGGCGGCGTAGGGGCAGGAGAAGGCGGGATTTCGCCCGCTTTCTCCCCCCCTGAGGTGAGCGGCGGGCGTGAGGCACGGAAGGTGCCGACGCCCGCCTTACATCGCTCACCACGTGCGGGAGCCACGGCCCCTCCCTAGGAAATGAGGGCCCGCCTTCTAGGCGGGTTTCGCCGGCGGGGGAGAGGTAGCTCAGGCTGCGCTAGTTTCCCACTCCCCCGCCACTATGGCGATGCCGGAGTGCCGCTGTGGTTTTTAGTGGGTATTCCCAGCTTCGGCTGGGCGAGTCCCACGCACGCCCTTCGGGGTACGGTGCGTAAATGCATTCCCACAGAGTAAAAAAAAAAAATGTGATGCAATGTTAAACCCAAGACCAGCTCTAATAGAGCAGTAGTAGAGTCTAGTAGAGCAGCGGTGGTCTAGTAGGGCAACGGTGGTCTAGTAGAGCAGCAGTGGTCTAGTAGAGCAACGGTGCTCTAGTAGAGCAACGGTGGCTTAGCAGAGCAGCGGTGGCCTAGTAGGGCAACGGTGGTCTAGTATAATAGCGGTGGTCTAGTAGAGCAACGGTGCTCTAGTAGAGCAACGGTGGCTTAGCAGAGCAGCGGTGGCCTAGTAGAGCAGCGATGGTTTAGTGGGGCATCGGTGGTCTAGTAGAGCAGCGGTGGTCTAGTAGAGCAACGGTGCTCTAATAGAGCAACGGTGGCTTAGCAGAGCAGCGGTGGCCTAGTAGAGCAGCGATGGTCTAGTAGGGCATCGGTGGTCTAGTAGAGCAGCGGTGGTCTAGTAGAGCAACGGTGCTCTAGTAGAGCAACGGTGGCTTAGCAGAGCAGTGGTGGCCTAGTAGAGCAGCGATGGTCTAGTAGAGCAACGGTGCTCTAGTAGAGCAACGGTGGCTTAGCAGAGCAGTGGTGGCCTAGTAGAGCAGCGGTGGTCTAGTAGAGCAACGGTGCTCTAGTAGAGCAACGGTGGCTTAGCAGAGCAGTGGTGGCCTAGTAGAGCAGCGGTGGTCTAGTAGAGCAACGGTGCTCTAGTAGAGCAACAAGAAAGTTTTTATTTTACACTTTTTAGTTGTTAAAAGTACTATGTATTCAGTTGCATCCGGTCAGACTGGAAGCTGATGCAAATATAGTTGGAAAACGACGTAATTTTGTTTACTTTAATTTTTACCCATAAGTATTCCCTCAACTGCCTATGGTTTTCATCATCAAATTTACTGCAGACCATATTTTAACCCAATGGGTGCAAAGGTCTCATCAATATAAATGAATTGAGTCCAAATAAAAGGTAGCTAGCGTTTAGGAGTTCCCTGAACTGACCTTTGACATCATCATCATCAGCTCCCTAATGACAGTCACCACCCATCTAGGTGCAAGGTTCTTGTCAATACAAATTATTCAAGCACAAACACAAGGTAGCTGCTGTGAACTGTTGAGGAGTTCCTTCGACTGTGTCCAGGCTCCATCATCAGATCTACTTCAGACCTTTATTAAATAGTAGTGCTTTAAAATACTTAATGAAAATGCTAAAAAATGAACTAGTCGCCGCTGCAATTTTTGAAAGTTCCCCTTGTTATCTCTGGTCTTCCACCATCAAACCCTGATATCCTTATCATGGGACCATTTTGGGAACGTCTTCTTTCCAACAGAATTATCAAAATCGGTTCATAAACGCCGAAGTTATGCTCGAACAAACATAAAAAAAAGCATATATACGGTCGAATTGAGTAACCTCCTCCTTTTTGAAGTCGGTTAGTAATGTAACAGATACTATGAATAAAAATAATTGTCTTGTCCCCAAAATACATTCCATTTCATTAGGTAAAGGAACGGGAATTGATCCTAAACCTGATGTTTTTGGTCAACGTACACAAAGGGTAAAAACAAGTCACTTTAATAGTAATCAATTAGGAAAGGCTTCTTAATTTAATCACGGTGACAAGTGACAACCATAGTATATGTACCTACCAATAATATTCTATCAATGTTATTAAATTTCATTGTTAGCATACTATGTAAAATTCCTAGGAATATCAAAGTCATTTCATTAGCGACATTTGATAATGTGGATGTGAAGGTTAAACTTGACGACACGTTTGACGCAGTTGGTTTGATTCCCGTTTAGAACAAATATTTGGGTGGTTATTCCGGGTTTGATCGTTTGTGTATGTGTGTGTAACCATATACAGGAGTAATTTTTAGAATAGGGAAAAACAACAAAAATGTCCATTGTCTATTGACAATGATAAATCATCATTCGGACATCACTGCTATATATATATATTTCGTGTTGTATCGTGAGTGCGTTTACAAACATATAAATCACATACACAAACATCTAGATCCGGAACAGCTTCATGTAGGTCATACAAATATTTGTTCCGTGCGGGAATCGAACCCGCGACACATAGCTCAGCAGTCAATAGCTTAACCACTGCACTAACCGTGCTGCCGTCACATATTGTAACATTTGTCAAAAATTATAATCTACTAGCACCCCGGGGTTTCATCTGCATAAATTTCTAAATATCTACTGGGCTTGTCGGGATAGAAGTATCATATTATATCTATATTCCTCTATGTTAATACCTACTTCGTTAACCCTAAATGAATAATCTTAATATAAATACATTACGTGTTACGTTGTTTGTCCGCGATGAACTCCTCAACTACTTAACCGATTTTAATCAAATTTGTGTGTAAACTTGAAAGTTAGGATAGCTTACATCTCAATTTATGATCGCAATATTATTTTTTTGCAAATTATTTATCTATATTAGTCATGAAGATCACCATGTTTTTCTACAAATGACATCTATGTAAAAAGTATGATGGTGCCCATGTCTGATGTTCTTCTACCGTTCCCCTTAAATAGTGTACAACAATGTACATAATATGGCAAAAACATTAGCCACAACAACGCGTGGACGGGTCACCTAGTAATAATACAAAATTTACATTTTCAAATATGGCTACGCTTCAATGTATGTTAATACCTATCAATAACTAGCTATATTTGTATAAATGACTAGTTTATACTAAGTAATAATGACCTACCACAAACTAACCACTCTTTAGTCAAAGCCATAAAAACCAATTAGTCAACCAGACACTTCCAACAACCTAACTTAGGCCTACTATTACTACGATCGAAAGTGTCATCCAGATCACCATATAAAAACAGCACAATAGGAAGTCCGATCCAAATGCGACATGTAAACATCTCCAAACACACTCAATACTATTAAGGGAAGTACTTTTAATTTCGCACTCCATGTGTGTCAGTTCCTAGCGCCGGACAATGTGAGAGAAGACCAGACATGCCCAAGAGACACCACGTGCATTTCCATACTAGTAACTGACCATAATTTTGGATCCGATCCATAACCAAGGGAACGGAGTCGCTGACTTACTCCAGTTACTGACTAACGACTAGTGTTGGGCGATGAGCGAAGGTGACTGTGTTTTTTGTTTATAAATAAAACAAGTGCTTGACCGCAATCCCGCCTGATGGTAAGCAGTGATGCAATCGTTGATGGTAAAGCGCGCATGTTTATTAAGCCTATTCACTTAAAAATCTTAGTGAGTAGGAAGGAAGATGGCAGTTGAGCGAGGTGATGCAATGTTAAACCCAACAACACGACCAACGATGCTGCGCCGGAGGGAGATTGATCTGGGGACCCTCCACGACCAAACTCCCGACACAACAACATTTGGTGCATTGTAGGTACCTACCCGGCACACATCGCAATACAACTTCTCAGACCCTCCTCGGCTGTACGGCTTCACCAGACATCATACCGGAACACGACGAATCGCTTGGCGGCAAGACTTTGTCTGTTGGGTGGTAACTTCTGCCGGTAGCCGACGTTATGGCCTACCATCGAAATGTATACGAGGGCGTGCGTGTGAAAATTTTGATTGCGTAACAAATTTTGTGGAGTTGTAACTAGACCACAATCTTCTTCTTCTTCTTCAGCCTATAGATGTCCACTGCTGGACAAAGGCCTCCCCCAAGGCTTTCCACGCTGACCGGTCTTGTGCTGCCCGCATCCATCGGCTTCCTGCGACCTTCACCAGGTCATCGGTCCACCTTGTTGGGGGCCTCCCTACCACAATCCACCGACCACACTCACCGACCACAATCAACTGACGTCAATTAATAAAATCGTGACATATTTTGAGGAAAATTAATCCATTTTCATTTTAAATGCAAATTCAGTTAGCGCCATAGATAAGTTACTTGATATCATGTAGAAATTAAACAACATTAATGTACCGTAACGATTTAATAAATCGCACTAAATAACCGTGTTCCACCAACTTTACGAACGGCTTGTCTCGTGTAATTGGAATTAACTCTGTGTTAATGCAATGTGAAATGATTCCATTAACGTAGATTAGTGCTTTAAATTCGCAAAAGTGAGTTTGAAAATCTACGGTCATATGCAATTATATTGGTCTTGCCACAAAAACTTAAACACTTGTTCACGGGGTCACTTGGTCACATTAAAGTCCAGATAATGTATATGACGAAATCAGCGACGGCGGAGCGATAGGGTTGTCTTCATCTTGGTATGGTGGTAAGGGCTCCATTTCGTAGGTGTAGTTTTGAATTAAAGCACGAAGTGTAAATATACCCTCAAATCTTGGCAATAACAATTTAAATAGGCAAACCGACAGTTTGGCCCTGGAAAAGTGCCCTGGTCCGCACCTCAAATCGAAGTGACCATTCGACAATCCCCACTTTCCAAAACGACCCCTTCACGTGCCGCCATTACAAAGTAACGTCACAGCGTTTGCTCCACTTTTACAAAACTTTTACTAAAATGATATCGTTATCCACGAAGAATATACTTAAATATATATAGAATATACATATACAATATGTTAAGAAAACCCTGTCCGACCCGTAAGGATAATAAAGGTTAGGTAAACACATGACCAAATAAAATATTAAATTTTACATAATCATCATAGTAACAATACCAGTGAATTTTGAAATAACCTCTTTTTCCCGCGCATTAATTCCAACTTCCCCAAAATTTGGTAATTTTTAAAAAGTGACAACTTTATTTTTGACGGTATAATTCTGAGCGAATAGCGATGCGACCACGTGCCGCGTGCCCTGCCCCTCTTCGCCCGCGCCTGGATGGCCGCGACGCATGTTTTAAGTTACCTCTTTTTGCGGAATAATATTTATTTTTTTAGGGGGATTTTTTTTTAAGTTTAGCCCGGCTTTGTATGCATTAGTAGAATCAGTTATCGATACCTAACAATGCCTTCACGGATCGGACAGGGTTTTCTTTACATATTGTATATATATATATACTAGCTGTGCCCCGCGGTTTCACCCGTGTAAGCTTCTAGTCGAATGAGCTCTGTTGATATAAAATAAGCGCCTGTTAAAATAATGGGAGCAATATGTAGTACATCCGCGTTTGCTCCCGTTTCCGCAACATTTTTTGTTCCTGCTCTGCTCCTATTGGTCATAGCGGGATGTTTTATAGCCTATGTCCTTTCTCAGGCTCTGGACTATCTGTGTATCAAATTTCATTACAATCTGTTTAGTAGTTTTGGCGTGAAAGCCGGACAGACAGACATACTTTCGCATTTATAATATTAATATATAATAACGTATAAAGGTTTAGCCTAAAAAACTGCTAAACATTACTTAGCAAAGTTAGCCTTTAAAATTACTGCCTATAATTAGCCGGTATTCGTCTCTCGTGCGAAATTTGTAATGAAAATAAAAACACACGATCGAAATTCGCACACTTGCCCAACACTAGCGCTGTATATTTAGCCATCCATCTCGGCAAGGCAGGGACCTAAACTGTTCGTTAAAGATGCTCTTTTTAGCGCCGTGGGTTTCCTTTTGGTCTGCGGTCTCCAACTCAAGGTATATTACGCAATATATTATGAATGAACTGGATTGAACTCGGTTCAAGCACGTTTTTTTGTCTTTGTATTTTTATGGCGAGCGCTAAGTGTGGTGGATATGGTCCTGACCAAAAGTTCCTATGAGAAAGTTTGTTTGTTTTAGGTTCTAGTTAAGTTATTGGTTGTAGAAGTGTTGGTAACTTGCCAAAGAGGTAGTTAAAGTGCCGCCTTACTTATTAGGCTGCTAGGTAGTGAATTCGGGGTTACTCCCTGTTCCTCATGCCTCCACGTGTGACGTCACCATGACGTGTAGTTTATTTGGGGCGTTTGTAGGTTACCGCTACAAAGTTGTTGTAATTAGTGGTCAGACATTATAAGACCAAACTAAAAATTTCAATTTAATGCATATTAAAGCTTCAACTGCTTTTATTCATATTGAAGTCACATTGTCCTTAAAAAATTACTCACCGACTGATAATTCAGTTTGTTGATAAAAACAGTTCACATTTAGCAGTTTCGATTTCGATTTCAATAATTTTCAATATCAATTTGATTTACGCTTTTGACGTGTCTTTTTGAACTTTAGTCAAATAATAACGTTAAATAAGGCTAATGGAAAATTGCGAAGTAATACCTATGTCTAGTATTTCAGCTATGTCTGAATCGGCTTCCAATCACAACCAACCAAAAAAAAGAACTACCTTAAAAGAAAAACATCGTTTCAACATTTCAGCCGAAAGACGTCCACTGCTGGACATAGGCCTCCCTCAAGGTTCTTCACGACGACAAGTCCTGCGGCTCCCGAAAAGGTTAAGGTTTAAGAAAAGGTTAGAAGACAATATTTTAGTTTTATCCTGTCAAATTAAGATACTCAACAGACAGTTTAGACGCGATTACAAACATGGCGTCCAAAAATACGTCACTTTACGTCAGGAGCGGACTAATTTGACAGCTCTAAACTGACATTTCATCTTCTGTCCAATTGACCGATTCAATGACATTTTTTCAGCTGAAATGAATAACAAAACTTCAAATTGAATGATTAATGTGGAATATCGCAAATCGCAAAACGGTTTGCTAAAAACATTAATTGTGGTAGGGATATTCCCTAACTATCTATCAGTCACAGCCAACTGGTTAAATTAGCCGTTTAGTGGACCGCCTGGCTGGAAATATTGCTTGTCTAACTTCTCTCTCTCGGCTCGCACACAGTTGATCACAGTTCTAACCTAACCTGTTTTGTAGGGTTGCCTTGTTTAGTTCTTCTAGTTCTTAGAATAGAATAGAATAGAATAGAATACTCTTTATTATGTACACCATATAGATTACAAAAACATAAATATAAAAATTTTACAAAGGGTGACACAATGGGCGGTCTTATCGCTAAGAGCGATCTTTTACAGACAACCTTTGGATGGAATAGTAAGGGGAAGGAGAGAGAAATAATGTAGGTAGTCTACAGTGTACTATTTACAATTTTACTTAATTTATATAATAAATATACACGTTAAGTGTATCATACTAGTCCAATAAATACTTATATACATCTAATTAATAAAAATCATACAAAAGCAAATAAAAAATAATGACATGTTTAAAGAGAGAGGAAATCTCGTGGGAATCTTCTCCTTCTTCATCTTATAGAGGTCCACTGCTGGACAAAGGCCTCCCCCAAGGCTGTCGTTACCTTGGGGGGATTTGCCATAATCCCCACACTTAGCAAGCGGGTTGGGGATCGCAGTAATTTGTTATTCCACAGGAGAAGCGCTGATGCCCACTTCCGTGGTGAGAGTTCCCTTAGTCGCCTCTTACGACACCCACGGGAGGATATGGGATGGTATTATTCTAAGCCCGGTACCACACGGGGTTCTTGTTTAGTTACTGTGATGAATTCGGTTCGTACATGATTGGTTACAGTTCCAACCTGAACCAGACGAGTCATTCAGACCGTTAGGTGAACGAACGCCGTAAAAAGCTAGGCGGTTAGTTAAACGGCTATTTAAAACAGTTGGCTGTGACATATCCACGATCCTATTACTTATGAGTATTTAGACTTTACAAAATAAAAATAAATACATTTTATTTATTTATAGATACTACTAGCTTTCCGCCCGCGGCTTCGCCCGCGTGGAGTTCGGTTATATCGGGCTTTTTAGATTTCCCTCGGGAACATCAAATTTTTCCGGGATAAAAGGTAGCCTATGTTCTTTCTCAGGGTCTAAAGATTGTCTGTACCAAATTTCATCAAAATCGATTAAGAGGTTTAAGCGGGAAAGCGTAACAGACAGACAGACAGACAGACAGACAGACAGACAGACAGACAGACCGACAGACAGACAGACAGAGTTACTTTCGCATTTATAATATTAGTATGGATATTCAAAATCACAACATTTTGATAATTAAAAGTTAGAAAAGAGAGTTTAGCATTTTCTGTAATATTTTACATGACTGGGGATCTTCGACACATAAATTGCTTATATCATTCAATAATTTCTCGGTGGTAGGCCATAACATCGGCTGCCGGCAGAAGTTACCACCCACAAGACAAAATCTTGCCGCTAATCGATTCGTCGTGTTCCGGCATGATGTCTGGTGAAGCCGTACGGAGGACGGGTCTGAGCAGTTGTGTTGCGATGTGTGCCGGGTGCGATACTCCAAATGTTGTTGTGTCAGGAGTTTGGCCGTGGAGGATCTCCAGATTAATCTCCCTCTGGCGCAGCATCGTTGGTCGTGTTGTTGGGTTTAACATTGCATCACCTCGCTCAACTGCCGTCTTCCTTCCTATTCACGCAGTTTTTTTGAGTGAATAGGCTCTTAATAAACTAGCGTGCTTTACCGTCAACGATTGCATCATTGCTTACCATCAGGCGTGATTGCGGTCAAGCACTAGATTATAATTATAAAAAAAAAATGAACAACTTTACATTACTTTTCAATGATCTTAATACTTAAATGTAGTAGGCCTAATGAGGTAACCCGCCGACGGTAGTTTAGTTGACCGTCAACACGTATTATATGTATACTTACCTACGAAGTTATATGAGGTCACTTAGCTAAAATAGAATAGCCTCACAGGTTGGTCGAAGGTTAAGTTACGCTTGACGAGGTTGAGTCGCAGATGGGTGTCCCTTTGTTACGTATTGCGACCCCTCTATGACTCTGGAATCTCGTTAAGCCGTTAGATCCAGCTATCATATGTATACCTTTGTGATTCGTTACGGGTAAATCTGACAACCAGTCTTACGGTAGCGTATCATCCAGTATTTGTGCTGTGGAAGTCACATACAAGCAGTCGCTCCATTTCACCATCAACCTTATTATCGTCCCACTGCAGGGCACAGGTCTCCTCCCATACAGAGAAGGATTGAGCGTAATCACCACGCTTACTTAATGCGGGTTGGCGATTTCAAACTTAAAGTTTAGGTTTCCTCCAGATGTTTTCCTTCACCTTTTAATCAGTCATTGGTGTCCAAGATAAACTTAGAAAGTACAAATAACTTAGAAAAGTTACATTGGTACTTGCCTAATCTGAAATCGAACTTGCATACTCATTCATACTCGAGAGGCTGGTGTTTTAACAACTAGGCTACCACGACTTCGCTTTCGCTCCATGTAAAATACTGGAATTACCAAGGAGTTGTATTACCGAGTAACTGGATTTTGGACTTGTAAAATAGTGGGAATCAAATCCATACCGTTATACTGGCAATTGACTCCAACAAAGTAGCCAAAAGGCCACCAGTCAAATGATGACCTACGAATTTGATTACTAAATAGGTTGGTACTAGTTCTAAGTTATGGTTAGATAGACTGTTTTAATGTTAATTTGACGACACGGTTAGTGCAGTGGCTGAGCGATTGACTGCTGCGCTGCGTGTCGTGGGTTCGATTCCCGCACGGCACACATATTTGTCTGTCCTACAGGTAGTTGTTCCGGGTCTGGTTGTTTGTGGATTAAATTTTTAAATAAAAAAAAATAATTAGGCTTTAATTTGCATTAGTCTGCCATGACAGGTGAGCGGGGAGTGGTGAATGCTTATGTGAAGCTCACACCCGCGGCCAAAATTACACGTAGAACACCATGGGGTCTCTGTCAACACCGCGATGGAAGGAAGACCAAATTTGCGACGTCCTCCGTGTCGCAGCGGTCAACACGCCTGTCTGCGACGTGGAGGCCCCGGATTCGATCCCCGGCCAGGTCATGATGGAAAACGATATTTTCCTGACTGGCCTGGGTCTTGGATGTTTATCTATATATGTGTATTTATTATAAATATAGTGTCGTTGAGTAAGTATCCGATAACACAAGTCTCGAACTTACATTGGGGCTAGCTCAATCTGTGTGATTTGTCCGTAAAAAAAAAAATCCACAGCGAAACAAAGAAAGTCTTTTGGGACAGCCTCTCCGAATCAAAACAAATCAAATATTTCGTCCCAATATTTTAGTTTTTGAATAGTTCTAGTTATTATAAGATATATAATTTTATTTTAATAATTAATAATTTGTTGTTTATCCAAATGTTAGAATATAGGTACATTGAACACAAAATAAATAATCAAACCACTGTGGAGAATAATCCTAGTTCAGTCAGTCTTTTGTTTATAAATTGTTTTAAAAAAATGGAAATAAAATTATAATACCAGGGTATTACAATTTATTTCCTTTTTTTTTAAATACAGTTATTTTCCTATTCATTGATAGCCCATTGCGATCATCAATTTCTCTCTCTTTTGTGGTGATTAGGAAATTATCCCTCCACAGCGGGTCGTTCCATTCGATTGTCATCATCAATCGTTTAAAATCTCTCAACAAATATGTCGTTTAAATACTAAAAGAAAACAAAGAAAGACGCGCATAATGAACACAAACAATAAAAATGACAGTATTGTGCATTTGAAACCATTTGAAACTGACAAAATTACATTAAAAACAAAAAAAAAATACAAAGGTATATATACTACAGCATTATGAGGTGGATACAGACCGCTGTAAAGAAAGACAAAGAACTATATTTACATAACTATATTTTAGTAGTTAACCACTATGGGATTCAAGATTGCAATGTATGGCTTCCGGCAAATTCATGGTACTCAGAGTCGCCAATTATTTTGATGCTAGCATACCATATCTATTGGATAGTCTGCGGTGCGAGTGCGATCAGTAAAATTAAATTCAAAATAATAATAAGATTTATTCATAAAATAATAATATTTAATGATAATAATTATAACGAAATAATAATATTTATTCAAAATTCCTCAAATAATAAATTAGTACAGGTAGCCTTAAACGTAATTCATAAATCTCTGTCTTAGGTGCCTGAACTAGGAAATCCTGTGTTTGAAGCGATAATAGCATAACAATCTAAAGTAATTAATAAATAAATAATAAAATTATATAAGGTATTAAATACAGTCACTTCAGCACAATTAGTTAATTCTTTGTATCTTCATAGTTCGTTCGTCAAAATGAGTTAAAAAAGTATTATTTAAAAAATATATCAAAGTATGGGCGTAGGTACCCAGCTTCTGGCCTCGAGCAGTCAGGCCTTGGGCGTGACTCCCTGCCCTCGTCTGGGTACGTTTATGTCAAAGTGTACATAAGTCTAAAGTCTTACTGTAAATTTTCAATAGAATTCACTCGCCGCACGCCACAGTCAAACCACTATAATAGGTACAGTTTTGTGGGACTTCGTTTTAATTTATATTATAATCATGTTGTGAAACTGTAATAAACGATTAAAAATAAATAATACATACCTAGAAATATGAATACAATAAAGGTTAAAAGCAGTTTCTATGAAACAATAAATATGTAAATGATCCACTTTGAATGGTAAATGTTTCATTAACTGGAAAATAAGTTCATAGTACTCGTAGAATACAGAGGGGAAATTTTAAGAATGTTCATAATCTGTTCTATCTCAGTCTAACAAAAAATATTTCAGGAATGGGTAATTGTTAAAATTTAGGCTAAACAGTGCAAAGTTCGTAAAATTTTAAAACAGTAGAATAATCGAGTAGTAGAATCGTTAGACCGATGAAAGAAAGGTTTATTTAAAAGCTGAATGCTATGCAATTCATGTAAATTGTAAGTACCTTTTCTTTTTATTGGGATGGGAAATCGTCAAATGACTTCCCCCGCTCTGGACGGAGCGGAAGGGCGTGTCAGACTTTTACTGACTAAAACCCACCCGTGTTTCTTCACTTGCCTGTGGGACGGCCAGGGCCACGGTTTAAATTTTAAGTACCTAAATGATGTATTAATACAGTTTGGACTACTCAAAGTCATCATCATCATCTCAATGTTAATCCCAGTCGCATATGACGCTCTTTTCAGCTTTAGAGTCTGGGGTCCGCTTTACCAGTCTAACTGCTGATTTAGGCTTAACTTCGATATTTTCCGTGAAGCGGGTGCCGTCTGACCTCCACAACCCGAAGGCGATATCGACTAATAGTTGGACTTTTGAGGGCTCCAACAACTCGTATCTATTGCTATTAGATGTTCGTATGGCAACCGGGACCAACGGCTTAACGTGCTTTTATTAGAGACCAGTGCAAATATTCATATTCATGCATACAAACATTTGAACTGCCCGGGGATCGAATATGCGCCTTCTTACGCAGCAGCCGCGTTCGCTACCGCTACCGTGTCCTGTGTCTGGACTATTCAAAGTCAATACAGTAAAGAAGATAAGACGAGAACCCCACCTAAAGTCAATAACCGTATCATAGCCGTTATTCTGGTGTTGGTTGGAAAACTAACATCTTACCAAAATACTTTCTTTTTTATATAACTTTAAAGTAGTACTTGACTGCAATCCCGCCCGATAACAAACAGTGACGCAATCGTTGATGGTAAAGCGTGTTAGTTTATTAAGCCTATTTATTTACTTAAAAAACTTAGTGAATAGGAAGGAAGACGACAGTTGAACGAGGTGATGCAATATTAAACCCAACAACACCAACAATGATACTACGCCAGAGGGAGATTGATCTGGAGTCGTGGCGGGATTTCAGATCAATCCCGACACAACAACATTTAACGCATCGTACCCGGCACACATGGCAACACAACTGCTCAGACCCGTCCTACGAGCACATATTTTGCTCTTGCGCATCTTCACCCAAACCGGGTAATGAAAACAAGAAAGGGGGTAAGAGCTCAACTTGTCTATTCCGTTAAAATCTCACTTAAATTAGAGTTGAACTTTTTTTTATAAATTATAAACTAGCGCTTGACCGCAATCCCGCCTGATGGTAAGCAGTAACGCAATCGTTGATGGTAAAGCGCTCTAGTTTATTAAGAGCCTATTCACTCTAGCCTTGCAGACGCTCAAATTTTAGTCCGACGGAAACACCGCCGCTGGCAAATTGTTAGATTCCCTCGATGTACGCGGTATAAAGGAGGAGGCGAAACGCTTCGTCCGGATCGTAGTGGTGTTAATAACGTAAGGGTGGAAACTCGCCGTACGACGGGTCGTTCTTGAATTGAATTAGAACATTTGACATTGCACAGCTCACTTCTTACTGTCTCTTAGTAACCTTAGTTTTTACGGTGAACTTGTTCAGAATATAATTACAGCATTAGGATTTTGTAACCATCTCGCCGTAATAACTTAGGTGAACTGACCGTGGAGTGACAACTAATACTAGGGATTAACAGCTCACTTCGACAGCTCTTTTCACAGTTAGATTTTAAAGAATCGATGATCTGTTCCTCGCCAGGCTTCACTCTCAGCCGGTCAATGAAGATATCATTAGTACCTCATAGTACCTACTTATGAACTCACTAATAAACAAAGAAATAGCCTACTTATAAACCTATCATCACCTAATAGCACTTTCATACCAAATAACAAATGATATTAATTTTCAATGTCAATCATATATTCATGCACACGTAGGTACACGTGATTGGCACTATAATGGCACTAAAACTTATTTATTTCAATATCCGGTGCCACAGGAAGGTAGTTGACAGTTACTTTCGCGCCAATTGCATAACAATATCGTCCATCTTGATTTGAGCACGCGCTGCCGAGCGTTCATTCTGTTTCGGTGACTTTTGATTGAGTATTTTTATAGCTAAATCATTTTTTTATTTGTTACTTTAAATGAGGATAAAGATGATCATTTCTAAACCTTATTTGAATTAAATGATCAACTTTGAATGTTACAAAGACTAACCCTTGAAATAACCACTATTCACCACGAAGCAGTAATTGCATACAGCTAAGCGCACGGAATAGATATTATCTGTTCTGTGGTTAAGCGTGACTTTTTCGAAAGTTTAACTATATGTCTATGTCCTTTTCTGTTTCTATGTTAAAATAAATTATAATTCTTTTTCAATATCTTCAACAATACTTATACTAACTAATCTAAAGTATTTTGGGCTCTGATTACGACTCACATTTTTTTTTTATCTATATAGGCTACCATCATTTTTAGCTAGCAAAATTTAAAACAAAAATATCTAAAAATATTCTAATATATATTCTAAATTATGCATGAACCGTTCCCCAATCTACAAAGGATCAAAGAAGCCACAACCATGCGCGTGCGTCGAACGGTTCGCATCCGGCGGACGCAGGCGACGAAAGTAAACTAAGCTGATCGCCCCTTTCGCCATACGGGGAAGCACGGACCGTGTGCAGCGCCTGCTAATCGGACGGGCAGCTGGTCGGATGTTGTCGGTAGCCGGAGAGTACCAGACAATGTGGCGGTGTGACACAGATACTGGGTAAGGGGAAATATCATCCTGTAGCAGTACGCATCTGATATCTAAAACATTAGTGGCAAAGGGCGTGAGAATTGGGAGCGAAGAGAGTCTTAAGAGGGGACTCTAGTGCCGAGGAGGAATTTGGAAAATAGGTATTTGAAGAAACTATTGCCATCGCGCTGCTTCCAACCTTTCCCAGTAAAGTGCGAAAAGGACAGCTGCAGCTCAGGCTGATTTTACCTAAAAAACGTTGCACAAAAGACGTTTCGTTCCGCTGTTTTCTTTTTCAAAATACGACAGATCTCAATTATTTTATATATCAAAATTTAGAGGAAAAGTATACCTATGCTTCTATTATTTTCTTTTTTGTCAAAAACTTATCACGTTTGTCTAATAGTCATAACATCACGGTAAAAATGGGTTAATTTTCGCGATTTTGAAGTATCATATTTCTTTTATTAATTAAGTTCGAAAAAAATCAAATGATAGGGGCACGTATAAACACGGTGTAAAATTGTACAGCAGAATAAGTTTGTATAGAGAAAGCACCACTAGAGTTTCCTCTTAACAATTTTGACGTCCAAAAATTAATGATGTTCTTAGGTACAGTTTCGTAGATAAACGGTAAAACGGGACGCTAAAATATCAAGACTAAGGTCCGTATTACAGAACGTTAGTCAAGATTCAAGCATTACATAAAACTAGTTTCAACCAATCAAAAGGCTTCAAATGAGACTTAGGTAGAGCTTGAGTTTTGAGTGACGTTCTGTAATACGGACCTAAGGCCGGATTCATAGTATTGTGTCATGAGGTAGTTGTAGGCAATCAAAACTCTTTTATATTTGACGTAGTCCTGAACACATTCTTTTCATTGGTTGATCCCAAGTCACAACACAGTAATGCGGCTCTGATTTGGGACTTCCCTGTCTTTCTATCTCTCTGTTACCAAGCTTGTATCTATTGGACTGTGATTGCTGGACAGTTGAAATTTTTCCAGATGATGCATTTCTGTTGCCGCTATAAAATCAAATAGGTAATTTATTCTGGCGCTATCATTTCCTTTGTGTACAATACAAAAGAAAATATTTTTTTCATCCCAGCATCTCGGAAAGAGTATTTTTAATCTTCAATATCTGACTGGAAAAGCCGTTTTTATTCTCTAGAGGATAAAGTAAATTGAATTTAGAACATCGTGTGCACTAAGTTTGTAAATTAAAAAAAAAACATTAAACCTATTTACTGTTACCTCTATGGTGCCGAATATATCATACAACTTTTTTTTAATTTGTTAAAAACTCAGACTCGGAACCTTCTTGGTGTTCTTTTTTCAATTTTCTTTGTACGCGGTTCTTTACGCGGCATTTTTTCACGTCATTGTTAAACCTTATATTAAAAAAAAGAAACTTGAAAACAAGTGAAAAACTAAAATGAGTGATTCTAGCGACGAGGAAGTTTGTTTGACGCCAACAGAATTGACTGAAACTGTTAATAATGCGCAAATGAGCTTTCTACCTCAACAATCACGCGAGAAGTATTTAAAACAGTACGATATGTTCAACACGTGGCGACTAGCAAAAGGAGCCAAAACTTTCTCAGAAAACGTTTTGCTGGCATATTTTATAGAATTATCCGAGAACAAGAAAGCAAGCACTCTATGGAGTACGTATTCGATGCTAAAAGCAACAATAAAGATGAAAAAAGACATACATATCGATACCTATCCTAAATTAGTAGCATTTTTAAAAAGAGCCTCATCTGGTCATCATCCAAAAAAATCGAAGGTTTTCACAGTATCTGATATTGAAAAGTTTCTTAACGAAGCACCCGATTCCGTATATTTGGCGGCAAAAGTAAGTCAGTTGCACATTCAGTATCTACTTAAGTACATATATTAATCTCAATTAAATAGTATACTTAGTAAATGTTGATAGGCATAATTATGCGTTCATATAAATTTTATTCATTTATCTACTACAATACTCTTTACATTGCAGGTTGTTCTTATTATTGGAATAAACGGAGCATGTCGAACTAATGAACTAACACAACTTAATGTCAAAAACATTGAGAAACATTCAGATGACTTACTATTAATTAATTTACCTAATACAAAGACAAAAAGAGACCGCAACTTTGTCATTCGCAAGGAATACGTAACGATTGTTGAGAAATATCAAGCCTTACGGCCGCCTAACACTCCAATCAATCGTTTTTTTCTACAGTATCGCAATGGAAAGTGTGTTAGACAGCCTATGGGTACTAATAAAATTGGCAGTATCCCACGAGAAATAGCAACATTTCTTGAACTTCCAGAACCCCTGTTGTACACGGGTCATTGTTTCCGACGAACTTCAGCCACACTTTTGGCTGATTCCGGAGCTGATCTCCTGTCCCTTAAGCGCCACGGAGGCTGGAAGACCAATGCAGTTGTAGAGGGATACATAGAGGATTCCATCCAAAATAAGTCTAAAATATGTGAAGGCATCGTAGGAGCCATTACACTGAAAGAGCCTCAATCGGAAACTTGGACTGGCCCTTCTACATCAAAAATAAGCCGTTATGAAACACCTAACCATCTCCCTCTCTCTCCAACATTCACGCCAAGGGAATCCGATGAATCGGTACAACTATTAAGTATGACAGACAGTTTACCGAAAAACAGTACACAAGTGACTAACACCAATATTACAGTACCAAACAAAAATATTACACTCAATTTAAATAACTGTTGCAACGTTACTTTAAAATTTTCTTAATTATACTTTAGTATTATTTTATTATAATTTAAAGATTATTCTGTAATACTTACCTGTCATAATTTAGTAATTAATACCTAAACTGAAATAAAAGTGTACCTATCTTGTGATTGTAAACATTTTTTTATTGCATTTAGTCATTTCCTCGCTGAGGTGGATGAAAAGTTACGTGTTGCACTCGAGTGCAAAGATTTTTCACCTCGTGTCCTTTTGATTCCCTCGCTAACGCTCAGGATTCTAATTTTGAATCACGAGCGCAGCGAGTGCGGTTAAAAAGCAACTTTGCACTCTTGTATAACAAATAACTATTTCGCCTTTTCTTAGTGGATATAAATAACGACAACAGGTTGACGATTGAAATTATATTTAAAAGCGTTTCCAATGAAACAGACGTGATTTTTACAGATGGTATGTAATCCTTCGTGTGCGAACTCCGACTCGGTATTAAAAGTATTCTCGGTGGAAGGCCATAATATCGACTGTCGGCAGAAATTACCACCAACCAGAGAAAGTCTTGCCGCCAAGCAATTCGTCGTGATCCGGCATGATGTCTGGTGAAACCGTACGGAGGACGGGTCTGAGCAGTTGTGTTGCAATGTGTGCCGGGTACGATGCGCCAAATGTTGTTGTGTCGGGAGTTTGGTCGTGGAGAGTCTCCAGATCAATCTCCCTCTGGCGCAGCATCGTTGGTCGTGTTGTTGAGTTTAAAATTGCATCACCTCTCTCAACTGCCGTCTCCTATTCACTCAGTTTTTTTAGTGAATAGGCTTTTAAGAAACTAGCGTGTATTACCGTCAACGCCTGCATCACTGCTTATCATAAGGCGGAATTTCAGTCACGCACTGGTTTATAATCATAAAAAATAAGACTCGCACTTGACCAGGTTAATTGTTTACATTTTAAAAGTGAAAATGAGGTGAAAATTATTTTGGTATAAACGTAAAGTTTGTGTTGTTAACTATAAAGTATCAAGTATACCAAAGGTTCTTTGTAGCAGTTCACTTGATAGGTCACGTTCCGCTTGATAAATACGAGTAAAAAAGGAAACGACGAAAGTACCTGAAAATTAATCCCGCATTTTTTTTCTTTCATCACGATATTCGAGTACTTTTTAGGGTTTATTTACTATGTTTTATTACTAAAATATGATTATATGGGTACCTAGGTGAAGGCCTGCTATGAGAAAAATAGGTGCCTACACTTCAGCTGTTCCGTAGATTTTCAAGATCAAATGCATATCCTACTGAAGAGAGAAAATATGTCTGCGACCTTCACAAATATTATTAATTATTTGAGCCAAATAACAATTACTACTAACCAGTGTATAAGTATTTTTAATCTTCTAATTACAACGACTATAACTACAATTATTTGACATCTGACTTCAAAGGAATTGAAGTCCCTTGTGTCAACCGCTGTCAACCCCCAAAGGGAAGCCACCTTGAGGATGTGTTAAATTGCCATTTTACGTGAAGTCTTCTCGAAAAAATTGTGATAATAGGATCAGTTACCGAATTACCGAGAAATAGACCACCCACAAGAGGAAGACTTGACATAATTGTGATAATAACGAAGAATTAGTTTAACGAACCTAATAAGCAAGCCCTTTTCATTCAAATATCACTACATTGTGACAAGTTACTAAGAAAAGAACACATCTGTACCCTCTTAAATATCTATGTATAATCATTAAAATATTTCAATTAATATTTCGCTGTCAACGAACGACAAAACGATTACTTTAAAACACGTAAACATCAATACATAGTATAAAACAAAGTCGCTTTCGCTGTATGTCCGTATGTATGCTTAGATCTTTAAAACTACGCAACGGATTTTGACGCGGTTTTTTTTAAATAGATAGAGTGATTCTTAAGGAAGGTTTAGACTACCTTTTATCCCGGAAAAAATTGATATTCCCGAGGGAAACCCAAAAAGCGCGATATAACCGAACTCTACGCGGGCGAAACCGCGGGCGGAAAGCTAGTTAAAAATAAAAGTAAGTTCCTGATAAAATCGATACACCATGCGAGAATGCAGGGTTTTTGTGCCAGTATTCAAGCTAGGATAATTATTACATAGTATATAAGATAAATATTTACCGAGTGGACAAGTCGTATGGGGTGGGACAGAAATAGGGCAGGTGGGATGATGTCCCCACCCCTTTAGAGCAACTGGTTTTACAAAGTTGCAAACCTTTAAGAAGTTACTGTAATAAAATATGCTAACGAACTTTTTATTGGCACTACGGTTTTCCAATGATAATTAATACGCTGTTTCGTCTAACGACATGTCTAAGCGATGAAATTAATTCAAAGAATATGTAATTACTAATTAACCTATCCGCAAATGGTATTGTAGAGTAACTCTGCAAACAAATACCTAAAATTTAAAAAAAAAAACTATGCAAGTCTAAAACCTTTAAAAAAAGCGTTTCGCCAGCTCTTTTATACCGCGTACATCGATGGACTGGAACAATTTGCCAGCGGCGGTGTTTCCGTCGGACTACATTTTCAGTGTCTTCAAGGCTAGAGTGAATAGGCTCTTAATAAACTAGCGCGATTTACCATCAACGATTGCATCACTGCTTACCATCAGGCGGGATTGCGGTCAAGCACTAGTTTATCC
Organism: Sesamia nonagrioides; assembly: GCA_017933935.1. Taxonomy (NCBI): domain Eukaryota; kingdom Metazoa; phylum Arthropoda; class Insecta; order Lepidoptera; family Noctuidae; genus Sesamia; species Sesamia nonagrioides. The sequence goes on along the minus strand of JADWQK010002392.1, from coordinate 673,042 downwards.
TTACTAATATTATAAATCGGAAAGTGAGTTTGTTTGTTTGTTTGTTTCGCTTTCATGCCGTAACTACCGAACCGATTGCTTTGAATTTTTTCAAACGAAAAAAATGATATTCCTGAGGGTAATCTAAAAAGCGCAATAGAACAGATCGAGCGAGCGAAGCCGCGGGCGGAAACCTAGAAATTTATAAAAAAAACCTTCACATATAAGAAAAACATAATGTATCCTCAAATCTTCTAAAAATACATCTTATGTTCATAATTCCTAAAACTCCCTCATCGTTCGAAATAACCAATTAGTCTTCCCCTTTTCTAAATAACCCGTAAAACTGAAGCCCAGTACAAGTGCGCGTGTCGCTAGAAGCAAACAGAATCAAAATTCGACGCACACGCCTCACAACACATGGTTTTTTCGCCGCCCCACGTGGAATCTCCCGTAAATTCCAGTGAGCGCATTAAAATTGTATAGGATCTGAGTTTTTGCGCAGTATCGTATGTGACGCTGGACTTGGAGTACATAATTGTAATTAACATAAGATTTCCCGTAATAACCGCGTTGTGCGCGCGCGCCGCTAAAATGGCCGCGTCCGCTTTTTGTGCGGTGCGCGTACGCTGAATATCATAAGCTACGTGCGTGGGCAGGCGCACACGGGGGCATTTTTCTGGACTGAAGTTTTGTTCTATAACTGATACAGACAAAAATTCCTTCTAGCTACAATTTGTTCAGTAATTTAAAGTTACGATAGCATTAGATAGACTTTGGTGGTTAATAGAAACTTTTGCTGAATTATAATATAATATTACTTGTAAAATTCTCATGTTTTCCAGCAGATATCACAGATTATATTAAGTATACAGGTTCTTTGAAGTTCCGTCGTAATTCATGGAAACTAATGACAAAATGGAAACAATTTGAAAGGAGTTTTCAGTATTTTCCAAATATCGCTCCGTGTGCAGCAGTCGATGTCGACGGGAGACAGAGCTACGCCCTCTATACCTGCTACTCGCTTCTACTTATCGACAATTGATAAACTTGCTTTATACTCACGACACGGTTTCTCATATAATTAGAAACAAACAACAATTAAGTCCAAAAATTGGCTTATTATAAATTGTCGAACAGTTTCTTTAATGGTACGTGCCTTTTTTAGTTTACAATTTTCAGTTCTTCATATCTCACACAAGCCAATGAAATTGCATACTTTTATAGTAAATTTTTTAGGTTATCCAGTATGACATTTTTCAACATTGTTTACTCGCGCCATTTTTGTTTCTAACTGTTCTTTTTTAAGCTAAAAACTTTCAAGCCCCGACGATACGTCTCCGAGCCGACGTTACCCCGTGATCTCTAAAAGCCGGGTTGTGTACAACTTAGTCCTTTCGTCTCGTACGATGCGTGTGTGCCGGCCGCACTTTTTGCACCCACTCGTAACACGATCGACCCATCTCATAATTTTAGACTTTTTTACCCTCAGTCCTGTACTGGCCTTATTAAGGAAGATGCTCTATTACGTTTGATGATCGTTGGTGATTGACAGTTGCTATTACTATAAGATAGGGAAGAAGGAAGGTTCGATTGGGGTACAATAACTATTGCGATTTCAGGGTTTGAAATTTACCCCTAAATATGACGTCATGGTACAAAATAATAGATTCATTATTCTGGCATTTACTAGCCAAGATTAATCAAGTTTCTTTATAGTCTTTCTACTGATAGATAGTGATGGGATTTTATATAAAGAAATATTAATCAACTAGCTTTCCGCCCGCGGTTTCGCCCGCGTGGAGTTCGGTTATATCGCGCTTTTTAGATTTCCCTCGGGAACATCAAACTTTTCCAGGATAAAAGGTAGCCTATGTTCTTTCTCAGGGTCTAAAGATTGTCTGTGCCAAATTTCATCAAAATCGGTTGAGAGGTTTAAGCGGGAAAGCGTAGACAGACAGACAGACAGACAGACAGACAGAGTTACTTTCGCATTTATAATATTAGTATGGATTTCTTGCTTTAACCGAATGCATCAACGGGTGAGACTTTTTTTTTTAAAGATGTACGGTGTATGGTACCAGGGTAGCACAAAAGTGTAGGAGAAGTCGAAACAATGAAGCTCATTTAATTCATCATTATTAATCTAATATTACATGGATGAAGTTTTATTTTGCCTACTTTGAGGAGGTGCAAGGTACCAGGGTAGCACAAAAATGTAGGAGAAGCCGAAACAGTGAAGTTCATTCATTCACACAGGAATGACTGGAACCGGTTAAAATATCCTATGTCCTTCTCCCAGTTCTTAGCTACCTCCCTACCAATTTTCAGCCAAATCGGTTCAGCCGTTCTTGAGTTATGAATAGTGTAACTAATACGACTTCTTTTATATATATAGATTATCCTAATTTAAAAAGTAGTAAATAAGATCATGTCATATTGCTTTTAAGGCGGAACAAAGTTCGCAAGGTCAGCTAGAAGACCCGCTAGCTGACCCGGCGAACTTTGTTCCGCCTTAAAGGCAATAAATATCACATGATCTTATTTTTTAGTTTTTAAATTAGGATAATTAGGGCAGCACAAAAGTGTAGGAGAAATCGAAACAATGAAGCTCATCATCATCATCATCAGCCTTTTTTTATCGTCCCCCTGCTGGGGATAGCTAGAGAGGAGAACGACTGAGCGTAATCACCACGCTTGCTCAATGCGGGTTGGCGATTTCAGACTTACAAAAGGCCAGGTTTCCTTAAAATGTTTTCCTTCACTTTGTAATCAATCGGCTTTGCATTCATCATTAAATCACTAATACATAGAAGAAATTAGATTTTCTCTACTTTGTGGAGGCGTAAGGTACCAGGGCAGCACAAAAGTGTAGGAGAAGCCGAAACAGTGAAGCTCATTCATCATTATACCATAATAATTACATCAAAGAACCTTTATTGTGCCTAGTTTGTAGAGGTGCTATGTACCAGGGTAGCACAAAAGTGTCCCGGCGAACTTTGTTCCGCCCTAAAGGCATATGACATGATCTTATTTACTACTACTACTATTTTAAATTAGGATAATCTGTATATATATAGAAGAAAGTCGTGTTAGTTACACTATTTATAACTTAAGAACGGCTGAACCGATTTGGCTGAAAATTGGTAGGGAGGTAGCTAAGAACTGAGAGAAGGATACAGGATATCCTTTTTATCCCGTTCCCGTTGTTTCTGTGTGAATGAATGAACTTCATTGTTTCGACTTCTCCTACACTTTATTGCGATCCTGGTACCTTGCAACTCCTCAAAGTAGGCAAAATAACTTCATCGATGTAATATTAGATTAATAATGATGAATGAGCATTATTGTTTCGACTCTACACTTTTGTGCTACCCTGGTACCATACTCCGTACATAAAAAAAAAGTCTCAGCCGTTGATGCATTCGTTTAAAGCAAGAAATACTCTCTGCCGGTTTAAAGTTTCTAATAAAAAGCCACAAAGCCAACTTCAAACTAATATTGTATTGTTGTGACATTTATCATTGCCATTCTCCCATTGCCCTTGTAAGTGAGTTTTATTTTGTCTCCTTTTTGGAGGTGCAGGGTACCAGGGTAGCACTAAAGTGTAGAGAAGAAGTAAAAACAATGAAGCTCATACATCACTATTATTAAATAATTTTTTCCTTAGTTTCTCACCGTTTAGACCTACCCTGGACTACGACAAACATTTTAAAACCAAAATCAGCTCAATCGGCCCAGCCGTTCTCGAGTTTTAGCGAGACTAACGAACAGCAATTCATTTTTATATATATAGATAATAGATAACAAGCATCGACTTTCCATCTACTTAATACTGTCCCGACTTATCTTAGCCAGCAATAAAAATAGCTACACGTAATACGTACTTAGATAGATAGCATTTAAACGTAACATTAGTTAGCGGTACTAGCGTCATAACTGCAGAGTGCACACAGTCTTGTCAACATACTACAAATAGCCATCCTGTACTCATGTGCACTCATGTTTATAATGTGTCATTTCATCTGAAACTAACATAATCACTTGGCAGACTACCGTATGTTTTTTATACGTATTATAGACTAGTTCTCAACTGCAATCCCGCCTGATGGTAAGCAGTGAAGCAATCGTTGATGGTAAAGTGCGCTAGTTTATCAAGAGCCTATATTCACTCTAACCTTGAAGACACTTAAATTAAAGTCGAACGGAAACACCGCCGCTGGCTAATTGTTTCAGTCCTTCAATATACGATGTATAAAAGACGAGGCAAAACACTTTTTCAGATCGTCAGATGATGAAACGGAGATGGGGAATTAAGTCCCTCGCACACTCTCCAAATTGCATCCAATAGAACACCGACAGGCTGGCTACTCTTCGCCTGTGTTCCAGGCTTTGGAGATTGTTTTGAACCAAATCTGGGTCGCCAATTTACCTCTTCGCACGCCTCTCCACCGAATCCAAAGTTGCCTGGTGGTTAACAAGAGCCAATGAGTAATGACAGATTGTCAATAACATTTTATATGGTTGACTTTGTTATACTTTATTTTTATCTTTTTAATTTTAAACTGCATTTTGCTTGCATTTAGTTTGACCGACGGGTTCTCGAGTGGCGACCACGCTCCGGACCGCTGGATGCGGGAGGCACAGGACCTGTCGTCGTAGAGATCCTTGGGGGAGGCCTATATCCGCCAGTGGACGTCTTTTGGCTGAAATGATGATGATGATTTTGTTTGTGCGGATTCTAGAATGATCAAAATTGCGTTGTATCAAATTACTTAATTTGAATTTTGTATGGACTTACTTTTATCTGCATTTATATCAAGCCAAAAATTGTAACCATGCTCTATCTAAGTATAGGATTCTAGGTCCTTCATAGTAGAAAGATTTGTTCAGTTAACAAAACGTGCAATATTTAACGTAGCAGCATAAATATAGGTATACCTACAGCATAATCATAAATAAAAGATAAGCGAAATTTTAGGACCTTATTCACATTCTCCTGATTTTGATTATAATATGTGACCGGAAACTTGTTCGCACAAAAGCCACTTAATTATCTTCTAAAATAGGGTTTGCTCTCGTCTACCCTTTTGCTGTGCCCTACAGGATCCACCATGATCTAACTTATTGTGTATGTATGTAGTTACCACCTAATTACACGTTATGGTAAAAGAATAAATAATAATAATAAATAAATAATACATAGTTCTTGAAAATGACCATGTCACGTTATACTGGGAACGGTTTATCATTACTGACAGGACTATTGTTGCCAATAAGCCTGATATAGTGGTGATAGATCGATTAGCGCGCCTCGCAATGATTGTCAATGCCACCATTCCACATAGCGGGAATCTCGTGAAAGCTGAGAAAGAGAAACAAATTAAATATCTTGACTTGGCGCACGAGATTGTTGACATGTGGAATGTAAACTCGGCAGTCATTGTACCGATTGTCGTATTGGCCAATGGTCTGATAGCCAAGAGCCTCGACCAACATCTATTGAGGCTCTCGTTAGGCAGTTGGATCAAGGGTCAGATTCAAAAGGCAGTACTCCTTGATACGGCCCGCATCGTGAGGAGGTTCCTGTCTCTGGAGCCCTAACCACCGGTAGCTTGGACCCCGCTCCCGCCATCGGAGGAACACTATTTTTTATATTTTTAAATGTTTTTATTTTTTTATAAATATTTAAAAATGTAAATGAATATGTCGATGTAGAGAAATAAACGGAAAAATAAATATATACGGACAAATCACACAGATTGAGCTAGCCCCAAAGTAAGTTCGAGATTTGTGTTATGGGATACTAACTCAACGATACTATATTTTATAATAGATACACATATAGATAAACATCCAAGACCCAGGCCAATCAGGAATAGATCGTTTCCCATCATGACCTGGCCGGGGATCGAAGCCGGGCCTCCACGTCGCAGGCAGGCGTATTGACCGCTCGCCACGGAGGACGACTAAAAATAATAATAATATCTTTATTTCAGACATAGGTTCAGACATTTTAAACAAAAACTAAAACATGAAACGTTACTAGGGTTATTAGTATAAGAAATAAAATAAAATAAAATCAGTAGGTCTATACAGGCTAACGGGGGGAACGACCCGCCTTCGAGGAGGTAAGGCCTCAGGGCCTCCCCCTGAGCCGCTATTTGGACCCCAAATAGCGGCTCAGGGGGAGGCCCTGAGTCGGTGGAGGGAGGCACTCCGCACACCAGCTGCCGGCCACCGGACGATTGGAGCGATTCGTCCGGTGTTGGAGGGATGGGTTAGGCGCCGGCATGGCAGCCTTACCTACCGCCTGGTGCAGGTACTGACCGGACATGGGTGCTTCGGTCACTACCTGCACCATGTCGCCCGTCGGGAGGAGTCGCCGCGGTGTCACCGCTGCGACTCTCTCGACGACACGGCCGAGCACACCTTGGTGGAGTGCCCGGCCTGGCGAAACGAGCGCCGCGACCTCGTGGCGGCGCTCGAAGGCGGACGCCTCTCCCTGGCAACCATGGTTCGAGCCATGGTTGAAAGCGAGAGTGCATGGGAGGCTGCCGACTCCTTCTGCGAGACCGTCCTCTTGCAGAAGGAGGCAGCGGAGAGGGAGCGGGAAGAAGATAGTCTTGCCGCTCCCCTCCGGCGTAGACGGGCGGGGCGAAGAAGGCGGGTGACGAACCCCCGTCTCCTTAGCCCCCGAGTGTGGCCAGCGTGTGTGGGTAGCTCCCGCACGCGCATTGCACCGGTCACCACGTCTGAGGATTACCCTGTACCCGGGTAATCCTCCCTTGGCGCGGAAACCGGCCTAAAAGGCCGGTAAGCCCTGAGAGTGGCACGGTGTTAGGTCTTCGGGCTGAACCCGTGACACTCTCAACCCAGGGCTCGAGGGGAACCGAGTGTTTTTAGTGGGTATTCTCGGCTCCAGCCGGGCGAGTCCCACACACGCTTGTCGCCTAGCTAGCGGCAGGTACGGTGCGTAACGCATTCACACTCGTTAAAAAAAAAAAAAAAGGTCTATACAGGCTATTTTCTATTTCTGAGTAAGTGAACACTCGCTCAATAAACCGGACCTTTTATTTTGCACGCTAACGTTCTGAGGACAGTATTGGTGCTGCCACGGACCCTGCTCATCATCGATGCAGTTCTTTTCCTAATTATGGAGAAAAAATCATCGATTGAAGCTCCCGCAAACATTTCGGAGGCATTGCAATACCTGGGCTTCTTCAACACTGCTCTCAGAGCATCATTGTACTTTACACGCAGGGCATTATAAGTCCGTCCCGTAAAATTGATCCACAGACTGCACATGTAGAATTTGTTTTTTTATTTCTTTTTTATACATATAATAAACTAGCGCTTGACCGCAATCCTGCCTGATGGTAAGCAGTGACGCAATCGTTGATGGTAAAGCGCACTACCTTATTAAGAGCCTATTCACTCTAGCCTTGAAGACACTCAAATTGTAGTCCGACGGAAACACCGCCGCTGGCAAATTGTGGTAGGCAGGTGACACTTAGCAGCACCAGCCCAAATGTGGCTGCAGTACTCCACACACGAACGGACCTGTGCTTTGTATAACATTAGAAGCTGCCCAGGTGTGAAGTACTGTGAATGATTGAAAGATGTAGAATATGGAGCATGTTTATATATATATATATATAGGTATATAGCAATATACGTCTACAGTAACAGGTTGTGCGTCCTTATATCCCTTTCATGTTGGTAAATGCACTATTTTATTTTTAACGTAAAGTCAGAATGTCTTGCCAAGAAAGAAGAAAGTTAGTTAAATAAGCAGTCTTCTTCTTCAGCCTATAGAAGTCCACTGCTAGAAAAAAGCCCAAAGACTCCACAATGACCGGTCTTGTGCTGCCCGCATCCATCGGCTTACCGTGACCTTCACCAGGTCATCGCTTCACCTTGTTGGAGGCCTCTCTACGCTGCGTCTCCCGGTACGTGACCACCACACCAGAACCTTGCTGTCCCATCGGCCATCGATTCTACGAGCAATGTGCCGCGCCCACTGCCACTTAATTTTAGCGACTCTAATGGGGAGTCGTCTCAAATGTCTATGGAGTATGAATGGAGTATCATAATAGCTTGTCCGCGACTGACTTCACGCGAAATTTCTTTCCGTTGCGTCGCATCGCCTGCCCAGACTTTTATTTCGTTTTCGATCAACATTTTTCTGACCTTTTGCTTTTGCCTTGCTCCTAAAGTTCCCAGCGTCACGTTTAATCTATACTTAATATATAAAGCTGAAGAGTTTGTTTGTTTGTTTGTTTGTTCGCGCTAATCTCGGGAACTAGTGGTCCGATTTAAAAAATTATTTTGGCGTTGGATAGCCCATTAATCCAGGAAGGCTTTAGGCTACATAACATCACGCTGCGACCAATAGGAGCTGAGCATAACTAATTCCACGCGAGCGAAGTCGCTGGCGGCCGCTAGTATAACATATGGACTTCATCAAGAACTGAGTAATCAAATGCAAAAAAAAACGATCTGTAGTTGGAGAGATGATGTTCAACAAACAAGCATTAGTATTATTTGGTATGCTGTATGTTCCCTCCACCATCACTATACATAATATTGTATAAAGTCATGTGTTTTTTTAAATGAACAGACAGCTGTACTGCTGGAGAGTTTCTTCCGCCACTTCTTCTTCCCAGCGAAAGCACTAGGAAGTGTCGATGGGTGGGCGTTTTGGGGGACTGTCTTATGTAATATTGACGTTCAAAAAGTGCTGATTCTCAGCCTGATTTGAGTAAATCTTTTGATTTTGATTTGTTAAGTGTTTTTTTTTTTTTGTAATATTTTACCTCATTTTTACCGCATATAAATGTTTTTTTTTTCTTTCTTTGTATATAGAAATCTCTTTCGATTTCATATCCACCTGTCAGTTTTAAGTAAAAACTGTAACCGTTACCACTGCCCTCTTTTTAGAACTACTACGGATTCTATGAAATTCCAAATTCAAAACCATGCGCGCACAAAATGGCTGACATAAAAAACAGAACATGTTGCATAATTAAAGTTTACTTTGTGCTCAAAAGCCGGGTGTGTTCTCAAATGCCTAATTTGAGTAAATCTTTTGATTTTGATTTGTTAAGTGTTTTTTTTTTGTAATATTTTACCTCATTTTTACCGCATATAAATGTTTTTTTTCTTTCTTTGTATATAGAAATCTCTTTCGATTTCATATCCACCTGTCAGTTTTAAGTAAAAACTGTAACATGTTATTTACGCAAATAAACTAGTTTGTGACCAATATGGGTTAAGTCTTGAACCAATGAGACATTGTGTTTTTCGTGTATTTTCCAACAAAGATAAGAATACATCACGTAGTTGTTCATAAATTTAGTAAATTATCCTTATGTGTATATTATTGAGAGCGTATTTTCTGTTGCAATTTATTTAAACATTAATACCGTCATTCTAGAGGAATCTGCTAAACCTGAATTAGGAAATTCTTTGTTTTCTAACCTTCAGGAAAATTGCGTAGCTATGGGTTTCATTTTGACAGGTTATTAAAATTCATTACGTTATTTTAGATGTTGAGCAGACACATTTCTCGAATATATAGAGCAACCGATTATCAATATGGTGCAAAATGATTCAAGTTTAAAGAACTTAATCATACTAATATTATAAATGGGAAAGTGAGTTTGTTTGTTTGTTCCGCTTTCACGCCGTAACTACTGAACCGATTGATTTGAAATTTTGCAGACGTAAAGTTAGAAGTCCGGTTTAAATAATAGGGTACTTTTAATCCCGCAAAAATTTGATATTCCCGAGGGAAATATAAAAGCGCGATATAACCGAACGCCACGCGGGCGAAGCCGCGGGCGGTAAGCTAGTAGTGCATAATTTATAAAAATAAGACATTGTAAGTATTGCCTTATTTCATATTATTTATGGATTACGCTCAATCCTTCTCTGTATGAGAGGAGACCTGTAGCCAGCAGTGGGACTGAAAAAAAAAAGGTTGATAATGATGATGGTTATCTACCATAGCTACACTATGACTTAGCAATAATACAAGCAAGATAAAAGCATAATGTGCAATATGACGCGATAGACACAGCTAATATACCTATTTGTAAAAAATACAGCCGCATCTGCAGATAATTCTAAAACAGGCAAAATTAGCCTATTACTATTCCACTGTTGGGAGACAGCCTTCCTCCCTGTGATAGGGATGGGCTGTTATTTACCACTTAAGTCACGTGGGTTTGATAGATGTCACATGTCTCCGAATTTTTAGGTATTACATGCGTTCTTCCTGGTGTTTTGCTTCATCGTATTTAATACATCTACCTTCAGCTCGATGCCACAACCTACATCTAGTATGCCCGGGCCGTTACCACTGCCCTCTTTTTAGAACTACTACGGATTCTATGAAATTCCAAATTCAAAACCATGCGCGCACAAAATGGCTGACATAAAAAACAGAACATGTTGCATAATTAAAGTTTACTTTGTGCTCAAAAGCCGGGTGTGTGTGGCAGAGGCACTCGTTTTTCAGTCTCTGAAAAAAAAAAAGGTCGTGGTAGTGGGACAAAATTATAATTAAGATTTTATGTGTATGAACAAGTGTTGGTTCCGTATTCATTGAATTCTTTGGTGATTCGTTCATTTTCAAGATATCGAAGATCCATTGGGTTAAAAATTAATGTTAAGGATAAGTTACTAAGAAAAAGAATTACTAATTACTAACGTTTTAAGGATGTATTTGTGCTGATTGCTCGTCAAGATGTGTGTTTGTTTATTATGTAGTAATCGCCCATTCATTGAAGTAGAAAACCGACAAAGAAAGTGAAATTTATTATTTTATATTGATGGAACGATGGGACTTGTAAAAGGCCACCATCAAATTGAGATAATACCCTAAGCTGTTAGCTTCTCTGTTAATTAGTAGACTGGCTACTTTTTTACTACGATACAAACTAATTTCTTGAGGGTCGTATGACGCGATACAAGTACAACATGACCAAATATATTTTGGAGTCATAATAATTTAACAGTACCTACCTACACAAGCTTGTTGGGTTTTATGTTAAAATGCAGTTATACTCACAGTAACATAGAGGGCAATACTTATAATTTTATTTTATTAGCCCGTCGGCCCCATCGGGCAGCAGTCCTACGGACAATGTGTCCAGCCCACTGCCACTTTAGTGTTGCAATTCTTCATGCTATGTCGGTTAGTCTCGTTCTTCTGCGAATCTCCTCATTCCAGATTCATAAATATATTCAGCCTATAATGTTCCCACTCCTTAAACACAGGGCCCTTTTTGGTGAGAGGGAGTGGGCCGTAATCTACCGCGCGGGCCCAGTTTGGGTCGGTACATGTCACATGTCTTTAAAGTTTTGCCTGTAGGACATGCCGGTTTCCTCACGATGATTTCCCACACCGTTTTGAAAGCAGTGGTAATGAAATAATTTACATAAAGTAAAACGCCTGATGGGGTTCGAAGCTACGACCTATAACTTGTAAATCGGAGTCGATACCACTAGGCCACCGCCGCCGCGCTGCATCTCAGTTTCAATCTGTTTAAAATACTTGCAATTTCTCTAAAGTTTTGATAAGTAGACTTTGAATGTTTTTAATTACTGAACTATGCCTTTTTTATTGGGATTGGAAATCATCAAATGACTTCTCTCGCTCTGGGCGGAGTGGAAGGGCATGTCAGACTCTTACCAGCTGACTAGAACCTACCCGTGTTTTTTCACTTGCCTGCACGACGGCTAGGGCCACGGTTTCTTTTTCGCCTCCTCCTTTATACCGCGTACATCGAGGGACTGGAACAGTTTGCCAGCGGCAGTGTTTCCGTCGGACTGCAATTTGAGTGTCTTTAAGGCTAGAGTGAATAGGCTCTTAATAAACTAGTACCATCAGGCGGGATTGCGGTCAATTGCGCTAGTTTATAATATAATAAAAAAAAAACAACCCGCAACCCTGACATAGGAAGCATCGGTCTTCGTGGACCCCGTCACGATGTGCTGACATATCTTTGAGGCGCGCGTGAAACACAACGCGCCGTCTAATCGGGCCCTTACCGGGCAGCGAGCTGACTGAACTATGCCTACCGGTTAAATTCTTACTACTCTTCAGAGTTTTCCTTTTTTGGGTTTGTTTTACCCTTAACTTATATTGTGCAAGTTACCCGTACACATGTCATATTCTTTGTTCTTCTCATACACACATCTACAAACATCGACTCACACATACAAATGTACAAACAATGATATTTCCACGTGAAAACCGTCCTTCAGGCGGTGCGCGGTGCTGCGCGTGAGTTGAACTCCGATGTGCCGCCATATTGAGACCGGACGGACGATTTAGGCGGGCGCGTGCTTGGACATAGCGATTGGTTATTGATGTGACCAGTATTTAATAATAATAAAAAATATGTTTTATGAATGTTTTGAAAAAACAAAACATCGCATCAACCATTATTATTTTTATGACGTTGCTGACTAAGACTAATTTCGTTTCTTACTATGTTAACTGCATTAGAAAATACTCGTTGAACCCATGCCACTCGCAAAGTCGTTGATGAATATAATCAACGACTTTGCCTTCCAATGGAGAGAATGCCTTCTAATATAATAAAGCTGAAGGGTTTGTTTGTTTGTTTGAACACGCTAATCTCAAGAACTACTGGTCCGATTGTAAAAATCTTTTTGCGTTGGATAGCCCATTAATCCAGAAAGGCTTTAGGCTATATAACATCACGCTGCGACCAATAGAAGCGGAGCATAGCTAACTCCACGCGAACGAAGTCGCTGGCGGCCGCTAGTAACACAATATAATTACTTGTTTTCTTCTAGTTTGATATAGACAGAAGTTTTCTTGGCTTATTCATAGATCCTTGATCATTATCATAATTTTTGATCGACAAAATGTCTTTTTATTCCATACTTCTTCTTTAATCATCTTCTCGTAAAGAAGTCTAACCTTTTCATCATTCAAACCAACAATACATCATTTCTTTGGTCTTACCCCACTCCTATAGGCATTTTTTTTACATATTATAAACCAGCGCTTGACCGCAATCCTGCCTGATGGTAAGCAGTGACGCAATCGTTGATTGTAAAGCGCACTAGTTTATTAAGAGCCTATTCACTCTAGCCTTGAAGACACTCAAATTGTAGTCCGACGGAAACACCGCCGCTGGCAAATTGTCCCAGTCCCTCGATGTACGCGGTATAAAGGAGGAGGCGAAACGCTTCGTCCGGATCGTAGTGGTGTTAACAACGTAAGGGTGGAAACCAGCCGTACGACGGGTCGTCCGCTGGTGGAACGGAGATGGGGGATCATGCAATTCCCTCGCACACTCCCCGAAATGCATCCTATAGAATACCGAAAGGCTGGCTACTCTACGCCTGTGCTCTAGGCTTTGTGCTCTAGGCATCAACATTCATAGTCAAAACGATCCTTACGTCGTAGATTTATGGATCTTTCGTCTGACGATTAAGATTGAGAAGATCATTGTCTTGAGGAAACCTGGACTTTAAGTCTAAAACTGCCAACCCGCATTGAGCAAGCGTGGCGATTACGCTCAATCCTTTTCTGTATGAGAGGAGACCTGTACCCAGCAGTGAGACGATAAAAAGGTTGATGTTGATGATGATTGTCTAAAGGGCTTATTTGCAAATTACTAGTAATCTTGCTCGAAATTTATTTGGGACACTGACAAATGCCGGCAATATAAATACTAATTTCTGAAAAGATTGACGTTCTTTATATGTTTATTTGCTAATTAAAATTATAAATGGGCGACACATTAAAAGTAACAGATTTTCATTCATCATTAGATTTGCATGAAAACCTATTCAAGTAGACAATGCAAATACAACCGTCGTTTGTTTTTTTATTATGGTCACCCTAGCCAAATATGACGTGCGATTCCCAATTACGGGTAACCTTTATGAGAATAATGAGCATTAGCAAAATATTCATGCGTTGGCAACATTGAATCTTTAATGTAACGAGTTTTTTGTCTGTTGATAAGAGGAACATTTTTGTATCTTATATATAGTAGGTACGTACTTTACTTGTTTCTTTAAACGATTGTTATTACTGTACTTGTTCTCTAGACCTTTATGTTGTCAGACAATTATTTGGATAATAATTGTATTATTATTATTATCTACACATAATATTTATGTTTCGGTGTCAGCCTCCGTGGCGTAGCGGTAGCGGACGCGGCCGCTGCGCAAGGTGGCGCGGGTTCGATCCCTGCACAGTGCAAGTATTTGTATGCATGAATATGAATATTTGCACTGGTCTGGTCGTGCCTCGGAAAGCACGTTAAGCCGTTAGTCCCGGTTGCCATACGAACATCTAATGGCAGTCGTTACGGGTTGTTGGAGCCCTCAAAAGTCTAACAATTTGGTCTAATTGCATTGCTTCGATATCGCCTTCGGGTTGTGGAGGTCAGACGGCAGTCACTTCACGGAGTATCAAAGTTTAGCCAAAATCAGCAGTTAGACTGGTAAAGCGGACCCCAGACTCCAAAGCTGAAAAAGCTTCGGATGCGACTGGGATTAACGCTGAGATGATGATGATGACTACCAGTAGCAATGGGTTTTATTTTAACAGTTCATCAACATCTATTGCGCTTTTTACGTTGTTAAGCACACACATTATTCAAAGATATGGAGCAATGGATTAGCAATATCATCATCAACCTTTTTATCGTCCCACTGTTGGGCATCGGGTCTCCTCTCCTACAGAGAAGGATTGAGCGTAATCACCACGCTTGCTCAATGCGGGTTGAATATGCTGTTGCATTAGCAATATGCTTCAAAATAAATCAAATTGATAATAATACTTAATGTGTTACGCAAATACGGCGCTGTCTGTTTTTCCCTTGTACAACGAAGTAATAGAAAATATTTTTGCCTACTTTTGTAAGGTTTGCCGTACTGAAGATATAAACAAAATCGTAAAGACAGAATATTATTCTTTAAGTCCGCAGTACGATCAAACTGGGTTGAATCAAGTTATTTACTTCATATATCTGATGATTGTTTACATAAGGGAATCCGGGTGATTTACCTACTAGTAGGTACATATTGTGTGAACTCACAGAAAATGAAAAAAGGAAAATTATTATTACTGCTCAGGATCCAACTTTTGGCGTGCCATGGAAGAGGCCTATGTCCAGCAGTGAACGAGTAGAGGCTGGTAATGATGATGATTATTTTGATACTGGTTTTTAGAGCAGTGGTGGCCTAGTGGTAGGTATCAGCCGCGAATTACAGGGTGTAGGTCGTAGGTTCGAACACCATCAGGCGCTTTACTTTGTGTAAATTATTTCATCACCACTGCTCCCAAAACGGTGATGGAAAAACATCGCGAGGAAAGAGCCAAAACTTCAAAAACACGTGACATCTACAAACCCACACTGGGTCAGTGTGGTTGATTGCGGACCTCTTCCTCTCACCGAGAGGAGGCCTGTACGGGCTGTAACCCAACAGTGGGTATACAATATGTAAAGAAAACCCTGTCCGATCCGTGAAGGTATTCTTAGGTATCAATAACTGATTCTACTAATGCCCACAAAGACAGGCTAAACTTAAAAAAAAATTCCCCTTAAAAAAGAAATATTATTTCGCAAAAAGAGGTAACTTAATACATGTGCGGTAAGCAACCCCGTTCCGCGGGTGGCGGGGGGCAGGGCACGCGGCACCTGTGACGTGGTCGCGTCGCTATTCGCTTATAATAAAACCGGTGTTGTCACTTTTTTTAAAATTACCAAATTCCGGGAAAAATGGATTATTTCAAAATTCATTAGTATTGTTACTATGATGATTATGTAAAATTTTATATCATATTTGGTCAAGTGTTTACCTAACCTTTATTATCCTTATGGGTCGGACAGGGTTTTCTTTACATATTGCATATGTAATGTAATGTTGCTTTATCAAGCTCATGAATTAATCATTATTGTAGTGAAAGTACCTGTGTACTAATCAAGATTTTTATGCTTTTTAACCAAGCGACGATTATGTATTTTTTTTTTAATAATTTTAAACTACTGCTTGACTGTAATCGTTAATGGTAAAGCGCGCAAGTTTATTAAGCCTATTTATTCACTTAAAAATGTTAGTGAGTAGGAAGCCAGACGGCAGTTGAGCGAGGTGATGCAATGTTAAACCCAACAACACGATCAATGATGTTGCGCCAGAGGGAGATTAATCTGGAGACCCTCCATGATCAAACTGCCGACACAATAACATTTGGTGCATCGTACCCGGTACACATCGCAACACAACTGCTCAGACACGTCCTCCGTACAATTTCACAAAAAAAAAGTTTGTTTGAACTGATGGAGCTGTCAATATTATCAATCTTTTATCGTTAGTTGGACTGACAACCCAGTACACTCCACTTAAGTTTTCAAAGATTCGCACCAACCTTGACATCACGCAATAAACAAAACAGTCAACTTTTTATATGCCTGAGTACGAGGCTTTTGACTACGATGTGTGTGTATATTTTATGTGTTCTTTGTTTGTCTTGTCTATGCGGAATAAAATATTTTTCTTTCTTTTTTTCTATCCGTAATTATATTTTTGGAACGAACTTATTCTAAACAAACTAATGAAATAAAACATCTACAACAGTCTCAAAGCTACCAGGCTAAACACTGGCAACTTATTTTATTACCTAGTTATTACTAATTAATTTAAAAAAAAAGAAATCAATGTTCCGTAAACAAAGACATGTAGGACTTATTCAAGATAGCTGCGTACAGGAAAAATATTTTAATTTCAACAAACCTTGCTGTCTTGAAGCTGATATCCTTGCAGTAGATTTCTCGACAATATGTTAGGATTGTTGGTGTCTTTGTTTATAATAATTGCCTACTAGTTTCCTATATATACAATATGTGAAGAATACCCTGTCCGATCCGTGAAGGTATTGTTAGGTATCGATAACTGATTCTAATAACGCCCACAAAGCCAGTCTCAACTTAAAAAAAGAAGGCGGTTATTAAGGAAATGAAGTTTAATAGGAAGGTATGGAAGAAAGAGACATATTGCGCCGACTTTAAATACATTGGGATAAGGGTGAATGATGAAAATTTATGATTAGCTTCAGAAAGGAGATGTTTCATTCTGGGCCACCACTATGTACACTATACCTGTAAAGTGTACATAGATACACCCTTTATAGATACACCCTTTATAGATACACCCTGGTGTATCTGACATCGTAACGCAAACTTCGCGAAAAGGTAGACCGCATGCCACTAATAAAATTATAATAGTCATTTATGTCGTTAATGAACGGTTACGGAAATAAAATGTTTAAAAAAACTATCGGCATGGTCTTTGAACGTTGCAAGCGTGTCGCCGCACGTGGATATAAAATTGACCCCGGATGTGAACTCTGCTAAAGCTCATAGGATAGTTTTTAGAGTTTTGTTCACATTGCGCCATTTTGTGTAATAAGCGAATTAATAAATTTTTACTTCATAATCTTGTTGGGTTATAAAAGTATCTATAACAATTATGAACGATCAAAAGTGAAAAAAACTGCATACTATTTTTTAAAAATCAGGAAAAAGCCGACGAAAAATTCCACCACTGAGGGGTTCAGAATCATGTACTGGATCCATGGTACTCGATTGTGTGTCGATGTCAGAACATCCTTTATAGATTAAGGGGAAAAAAATTATAGCTTTTCATAAAAATACTACTAAATTAAAATGAATAAAAATACAGGGTACCTATATACAGTATGTTAAATAACAGAGGGCGTTCCCTTAAACTCGTTAATAGATTAAAATAAAAATATCAGCATAGAAAAATAAGCATAAAAAAATCCGAATAAAAAAAATTCTAATTGGAAATAAATTTGAAACCCCCTGTTTTAAATCAAAATAGTAGTCGTCATGTATAAATAAATTGCGACGTTGCCGTCTTTCATGTTCGCGTGTACAGTGTGTTTCTTTTACATGTCAATTTAAAATTTTTATTGAATATTTTCATATTGGAAAAAATTTTAAAACATTTTGTTTTCGAATGGAAATATTTTTTTTAGCATGTATGTATGCTATACTATTTCGGGTTAACGGGAACGCCCTCTGTTAGTTAACATACTGTATAGTTAATTATTTCAAACGTTTTTAGTGAGATAAACCTTTTTGATTGGCGACTTTGACAGTTCCATTTTCCCGTTGTGTTCGTGGTGAGTGTTGAATTGAGTTGATTGCGTTTCGGAGCTTTTAGTGATTGTTTTTGTTGTGTGTCGTATGTTTGAAATTCAGGTTTTGTTTTTTGCAATGGTGGATAATAGGTATAGATGCGATAGCCTTAGGTACATGACACGTCAATCAAATGTCACTGACAAAATCCTATTTCGCTTATTGCTGACTTTTTTTATAAATTATAAACTAGCGCTTGACCGCAATCCCGCCTGATGGTAAGCAGTGACGCAATCGTTGATGGTAAAGCGCACTAGTCCATTAAGAGCCCATTCACTCTAGCCTTGAAGACACTGAAATTGTAATCCGACGGAAACACCGCCGCTGGCAAATTGTTCCAGTACCTCGATGTACGCGGTATAAAGGAGGAGGCGAAACGCTTCGTCCGGATCGTAGTGGTGTTAACAACGTAAGGGTGGATACTCGCCGGACGACGGGTCGTCCGATGGTGGAACTGAGATGGAGCAATTAAATCATGCAATTCCCTCGCACACTCACCAAAATGCATCCTATAGAACACCGAAAGGCTGGCTACTCTACGCCTGTGCTCAAGGCTTTGGAGACCGTCTCGAGTGACCGACCACCATATTTATTAGCTGTGTTGCACTCCTTGACTGAGTTAAGTTGAAATAAAAACTAAGCCAAAACATAGGAAATTAACATTAAAAAAAAACAGTTTACTATAGTTTATACTGATATTTACCTTAAGTGTACATTGTAGCTGACCCTGGCTCCACACACTTCTTAAACATCTCCTTTCCTGAGTATTTGTCCGCTTATCTCAAATGTCTTCTTGTCTGTTTCTAAGCCTTTTAGTTAGAAACTAAACTCGCAAAGCGCAGGGCAACGTGTAATTATATTAGTCAAAGTCCAACTAGCAACTTGTCCTGTCTTCACGGTTTGAATGCAGTGTTCTGTATACAACTTACAGCGACTCTGCTACCTCCGAGGTTACAGAGTTGCTGTAAGTTCGAAATGTAATTGGTTTCAAGTGAGTTGAATATGTATTAGTTTGGTTTATTCGTATCTGTAAGTCATGTTTCTAAAGGGACACTTTTGGCTACTAGTTTTAAATGAATGCTCAATTAAATCATAAATTAATTTCAAAAAACATTGATTCTGTAAAATATGGAAAACTTAGATGTGCCGATATAGTACTCGATTATCATCTCAGCGTTAATCCCAAGCTTTTTCAGCTTTGGAGTCTGGAGTCCGCTTTACCAGTGTAACTGCTGATTTTGGCTAAACTTTGATATTTTCCGTGAAGCGACTACTGTCTGACCTCCACAACCCGAAAGCGATATCGAAACATTGCAGTTAGACAAATTGTTGGACTTTTGAGGGCTCCAACAACCCGTAACGACTGCCATTAGATGTTCGTATGGCAACCGGGACCATCGGCTTAACGTGCTTTCCGAGACACGACCAGACCAATGGAAATATTCATATTCATGCATACAAATATTTGCACTGCGCGGGGTTCGAACCCGCCCCTCCTTGCGCAGCCACAGAGGCTGTCGCCGATATATTGCTAGGTGAGCGATATTTTGACCGCCTTAAAGGCAGACTTGACAGTGACTCGATTTTTTTTATGTATACACTCGTGTGTAATCATGTTTTTGCAAAATAAATAATTAAATGGTGTGGATGTTGATTAATTGTGGGTGTTTATGTTGATTGATGAATTGCAAGGTCCCTTTATCTTCATCATCATCATCAACCTTTTTATCGTCCGACTGCTGGGCACAGGTCTCCTCTCACATCTATGAGCGTACTGAGTGTAGATAAGTACTGAGCGTAATCACCACGTTTGCTCAATGCGGGTTGGCGATTTCAGACTTCAGGTCCAGGTTTCCTCAAGATGTTTTCCTTCACCTTTTAATCACTCATTGGTGTCCAAGATATAGATTAGATTATTAGAGATTAGAAAGCCTTTATATAATTCGAAACCCTTTATCTTACATCGAGGCAATTACAGACTCATACCAGATAATCATTAATACATAGATACCAGATTCAACGTAGACCAAAGGCTACTTTCCCAATTACTCCCATCACAATCCATCGACCGTCGTAACACTTATTTATATGTATTACATACAGGAATTAGGTTTGCAAACTATAGTCAAGCTAGTTGATACGAGATAGCCGTGTGAGGAACGGACAGTTGCCAGTAATACATTAGTAATACAATACTTGAATACTTGTATGTTGACTCGTATATTGGTCCAATGTTGTATTTGAGGGGCCTCTGCATGGGTGAAGCTGAAATCCCGGTTTTATTGTTGATAAAATTGAATAAGTTTATTGGTTGGTTTATGTAAGCTTGAATGAGAAGACTATTGTGGGTTTCTATTTATTTTCTTTGCTACAATAATTTATTTTTATTTTCTTTGCTCTGTTATTTTTTGTCGTGGTCTGGCAGTTTGAGTAATTTATGTTGCCAACCCGAATATCCTTTTTGGTATTGTTCGTCGATTCATTGAGCTTCTTAATTTTTTATTTTTTTTTGTTGATGGATATCTCCTACCTCATAGATCTAGTTTTGAAAATCTGATTGACGTGTAATAATGTTTGTGCAAACCTACTTTACTAAATAAAATCATTTATTGTTATCAATACCAGCCTATGAAGTATGAATGTCCAAGATCGATTCCATGTCAGGCCAATGTAACTTTTCTAAATTATATGTACTTTCTTTAGTATATCTTGGACACCAACGGTGAAGGAAAAAATCTTGAGGAAACCTGGACTTTCAATTCTGAAATCACCAACCCGTATTGAGCAAGCGTGGTGATTGCGTTCTCTGTATGAGAGGAGACCTGTGCCCAGCAGTGGAACGATAAAAAAGGTTGTGATGGTGATGATGATTTTTATCAATTAAGCATTAAATATCTATATTTTCCTTTGGATGGGTTTTTTTCGGGATTCTGTTAACCGAATTTTTGCGTCTATCTATTGTTATAAAAATTCGTTAACTGAATCCCAAAAATGTCCCAAGTTAGAGGAAAATGTTATCTTCTGCTATAATGGACTTTTTTTACAAGGATTTTTTGGCTCTAAATACTAGTCTATTGGTTTTCTTATGGCTGATTTCAACTCCAAGCGAATATTTCACTTTTGTTCAATACTTTTTCAACCTGACTCTGTAAGTGTTCTCGCAGCTGAAACATTTTTTATTTCCCTTCTCTTTGGAACGTGGAAGCAATGTTACTCTGTGTACATTTTTCTCTCGAACCGTTTGCCCATTTAAAAATACCGACGCTAAAGTCTAACGTCGAAGTTAGTAATGACAATGGTTGTTCGACGTATTCAATTAGTGGTTGGTTGAAGACGGCGTTTATTTGCTATTCTTTGTCTAAGTACCTATTAGCAATTCATTTTGCCTTTTAGTGGAATAATTTGCTAAAGAAAAGGAATTAGTGTCCGTTTTAATAGTTGGGGTTAAGAAATGTATACAAATTAGCGAAAACGATACCAATTAAGTTTGTTTAGCTGCTGTCTGTCATTACTAATTAATTTAGTACAACTAAAACAACTACAAAATTAATCTTGCTGTTGTAATACGCCTTTAATCATGCAAGAACATAACTGCTTCAGTCATCATCATCAACCTTTTAGAGTTCCACTGCTGGACACAGGTCTCGTCCATACAGAGAAGGATTGAGCGTAATCACCACGGTTGTTTAATGTGGGTTGGCGATTTCCGACTTATAGTCCAGGTTTTCCTCAAGATGTTTTCCTTCACCTTATTATCAGTCATTGGTGTCCAAAATATACTTAGAAAGTGCATATAACTTAGAAAAGTTACATTGGCCTGACCTGGAATAAAACCCGCACACTCATACTTGAGAGACTGGTGCTTTATCCACTAGGCCACCACGACTGCTTCAGTGGTATGTTGCAATTGTCTCACCACGATAAGTTAAGTAAAGGGAGTGTGGTGTGAGCTGTGAACAGTGTGAATACCTGCCACTAGTTGGACTGACAGCCTCCGTGTCGTAAAGGTAGCGAACGTGGCCGCCTCGCAAGGAGGCGCGGGTTCGATCCCCGTGCAGTGTAAATATTTTTATGCGTGAATATAAATATTTGCACTGGTCTGATCGTGCTTTGGAAAGCACGTTAAGCCGTTGGTCCCGGTTGCCATACGAACATCTAAAGGCAGTCGTTTCGTTGAGGGTCATGGCAGTTCTGCTGGTCCGCACAGGCGTAGAGCAGCCAGCCTTTCGATGTTCTATAGGTCGCTTTTTGGTGAGTGTGCGAGGGAATTGCATGATTTGATTCCCCCATCTCCATTCCACCATCGGACGACCTGTCGTACGGCGAGTTTCCAGCTTTCCGTTGTTAACACCAGGATCCGGACGAAGCGTGTCGCTTCCACTCTTATATTGCCTTTATCTTCCTCTGATACTGCGTACATCGAGAGACTAGAACAATTTTCCAGAGGCGGTGGTTCCGTTGGACTGCAATTTGAATGTCTTGAAGGCTAGAGTGAATAGGCTCTTAATAAACTAGCGCGCTTTACCATCAACGATTGCATCACTGCGTATCATCAGGCGGGATTGCGGTCAAGCACTAGTATAACCATATTAATATTATAAATGCGAAAGTAACTCTGTCTGTCTGTCTGTTACGCTTTCCCGCTTAAACCTCTCAACCTATTTTGATGAAATTTGGCACAGACAATCTTTAGACCCTGAGAAAGAACATAGGCTACCTTTTATCCCGGAAAATTTGATGTTTTCGAGGGAAATCTAAAAAGCGCGATATAACCGAACTCCACGCGGGCGAAGCCGCGGGCGGAAAGCTAGTTAATATTATAAATGCGAAAGTAACTCTGCCTGTCTGTCTGTCTGTTACGCTTTCCCGCTTAAACCTCTCAACCGATTTTGATGAAATTTGGCACAGACAATCTTTAGACCCTGAGAAAGAACAGAGGCTACCTTTTATCCCGGAAAAAGTTGATGTTCCCGAGGGAAATCTAAAAAGCGCGATATAACCGAACTCCACGCGGGCGAAAAGCTAGTAGTTCATAAAAAAGGATCAAAAAGTCTAAATTTCCTAAGATTAAAGTTGAGAATCCTTTAATTTTCTAGGATATGATATGTCTCGTTTTCAATTGAAGGATATTGCATTTTTTTCTAGTGTATATTAGTCCCTTTGTATACACAAGTTTTTTATGAGGTGTTTATTGGCCGTGTATAAGCTCGGTCAGTCATGTATGGATCACTATGAAAACGTGTTGACGCGCACATTTTTTCTACATATATTCTAGGTATCATAAAAAATTGCAGTTGGCAATCGTGGAGACCAAGTCGTTAAAACACCATCCTCTCAAATATAAGCGTGTTTGATTCCAGGCCAGGCAAGTACCAATGTAACTTTTCTAAGTTATATGTACTTTCTAAGTATATCTTGGACACCAATGACTGATTACAAGGTCAAGGAAAACATCTTGAGGAAACCTGGACTTTAAGTCTGGAATTGCCAACCCGCATTGAGCAAGCATGGTGATAACGCTCAATCCTTCTCTGTATGAGAGGAGACCTGTGCCCAGGAGTTGGACGATAAAAAGGTTGATGATGATAAAGAATCCGTGCCATATACTATAGGTTATTATTTTATTATTAAAGGCTTTTATTATTAACAGATCTTTTCTCGAATCGCATCAAGCTGATTTACCAACCTAAATCATGTCCACAAGTAGAATTAGTGGCAAAATAACATATTAATACTAGGCGAAGTAAACAGGCCAGTTCATTGGTCGCACAGTGATTAACAAGTGCATACATGTGCGCAGTAGCCCGCAATGGTTTACACTTGAATATGTAATGCCTACCATGTTGGGAGCTTGTCAAATGCGCACAGAAATGGCGAGGAGACGTAATCTTCTATTAGTTAAGTTTTAGATATGTTTATTTTGGGTCTATTTTGTGTATTTCAATGTGTGTTAAATAAATGTATTTTTCCTTCTTTTTTTTTTAAACAAGCTTCACCTGTATTGATGTATGTATGTATGTAACTTCTTCAGCCTATACAACGTGTAACAAAAAGGGTATATACATACCAAGGGTATGGCACCTTTAGATGATATCAAACGATATCGGAAAGGTTTCAACTCAAAATAAAATACTCAAAAAATTGGTACCAAATTTTCGGTTTCGTGTGTTTCTTAAAATCAAATCATAACAAACGTGGCAGCACACTACATACGTTAATAACTACTCGTTATCCGTCACGTTACTTGCCAAAATCCGATAAATGCCTTCGATATCTCTGTGCGACTAGTATGATAGTAGCCTATCACAGGCGGTGTTTTTCCTCGTAACTTCCTAACACAAAGAGATTGGATTAAAAAACCCTTCCAATATCATTTGATATCATGTAAAGATGCCGTGCCTTTGTTATGTATATACCCTTTATGTTACACGTTGTAGAAGTCCGCTGCTGGACAAAGGCCTCCCCCAAGGCTTTCCACGATGACCGGCCTTATGCTGTCCGCATCCATCGGCTTCCCGTGACTTTCACCAAGTCATCGGTCCACCTTGTCGGGGGCCTACCAACGCTGCGTCTTCCGGTGCGTGGTCGCCACTCGAGAACCCGTCGATCCCATCGGAAATCGGTCATACGGGCAATGTGTCCGGCCCACTGCCACTTAATGTATGTATGTAACGGAAGCTTTTAAGTTTATTTTCACCTACTTCTATTAGTCTGATTAACTTGAAAATTTGCACAGAGTTCTAGGGACGATGACAATACAATACTATAAAAATAATATATGTTTTCAACTTTTTAGTTCTCATCATCATCATCATCATCCCAGCGTTAATCCCAGTCGCATCCGAAGCCTTTCAGCTTTCAGTCTGGGGTCCGCTTTACCAGTCCAGCTGCTAATATGGCTAAACTTCGACATTTTCCGTGAAGCGACTGCCGTCTGACCTCCACAACCCGAAGGCGACATCGAAGCATTGCAGTTAGACCAATTGTTGGACTTTTGAGGGCTCCAACAACACGTAACGACTGCCACTAGATTTTCGCATTGCAACCGGGACCAACGGCTTAACGTGTTTTCCGAGGCACGACCAGACCAGTGCAAATATTCATATTCATGCATACAAATACTTGCACTGTGCGGGGATCGAACCCGCGCCACCTTGCACAGCGGCTGCGTCCGCTACCGCTACGCCACGGAAACTGTCTTCCATGGCACGCCAACAAGCTCGATCCTGAGCAGTTCTCCGCCGGCCACTACCAACCACTTTTTAATGTCGTCGCTCCATCTCGCCCAAGGGCGTCCTACGCTACTTTTGGCGAGACGCGTTCTCCACTCGAGGACTCGTTTACCCCAACGGTTGTCGGCCCTGCGGCATATATGTGACCAGCCCATTGCCACTTCAGTTTGATAACCTCATTTCTGATGCGGTCCTTGAGAGAGACGCCCAACATAGCCAGCTCCATAGGGCACTGAGCGGCTTTTAACTTATGGACTAGTCAGGCCGCGACTTTACTTTCTGTAAATTATTTCATCAGCATGTCCTAGAGCCAAAACTAGGAAGACATGTGACATTTATGAACCCGCACTAGGCCAACGTGGTAGATTACGGCCCACTCTCTCTTACCGAGGGAGGCCTGTGTCCCACCAGTGGGACTTTTATAGGCTGTCTATGTATGTAATATTAACGTGTGGCTAGAACCCATAGACATATGCTAATGGACATGCCGTATAATATCTAATCCGCAGTAATTTTTTTGGTTTGAAAAGAGTGAGAGAGATGGCCTATGCTTTCGGTCTAGCACTATCTCTTTCCTCATAGATGATTGATAATTTTGAGAGAGATAAAGATAGACGAAACTTCGTTTCCTCTCTTTCTGTCGAAGTGCCACAATTGTCATCTCCAAGGCATGTCCATTTGTATAAATGTCGATGCTAGAAACAATAATAAGCCTTTTTTACCACGCGACTGTCATCTCGAGAACGGGTTGCCAACAATAAAATACAAAATAAAATAGGCGTTTGCATTTTTTTCGCGACTCCACTATTTCATAGTATCGAACAGTATAATATTCATTACAAATCGGACGAGCTGATTGGTTGGCTACCAGCCAATCAGCAGTCACTCAATATGTTATTAAATACCGAATAATAATTGTCGGTGCTATTTAACTACGCCAAATATGAACACCAATGTTACTTGAACTCAGAGTTCCAATCCGTATTGTCATTGGCAAATAGTTTTGAAATTCCCATACAGATCCAGAGGTCTTTTCAAACTGGTTTCGCTAAGTTTTTTCATACCTCGTAAGAGTTTGCGAGTCGGTTCGCTATTATATTTTATGTTCAGATTTTTTATCTGTAATGGTGGATTGGCTATGATTAAGCGTTTTTTGTGGTTCCAGAGTTAATAGCATTTCAATTATAATATTGTTTAAATGGATAAACTTTTTCACTGATGTCATGGCGGATAATGTTTATGGTTTCATTCAAACTGTAGTATTCTTTATGAATTTACATATATTTTGTTGTTACATACAAGAAAATATATGTAAATTAAGTACTTAAAATCATGTAAAGAACTTCTTATTCTATACTTATATTAAACATATTCAATATATGTAAACAGCTTCTCGTGTAGGTAAGTTGTTTTAGTGTAAATTTTTATAACATCTAGTCATAAAAAGACTCGAGTAATAATGTTGACGCTTGACAGTTTTTTAGGTATAAAGCAAACCGTCAACATTCTAAAATTATTCCTCGAGAGAAAGTGTCCAGTGTTCAATATTTCAGTCATCATCATATGTATATTTTTTGTTCACATTATCTTATTATTTTATTATATCCAATGTTAATGAATTAATTCTCAATTATTATTGACTAGATTTAGATTATTATTTAATTATTTTTTTCAGTTATTATTTGATTTAGATTTATTTTTTTGACATCTTATATTCAATCTATCTGTATCTGGTTGTTCATTTCGTAATTTGAAATATTAATTTTCATAACGTAAGTTTTATTTTTACGCGAATGTTGTACACGTCTGTTATTGACACTAACACTAGAATAAGATCTTTACAATGTTAAATAACCATGTTTGTGTTGGTGTTATTGATGTGCCTTAAATAAATAAATAATCCTAATCGCATCTGAAACTTTGGAGTCTGGGGTCCGCTTTACCAGTCTAACTGCTGATTTTGGCTAAACTTCATTATTTCATAGAAGCGCCTGCCATCTGACCTCCACAAGCGATATCGAAGCATTGTAATTAGACCAATTGTTGGACTTTTGAGGGCTGCACCAACTCGTAACGACTGCCATTAAATGTTCGTATGGCAACCGGGACCAACTTAACGTGCTTTTCGAGGCACGACTAGGCCAGTGCAAATATTCATATTTATGCATACAAATATTTGCACTGCGCGGGGATCTAACCCGCGCCTCCTTGTGCAGCGGCCGCGTTCGCTACCGCTACGCCACGGAGGCTTTTGTGTATAAAATAAACTGTCAAAATTCCAAAAACCTCGAGAGAATGTGTCCAGTGTCCAATATTTCAGTCAGTAACAAAAATCCACATAATCATAAAACGCACTTTCTATGGCTGCACTGCGGGAAGCTAGATGGTTTGAAATATATCGAGGTTCCTGAAGATACATTACACAAATATGGACGATAAGGAGGTAGTAACAAAAACAAACAACAATTTTTAATTACGTTTATTACAAAAAATTCGAAACAAAAGGAACATTTATTACAATTAGAAAAGAAAAGTCAGTTACATCATTGTTATTGAATTGATCGATCCACTAAGTTATAGACCACAGACGCGAAAATAGTGAGTACATAACAAAAGTCTGATATATATATGTACTTTGGAAAGAAATATAAGGATACAGTATTGTTTTTTTTTTACCTTACGAAGCGACGCGCGCTCTGCTTGTGGTAACCAAGTACGCAAAAACGATGTGTACGTAGCTCCTGGTACCGATCGAGACATTGTCGATGCCGGAAGTACGTATATAATGTAAAGAAAACCCCGACCAACCCATAAGGATAATAAACGTTAGGTAATCACTTGACCAAATAAAATATGATACTTTAAACATAGTAACAATACTAATGAATTTTGAAATAAACTTTTTTCCGCGAATTAATTCCAACTTCCCCAAAATTTGGTATTTTTAAAAAAAGGGACAGCACCATTTTTCACTATATTATTATTAGCGATGCGACCACGTGCCGCGTGCCCTGCCCCCTTCGCCGGCGCATGTATTGCCTACCGCACATGTATTAAGTTTAAGGGTTTTTTTTAAGTTTAGCCCTTCTTTGTAGGCATAAGTAGAATCAGTTACCTAACAACCTTCGACGGATCGGACAGGTTTTTCTTTACATATTGTAGTGTGTTTTTGTGTATATGTGAGCGTGTTTGTATGTGTAGGTATAATGCAAATAGTGTTAAAGCACATATTCACACCGCGTTTATACACTTAGTTACCACGAGTAAACCGAGCGTCACTTTGTGACTGTATTAGTTACCCTTTTTTTTATAAACTCAAGCTGTATGTAAGCTTGAGTTTAACAAACATAAAACAAAATATTAACATCTGGATCGAGATTATGCAAGAAAGTAAGCGTAAGTTTGGTGTTTAATTAAACTTGACTAGCTTGAAACTGCCATCATGTACAACACTTTTGGCAGTATCACTATGTTTTGCACGGGTATTCTTGCATAGCCTTATGAAAAAAAACCTGAAAAATTAAGTTTGCCTGTGATCTTATTGGCGGGAAAACTAAAAATACTGTAAAATAAACAAAATAATAATAAATGCTTCAATAATAGTGACGACGATATGGTCGCGATCCCACCGACAACGGGCGCTTAAGAGGTAGCGGGAGCGGGTAAATTGTACCTAATTAATATTTTGATTAATTTTCACAAAAATTTTATGCCTGATTTATAACAATTGAATAAAAAAGTAAATTGAGTTACATAAATTTACATAATATCAAGATAATCTCACAGTTTTCCTAGCTTTTACTCCTGGATTACATTTAAATGATTTCAATTAAATCTACCCGCTTCCGTTTAAATTTAATTAAAACTAAAAATTAAAGAAAGTGCTAGAAAGAAATGAAAATATAACTAATATACGGTAGAATTCACATAATGATATTTAAAATGCGTTTTAAACGAGTGTATGAATATTACTATAAACCTCGAGTTCTCTAACAGTTTAATAAGAATTATTAATGTTTGGTACAAAAATACGCAAGTGTTTTGTTATTTTTTATACAAACAAGATTAATATCTACCTACATACTTAAATATCATAAATTAAGGATTTTGACTTTATTATTACGATACAATTTTTTGCTCACAGTCACTATTTCTAACACATTTTACGAAAAAAAAAAAACTGCAAGTGACTTTTAATTGGCAAGGATATGCATTGCAAGACTGTACGTACAGACTTTTTGAAATTATCTATGACCATTTTATTTTAAAATAAGACCAAGTTAAAAAAGCAAGCGAGTGCCGAAATATAGAGTAAACAGTGTAATTTCAAATGACAGAAAACTTAAACTTATCAAGTTAAGTAAACATGTTTTGCAGAACTCGTGAACTAAATAAGATAGCAGGAACGAAAAATGATGCCGTAAATAAAGGTGAAGCACTTACGAAATTGTTCTGTAGAGTTTGTGTCGAGAATTCAGATAGGTATTTCATATTTAAACGAAAATATCCTTTGCTATGACTATTTAATGTTCATTAACGTCAATATATGTAACTAAATTAGTAATTTTTAATGACGGCTTCCTCCGGATTTCGGAACGTGAATTATTGGAGCAATATATTGGTAATATCAACAGAGTATTTTTATGTTACCGTGATATCCTTACTAATATTATAAATCGGAAAGTGAGTTTGTTTGTTTGTTTGTTTGTTCCGCTTTCACGCCGTAACTACTGAACCGATTGCTTTGAAACTTTGCAGACGTAAATTTAGAAGTCCAGAATAAATAATAGGGTACTTTTTATCCCGGAAAAAAATTGATATTCTCGAGAGAAATCTAAAAAGCGCGATATAATCGAATTCCACGCTGGTGAATCCGCGGGCAGAAAGCTAGTAGTTTAATATTTTTAGTACTCGCACTTATACATTTTACACCTTATTCAGAAACGCTGCCTAAAGTTAACTAATGATAAGCGATTGTTTGACCATACAGTTTAGACGTTTGCACGTCACTTAACTTTAATCATCGTTTATGAATAAACCCCTTAAACACCGGCTATTATGTTAGTATCTGCTTTTAGTTCCAGTAGCACGTTCACGTTAAATGTTGTCTAATTTCCGACATCAAAAGAAATGAGATAAGTGCAAACATCACTAGATGTTACTATGGTACGAATTAGGTTGTCTCTTAGATAGATATTTAGAGCAAAATATTTATAAAAAAGAGTTTGTTTTAAACAATAGTAGGTAATCAGATATAGCTTTTTAAATAAATATGCTGATCAAATAAAGAATAATAGATTTCATTGAAAATTGTAAACTGCTTTCACAGATTTTGAACAAAAACGCTACTCGCTTGCAATTTGACCAAGGCCTTACGATGAAACAGTATTAATGACTTGCATTAAATTAATAAAACGTCATAAATTTTTGGTTAAGTCTACCTACCTACAAACAAATTTATATTAAAATTGTGTTTCGAATTGACGATATTTCAAGTTAAAGAAATATAAATTTTATTTTAATGTCCTTTAAGTTGATTTTGAAGTGAATAGTACTATTGAAAAAAAAAATATAAAAATGTTTGAGGTTATAGACTGAACCTTATTGAATAGGAATTAAAGTTGGTTTTCCATAACACATTTGTTTGCATTTTCTGCGAATATGTCGAGATATTATGTATTTTAGACAGCTTGTTACAACTAGAAGTCCAAATATTAACTTTGGTACATACATTTTTTAAACTTTTTTTTTATTTATTTATCATAAGATTATATTGATATATAACAATCTCCAGCATTCGCGGGTTGATTCTGAAACAAAATAATTAATTTAGAATATTTTTTTACATGTTTTTAAAGTTACTTAGACTTTGTTTCATAGGGGATCACCATAGATATAACCCGCGCAGATAAAGAAAAGATCTGAAAATGGCGGCGGATACTTACGGTACGGTTGACAAAACATGCCATTGTTCAATCACAAACCAAATGCCAAAATAGTAAAATGTCAAATTTACGTTGTAAATATTGTTATTTACAACGTAACTTTGACATTTTACTTGTTTGTTGTTGTGTTTGTTTTTATTGTTGTTTTTGTTGAGTTTGATTGTACAAACTAAACAAAAACAACAAAATAACAGCGACTTTAGCGGAACGAAATTAACGATAACTCGGAATGCGTCAAAGTAGCTTGGAAAGCAAATCCTGAATTCCTGACGGATGATATTTTTTTGCAGCGCTTACTTCACTGTGTGAGTATAGACAGCGACAGAGAGTGAGTGAGAGCGCATGCGAGTGGACGCCATTTACAGATCTTTTCTTTATCTGCGCAGGTTATAGTACTAAAGAGCAGGGTAATTACGTAACACACTATCAGTAGAAACGGGTTTCAGTGCAACACTATTCATTGCGTTATTTACATTGTTGAGGAGACACATTTTTCTAACATATGAAGCAGTGGATTAGCAATATGCTTCAAAATTGATCCAATTGATAGTAATCGTGTTTTACACAATCAGGGTGCAGGGAGGTTCGAAGATAAAGGTAGCCATTTGCCCAGTACTGGAAACCAGTGGAGCCGGTTCCCATGTTCACAAACTATACAATCATCATCATCATCATCATCAACCTTTTATCGTCCCACTGCTGGGCACAGGTCTCCTCTCAACAGAGAAGGATTGAGCGTAATCACCACGCTTGCTCAATGCGGGTTGGCGATTTCAGACTTGAAAAGTCCAGGTTTCCTCAAGATGTTTTCCTTCACCTTCAGTCATTGGTGTCCAAGCTATACTTAGAAAGTACATATAACTTTAGAAAAGTTACATTGGTACTTGCCTGACCTGGAATCGAACCCGCGCACTCATACTTGAGAGGCTGGTGTTTTTAACCACTAGGCCACCACGACTTACAATACAATACAACTATACAATATGTAAAGAAAACCCCGTCCGACCCAAAAGGATAATAAATGTTAGGTATACACATGACCAAATAAAATATGAAATTTTACGTAATCATCATAATGACAATACTAATGAATTTTGAAATACTTAATAATTTTTTTCCGGGAATTAATTCCAACTTCCCCAAAATTTGGTATTTTTTTAGAAAGTGACAGCACCATTTGTGACGGAGCGAATAGCGATGCGACCACGTGCCGCGTGCCCTGCCCCCCGTCACCCGCGGATGTACGCCTAACGTGTTGTCTACCGCACATGCATTAAGTGACCTGGCTTTTTCGAAATAATATTTATTTTTTTAGGGGAATTTTTTTTAAAGTTTAGACCGGCTTTGTAGGCATTATTATAATCAGTTATCGATACCTAACAATACCTTAACGGATCGGACAGGGTTTTCTTTACATATTGTATATAATTGTCATTGTCTTGTCAAATTATGATATTCCTTGTAGGTCATACAAATATTTGGTCCGTGCGGGAATCGAACCCGCGACACGCAGCTCAGCAGTCAATAACTTGGCAACTGCGCTAACCATTTATTCATATTTGTATATCTGGAAAATAAATCACGAACGCAGGATAATATGTACTTACCATTGTTGCCGCGTCACTTTCTGCCGGTGCTCAAGTCTTGTAGTTCACTACTGTCGTCGCTAGAGGCGCTGGCTCCGCAGCCGTTGGTGACGGTGGATGAGGGTCCACCAGCCGCCGCTGCCATGGCCATAGATAGCGGTATGGTGATGAACTGAGGCTGGTTTGATGATGAAGCTAGGACAAAAAACAAATGATTAGAACAATTGTGTATACAACGTTATTTCTTCTTAAGTACGAAACCTGAATACAGTTTGTTCAGAATAAACAACTGAATCGATTCCAATCATTTTGTTTTATAGATTATAAACTAGCGCTTGACCGCAATCCCGCCTGATGGTAAGCAGTGACGCAATCGTTGATGGTAAAGCGCACTAGTTTATTAAGAGCCTATTCACTCTAGCCTTGAAGACACTCAAGTCGTAGTCCGACGGAAACACCGCCGCTGGCAAATTGTTCCAGTCCCGCGATGTACGTGGTATAAAGGAGGAGGCGAAACGCTTCGTCCGGATCGTAGTGGTGTTAACAACGTAAGGGTGGAAACTAGCCGTACGACGGGTCGTCCGATGGTGGAACAGAGATGAGGGAATTAAATCATGCAATTCTCTCGCACACTCCCCAAAATGCATCCTATAGAACACCGAAAGGCTGGCTACTCTACGCCTATGCTCTAGGCTTTGGAGACCATCTCGAGTTATTTTTACAGCATGTTATATTTTTTCCCAAATACATTTAGAAATTGTTGCAGTCTGGCTATCGAGCGCACAGCACACCTATCGGTAGATCACAGTGAGACAGACACCTTCCCGACGCGCCGCTGCAAGCGCGGGCGGGCGGACGGTACGTTGACCGTATTTTCGTTGAGACAACCAGATAAGATAACAAGTTCATAACTTTGTGATTTTTCATAATATCTTTTTTGAAATTTTGTATATAGATTCTTTATATAAAAATACTGGCCACGTGTTTCGGGTTCGCATATACGAAAAATAACGTTGTATATAACGTTTACACTTTTCAATTTTGGAACGTTACAACTCGAGTTATAAAGGTATGATTCCACCAAAAAAGTGTGTAGCACATTTGTTTACAAACATTTTGTGCTAAACTCCAGCTGTGCAGGTTCGAAGCTGGTATCGCATTTGGCTTCCATCTCCACTGGTAAGGCTGTGCGTAACTTTTGTAAGCGCACAGTTCTGCACATTTGTGCGTGAACATGTTCACTGAGAATTTCTGCCGAAGACAGTTCAGTAGTTAATATGGACGGGCAGGAAAACGTAGTGCTGGAATCCATGTTTTTCTTTTTTCTCTTCTGTATTGAGCCAAAATAATTTTTCATTTCCTCATTACCTCAGTCGAGTCACAATTGAAACTTTGCGCCAACTCTTGAGTGGCGTCATGTTTTTTGTTTTTATTTTTATAATCACTGTGACTTGAATCCCACAGTACAGGATAAGTTTCAATAGCTTGAATAAATTTTATAATTTTATCATTCGTCCAATCCATATTTAATTTGGTTAATTATAATTTAATTAACAATGTACGCGCACAAATAAATGTTTTCTCTCCGATGGCGGAAGCAAGACTGAGTTCGCGAACAACAAGTTTGTACGCGTCGACGCGAGTCCACTACCTGCATGTGTGCGCGCACAAAAGTATACAGATGTGCGCGAACATTCCTGGAATTTTTGCGCACAATTTGTTATTGTTTGCTTTAGTGAGTCGACCAGAATAAACATTTGTGTCGCACAATGTGCATTGCTGTGCCGCACAGTTCAGCACACTGGTGGAATCGCATCTTAATGTTGCTCAGTTGAAGAGTACAACTTACTGTGATTTATAGTACAGACGACAGCACAAAAAGCTATTGCAATCTGTCAAATATCTTTATTCGATTTTGAACTTTATTGCTACTCGCACTAAACTTTAAGGTTCAAAGTTGATTGGGGATATTTGACAGTTTCGGGTAGGTTAACCTGCTGTCGTGCGTACAACTGAAATGAATGGTAGGTATTGAGTTGTTTCATCATCATCAACCTTTTTTTATCGTCCCACTGCTGGGCACAGATCTCATCTCATATAGTGAAACAACAACATACAAACAGATTGAGCTTAATCACCACGCTTGCTCAATGCGGGTTGGCGATTTCAGACTTAAAGTCCAGGTTTCCTCAAGATGTTTTCCTTCACCTTTTTAATCAGTTTTTGGTGTCCAAGATATATAAGAAAGTACATATAACTTAGAAAGGTTACATTAGTACTTGCCTGACCTGGAATCGAACCACTCATTATTGAGAAGCTGGTGATTGACTGCTGAGAAGCTGGTGACTTGGTTTTTTTTTTGTGTTTACCTTTAGTTTATTAACTAGCTAAACCAATGAAGTGTATATAATATTTTTAATGGAACGGTCACAGAGCTTCGTAAAAATGTAAATATTTTCGTATAGGTACGTTATTACGAATACTATCACGGAGAAAATTTAGAAAATATAAATGATTGTGCATCTTTCTCATTGTGTCTGATCTAACACTCTTAGTAAGAACTTTCTGATACTCACCGCCTTCCTGACCCTGATTAGCAAGACCCAATATAAAACCATGAGGATATCCCATAGCCAGGTTTCCCAGTCCAAGGTTGCTACCGATACCGTCCAGCCCAGCGAGAACACCTGAGTGGTACAGCATGGCTCCTCCGGGCATCTCGAGATTTGGCAGGAGTTTGGGCAGGGAAGGGCTTGGTTTGCTGCTGTCTGCTTCTTGAGTAGTTGAGGATGTTGACGCATGAGGTTCGTTGTGGGATTCTCTGAAAATGCCAGATGTGTTTGTGGTTTAGCTTAGATTGTGGGAGAATGATTGACCGATTCGTTTTTTGTTTGTGGCATTGCATCTGGCTACAAACACATTGCCTTGAAGACACTTAAATTAGACGGAAAGACCGTCGCAGGCAAATTGTTCCAATCCTTGAATGTACGCGGTATAAAAGATGAACTTGGTGCACGATGTTCATCACGACTGTAGACTTTCATCACCTATTGATTTTTTTAACGTGTTCGCACACCAGGAATTACTCCTGTATCGTGGGTGCGTTCACATAGGCACACAAACAGCCAGACCCGGAACAATTGGGTTGTATCCAAGAACATAATTGAATGTCCATCAGATAGATTTATAAAAAATATTGAACACGTATTTTTTATTTTTTCTTTCATTCAAATACTCAGGAAGATATATTGATTTGAAATGTCGCATGACGTCACGCCGTGGTACAAAATATAATTAGCCCCCACTCCGCAAGTTTACTACGCTATATCTGGGTCGTTTTTGGTAATTTCGACAAAATAAGAAATACGGGTCTTAATTTTTTTTTTTTATTATCTGTAAGACGGACTAATAATTTTTTTGATTTTGGTACCTTTGATACATCCCTATTACTTGTAGATCATACAAATATTTGCTCGAACTCGCGACACGCAGCGCAGCAGCCGATCGCTCAGCTACTGCATCAACCGTGCCATCAAATTTGATCCTGTAGTCTGCGGCCTAATTGCCTAACACACTATTACTATCAATTGGGATCATTTTGAATCATATTGCTAATCCATTGCTCCATATGTACAAAAAATGTACCTGCTCAACAAATTAAATAACGCAATGAATGTTGTTGAACTGTCAAACTGAAACCCATTGCTACTGATAGTGTGTTACGTAATTACCCTGCTGTTCTTTGTATTCAGACAAATATACAGTGCTGTGGAAAGTCAAGTCATACCTCTGTTTGCTGTCTCGCTCATTATTGTCGCATGTCCATTCTTGTTTGTGCACTTGAAGCAGCTTCTCACTGGGGGACTCCGGATCACTGCCGCTCTCGTCGCCACTGTCGCCTGATGACGCTGGTTCATCCTAGGAAGAAGAATTGTGGAGTTAGAAAGGATGTTCCAGGGAAAGACTCCATAGTAGGTAGTTGTGTAGTTAATGGTTATTGATAGAGAAAAGTTTAAGAATATCTTCTTCTTCAGCCTATAGAGGAATAGAATAGAATGCTCTTTATTATGTACACCATATAGATTACAGAACATAAATATAAAGATTTTACAAAGGGTGACACAACGGGCGATCTCATCACTAAGAGCGATAAAAAAACACAAAGCCCTCCCCAAGGCTTTCCACAACGACCGGTCTTGTGCTGCCCGTATCTATCGGCTTCCCGCGACCTTCACCAGGGTAGCGGTCCACCTTGTTGGGGCCTCCCTACGCTGCGTCTTCCAGTACGTGGCCGCCACTCCAGAACCTTACTGCCCCATCGGCCATCGGTTCTACGAGCAATGTGCCCCGCCCACTGCCCCTTAACTTTAGCGAGTCGAAGAGCTATGTCGGTGACTTTGGTACACGCAAATATAATTCTCCTCAAATACTTTTCATATGGTGCATACTTCGAATATTGATGAAAAAGGGCATTTTCTTTGACGTAACTTACGTTTTTTTCTTTTTTTGCATAATTCTCGTAGTTTTCAAAATCTAGTCGCAATGTCATCTCCGCAAATCTTTAAATAAATTCGTCGAAATTCCCAAAAAAAAAATCGTTTTTCTTTTCAGATTACCGCGTAAATCCACAGACAATTAAATTACAAATGTCAGTTTTGACAGTGACATTTAAGACAACTGTGAAAGAACGTGGTAAAGAAAATGTCTAAAGAAATTAATACAACGAACACTTTGACAAGTTTTTGGCGTCTGATTGTTGAACTGCATAACACATGCATTATAATAGTTTCAAGTATGGACTATGTATAATATATATATGTACTTGGATGTATTATACATTTAACCTATTAGGAAATTAGTTTACATGTCTTAATTCATTCAAATGGATTAACGTAACGTTCTATGCAAATCTGTACTAATATACATATAAAGCTGAAGAGTTTGTTTGTTTGTTTGTTCGCGCTAATCTCGAGAACTACTGGTCCGATTTGAAAAATTCTTTTTGCATTGGATGGCTGAGTAGTTAATCCAGGAAGGTTTTAGGCTATATAACATCACGCTGCGATCAATAGGAGCGGAGCATAACTAACTCCACGCGAACGATGTCGCTGGCGGCCGCTAGTCATAAATAAACTGTTTACATTAAGAAAGTAGGATTATTACATGTATGAAAATCATCTATCTAGAAAATGTTGTTAACATCTTCCTTCTAGGTATAAACAAGTCGTTGCCTAGCAACGGTTTGTTTACCTCTATTATTTATCCAATTTGGCCCAACTATAAGTTTGTACCTTGAGATTTTTATAGGATCGCACTGTTGCTTCAAATCACTGCTGTTGTTGATTATCAGACATTAATCAAACGACAATAACCTACCAAAATGCTATTATTGTTTAACAGTTTAATCTGCATATTGATTAAGGAATTCGCCTTCTGCTGCCCGGTTCCCGAATAAAAGAATGCCACAGCTCCTTATCACGAGATTGATCGCGGGGAAAATTTTACTGGACAAATTGTATACCACTTATTGAAATACAAAGGGATTTAAGATAAAATATGTTATTTAATGTCGTGGTGACCTAGTGGTTAAAACACCAGCCTCTCAAGTATGAGTGTGCGGCGGGATCGATTCCAGATCAGGCAAGTACCAATGTAACTTTTCTAAAGTTATATGTACCTTCTAAGTATATCTTGGACACCAATGACTGAAGGTGATGGAAAACATTTTGAGGAAACCTGGACTTTAAGTCTGAAATCGCCAACCCGCATTGAGCAAGCGTGGTGATTACGGTCAATCCTTCTACAGAGAAGGATGAGAGGAGACCCG
Source organism: Sesamia nonagrioides (assembly GCA_017933935.1). NCBI lineage: Eukaryota > Metazoa > Arthropoda > Insecta > Lepidoptera > Noctuidae > Sesamia > Sesamia nonagrioides. Next base: position 634,249 of record JADWQK010002392.1, on the reverse strand, counting down.
TGCCCAGCAGTGGGACAATAAAAGATTGACCATAATGATATTATTTAATGTCTTTGTTTGAATACTATTTGCGTACACAAAATAACAACGATGATATTGCTCATAATCAGCCTATAATGTTCGCACTCCTGGGACACAGGCCTCCTCTCGGTGAGAGGGAGTGGGCCGTAATCTACCACGCGAGCCCAGTGTGGGTTGGTAGATGTCACATGTCGTCGAAGATTTTTTTGTCTCTAGGACATGCCGGTTTCTTCACGATTTTTTTCCTTCACCGTTTTGAGAGCAGTGGTGATGTAATAATTTACATAAAGTAAAGCGTCTGTATGAGAGGACGCCTGTGCCCAGCAGTGGGACGATGAAAAAAGGTTGATGATGATGATTATGAAAGCGCCTGACGTAGTTCGAACCTACGACCTACAACTTGTAAGTCTCGGTCGATACCACTAAGCCACCGCTGCTCAGATAATATAACTATGCACAGTTAATTCTACGGCCGTTTTATCAAATCAATTCAAAATATTTTATTTCAAATAAACCAACATGAGGAGGAACAAATGAGAAGATCCGCAGAAGAACCAAAGTCACCGCCCGTAGCTCTTCGCACAAAGCTCTTCGAATCGCTAAAATTAAGTGGCAGTGGCCAGGGCACATTGCTCATAGAACTGATGGCCGATGGGGCAGTAAGGTTCTGGAGTGGCGGCCACGTACCGGAAGACGCAGCGTAGGGAGCCCCCCAACAAGGTGGACCGATGTCCAGGTGAAGATCGCGGGAAGCCGAAGGATGCGGGCAGCACAAGACCTGTTATCGTGGAAAGTGTTGGGAGAGGCCTTTGTCCAGCAGTGGACCTCTATAGGCTGAAGAAGAAACCAATATGGCCACTTATGAAAGATCAGAAACTAGAGAAGACCTGGCCAAAAACACTTTTAAAATCATTTGCTTTTACAATGTGTTCAAATTGAAGTATAAATAGGAGATTATACACCTGTCAAGAGGTACCATGCAAGCCATCATCATCATCAACCTTTTATCGTCCCACTGCTGGGCCCAGGTCTCCTCTCATACAGAGAAGGATTGAGCGTAATCACCACGCTTGCTCAATGCGGTTTGGCGATTTCAAACTTGAAAGTTCAGGTTTCCTCAAGATGTTTTCCTTCACCTTATAATCAATCATTGGTGTCCAAGATATACTAAGAAAGTACATATAACTTAGAAAAGTTACATTGGTACATGCCTGACCTGGAATCGAACCAGCACACTTGAGAGGCTGGTGTTTTAACCTAGGCCACCAAGACCGTGTAGGTACTTAATCTAAACTTATCCAACTGAAAATCTAAAAATCTTACATTTTAACGTGAAAACCGCATCTTTATTTTTAACTTTCCACGTTACAAGGCGTGCTCTAAATCCAGCACAGGTGTTACAGAAACTGTGCACTTACGGCGTGTTAGCGCGAACGTGTAAAAACGTTTGATGGTGCTAGTTACCGCGTTATACCGCGTGTCAGACGGTGGGACTTAAGTGGAATGGGGCTTAGAGTGAAGGAAAATGCGTTCGAGGCTTTCAGAATATCAATTTTGAAGAGTCTTTGTGTAGTTCGTGAAATGGCAAGAACGTTTAGTACTTACTTATATCTACATTAAAAGTTTAAGTATGCAATTATAAGGCTGTTGTTTCAATTTAAATTGTTAAAAATATATGTTATAGCAGCCGCCCGCGACTTCGTCCGCTTTTTTTATATGCGCTCCTATTGGTCGCAGCTATGTTATACAGGGTGTATCTGACATCGTAACGCAAATTTCGCGAAAAGGCTAGACCGCATGCCACTAATAAAATTATGATAGTCATTTATGTCGTTAATGAACGGTTACAGAATACACAGTGTTTAAAAAAAGTGTCGGCTCGGCTTTTGAACGTTGCAAGCGTGCCGCCGTGCGGGTTTGTAGGTATGACGTTGATCCCTGATGGGAACTCTATTAAATCAGCTGATAAGACAGTTTTTCGGGTTTTGTTTTCATTGCGCTTTTTTATGTAATTAGCGAATTAAATAATTTTTACTTTAAAATGTTATTGGGTTATAAAAGTATAGCAATTGTGAACGGTCTGAAGTGAAAAAAAACTACACATATTTTTTTTAAATCATGAAAAAGCCGACGAAAAATTCCACCGCTGGGGGGTTCAGAATCATGTACTGGATCCATCGTACTCGTTTGTGCGTCGATGTCAGACACACCCTTTATAGCCTAAAACCTTCCTGGAAAAATAGGCTATCCAAAGAAAATATTTTTTTTTAAATCGGTCCAGTAGTTCCTGGGATTAGCGTATTCAAACAAACAAACTCTGCAGCTTTATATATATTAGTATAGATTAATTAATTTATTTTGTCACCAGCCTACGCTGACCAACTTCTGGGCAAACTCTTCTCATCTTTAGCGAGCCTCCGCGTTATCCGTCCAGTTTCGACGGAACCTGTGTAGCTCTAAATATTTCTACTCTAATATTAATGATAACTTAATTAGAAATAATAAAAATAATCCCTTCGTCATAAAAGCTTGCTGGTGACAATAATTAATTTTTAATTATGAAAACTCGTCTTCTATCGACGTTCTAAAATTTAACTTAGATCTCAAATATCTCCTCTTTGGTTTAGAATTCCAAATTCAAATTTATACAGCTATTTAGTCATCTTAGTCATCAATTTGTGTCTCGAAAACCGTATTTCTTTTGTTTCTTTTTTCTTTTGGCTTTTCTCTGCCAGGTAGCAGACACATTCGATCCAGCCGTCCCTTGCTGTCCTCTCTAGCGACGCCCTAAGCCGAGGTTCGTACCCCACTGAGGGTGCCCTTAGTGCGTAGTCGCCTAATTTTAATTTAGTTTTAAGTGCCCCTGGCTGGAGGCTTTAATTTTAATTAAGGCATCCACAGGAACGTCCGATTAAGTAGTTACGGTCTCCTAGTATCCACCTACGAGATGCCATATCAAGAAAAAAAAAAAAACAGGTAGCAGACAGGATTAAACTAAAATGTTATCTTCTATCTTTTTCTTAAAGAAAAAGAAAGAAGAAGATGCACTTTACTTAAAATTAGTTTAGTTTGTGAACAGGAGAACCGGCGCCAATATTGAACTATTCAGCAACATATCCTATCAAAAACCTAACGACTTATGTCTAGTCATGGCTACTCATTCAAAATTCGAACAACACACAACGGACCCAACTATTGGCTATTGTTACCCTGCGCGTACGCATACACACATGCATAAAAGGCTTTATGACGTCACACAGATAAATCACGGCAGTAATTAGTTGGTATCGTGCGCATCAAAGCAGCACAATTGTTAATAAATACCTACATAGGATGATTTCCAGGGACGCGGGCGCAGATAGCATCGTCGGTACTGTTGCTGTTAGATTAGTGAGGATGTGCCGGAGAGTTATTGTTCTTTATCATCGCTTAGAGTAGATGTGTCCATAAAAATCATCACGTGCCTAACCAGAAAGTGTTAGCGAGTAGCGGCGCCCCACCCCAAGCTCATTACAAAAGGCGCTGCCTACCCCCGCTCCTGTCTCTCTTTGGACAACGGACGCTCAGATTGATAACATCGCGCAAACTCTGTGAGACCTATATTTTCTATATTAATTAAGAGCTGCTGGCTATCTTTTGACATATTGTTGTGTGCTCAGTGATTATTATTGTGTTCCTATCTTAATTAATAAGTCCTGGTTGTAATTGTAATTCATAATGGATAATACACGAACATTGGAACGTCCTGATTTGTTTCTTTAATAAATACCACATCTGATCGCTAACAAAAGCATTATGTATTCTCTATGCGACTTTCCCTTCCTTTCCAAATCATTTTCATGGTTTTAGAGGGTAATAGAGAAAATAATTTGGAGCCTTACCTTTGACGCGGGAGACCCCTACTCCCTTGTTTACAAATTAAAATAAATTTTAGTTCAGTGTATCTATTTCTTTTTATTTTATTAAGATTAGGACAGAAGATTATGTGTTAGTTTAAACTTGTTAAATTAGTCCGCCCCTGACGTAAATTTGCGTTTTTTGGTCGCCATGTTTATAATCGCGTCTAAACTGTCTGTGGAGTATCTTAATTTGACAGGATTATACTATACAGTGCTATCTTCTGTCCTTTTCGTAATGAAACGAAAGAATACACTTAAAATTAGTTTAGTAAGTATGTGAATAAGAGAACCAGTGTCATTATATGCATGCAAAAGTATGTTAACAAAGGTTCACTCTCTCTTCCTTCACTATAATAGTTCAATGTAATTCAATTCAAACATAATACCATCTTTTTTTTTTGTGGGATGGGAAATCATCAAATAACCTTTCCCGCTCTGGGCGGAGCGGAAGGGCGTGTCAGACTTTTACTGACTAAAACCCACCCGTGTTTCTTCACTTGCACATACACCTGGGCCACGGTTTATTTTTTAACCAATCGCCAACCCTAACCCAGGAGGCATTGGTCTTCGTGGACCTCGTCATGGTGTGCTGGCATCTCTTTGAAGCGCGCGTGAAACACAACGCGCCGTCAACTCGGGCGTGGTTAATTATTATAAACATAATACCATCTTAATTTAAATTAAGGGCGTATCCACACAACTCTCCCTGCGCTAGTCCGCGTGGGCGTTGCCTTTATTCGCCGACCGCGACGCACTAAATAATAATAATTGTGGCTAACTAACTACCGTTTAACGCATTCGGCTTTCTTCTGTGCATCTGATAAGTTGTACTAGTACAGTCAGAAAAAAAAAAGGATTATTTACTGTACAATGGAAGTTTTTTTGTCATGTGTGTAGATAAGTTTCAGATCGTTTTATTTATATTGTTAGAGATAAGTTACATTATTATTCTTTTATAACCACCTCATTGCTTGATATAATCTTAATTGTATCTTTGTTTGCGGGATATTGTAAAGCAGCGCTTCGGTAGCTTTAATTTCTGACACTGTTTGACAGTTCAAATATAATCGTATTGAAATAAATGAGGGTTTTTTGACGGGAAGCTAATATGAATGTCACGCTTATTTTTCATTGGACTTTTAAATTATTTATAGTATCATTTACTAAATAAAAGCGCGTGATTTATGTAGTAAAAAGTGCATTCAGTGAATAATTCATAAATAACATTGAAATATCGCAGCATAGTGACCACATCATGGCTTTACATCAAATCTCCTAATAGTCGGCTCACGCGGCCGTTTTTTCAACTGTCATTGGCGATATCCGCCATTATTGTGAAATATTTATTTAATAAATTTCTATAATTTATCACACGTGTTATTGGCAAAATTGTGGTATCTAACCACAGAGGCCATTGAAGAGTTGAAGTAGTATTCACTCTAAAGAAAAGAAAAGAAATAAATGAGACAGTTTGAAGTACTCTCATCATTTCTTTTTCAATATATTTATAGAGATTTATAAATAATATACTTATGAATTTTGTTTGATTCAAAATTCATAGAACTGCCAAAAGTGTAACTTTCATTATGACTGTTCATCAACATTAATTATTTTATTTACGTTGTTGAAAATTAATTGAAACTGTTAGTATGTCGTTTAATAAAGTCTTTTTCAACTAAATACAGCTGCGTTAAAGCATATACTGAAAATCGACATATCTAAGCAAAAATAATAAATTAACATACACTAAAATCAGCAGGGTACCTAATTACTTAAAACACCATCAGTAGCACAAGGTTTCATTTTGACAAATCAACAACTTTCATTGCGTTATTAATTTTGTTGAGCAGACACATTTTTCAAACATATACAAAATCAAATCAAAATTGTTTATTTCAAATTAACCAACAGTTGGTGCTTTTGAATAGTCAATGTCGGTCAGTCCAAGAAAAGTGAAGCTAAATTGCACGTTCCAAAGCGTAGATCTCTATGGAGAAGAACGTGCAAGAAACTCCATGGACACTCTTATAAAATCATAATATGGGTTACATTTCTTCGTTACATATTTCTGTTGCTTCTATCATGTGAGCACAATGTATACAGCAATGGATTGCTTCCAAATGTCTGAAATTGATAGTAATATCGTGTAGCCCAATTAGGATGCCAGATGTGTTATTATCCGAATATCCGCTTCTGTTCTGCTCACGGTACCGCAGGGTGGCATTATGTGTCCGCTGTTACAATCGGTCGGTACGGCTGCCCGTTTTTGGACACCACAGTTTGTTTACCAACTTGTGACGTCACAATGCTACAGTTACCTCATTATTGTGCTAACTGTAAATTAACCATTACACTGTGTTGTTCACTTTAGACCTTGTTTTGTTAAGTGGTAGAATGGAGATTTGCTCTATGGAAATTCTATGGTAACTTCCTGACTATAGAAGTATAAATGTCTTTTAATACTTTATGGCAAAGGAAGTTAATGGCTACTTCAGCTTTAAAGGGTTATATGGTATATTGAATAACATTATTCGAAGTTAACATTTGTTTCTTTCACTAAAGCGACCGAAGTTCTAACCTATGAACTAAAACTAAAATGGGATAGCACATGTGAGATGCAGTGACTTCGTGGAGTAGCCTCATGGGCAAGAGGAGAGAAGGGAGAACAAAGACCAGATGGAAAGACGACATCAAGAAGACAGTCGGCCCAAACTGGTCAGACGTAGCACGGGAGAGAGACGCATGGCCCATCTTTGGGGGAGGCATTTACCCCCTGGATTGGGTAATTACTGACATTTGCATTAAGAATACCTTTTTTGTATAAACACTTTTACGATATAATTACTTAAACTTCTAAAAACAAGAAATAAATGGCTTATTTATTTTTTTCTTTGTAGGTATGGATAGTCTTCGTAACTACAATAACAATCAGATTTGAAAAATGTACAAACAAATTTACAATCAAATTTAATTTGAAAGCCTAGTTCTTGAGGAAGATTATAGATTATTTAACATACTACAACCCTTAGGAGTCAAGCAAAGGGAAAAAAAACGAACGCTAACCGTAAACAAAGATATGACAAGGACGGACAATGGGATGCGACAAAATAGTTAGATAATCCATACTAATATTATTAATGCAAAAGTAACTGCGTAAAAGCGTAACACACAGACAGACAGTGTCTGTCTGTTACGTTTTCCCGCTTAAACCTCTCAACCGATTTTGATGAAATTTTTGGCACAGACAATCTTTAGACCCTGAGAAAGGACATAGGCTACCTTATATTGAAAAAAAAAAAGATATTCCCGAGGGAAATCTAAAAAGCGCGATATAACCGAATTCCACACGGGCGAAGCTGCGGGCGGAAAGCTAGTAGATAGATAATTTCAAGCGGATAAAATCACTGGCTCCGTGTGGTACCGGGCTTAGAATAGTACCAACCCATATCCTCCCGTGGGTGTCGTAAGAGGCGACTAAGGAAACTCTCACCAGGGAAGCGGGCAGCAGCTCTTCTCCTGTACAATATTAAAATACTGAGATCCCCAAACCGCCTGCCAAGCGTGGGGATTATGGCAACCAAATGCAAAAGCCTTGGGGAGGCCTTTGTTCAGCAGTGGACCTCTATAGGCTGAAGAAGAAGAAAATCACTTGCAGAAACTAGTTGAATAATATGGTATGTTTTTCAATAGTTTTTTGCACCAATGAAGTGATAATGGTGCTTAAGTACTTACTTGGATTAATAAAGTAAGTACAGCATTCCATTTGCCTTAATCTGTGCAGATTTCTTTTAATTCTTAGAAACATCTGACGAGATCAGATATAGGTACCAAATTATCATAAATCACCAAATCCCGGTCATGAATAATAGGGATTACGTACGTTCTTAAGTACGAATAAGATTCGTATCATATAATTACAGTTCAATATAATTACAGTTAGCGACCAAAACCGGTGCATTGTTAATTAAACTGATGAATTATGTTGGTATTAAAATGTTACAGCATAAGTTAGGTCTTTTTTTGGATGGGAAAAGCCTAGACTAGTTCTCATACGAAAGTTACACTGAAAGTAATAGAAATATTTTGCGGAAATGGTGTCCAAGGGTCCACGAAGACCTATGCCTGCCAGGGCAGAGGGATGTTTAAAAGATAATATGGCCCCGGAACACACGGGTGGATTTTAGTCCCTCTGCACTCAGCGCAGGAGAGGTCATTTTGATGATTTCTTATCCGCAAAAAAAGACTCGGGTTCTCAACGCAAGCTGCCTACAAAGATTTGCAGGGTAATTGCGTAACACACATCAGTAGTAATGAGTTTCATTTTGACATCCATTTTGACATCCATTGCGTTATTTACGTTCTGGAGCAGACGCATTTTTCGAACATATGGAGCAATGGATTAGCAATCATCATCATAATTATCAACCTTTTTATCGTCCCACTGCTGGGCACAGGTCTCCTCTCATATAGAGAAGGATTAAGCGTTATCACTACGCTTGCTCAATGCGGGTCGCGATTTCAGACTTAATTAAAGTCCAGGTTTCCTCAAGATGTTTTCCTTCACCTTCAGTCATTGGTGTCCAAGATTAGAAAGTACATATAACTTAAGAAAAGTTACATTGGTACTTGCCTGACCTGGAATCGAACCCTCGCACTCATACTTGAGAGGCTGGTGTTTTAACCACTAGGCCACCACGACAGATGGATGGATGGATTAGCAATATGCTTCCAAAATGATTCCAATTGATTGTAATAGAGTAATACGCAATTATGGTGCTGGGCGTGATATTTGAACATAGCATCAAATAAATAGGGAGATCAATATTTGCGAGGAAGCCAATGCCAACCAAGATCGATTTATGCCCGAGTAGAGTGCAGCAAACAATGTCGCCATTGGTATAGAATTTCGGATTTTGAGGGGAGAAATATGTTAGAAGCCGACTGATACTTAACTATATAGCTAAATTAAAGTTAAACTAAGTTATGGAAAAAACATGGCCTTACTCGCGCCTTCTATCAAATCCTTAAATGAAACAAGTATAAATAAAAATCTCTTACAGTAAGTCCAACCAAATTTTTCAAGGAATAAGTATGTACTGTAACCGTATGCAGGACACACCCTATAAATCACCCCAAGTATGTTACAGTACGAACGAAATTCGCCATTATCGGCATATTGAATGCACAGGTGCGTACGCGCAAGTGATACGCGGTATACCCCCATCACGTGACTATTTTATTTGGGGAACCTAAATATTTTGATGGTGAACTTACGTCATTCTGCAGTTGTATGATTTTTGCGATTTATAGACTTGGTGTACAAAACATACTTGGATTTTGTATTAAAAAAAAAAAAAACAATGGCGCCGATTCTCTTGTTCACAAACTAAACTAATTTTAAGTTAAGTACATCTTTTCTTTCTATTTCATTAAAACAAGGATATAATAGTAGTTTATGATACTGATACATAATGAGGGGTATTAAGCACGAGTGTGAGTTTAAAAAACGAGCGAAGCGAGTTTTTTAATAGTATCACACGAGTGTGTAATACCTAATTATGTACAGTTTCATACACTACTTTATCTAATCTCAGTGCGTCTAACGCCAACGCAACACAATTCCATTTATTCAGTTTCATAATTGTAATATGCAAATTGTTAACAATTCTGCACCCTGCATCACAGCGTATGCGCCAAAGCGCGCGCAGTCACAGATAAAAAATGAAATAGTACTATCTACATTGATATAATATTAAACAGATATGATATTTTGTACGCTTCAAGTTCAATGCGCTAGTGACTTATCTACCTTAGTTTAATATTATATCAATGGCTGTCTATGGTTTGTACCGTAATGAAAAAAAAAATATTTTGTTAGAGAAATAATGTTATAATTTATTTATTTAATTTCCTTTCGATATACTATTGGTAAAGTACGTCAATATAAACTTCTTTTTGGTTTTAAATTTTTAATTTTTTGATATGAGAGTAGATAAATTAACATTTTAGTTTAATCCTATCAAATTAAGATATTCCATAGACAGTTTAGACGCTATTACAACCAAAAATACGTCAACTTACGTCGGGAGCGGACTAATTTGACAGGTCTAAACTAATATTTTATCTTCTGTCCTTTTCTTAATGAAATAGACAGAAAAGGATGCACTGAACTAAATTTATTTTAGTTTGCAAATAAAGGAGTCGGGGCCAATCTCAAATTTTGCTCGTTTCATGTATTCAGTGAGCCAGACGTAAGCAATACGCACAACTTCTCATTATCCGAAAAGCCCATGTGCCAATGCGGGGTGAGTTAAAACTGGAAATTTATAGCTTCATATGTCGTCCTGTATTTAAGCAAAAATAGTTTGTGTGTGTGTGTGTGTTCACACACGTGAACATAATTCACCCCCATTTATAGAGGTTAAATGGATAGCGGTCCAGTTCAATTAGATAACAATATAAAATTTATTAGTGAAGCCTCGATGGATATTGATTGAACAAAGTGAGCGGAAAGTATCTTATTAGCGTTAATTTCTGACCTTCACCATATTTGATGGATGCGGCACAATTGAATAATGAAAAATCAGTGCAATAATTAACATAATCCTTGGGCATTTAAAAACATAATCAACAAAACCACTAATTCTAAATATAAAAAATATTAACATACGTCCACGTATGTTAAAATACAGAGCCAGTCTGATATGCAAATCGTAAGTCTATTAAGAAAACCGATGTTTTTCACAGCATCTGTGTATCGGTGTAACATTCGATGAATCCTAAAAAGATCTAATATGTTGTTCGAAAGAGATTCAGTGGCCTCTGGCGGAAAGGCAAGTGAAGGAACACGGGTTTTAGTCAGCAAAAGTCTGACACGCTCTACCGCTTCGACCAGACCGGGAGAGGTCATTTGATGATTTCACATCCAAAAAAAAAAGTGTAATACGTCCCTGCTAACAATTATGAGTAGATTCGAACTTTGTAATAAATATCACGTCGAATATTACTTAAAAATAATTTTGGAACTTTTTAATGATTTGATCCGATTAAGTTCATAATACAATTATCTAAGTAAATGATGGAGGTGACGCAATGACGAGCATATTGGAGAACCTTTATCATTGCCCAGACATAGGCCAGCTCTGCAACTCTCATTTAACTAAAAGAAAAAAAAATATTTGCGTAAACATGACCAAAAAAAAATAAGAAATGAAGGAAAATGCGTCACATCCACGCAAAACGGCTGTCGCTTAGCATTATGCTGCGACCCCGCGTAAAATAAAGCCCACTGCTCACTGTACACAACTACTACATCCATTTTGATTTGATTTTTTTTTGACTACATCCACCCTTCGAATATTGTCGGTCCACTTAGTCTGAGGTCCTGCCTTACGAGAACCGATTCGCGGGGAAAGATATCAAAGAAGTGGTTATTATTATGAATTATCCAGTTCTAAATTCTTCTAGACATTAATCAATACTCAATAATCTTTATTTAACATAAAGTCAAAGTCAAAGTCAAAGTCAAAGTCAAAGTCAAAGTTTTTTATTTGTAAAACATAGGTGAGTACAAAATAGGTGTTATAATAATTATGGTGATCTCTATGTTTTGCCGTTAACGGCGTACAAATATTAGTAAGAAATAATTAAATAATAGGTAAATAGGTACATGTTACAATAGTTGCTTATATGTTTATTTTATTATTAAAATAGGGGCTATGCTTGGGATTTAACTGCGTGATCCAATCAGAAATGAGGAGATCCACTGAAGAACGAGAGTAACCGACATATCCCGAAGAATTGTAACACTTAAGTGGCAACTTAAGTGGTAACGAAATGCAAAACAGTCGAAACAAGAACACACCGTAACATCGTACCGACACAATCGCTAGATGGTATCGCCATCGATCGTGTTCGATATATCGTCGATCGACCGATACGATACAGATGCTCGTAATAAGATGAATTTGTACTACACTATGATTTTTGTGTCACTTTAAAACCATCGTAATTTATAGTCTTCAAGATAATTATTGAAAAAGTTTGTTCACTGATGAATGGAATAATTTGTGGTTTACTTTGAATGGTTTGGTAACAGTAATAACTAAACTTTTTTATGTGAAATATAAGATTTTGCTTTCTCTCATCTTTTGTCTCAGAAATAATAAGTAAGTTTATTTCATACTAGCTTCCCGCCCGCGGCTTCGCCCGCGTGAAATTCGACATTTTTGTTTTCCATCGGAAATATCAAATTTTTTCGGGATTAAAAATACCCTATTATTTAATCCGGACTTCTAACTTTACGTCTACAAAGTGTCAAAACAATTGGTTTAGTAGTTACGGCGTGAAAGCGGCACAAATAAACAAACAATCTCACTTTCCGATTTATAATATTAGTAACGACAAATTTGGTTTACATTACATGTCAAGGAGTGGATACTTTAATTTAAACCAAATTTATGCCTAAATGGATATTTAGGCATAGAAATGCCTGTAGTTGAAGACTGCGCAAAGATAGATATCAGTTTATTTCTGTCAATTTAAGATACTCCATAGACAATTTCAATGTAATTAAAATCATGGCAACTAAAAGTAGGTCAATTTACGCGAGTGGTTGACTAATTTGGCAGGACTAAATTCTTATTTATCTTCTAAAAAAGTAAATTGAAGTGTTAACTAACTAAAAGAGCGTATTACAGTATAGCAGGGCTAACGAAAGGGGACATTTTTCTTCCTTTTGGACATGACAATGTTATGTATACAATATGTAAAGAAAACCCCGTCCGACCCATAAGGATAATAAAGGTTAGGTAAAAACATGACCAAATAAATGATTAAATTTTACATAATCATCATAGTAACAATGTTAATGAATGTTAATATAATGCTTTTTCTTTAACTTCCCAAAAATTAGGTAATTTGTTATAAAGTGACAACACCACTTTCGACATTATTATGAGCCATACGACCGCGTGGCGCGTGCCCTGCGCCCCTTCGCCCGCGCATGTATTGTCTGCCGCACATATATTAAGTCACCTCTTTTTGTGAAAAAATATATTTTTTTTTTTAAGGAGGATTTCTTTTTTATGTTTAGCCCGGCTTTGTAGGCATTATTAGAATCAGTTGTCGATACCTAACAATACCTTCACGGATCGGACAGGGTTTTCTTTACATATTGTATGTAATTTTTTTGACACATATTTTTTGAAACGATTGAATATAGAATCGAAATTTTTAAAACCAGCAATTCATATTTTGACCGACCATTTTATTTAATAACTATACTAATATTGAATAGTGTCTAAAAATATGCTTAGTAAATTAAAATTATACTTAATATTTAATGAAGAATGATGAAATGTAAACTTCATGAATGTTTTTAGGTGTTATGAACCATCCTTCCAACCAATTTGAACGGCACGATACACGACTGAACATGTTAGAACTTTTCTGTAAGTACCCCTTATTAAGGGTAAAGATAATAACATATTAAAATACATGTAGGAGGTATCATGTTTAATCAAATATTCACTTACTACATGGTAACATTTTTCGAATAAAAACACTACAATATATACACTGACCTAGCACTGGTCTAGCCTCATAGCCCCACAATATGCCAATTAACACAACTTTTTACCCGAAAAAAAATCCGAAACCAGGTTTTCATACAGCAAACAGGACTGGATCGATAAAAATCTTCGGATAACAACGAAAAGCTCTGCGTTATTTTCACCGAATACATACTAAATCATTATTCAAGGATCCCCATACAAATGTCCGACACACATACAACCTAACAAACATGTGTATAGTAAAGAATTCCTATTATACCGGGCGGAATGCGTCTGGTTGATTTTGAATGGTCGCTTATTATGCACCCATTTACACCCGAGAAGCGGACTCACAGATACTGCTGTGCTGGATGTGACAGGAACGTCATCGATTTTGATTTTTGATTCTTCTTGTGACAATTTTTAAGGGACCGGTTTATTTAAAGAAAACTGCTAAGAAAATGTGGTATGGTGTCGTAAGAATTGACTTGAGGTATTTTTTATTCATGCCGTGCGGTACCGGGCTTAGAATAGTACCATCCCATATCCTCCCGTGGGTGTCATAAGAGGCGACTAAGGGAACTCTCACCAGTGAAGCGGGCAGCAGCGCTTCTCCTGTCGAATATCAAATAACTGCGATCCCAATGAAAGCCGCCTTTGTCCAACAGTGGAACACTATAGGCTGAGAAGAAACAGAAGAAGCATTTTTATTCGGCTATAAACACAGAAAGAAAATGCTGTCAAGATAAATGTTATCCAACAGCATTGTCTTCTTTTCTGCTTTTAACATAGAATGCGATCACTAATCCGTCTGCAAAGTATGGTTGATTACTTTGATAATATAATTGTAGGCTATTGTAGCATGAATAGTAGATATCAAAAAGAGTTAACTGTTCCTCTTATCTACTTTTGACGTGGCAATCTAAATTCCATTTTACAACCACTCAATAAACTTCATTATCATCATCATTTCAACCGACGTCCACTGCTGGACATAGGCCTCCCCCAAGCATCTCTACGACGACCAGTCCTGCGCCTCCTGCACCCAGCGGTTTCCCGCGACCTTCACCATGTTGTCGGTCCACACCCACGCTGCGTCTTCCGGTGCTTGGTCGCCACTCGAGAACCCGTCGGCCCCATCGGGCTTCGGTCCTACGGGCAATGTGTCCGGCCCAATGACTCAATGTGACTCAATAAACTGTACCTAATGGCTAAGACATGATCACGTGATGACGAATACCTAGCTAGACCCAATGTCCCAAAAAAGCATATATAACTTCTTGACAGTCACATCCATTAACTTTAGCTCCATAACGAAGATACGAAAACAGTAGCCCAAAGGCGTTTGATACGCATCTCGATAGCCCAGTAACAAGCACCATGTTCATGTCAATCGCGCTAATGTTGCCGCCGAGGCACAATTGGTAAAGTGCATGTATGTGCTACTCGAATACACACCAGAACGTGGGGGAGACGGGCCTGAAGTTATTGGAGGTGTTGAGGCCCAATGTTACTATGTAGATGTTCTGAGCGAGGAGTTTGGATTAGGTGGAGAGTTTTCTCAGCTTCTTTCTTCCGAGTTTTCCTTCCTGTTAGGGGTAAGTTTGGAAGAAAGTCGATTTTCAGCATTGGTTGACACATAGCATAAAAAAAGTGCTCATATCATTATTTCAGTCTATAGTAAAGTGGAACGTGCTTGTGTAAAGCAAATTCAACAGTTCTTTAAGTTTAAAATAGTCATCAAGTAAACCATTGAGTTAGACTTAAATTGCTTATTGGTGTTTAAATCTTAATTGTAATTAATTACTCAGCAGTTTGTTCTTATTAGGCGTTAAAAAATCTGAACTACAATATTAGCTTCTTGGATGTGTATGATAATAATCACTTCATAGAAGCAATGGTGTAAAATAAAATGTACAAAGCTTAACAACTGTTTCCTATAATTAGAAAATAGCATTAAAATAGTACCTATTCGTTCCGGCATGATGCCTGGTGAAGCCGTACGGAGGACGGGTCTGAGCAGTTGTGTTGCGATGTGTGTCGGGTACGATGCGTCAAATTAATGTTGTTGTGTCGGGAGTTTGGTCGTGGAGAGTCTCCAGATCAATCTCCCTCTAGCGCAGCTTCGTTTGGTCGTGTTGGTCTTGGGTTTAACATTGCATCACCTCGCTCAACTGCCGTCATCCTTCCTATTCCTTAGTTTTTTAAATGAATAGGCTTAATAAACTAGTGCGCCTTACCATCAACGATTGCATCACTGCTTACCATCAGGCGGGATTGCAGTCAAGCACTAGTTTATAATAATTAAGAAAAAAAAACCATAAGTACTATTTTGTTAAAAATTCCTATTACACAAGTCACAGAAAAATGTGACTGCCAGGGTCGCGGATTATTCGAAAGAGATACCTCTATACGCACAAACAAGTGAAAGAACTCGGCTGGGTTTCAGTCAGTAAAAGTCTGACGCGCCCTTCCGCTTCGCCCAGAGCGGGAGCAGCCCCATGATGATTTCTCATAAGTACTCAAAATAAGTGTCACACAGTGCTATTATCTTATATTCATTGACCTTTTTTCTGAACGATATCTCGTCGGTAAGAATTAGCAAAGATAGGAAATCGAGGCTGCTATGACATGTAAATAATCAAAGGTAGATACGGTAAAGGTATAATATACCTTTGAAACTTACAGAAATCAAGTACTCAGGTAGTTTAGTGGTGGTGTTCTAGAAAGACAGTACTCTCTTGAACAAATATATGTACACTTGTCGCCGGTCTATTCAAACAAACCAGTCCCTAAGTAATTGTAACACATTTAACTACCCACTCCGTACACCTGACGACAAATAATCAGATTAAACCACGAAACGTAGGTACATCCGAGCGACAACACTAACTAAGTCAGAACTTGTCTAATTCACAGCATTCAGACTTGGTTCCGTAACTTACACGGTGTCCAGTTTATGTCTGAACTGTTCCACTGATACGGATCTGAGTAACGAGGTGGGAATTTGTGCTTTATAGGACCTTGGCCAGTACTAAGTTAGGGAAATGTGCAATTTGGTTGAGAAATATAATTACATGGATGGATAATTTATTGGGTGAAGAGTTTGTGAGCATATTCTCGAGTTAGTTCATTATTGACTCACGGGTCTGAGCATACGGAGGACGGGTCTGAGCAGTTGTGTTGCGATGTGTGCCGAGTACGATGCGCCAAATGTTATTGTGTCGGAAGTTTGGTCGTGGAGGGTCTCCAGATCAATCTCCCTCTGGCGCAGCATCGTTGGTTGTGTTGTTGGGTGTAACATTACCTCGCTCAATCGCCGTCTTTCTTCCTCTTCACTCAGTTTTTTTTGAGTGAATAGGCTTTGAATAAACTAGCGCGCTGAACCATCAACGATTGCATCACTGCTTACCTTCAAGCGAGATTTCGGTGAAGCACTAGCATATAATTATAAAAAAAGATAAGTCAAGTGTACCTATAAGCATTTTCTCGAGTCAATTCGTCATAGACTGAATTAAAGTGACTCAATACGCTACTGTCACTTACACACAAAACACACACACTTACACTCTACACACACACTTACAGTAAAAAAACAAAGAGAAACTAAATGATAATAAACCATAAGAAACCGCCGGTGCCGGTGGTAGGCAACAACATCAGCCGCCGGCATAAGTTACCACCCACCAGACAAAGTCTTGCCGCCAAGCGATTCGTCGTGTTCCGGCATGATGTCTGGTGAAGCCGTACGGAAGACGGGTCTGAGCAGTTGGGTTGCGATATGACCGGGTACGATGTGCCTAATGTTGTTGTGTCGGGAGTTTGGTCGTGGAGGGTCTCCAGATCATCCTCTGGCGCAGCATCGTTGGTCGTGTTGTTGGGTTAAACATTGCATCACCTCGCTCAACTGCCGTCTTCCTTCCTATTCACTCAGTTTTTTTGAGTGAATAGGCTTAATAAGCTTGTGCGTTTTACCATCAACGATTGCATCACTGCTTACCATCAGGCGGGATTGCAGTCAAGCACTAGTTTATAATTATTAAAAAAAAAAATTAAAAAAAACATTTTTCGTTAAACGTCATCGCACAAGCTATCCCAAAAAAATTCGGCGTAGTGAAAACATAGCCAATCAGCAAAGATGGCAGCGAAAATGGCTACTCCAGAATAGAGTAGCCAACTAAAGGTACCTACTTCAAAAACATACAAATATCTTCACTCGAGAATGATCTTTCAATTTACCAAAAATCCGATCCAATGGGATTGCAGAAAGAGAATTAATTCAACATCCTTATGAATCTCGTAGCTCTCCATTTTATTTCTTAATCTATCTCTTCACAGAACCCCTCACAGGCGAGAATATAAAGTACATAAAGGCAACTAAAAGACAAATAGGAGTAAACCGTCGAAGCGTGTCTGTCGTAGAGGTGTTGACGCATGTCCATTGTACGGAGTTCGATTCTGGCCGGCGCAGATAACGTCTGACGGGGCACACCTGAATTTTAAACGAGCTGAGGTGCCAATTACTTGGGTTTTTGGTTATTTTTTAATGGAGATTTAGTTGTTTTATTTGCAGAAGATATTTTTTTTAATTAGGATTCGAGGACATGCAGCTTGCACCTGCCTGAAATCGTCGTACATTAAAACCCACACCATTACGTATAAGTCTAGTTTAGATGAAAATGTCAATGGATTTCTAAACCGCTGGGAACTGAGTTATTATCGCAAAAAAACTTATCTCTAACAGCTAAGTAATCCTATTTACATATTTTATTGTGTTTCTTAATTATAAACTAGGGCTTGACCCCAATCCCGCCTGATGGTAAGCAGTGTTGCAATCGTTGATGGTAAAACGCGCTAGTTTATTAAGCCTATTCACTTAAAAAACTTAGTGCACAGAAAGGAATACGGCAGTTGAGCGAGGTAATGCAATGTTAAAACCTACAACAAGACCCAAGATGCTGCGCCAGAAGAAGATTGATCTGGAGACCGTCCACGACTAAACTCCCGGCGCAACAACATTTGGTGCATTGTACTCGGCACACATCGCAACACTACTGCTCAGACCCGTCCTCCGCACGGCTTCACCAGACATCATGCCGGAACACGACGAATCGCTTGGCAGCAAAACTTTGCCTGGTTGGTGGTAACTTCTGCCGGTAGTCGATGTTATGGCTTACCACCGAGATATTTAGTTTTATGGTCCTCGGTCAGTCATCAAGTTCAAAAGTCGTTTGTTCAAATTAGTCTAAGAATCAGAAACGTAACGAACATCAAAACTATATATAAGACAGTTTCCTAAAACTCACCCTTCACCAATTTCTACTTTTTTTCTCTGTCAGTGCCACAACAAACTCCCTAGCAGCACATCTCATCTGTTAAGTTAAAATAACTTACAATATGGATTGAAAATAACGAGCGATTCTTTTCCTCCTTACTTTTTCAGAAGGTGGAAAAATCCTCAATTCTCCTTCATCATCATCAACTTTTTATCGTCCCACTGCTGGGCACAGGTCTCTCATACAGAGAAGGATTGAGCGTAATCACCACGCTTGCTCAATGCGGGTTGGCGATTTCAGACTTCGAGTCCAGGTTTCCTCAAGATCTTTTCCTTCTCCTTCAGTCATTGGTGTCCAAGATATACTTAGAAAGTACATATAACTTTAGAAAAGTTACATTGGTACTTGCCTGACCTAGAATCGAACCCGCGCGCTCATACTTGAGAGGCTGGTGTTTTAGCTACTAGGCCACCAGGACTTGCCCCAATTCTCCTTACTGGCTAAAAAACCGCCTACGCGTTTGTCATCTGCCTTTCTGGGGTACCGAGTCCTTCCGATTCCCATACAGTACCTACCCTGGTTCTTCCTCCTACTAATAACAACAAAATGCGATCTTCAACATAGCTGCTAATCGTGAATTAGCAATACCTATCTTTATAGCGGTGCCTACAACGCTACATGCGAATAACGCGTCATACTGACGTCACGCGAATCCTACATCTCGCAAGCAGAGTTTTCTGTGCAACTAACACGCTTACAAGTCCACGACATCAACTGGCGGACAAGTACGCGCCAGACGTAACACCCGTCTGGTCGGACGATCCTCCCTTTTCTATAAAACTATCAAATAACAAAAAATCCATTAGCAGATTGAAGTATTTCCAACGTGACCCGTGCCAAACGGAACAAAAAAAAGAAATATGTTGTAGGTATATTATTTTACTGTCACTCTCATCCCCAGCAGGGGTGAAAAAACTTTTCGTGTTACTTTCACTGACATGGGCTTCCTTCACATACCCTGCCATTGTCATCCGTTGTCCCTTTTAGATTATTATTTTTATAAATGTACCTCCCACATTTGAATTGAAAAGGAAAATGATATAGGAAAATAACTTTCGAGTTTATTTTAGAATTGGGGGTGGATATTGAGGGTGTTAATGGGAAATTTTGTGGGTAGACGCTCTCTGATTAAAGTCATAATTTTAGAAATTATTAAATTCTAAATTAATTATTTCATATATAACGTTTTTGTCGCTTTTGCCATACCTATTATTGGAATCAATTGTAACAGCAAATACCTACTTAGGACCCATTAATGATTAACTTAATCAAATGTTATTCCGTGGTGCTTGGCAATCTGGGCTTCTCCCAGTTGCAATAATGTCCCTTTGTGCCGATTGGCCTAGTTCTGTTCTGTCTCCTGCTTATTATGGAGGGAAGTGGAAAAAATATCTTTTTTCTTACTCCTCCGCTATTCTTTTCTGATTAATTTCGTTGCGGGACCCAAGACAGTTGAATCGTTTCTCCGGGACTCGTCGAGCTTCATTGCTCGGCGTTTTTCTGGCGGTCTCCACTGTTGATTCTGGCTTTCAGTAGTTGCAGTGGGTTGGGAACAGTGTGGCGGGTTTTGTCCCAAACAAAAATATATAAAGTTATTTTTGTTTATACGAAACCTGAATATAGTTTGTTCAGAATAAGCAACTGAATCGATTCCAATCATTTTTACACCATGTTACCTATATTTTTTCCCAAATACATTTAGAAATTGTTTCTTTACGATAGATCATAGTACTCGCGCGCACCACAACTGCTGACGCCAGAGGTCAACGCATCGCGCTCGCCCGCCCGGACGGAGCTTTGACCATATTTTTGTTGGGACAACCTAGTAGAATAGCAAGCTCATAACTTTGTGATTTTTCATGATATCTTTTTGAAATTTTGTACATAGATTCTTTACTTAAAAATACTGGACACGTGTTTCGGGTTTAGCAAAAACAAAAATTAATGTTGTAGATACGTAAAGACCACTTTTGAGGTTTAGATTAAACAATAAAATAGAATTAATTCTAGTCTTAGTAGTAGTATATGTGAAGAATGTAACATGTAGAATAAAATTGCTTATACATGAAAATATCATAACCATGATCCTCTTTTTTTTTTTTTTTTTTGATGTGGCATCTCGTAGGTGGCCATTAGAGACCGTAACTACTTAACCGGACTTTCCTGTGGATGCCTTAATTAAAATAAAATGAAAGCCTCCAGCCAGGGGCACTTAAAACTAAATTAAAATTGGGCGACTACGCACTAAGGGCACCCCCTGTGGGGTACGAACCTCGGCTTAGGGCGTCGCTAGAGAGGACAGCAAGGGACAGCTGGATCGAATGTACCATGATCCTCAATGCATGGCTTCTAAACGTTGATTATGGCAATAACATTTGCAATGGTTGTGCATCGGCAAGCCAGGCCCATCTTCTGTATTGTGTTTTAAAGGATGATACAGGCAGGATCATTTACAATATTATTTGTATTGGGTAATTGTTTATCTTTCCCATCTTCAGATTAGAATGATAGTGATATCGTCCACAACCATTCATTTAGTACTTGATTCAATAATTCCAACTGTATTTAAGTTTCAAATTGACGTTATTTTAAGTTTCATAAATACCCACTTAATTTTAATGGTAATGAAGTTGATATCAGAGTGACTAGCTACTATTGAAAACTTCATAAAAATGTTTGAAGTTGTAGCGTAAACTGAATTTTATTGTGTACGGATTAAACTTGTTTTTTCCATGAACTCATTTGTTTACATTTTTGGCGAGTTTGTCGCAATATCACAACAGACACTCTGGCGTGAAAATCCACGTGGATTTTCACGCCAGAGTGAGTGTTGTGGTGACGTGGTGAAAGTTTATGGAACAAGTAAGTACTTTTTTAAATAACCTACGTAGGTTATTTAAAAAAGTACTTACTTGTTCCATAAACTTTCACCACGTAGGAATAGTACTTTGCTGTAGAACAGCTGTTTTTTTTTAATAGATTAAATCTAAATATACCGACCAATCACACAGATTGAGCTAGCCCCAAAGTAAGTTCGAGACTTGTGTTATGGGATACTAACTCAACGATACTATGCTTTATAATAGATACATATATAGATAAACATCCAAGACCCAGGCCAATCAGGAAAAGATCGTTTTCCTTCATGACCTGGCCGGGGCCTCCGCGTCGCAGGCAGGCGTGTTGACCGCTGCGCCACGGAGGTCGACGAATTTTATTAATAATGTATTTGTATGCTCAGTCAAAATCTGACAAAAAATTATAGTTACAGTTTGCTCATTTTGTAATAACACTTATAAATCGAATTGCTTCCAATAATTTTAATTTCTCTACTGTTGATTATTGTCTCTTAATGTAAATTCATAGTATACAAACTATTATATTTCTAAATTAGCATAGAAATAATGTGAATCAAGTGAAGTAACACGCTGTGTGCTGTAGAACTGATACAAAGGCAAGCTCTACCGATTACAGTACAATGAGATGTCGTAATTTCTAATGTTAATAACATAATAACAAGATAGAACCTATTTAGGATTGAAACTGTAACAGAACGGGAGCGTGCGGTGGGAGGCAAAGTGGGATAAGTACGGTTTTATAATTAACTAGCGGCCGTCCGTGGCTTCGTTCACGTGTAGTTAGTTATTATGCTCGGCTCCTATTGGTCGCAGCGTGATGTTATATAGCCTAAAGCTTTCCTGGGTTAATGGGTTATCAGACGCAAAAATAATTTTCCAAATCGGACCCGTGGTACCTGAGATTCCTGCGTTCAAACAAACAAACAAACTCTTCAGTATAGACTAGCGGCCGCCAGCGACTTCGTTCGCGTGGATTTAGTTATGCTCCTCTCCTATTAGTCGCAACGTGATGTGATATAGCCTAAAGCCTTCCTGGATTAAAGGGATCAGTAGTTCCTGAGATTAGCGCGTTCAAACTAACAAACAAATATAGATAACAAAATGATATAGATTTATGGGAGATTTTATTTACATAAAAGACATTACATATAACGACAAGATAACTAAAGGAAGAGATATAAAAAGAAGAAATCAATTTAAATTTTATTTACAAAAATTGCATTAGGTAGAATGATGTACAGGGTGTATCTGACATCGTAACGCAAACTTCGCGAAAAGGCTAGACCGCATGCCACTAATAAAATTATGATAGTCATTTATGTCGTTAATGAAAGGTTACAGAATTCACAGTGTTTAAAAAAAAGTGTCGGCTCGGCCTTTGAACGTTGCAAGCGTGCCGCCGTACGGGTTTGTAGGTATGACGTTGATCCCTGATGTGAACTCTATTAAATCAGCTGATAAGATCGTTTTTAGAGATTTGTTTTCATTGCGCTTTTTTGTGTAATTAGCGAATTGATTAATTTTTACTTTAAAATCTTATTGGGTTATAATAGTATAGCAATTATGAACGGTATAAAGTGAAAAAAACTACATATATATTTTTTTAAATCATGAAAAATCCGACGAAAAATTCCACCACTGGGGGGTTCAGAATCATGTACTGGATCCATGGTACTCATTTGTGCGTCGATGTCAGATACACCCTTTATAATGATAACTTAGAATGTGTATAAAGAGTATTTGTAAGAGATATGGGAATGAGGTGATAAAGGTTGTAGCGGTACCTACAAACAACACGTCATACTGACGTCACACGAATTCTACATCTCGCAAGCAGAGTTTACCGAGCAGCTAGCATATATACAACTTCCCATCATCAACCTTTGACCAAGTGCCCACCAGACAAACACCAGTTAATCATGCCTCCACACTGGTGACCACGATCATGAATGTCAACGTCAGCCAGCACTAATGACTTCAACGGGTATCCTGACTACAAGCATGCAGCAAGCGCGCGTACCTGTTCATGACGCTCAGCCTCATCAGCAACCTCGGTACAGCACATTGCACTTTCGGCCGGTGAACAACAAGAGCCTTCTTTCCTGGTCGACGCAGCAACCAGCCTCAACCCGGCACTGGAGTATAACGCAGCATCACCACCCCGACTCATTGAGGAATCTCTGTACAAAGTTCCGACTCTTCGTGAACTATGCGGCAACCGGTTCTAATTCACTTGAACCTCAGCTGGCCTGGCAAGCATCGCAAGATAGAAGACTCAGCCCAATATGGTCCTCCAGTCTTCGGAATGGAGTGATACAATCGCCACATACAAACAACGCGCCATACTGACGTCACGAATTCTATATCTCGCAAGCAGAGTTTACCGTGCAAATAACATACATACAACTTCCCAATATCAACCATTGGGCAAGTGTCCACCAGACATAACACTCGTCTGGTCGGAGGATCCTTCCTTTTCTATGGACGATGAGCGAATTTTACACCCTGTTCCTCCTACCTCCACAAAGGTAATTCTTGATGAAGACAGCTGGACTAAGGGAACGTGGAGGGGCCCAGAAACCAGCAACAGGAACTCGGTGGCGGGCGACAGGCACGGTGCGATCGGCTTGTATAATGATATTTAATTTAGTCGGTTTGCATTTCAGCGAAAATTGCAGAGTTATTTTCTAAACAAATAGGGTATAGTCATCTCAACACCTCGCTCCCAAGGTTTAGTTTTGTAAATATATTACAAGTATATGTTTTTTTTTTGTTAATAATATGTATGTGTATTATTGTCTTCTCGTCCGACACAAGATAAAAGTCTTCCACCAGTGTGTGTTGCCAGTGATGACTTATGGAATTGAGACGTGGTCGCTAACAATGGGCCTTATAAGAAGGCTCAAAGTCACACAAAGGGCAATGGTGAGGGCTATGCTTGGGATTTCACTGCGCGATCGAATCAGGAATGAGGAGATACGCAGAAGAACGAGAGTAATCGACATAGCCCGAAGAACTACAACACTAAAGTGGAAGTGGGCTGGACACTGGGCCCCTAGGACCGACGCCCGATGGGGCCGACGGGTTCTCGAGTGGCGACTCCGCACCGGAAAACGTAGCGTGGGTAGGCTCCCGACAAGGTGGACCGACGACCTGGTGAAGGTCGCGGGAAACCGCTGGATGCGGGAGGCGCAGGACCTTGGGGGAGGCCTATGTCCAGCAGTGGACGTCTTTCGGCTGAAATGATGATGATGATGTATGTGTACCTATATACAATATGTAAAGAAAACCCTGTCCGATCCATGGAGGTATTGTTAGGTATCGATAACTGATTCTACTAATGCCTACAAAGCCGGGCTAAACTTAAAAAAAAAACATCCCCCTAAAAAAATTTATATTATTTCGCAAAAAGAGGTAACTTAATACATGTGCGGTAAGCAACCCCTTCCGCGGGCGGCGGGGGGCAGGGCACGCGGCACCTATGACGTGGTCGCGTCGCTATTCGCTCGTAATAATACCGGTGTTGTCACTTTTTTAAAAATTACCAAATTTCGGGGAAATTGGAATTAATTCCCGGGAAAAAAGGATTATTTCAAAATTCATTAGTATTGTTGCTATAATGATTATGTAAAATTTTATATTATATTTGGTCAAGTGTTTACCTAACCTTTGTTATCCTTATGGGTCGGACAGGGTTTTCTTAACATATTGTATATCTATACTAATATATAAAGCTGAAGAGTTTGTTTGTTTGTTTGATTGTGCGCGCTAATCTCAGGAACTACTGGTCCGATTTGAAAAATTCTTGTTAGTCGTTGGATAGCCTATTAATTCAGGAAGGCTTTAGGCTATATAACATCCCGCTATGACCAATAGGAGCAGAGCAGTAACAAAAAATGTTGCGAAAACGGGAGGTAACGCAGCCGTACATATTGCCAATAGGAGCTGAGCATGACTAATTCCACGCGAACGAAGTCGCTGGCGGCCGCTAGTAGTGTATATAGCTTATTTAAGCATTTGTTTGACTAGTGTTAAGAGTTTTTTTTCCTTATAATAATTGTTTTCAACTAAAGCACCTGCCGTCTAATCTACCAGTCACACTTACCACCCATGGTTGATTTGTAGAGAATACCTAAGGTATTAAGTCCGCCCTGTACATTTCATTGTGCGAAAGTATAATAAAATAAAAACGGTTTTTTTTTTTTTTTTATTAGTTATAAACTAGTGCTTGACTGCCATCCCTGCCTGATGGTAAGCAGTGATGCAATCGTTGATGGTAAAGCGCACTAGCTTATTAAGCCTATTCACTCAAAAAAAACTGAGTGAATAGGAAGGAAGACGGCAGTTGAGCGAGGTGATGCAATGTTTCGACGCTGCCGGCAGTAGTGCGGAGGATGGCCGGCAACGCAGAGTCGTGGGACGCGGTGGTGTCCTTCTGCGAGGACGTGATATCGCAGAAGGAAGCCGCGGAACGGGAGAGGGAGATCTCAACTCCCTTCCCGGGCCGCAGAAGACGCACCGGGTGCCGAAGGAGGGCGGATAACGCCCTCTTCCGCCCCCCATGAATGGGTCCAGGGGCGAGGGACATGGGGAAGTCCCCGCCCCCTATTGATGGACCCCGAGGCGGAGGCGCGCGCGAGTGTCAGCGCGCGCCTCTGAGGCGATGCACGGGGTAGCTTAACACCCCACTACCCCGTGCAGGAGACGAGGCCCGGACAGACCGGACCAGCACGAGAGTGTGGGGCTGCGGAAGAATTTAGACTCCCGCGGTCCCACGCGCGCTCGTGATAGAAGAGACACCGGGGTGGTTTTAGTCAGTAAAAGTCTGACAGACCCCCTCGCCCACCCTAGGGCGGCGGACATCCTATGAGGATTTGCATCCCGAAAAAAAAAAAAAAAAAAAAAAGGTGATGCAATGTTTAACCCAACAACACGACCAACGATGCTGCGCCAGAGGATGATCTGGAGACCCTCCACGACCAAACTCCCGACACAACAACATTTGGCGCATCGTACCCGGCACACATCGCAACAAAACTGCTCAGACCCGTCCTCCGTACGGCTTCACCAGACATATAATAATATAGAATGTTTGGATAAATTTAAACAAAACTGTTGCTTGTTTGCCGGTTCCAGCTAGTTTCAAAAAAATATGACGTGTAAAAGTTATCAGTGATCCTACTTGCATAATAAACGATTTCATTTAATTTTATTTGATACTCGAATGCCGAACTGACTTCAGAAATATGTGCTACACTACTTTAAGTGAATAACTCGGAAATAATTCTATAAATCTACTGTCACTTGCACATTCTGCCTAATTTTTTCCCAATTATGTGATGGTCGGTTTCCAGTCTTACCAGGTGCAGTTGAATATCAGTATTTTATATGGAGCGAATGTCTACCTCACCTCCACAACCTAATTACGCGAAGAACGCCGAAATTTCGCCTTAACTGAAGATAACCTCATTGCTATGAAACAACTAATTCTTGAAGATCGTCATGTGACGTATCAAGAGATAAAGGCTCTATTAGGCATCCCAGGGACCACCATACAGAAGATCTTGCATGAAGCGCTTGATGTGAGGAAGCTAGTTTGCTTTGGATACGTATCTATACAACAATATGTGTCAGAATAACATGGCTTCACGACACGGATGTCGTGGCGGCCTAGTGGTTAAAACACCAGCCTCTCAATTATGAGTGCGCGGGTTCGATTTCAGGTCAGGCAAGTACCAATGTAACTTTTCTAAAGTTATATGTACTTTCTAAGTATATCTTGGACACCAATGACTGAAGGTGAAGGAAAACATCTTGAGGAAATCTGGACTTTATAAGCCTGAAATCGCCAACCCGCATTGAGCAAGCGTGGTGATTACGCTCAATCCTTCTCTATATGAGAAGAGACCTGTTCCCAGCAGTGGGACGATAAAAAGGTTGTTGATATATGTGTCAGAATAGAAGACATAGATATAATATGTACAATCCTTCCTCTGTTGTATCACATATTGTAGCTGTATATTGTCCCTGAATAAATAAAATAAAAGCAGATAAACCTGATAAACCATCGTACACTGACCGTTCTCTGATGTCGATACAACATTGTTTTCTCTCCAATTAGAGATACGCTAGTTATTTAATCGCTTCATGCCCCCCTAATGAGCTCCAATAAGCGCAGAAAAAAGGAGTTACATTCTAAACTCAAATACATAAATTCATTTCCAAACAAAATTCAAATAAAATCATAACTTTGTTGTAAAACCTCTGTAAATCCCACGAATCATTAAAATTTTACAAAACGCTGGACTTCGATAATAAAAAAGGGGCGATGTTTTTGACGTGTTACAAACTGTTGACGCTCACGTTACAATGGGAACTCCTTTGTGAAAAGCACAACGAGCAATGAATACTCTTGTTTGTTTTTTGTTCGCGCTTGTTTCACACCGCAGTCGGTCAAGCGATGGGGTTGAGAGTACAAGCGCTTAATTGATGAGTTCGGTGAAATTAGGAATATTTATTTGAAATTCTACTTCTTTATGTTTTATTCATTTGGGTTTTTAGATAGATTAGCAAAATCATCATTATCTCTATTGAAAAAGAGATTAAAATCGTGCAACGTAATAAGGAAAATATCTGAATTTACTTAATGAACCCTGCCTTATAGAAAATGCAAGGAATGTGGGAAAGAATTATTAGTTTCTTCTATAGAGGATCTTTCGTGTCGTATCGGACGTCCATTACTAAACTCACGTAACCCCATATACCACGATTAAAAAGGGTATTGAGAGAATCATAACAAAATTTTGATTTACAGAGCTTGAAAACCGAATCTTGTAACAGCGAAAAATAAATGTCAAAAATGTAGGTGACAGTTAAACTATTTTTGTCAGATTTAAGCCGCAGCTGCGAAGAAATAGAGATAAAGAATCAGTAATAATAGCTCAAATTTTGACAGTTCAAAAACATACAATGCGTTACTAACATAGTTGAGCGGAAAAAAATTGCAAAGATATGACGCAATGTATTAGCAATATCCTTCAAAATGATTGAGATTGATAGTTATGTTGATAGTGTTACGCAATTGAGGTGCAGATTTGAAAGCCAAAAATTCTTTTCAAGATACCTTCCGAAATATTAAAACTGCTAGGTACTACGCTTGGCATTCTGGGAGTAATCAGAATCAATGAAGATATCCGTGGACTGTACTAGGTACTAATCTTCTAGTAATGCTTAATTGCTTATACAGTAAACTTAATGTTAACGCTTGTAAACACCCACTTTTATTTACCATCATAGCCCCAGTAATTGACTAAATTGCCCTAATCCTCAGTGGAAACCGACGTTTTTACTACCAACTTACACCCTTCCGCCCCAGTGGTTCCCAGCTTTATGCGAAACTCCAGGGATTGGCATAAAAGTAAGTGTGGTTCACTTCTTCAACGTTATTGGCTTTTCCGATCGTTATTTCGATTATATGGTTATTTTATTTCAGTCCTGCATTTTGTTTATGGCACGTTCTGGTTAAAGGTTGCTGAGGTGTTTGTTTTTTATTGAGCTTGTTTGGTCCATGTTGATCTATTGATACAGCCTTTATCGGATCTCATAATTTGGGTATTTACATGTAGATCAGATACAATGTTTACGACTGTATTAACTTAATTTCAAAGTGCGTTTTGGGTAATGTTTTATTTTCAGAATCAATTGCAAACTTGTTATACTTTTTCTTCTTTAGAGCCTTCATTGCATTTGGAGGTTGCCATAATCCCCACGCTTTGCAGGCGGGTTGGCTACCACAGTAATTTCATATTTCACAGGAGAAGCGTTGATGCCCGCTTCCCTGGTGAGAGTTCCCTTAATCGCCTCTTACGACACCCACGGGAGGATATGGGTTGGTACTATTCGAAGCCCGGTACCACACGGGCAACCAATATTGCAATAAATTATTGTTATTCTATTCAGTAATTATCTAAACATTACATAAAGACAACAACAATTTTTAATGTAAATTTGATCTTCATCTCAAAAATCCCGATTGCTGACTTACCCCATTTCCCAAGCCAGCTGTTTCGTACAAGGCACACGGAAGTCGCGACGGTCACACTGCACAATAGGCGGCGAGATGAAAGCGCACTTAATATGCGTTACGTAATGGCCGCTAATGGTGGCCGCTGGTCATTGTTGTCTCCTTATCGCACACCATCGAGATTTGCCGATCTTTTTCCATTATTGCGGATGTGGGTATTGTGTATGTAGGATGTTTATAGACCACACCGGGCTATTTCCGTGTGGTCTATGCACGTGTGTGGACTATACCGCCACTTCGCCTTTAGTTAGAACAGGACCCGTTCTATAGAGAACTTGGGTTTTTTCTCGGTGGTAGGCCATAACATCGGCTGCCAGCAGAAGTTACCACCCAACAGACAAAGTATTGCCGCCAAGCGATTCTCCGATGTTCCGGCATGATGTCTGATGAAGCCGTACGGAGGACGCGTCTGAGCAGCTGTGTTGCGATGTGTGCCGGGTACGATGTGTCAAATGTTGTTGTGTCAAGAGTTTGGTCGTGGAGGCTCTAGATTAATCTCCCTCTGGCGCAGCATCGTTGGTCTTGTTGTTGGTTTTAACATTGCATCAGCTCGCTCAATTGCCGTCTTCCTTCCTATTTACACAGTTTTTGTGAGTGATTAGGCTCTTAAAAAAACTAGCGCTCTTTACCATCAACGATTGTATCACTGCTTAGCATCAGGCGGGATTGCGGTCAAGCACAAGTTTATAATTATAGAAAAGTATGTCTTATCATGAAAATAATTTTTAAATTTTTGTCAGTTTTCCATAATATAACTGTCAGATGTATATATGTTTTTGTAATTTTTTTGCGTCATTTTTAACGTAAATTCAGAAGTCAATATTATTTATCGTAGAAAAGATACGAGTATAAAACTTTGTTAAAATCAGCTTACTATGTTTGTATGTATATACATATGTATATGACACTGCACTAATTCTGATCACTACTCCGGGGTATTTCCGTGTAGCTAAGGAACTATGGAAGGTAGTAGTGGAAGTAGGATAAGGAATAGGTGCCGGTATTTTCTAAGGTGAAGGAAAGAGAGGTAAGACTTTAGACTTTCGTAGAGTTAGCAATTGTCTCGGTAATTAAATAAAGGTAAACAATGGATGGTTGTTTTGAGGCAACTACTGAACCGGTTACCTAGTTTGTTGTCCATGCTTGGGCACGTATCTACCAAATCGATTATTGTCCTTAATTAGCAAACGTACACGCTTGCCTGAGGCTCTGTGGTTAACTAATAATAACCGCATGGGTCAATCGATCAGGTTATGCTACGCTTGCCGCAGTTGTTCCATGGATGGATAACTATCTTTACATACCAACACCATAAGTGTCTCGGAAAGTAGGTAAGGCCAGCCATCTCTCATCTGGAGTAGGCAGTAACCTGTCGCTGCCGGCTGTAATCGCATCAATGGTCGGCAGCGAAGAGTTCTGGGATGCGGTGGTTTCCTTCTGCGAAACAGTCGTCTCACAGGAGGCTGCGGAAAAAGAGAGGGAGTTTTCATCCACTCAACCGGCGCACCAGCGTCAGGCGTCAGCGGAGGGCGGATAACGTCCTCTTCCAGCTCCCTAACTGGGTCCAGGGGCGATACATAGACAGACACAGTCTGTCGCACCTCAAACATCAGAATCCGAGGTGGCGGAGCGAAGTGTTCCACGCGCGCCAATCTTAGACGTCGCGGGGGGGAGTCAGACACCTCACTCCCCCCCTGACCCTAGGAAGCCCACAGGAGGATCATAGGAGCATCTGACTATAAGGTAAACGAAAACATCTTGAGGTAACCTAGACTTTAAGTCTGAAATCGCCAACCTGCATTGAGCAAGCGTGGTGATTACGCTCAATCCTTCTCTGTATGAGAGGAGACCTGAGCCCAGCAGTGGGACGATAAAAAGGTTGATGATGACATGCCCATAGGAAATCATCAAATGACCTCTTTTGCTCTGGGCTGAGCAAAAGGGCGTGTCAGAGTTCTAGTGACTAAAACCCACCCGTGTTCCTTCATTGGTCTGTACGTCAGAGGCCACGGTAATTCATTCAGGCCTAGTCCTTGTCTCACTTCGCTCTCCTATCCCGCTCATGTTTGATCACTGTTCTATCTACCCCATTTAGTCAGGATGCCCTGACTTAGTGACTGCGAACAACTCGGCTCGCACTTGAATAGTTATAGTTAAAAGGCTAGGCGGTAAACGGGTGATTACACCAGTTATCAGCATATACATCATTATTTTACGTTGTAACAACAGCGGAATACTGTTCACTGGAACATTTACATTGTAGCGATATTTGTGCACTTGTGCGGTACTTTCAGGACGGCAAACCACAACGCCCACGCTCATACAAGGTGTGTAAAATAATTCCAGAAGAAATTTTCGTAAATATTTTGGTTTGTCCAAATATTGTTCATCGAAAGGTCGAAAGGATATTAGCAATAGTTTAG
This sequence comes from Sesamia nonagrioides, assembly GCA_017933935.1. Classification (NCBI taxonomy): domain Eukaryota; kingdom Metazoa; phylum Arthropoda; class Insecta; order Lepidoptera; family Noctuidae; genus Sesamia; species Sesamia nonagrioides. Next base: position 602,075 of record JADWQK010002392.1, on the reverse strand, counting down.
ATTTCTATCATCAAATAATTATTTCTTTCAACCAAACAATTTTCCTACCTTTATAGTAACATATATTTGGATTAGATATTTTTTTTACCAAGCTCAATCGGGATGAAAGCGGTAAAAGTTAATGTGAATCCCACACCTCCCGCAATAGATAAGGTGAAATACGGCGGTTGACTAAATCGCTAACTTAACCAGTTAGCCGCGACTTATCGATATAGCCACTTGGGAGAAAAAGTCTCATATCTATATCCTTGCAATGTCTATTATCATAGTAGTCCTCGAGTAACAAGGATAAAAAGTACCCTATTATTTAATCCGGACTTCTAACTTTACGTCTGCAAAATTTCAAAGCAATCGTTTCAGTAGTTACAGCGTGAAAGCGGAACAGACAAACTCACTTATAACCCAACTTAAACCCATTTATAATATTAGTAAGGATAAGAAACTATTAATTATACTAATTGAGATATAATGTGATACTGATGCAAAAATACTAGATTCTGTTGAATTACAGAAAACATCCAAAAATAATGTAGTCAGCGGTCTTAATCACTTAAAAGTTATAAAAAAAACACCCGCTGTTTAAGCATAAAAGCCTCCAACACACAGTTCACACAGGCTTCACACCGAAACGTTTCGAGCTCCGCCTCGAAAATTTGCACCACGTCGATATTGCGTTCGAACGTGACGAATTCAAATCGATGCTGCAAACATCGTCTAACGCAAATGACGGGCGAAGGCGATCAGATCGGCGTGTCGTGTTAGCCGCGAGCGACGACGGCGATGCTGACGCTGAACGCACAGTATGCATGAGCATTTGGAAAAAAATAATTCCATGTTTAGAAATGTTTTGGTGAATTTCGGACTAAACTTCCGAATCATCCTGTATCAGCTCTAGATATTCACAATGATTCAATTTGCTTCTGAGCCGAATTCAACCATCAATCAATGTTACCCAAGAAGTCCTCTAAATACTGTTCACAAATCAGAAACCCGAAAACATTGACAGTTTAAACCAAATCGACGTAAATGTTTCTTACCCAGTGGGGATATCGGGTATAAAGATTTATGATATCCCCCCTTTAGCTACCCCCATTTTAACTGAGGGTAAATTGACGAAAGTAAAGTTGGGCAGAAGGTCAAAAAGAGATCGAGCTCAAACGATTTTCCTGCCAATATTTTTCAAAAAGGGCGAAGATGGCTAAGGTCCTGACTGGATGTAAAATACAAGTGCGTACAAAAAAAAAAAAAAAAAAACAAAACTTCTGTAAATATTTTTCAATTTGTCGGATAAAAAGTGTAGGTAATGATAGAGTGTTGCTGGAGTCTGTGTCAGACACGCCGCGTAAAATGAAACGTTGAAGCGATAGAGCACGCTCCGAATAAACGGTTCACACTTGGACGTCGTGTGGTAGGTAGTCGAGAACAATTCGATTTAAAAAAAAAATGGAATGTTTGGTAGGTACTGACTAATTCAGATGCTCCATAGACAATTAGGAGATGATTAAAACATGGGGATTAAAAATACGTCAATTTACTTTAGGCGTTGACTTATTTGACAGGACTAATATTTATTTTCTGTCCTTTACATATTGTAACAGAAAAAACAACATGTAATGAACCTAAAGGAGATGTTTCAGAAATGTATGGAGCCTGGGCCAGCACATTGTACATTTAATGCTAGGTACAGTTACGCTATAGTTAACTGTTTTTAATGTTAATTTCCTATATTTTAAATTTAACTCGGCCAAGGAGTGCAACACAACTACTAATAAATATGGTGGTCAGCAATAAGCGAAATAAGATTTGGCAGTGAAATTTGATTGACGTGTCATGTATCTAAGGCTATCGTATCTATTTTATCTACCATGTGACTGTAAAAACACAAAACATGAATTCCGAACAAACGGCCCATTAAATAAACACAATCAACTGAAATCAACACTCGACACGAACACAACGGGAAAATAGAACTGTCAAAGTCGCCAATCAAACGTCAAAACCACTGTCATGGCTACCTTAATAAAGGGTTATCTCACTAAAAAACGTTTCAAATAATTAATTATATATACTTGTACTTTTATTCAAATTAATTTAGTAGTATTTTTACGAAAATCTTCTATTTTTTTCCTTTTTATCTATATAGCGTACATAGTGGTGGCCCAAAATGAAACATCTCCTTTAGTTTAGCTTCTTTACAAAGGATTCGACTTCGATACAATATGACATCTGCAAAAAACGTTCAAGTAGATGGTAGTAATGGGAAATTAACATCAGTGAGTATGGGACTTATTTATTACGGTATCTCTTTCTCTTTCGCACAGCCCGCGGCCATGGCAAACATCAGTCTTTGGGCACACCACAATAGCAGCGGTAACTCCCCTATCTGAGGAGTAGCTTGAGAGGCGCCACGGCGCCCTCACCTTCCGCCTGACGCAGATCCACATTGGACACGGCTGTTTCGGGAGGTCTCTGTTCCGGATAAGCCGGGAGTAAACGCCAGGGCGCACCACTATGGGGATCGCCCTGTGAACACGGTGGAGGTCTGCCCGTCTGCGGTCTGCCCTGCTGGTAGAGCATCGCCGTGCCCTTGTAGCGGCGATCGGCAGAGATCTCTAGCATCCGGTCCTGGTCCAGGCCAGGGCCCGGAGGGAGAGTGCATGGAAGGCCTTCTTATGCGAAGCAGTGATGCTGGCAAAGGAGGAGGCGAAGCGCGTGATGGATAAGGAATCCCAGCGCCCTCACTCCTCTGGCCGCCGCAGGAGACGCCCTGATCCGGACACAACATTGTACTCTCAACTACTGTAGGCGCAGGATTGCGGGCGGCGAGCTATCCGCTGCTCGCCGTCCGGTAAGGACCAAGCCCGGGTCGACGGCGTGTTGCTTCATGCGCGCTTCAAAGAGATGTCAGCACATCGTGACCGGGTCCACGAAGACAAGAACACGCCTTCGACCCGGGTTTAGTTTTGGATTCCAATAAAAGTCAATATAGAAGAAAATATTGATGCTACATGTTACTCATCCTACGTTTTATTTAAAAGAAAATAAGGTAGGACAATTTACATACTTTTTTTTCACCAGTAACCTACATTATCGCACCGCGGCACGTGGGAGCCGCGCCAGCGCAACCCGCGGGCGTCTCGCGATATCCGTTCGAACACCATCGCAGACGTTACGGTCATCAATTTGTTGTTGTTTTGATCTGCAATAGATCGGATTAAACTATGCTCGAAGAAGACTTGGTTCCCAAAATATCCGTGACTTTTAAGTAAAAGCATAATAAAACAGTAGGTACTACTAAATAAAAATCCAAATCATTTTGAAAGATTATTGGTAATTCATCGCTTCATATGTCCGAAAAAAATCTATCTGCCCAAAATGTAAACAACGCAATGAATGTTGTCCAACTGTCAAAATGGAAGCCATTGCTACTGTCAGTTAATGTGTTACGTAATTAGCAAGTCGCTTCTCAACTACATTAAAAGCTCAACAATCATCTATCAATACTGAGAAGCGTATGATCAACGATTGGACCACACACGACGCCAGGTCACAGGTTTAAGAAAACGGTCACGTATGTCACTGCTGGGACAAATCGTAACGGGACCTTGGAACAGAGAAATAATTAATCTTGTTCTTTTAACAGCTGTTTTGGTACATTTTAATGTGTTCTTTTTGTTTAGTAATGGGCAGTACTTACAATGGTGTCAATAGAGTGTCTGTAACATTTACTGACAAGCTTTGAATTGTGTTTCAAATGTCACATTTTCATTTTGACAATTAAACAACATTCATTGCGTTATTTATGTTGTCATGTAGACGATTTTTGAAAGCATATGTAGCAATCGATTATGATGTTTCTTGTGTATTAATTGGAGTCTTTGAAATGATGCTGAGTGTTACAGGGAACAAGATTTTCAGTGTGCACTTTTGTCAAAAACCGGTTAGGGTGACAATCTTCGAGTCGCAAAAAATTAAGTGGCAGTGGGCGGGGCACATTGCTTGATGTACCGATGGCCGATGGGGCAGTAAGGTTCTGGAGTGGCGGCCACGTACCGGAAGATGCTGCGCCAGAGGGGGATCGATCTGGAGACTCTCCTTAATCAAACTCCCGACACAACAACATTCAGCGCATCGTACCTACTCGGCATAAATCAAAACAAAACTGCTCAGACCCGTTCTCTGTACGGCCTCACCAGACATTGTACACGACGAACATCTTCTTCTTTCTGTATGACCACCATCTTGACGACTGCTGGAATTCAAAATTGCTGAATTTTTTTGTGTTTTATCCCCTTTTGCGTCATGTTTACTGCAAACAATCGAATTTTCTTATTTCTGTCTTTGAGTTTGAACCTAAAGCCGAAATGCCGAAGATGACCAGAATCAACAAATTACATTGACTATAAAAAACTTTACTTCATGATACGCAGCATAGACTATGTTTTGTTTCCTAGATCTGATTACTTTACTAAGCTCATAAATCATTTTCTCAAGATAGTGTAAACAAATTGCTTTTGGAGTTCCGTAAGCAAAACAGAAACTTGTGAAAGGGACGGAAACTGTACTTACTTGGTGAATGCCAAACTGTCTCTTGGTAGTTTGTAACCAAGAATGTTCTAGGCGATAAGGTAACACTTAGCTTTGAAAGTAACTGCCAAATTAGGAAGGAATATACAGTGACATTGTCGCAAACACTGAAATCATTAAGTCAGCACATGAATGTAAACCTAGTACAATCAGGAATCCAGGAGTGAATTCATAAAATAAAGCAGTTTATTTTTCTTAATAATTACATTTCAATTTTTTCAAATTTAATTTTTTTTTATAATTCAAAAGTATATAAAAAAATAATTAATTTTATCTACTTTTGAAAGTTCCATATTTAATTTAATTTCATGAAATTTAGCCCAGTTTTGTTATTTGATTTAATTTCATATTATTTTGTATGATTTGTATAGGTAGTTACTAATATCGACTGATAATATTTGTGTAGTGCAAACTGTTAATATAAATTGGTTATTAATTGTAAATAGAATTTTTAAACATTATTATGACAAAGCAGAATCTGCTCATCATTCTATTATACATTTCATTTTTATGCAAAGAAGGAAAGCCTTAATGTCATTTGATAATCAAGCAATCAGTTGAAATCCTTATTATAAAACCGACCATATTAATTTCTTAAACTTATCTGACTTAACGGTCTTTAACTACGACCCAGTCGAAGCGTTTTGCCTCTTCTTCCACACACGGACAGGAACAATTTGTTCGCGAATTGACTGTCTTTAAGGCTAGAGTTAATAGGCTCTAAATAAACTAGCGCGCTCTACCATTAACGATTGCATCACTGCTTACCATCAGGCAGGATTGCGGTCAAGCACTAATTTATATAAAAAAAAGATAACTCAGATATACAATATGTTAAGAAAACCCTGTCCGACCCGTAAGGATAATAAAGGTTAGGTAAACACATGACCAAATAAAATATTAAATTTTACATAATCATCATAGTAACAATACCAGTGAATTTTGAAATAACCTCTTTTTCCCGCGCATTAATTCCAACTTCCCCAAAATTTGGTAATTTTTAAAAAGTGACAACTTTATTTTTGACGGCATAATTCTGAGCGAATAGCTATGCGGCCGCATGCCGCGTGCCCTGCCCCTCTTCGCCCGCGTCTGTATGGCATACTGCACATGTTTTAAGTTACCTCTTTTTGCGAAATGACATTTATTTTTTTAGGGGGATTTTTTTTTTAAAGTTTAGCCCGGCTTTGTAGGCATTAGTAGAATCAGTTATCGATACCTAACAATACCTTCACGGATCGGACAGGGTTTTCTTTACATATTGTATAGGTCATCCGTCATACATTTATAAAAGCTAAAAAAATGCCCTTTTTGCAATACGGAACATCATTCAAACACAGGTCTCAATCTTGTCCTGTACATTTAAATAAGAGTCTGGATCTCGCTCGTGTCTGCCGAGTGTCAGATAGGCACGTTCGTGATAGCCCGGCGGCCCGCGACTCACACTTCTAATGCTAAATCATAGACGCGAAAAACTTGATGCGAATCGTTGACTTCAAACTTTGACTTGATGATAATGGGTTAATATAATCATCGAAGTCATGTTTTTTCTGATAGTTCTTCTGTCTTACTCACATTGTATCGTTTATTTTCAGAGTTATACTTCACTGGGTAAAGGTTTGGGTAAGCTAAGTGTAATGTTTGGCATAGCAGCTAACATAATTCTTGAATTAAACATCAAAGAGCAGTAATTTCAAATAGCCCACACTTATAGGACAGAAAAGACCAGCAGTGGGAAAAATAAAGGTTGATCTTGCGGAAGTTACAACTGCTACGGTTGAGATGAGGACGAAGGATTTGGGAGACGCCTTCGATCAGCTGCGAGACAAGGGTATTTAAAAAAAATCCTAAACTAGTACGCTTTACCATCAACGATTGCATCACTGCTTACTATAAGGCGGAATCGCGGTCAAGCACTGGTTTATAAGGTTCAAATAAATCTGGTAAATTAAATTAATAATCCTCGTTAATAAAATAGATTAAAGAGACAAACATCAGAAAAAAATTCTAACACAATATTCCTGAAGGTTTTATGATAAAAATACAAACGAAACTGTACAGCTGTTACAGTAAATCTTACATAGGTAACTACTTTAACTAAAATGCTATATATTTTAGGTAAAGTAGTACTTATGCCTCGTTCTTCAATGACTAAATTTAAAATGGAAAAAGTGGTGTCACAATAGAAAATTGAATTTAAACAATAAAAAACAGAGAAAATATAGAATAACATAGACATATCCTAAAATAGATAAGTTATCAGATATCTGAACTAATAAAACCTTTATCTCTCTTATGTAGACGTAGATTTAATTAGTCCACACAATTAAAACTGTATCGGTACAGTGTATACACTGATGTAAATCAATATCGGGCCAGCCGCCCGGCGCCCGCCGCGTGTTGTTTTAATGGATCGCATTATCCCATGAGCTGCATCTACGTATACATCTCGTGGACTATACAATGGTCAATAAGGTTGTATATTTGTGGTTCTGTACCATTCATTATTCATTAGCAATGAAGGGATTAATCCTTCCAGGCTATCATGAAAGGATTTTAGAAAAATCGTTAAGTTAAAGCAGTTATGTATGTTTTTTTTTTTATATACTTAATTATAAACTAGTGCTTGACCGCAATTCCGCATGATGGTAAGCAGTGATGCAATCGTTAATGGTAAAGAGCAATGGTTTATTAAAAGTCTATTCACTCAAAAACTGAGTGAACAGCGGCCCTAGCCAATGTAACATCGCTTCGTAGCGAAGCGAAATCGAATACCAAACCAACCAATGGCGGGAACGATTGACCACGTGATTTGTCGCGTCGCGTGGTCAATCGTTCCCGCCATTGGCTGGTTTGGTGTTCGATTTCGCTTCGCTATGAAGCGATGTTACATTGGCTACAGGCCCAGGAAGGAAGACGACAGTTGAGCGAGGTGATGCAATATTAAACCCAACAACATGACCAACGATGTTGCGCCAGAGGGTGATTGATCTGGAGAATTTTCACGACCAAACTCCGGACACAATAACATTTGGCGCATTATACCCGACACACATCGCAACACAACTGCTCAGGCCCGTCCTCCGTACGGCTTCACCAGACATCATGCCGGAACACGATGAACTGCTTGGTTAACTTCTGCCGGCAACCGATGTTATGACCTACTTTTGAGAAAACGAATGTGTATATGCTTAAACTCGAAATAAGTTACAAACTGAGCATCTGGCTGAGAATTTTCATATATCAATGACGAGAAATACCCATGTGGAAAGGAGAATCCTAAAATTTGCTAAAAAAAAAAGAACGAGCACACACATATAGCGATACAGTAAAAAAATCACCACAAACAGCCAAACCAGCAAACAGATAGATTATTTTTTTGCAAAATTTCATCATTAATTAGACATCGCCCAACTAAATCGCAAAGATTTCATATGAACCAATTCTCAATTGGAAAATTCAATTCCCCCCAAAGACCATTAGGCGGTGTTAATCAATTTAATAATACATTCCAAACTGCCCATACAATGTTCTTATTAACGCGTACGAAACCGTATGCAATCACTAGTAAACACTACATTTTAATATCACTAACTTAGTACACAAGCCGTCCGCTCTGATTACTATTTAATTTTCACAGAGGCGTGGCGCTAGTAGCAACAGGCCCTGCCACAGATAAATTAGGAACTTTAGCCCGGCTACTGTAATATGTACGTAAGTAAGCGGTACTCAGTGTTGCCTATGAAATATTCTAAAGGCTTTTAAGGTTAACGCTTTTCAGGAATATTTTGCTTGTAAGCGTCAAAGTCTGTGGTTTGTGACTTTGGAATTTGGACCAAGGAGAAAATGAGTATTTTTAGGCTGTCAAGCATACAAATAATAGTCACAGTCTTCACCTTTTAGAAGATATTTCTAAAATAATATTGCGAAATATTCGCCAAAAATTTAAACAAATATGAGTTTATGAGAAAACATCTTTAATTATTACACAATAAACTTCAGTTTACGCTACATCTTAGACAATGAGCACTTCTTCTTCTCCTCCAGCCTATAGAGGTCCACTGCTGGACAAAGGCCTCCTGAGGATTTGCCATAATCCCCACACTTGCCAGGCGGGTTGGGGATCGCACTAATTTCATATACCACAGGAGAAGTGCTGCTGTCCGCTTCCCTGGTGAGAATTCCCTTAGTCGCCTCTCTAGACACCCACCGGAGACTATTTTTTTTTTTGGACAAATCACACAGATTGAGCTAGCCCCAAAGTAAGTTCGGGACTTGTGTTATGGGATACTAACTCAACGATACTATATTTATAATAGATAAATATATAGATAATCATCCAAAACCCAGGCCAATCAGGAAAAGATCATTTTTCATCATGACCTGACCGGGGATCGAACCCAGGGCCTCCACGTCGCAGGCAGGCGTGTTGACCGCTGCGCCACGGAGGTCGTTAAATAAAGTTCATATTTGTTTAACTTAAAATAACATATAACTATGAAACAAACTGCGTTTATTTAAAAGCTTGAAGGTACCAATATCATATCTCAACAATCAATATCTTTAAAATCGGAATCGTTTAAAACTCTCGAATATGGGTTGTAAATAGTTGGCGAGGCGTCATCTCGGCTGCATTGGTTATTGCAGCATTAGCATATAGATGAGGGGGAGGATCGACCCGCCCCAGAGTAAACATTAACAACCAGGCCACGAGGGCAGCGGTGGACGAATGTTAGGAGGGTATGGCTGGTCATGCCCGATGATGTTGGCTGTATAGGCAAAAAGGTTGGTAGACAAAAAAAAACTCACCGTGAAACATCTTGTGAAACGAGCTGAGCTGTCAATAGTGTCTGAGCTGTCAATAGTGTTAATGCCTTGGCATTAATTGGAATGATGGATTGGAAGTTTTCACGATAAAATGGTTACAGATTCTCACTGCCGCTAGTTGGCATGTGTGCGCGTCTATGGATGTTAAAATAGGCAGTTTAAAGCGCTCTACCCACCAAAGCCTTAACCAAAAATCTTAAAACAAAAAATCTTAACACCACTACGATCCGGACGAAGCGTTTCGCTTCCTCCTTTATACCGCGTACATCGAGGGACTGGAACAACTTGCCGGCGGCGGTGTTTCCGTCTGACTACAACTTGAGTGTCTTCAAGGCTAGAGTGAATAGGCTCTTAATAAACTAATGCGCTTTACCATCAACGATTGCGTCACTGCTTACCATCAGGCAGGATTGCGGTGAAGCGCTAGTTTATCCATACTAATATTATAAATGCGAAAGTAACTCTGTATGTCTGTCTGTCTGTTACGCTTTCCCGCTTAAACCTCTCAACAGATTTTGATGAAATTTGGCACAGACAATCTTTAGACCCTGAGAAAGAACATAGGCTACCTTTTATGCTGGAAAAATTTGATGTTCCCGAGGGAAATCTAAAAAGCGCGATATAACCGAACTCCACGCGGGCGAAGCCGCGGGCGGAAAGCTAGTAATATATATAAAAAAAAAACATTCTCCAGTGTAGCAATTTTAACAGGAAGTGTCAATGCTGTTTTTTCTTCAAACTAACTTTATTTTGTCCTCCAGTCAATTGCGAGGCATAGCAAAATAGTTTGATCCACTTTTTTTTAAATTAAATATTGGATATTTTTATTACCGTTGTACACTACGAGAAAAAGTGTTCTTTTGTATTTCATGATTTCTAATTTGCATTTTATTTAGTAGTTATGGAATTTGAAAATAATAAACAAAACCATAGAAAGGTGGAGTATTTTTAATCTCTATGTAATTATATTTTCCATATTTAGTTGATTTGAAATATATATACAATATGTAAAGAAAACCCTGTCCGATCCGTGAAGGTGTTGTTAGGTATCGATAACTGATTCTACTAAAGCCTACAAAACCGGGCTAAGCTTCAAAAAAAAAAACCCCTAAAAAAATAAATATTATTTCGTAAAAAGAGGTAACTTAAAACATGTGCTGTAGATCATACAGGCGCGGGCGAAGAGGGGCAGGGCACGCGGCACGCGGGCGAAGAGGGGAAGGGCACGCGGCACGCGGTCGCATCGCGATTCGCTCAGAATTATACCGTCAAAAATAATGTTGTCACTTTTTAAAAATTACCAAATTTTGGGGAAGTTGGAATTCATTCGCGGGGAAAAAAGATTATTTCAAAATTCAATAGTATTGTTACTATGATGATTATATAAAATTTCATATTTTATTTGGTCATATGTTTACCTAACCTTTACTATCCTTACGGGTCGGACAGGGTTTTCTTAACATATTGTATAGTATACTCTAGAAATCCATACTAATATTATAAATGCGAAAGTAACTCTGTCTGTCTGTCTGTCTGTCTGTCTGTCTGTTACGCTTTCCCGCTTAAACCTCTCAACCGATTTTGATGAAATTTGGCACAGATAATCTTTAGACCCCGAGAAAGAACATAGGCTACCTTTTATCCCGGAAAAATTTGATGTTCCCGAGGGATATCTTAAAAGCGCGATATAACCGAACTCCACGCGAGCGAAGCCGCGGGCGGAAAGCTAGTATATAATATAGTCGTGGTGGCCTAGTGGTTAAAACAGCAGCCTCGCAAGCATGAGTGTGCGTGTTCTGTTCCAGGTCAGGTAAGTACTAATGTAACTTTTATGTAAGTTATATGTACTTTCTACGTATATCTTGAACGCCAGTGAGTATAAGGTGAAGGAAAACATCTTGAGGAAACTTGGACTTTATGTCTGAAATCGCCAACCCACATTGAGCAAACGTGGTGATTACGCACAATCCTTCTCTGTGCCCAACAGTGGTACGATAAAAAATGTTGATGATGATGATGAATATAAATCTCCGAAAAAGAAATGTCACTGTTTCATATCCTTCGCCCGCTGTCCTCGTGCCTCCATCCTAAATGGCACGCGAAAGGTTTTGACACGGAGCATGATACCACGTCCCGCGGCTTATTAATTGTTTTCAGTTCACAACTAACTTTTTGTGCAAGCTCAACGTGTCTCCGGAGTTTCTCATTGCAAGGAGTATGCAAAACAAGAACAACTTTGCAAGGAAAGTCATTTCTTGGTGTTTTTAATCTTTCGAGAGAAACTATTATACATACAATATGTAATGTAAGTAATTAACGCACACCCTCAATCACCCCAATTTGAATATTATGTTATAATCATAATAACACTGAATTCTTAATTTAACATGTTTGTAAGTCGTGGTGGCCTAGTGGTTAAAACACCAGCCACCTTAGTCCAGGTTTCCTCAAGATGTTTTCGCACATAACTTTACACACACACAAGTGTGACATATAACTAGAAAGTACATATAACTTTAGAAAAGTTACATTGGTACTTGCCTGACCTGGAATCGAACCCGCGCACTCATACTTTGAGTAGAAAGTACATGTAACTTTTCTAAAGTTATGTATATGTACTTTCTAAGTATATCTTGGACACCAATGACTGAAGGTGAAGGAAAACATCTTGAGGAAACCTGGACTAAGGTGCGTATTACAGAACGTCACTCAAAACTCAAGCTCTACATAGGTCTCGTTTCAAGCCATTTGATTGGTTGAAACTAGTTTTAAGTAATGCTTAAGCAGAGGTCAATGCTTGAGTATCCTTCTGGAATACGGACCTAAGTCTGAAATCGCCAACCCGCATTGAGCAAGCGTGGTGATTACGCTCAATACTTCTCTGTATGAGAGGAGACCTGTGCCCAGTGGGACGATAAAAAAAAGGTTGATGATGATGATGCTTTGTTATTTATTAAATTAGTTATACCAATTCTTGGAGAACGAAGATCATGACGTTCTTGGAATAAGTTTTTTTTTTTTTTATTAATTTTGTATGAAAATAAGTATAACAGCGATTTTAAAAGTCTGTACAGACAACAGGGATAATATGACAATAATTTCCGTAGTTTAAAATTTCCTATTTTAAAAATGATATAAACCGATTCAGCAAACGATGCGGAACAAACTGTTTTCAGGAAGTGCGTTAATTAATTTATTTGTTGTATATTGTCATAAATCAGTTCTACAAAAATCAATTTTAGCAATAAAACTGATTTAGGGCGCCATTTTACCAATATGGCGACGTGATTCATAAAATCTCCTCAAGATCTATAAAAAATATGCACGGTGTAAGAAAAATCGACGCGCAAATTGTAACGATATTTCAAACACTCTGGATATTGCTAATAGTATCCTAAAACATCTCAGATAACCTCGTTTTTGAGAATCATGTTGCTCCTGTATTGGTCCTCCCCTACCTTTATAAACTATGTGAAATAATTACGCTCGTAAAGTCACGGGAGGTCATAACAACAAATATTCACGATCTGAATAGTAAGTGAACAAAGTTCAGAAACGACCCACCACCATCAATCCAAACTCCAATGCACTCACTAACGCAATCTACGTAATGGGGGTCACAATCCTTCAAACGTTCCATTTCCAAAATAGTATCAAATTATGATGCATTCATGTTCAAAAATGGAGCATGCCTACAATTGGGGAGATTCTAACTAAATTGAATTTTAACCTTATACCGTTCATTTATAAGTTTGAAAATTGAAATTCCACGGCAAGAAAAATCAATCAAACTGTCACACTAAATGTCATCTGTCAATGTGACATTATATAGAATATGCATTTAAAAAAAAATGTCGTCGTAACCTCTGGTCTCTGGGAACACTATGGTCACTTTGAATGTTGATTTCTTAGATGGACATGCATAACACGTTACGTCATCGATTTGTTTACATTTAGAAACAAAGAATATGAGCTTTCTGACGTCATTATAATGCAAATTAGAATAAAAAGTTGTGTATGTATAATTAATAATGAAGTTTTATGCACTTGATTAATGCATGCTTATAAAATGAGTTAGTAGGTATCATAAGTATAGTCCATACCTAACTTTAGATATAGACCCATATATATATATAGTCTAATATAGTCCAATATAGTCCTGTTTTTAAATAACTAATACCTCATATCACTAATCGACAGCAGTGTTACGAATGATTTTTTCGAAGCTATATTTTAGTATATGAAATATTAGGTCTTTTTTTTTTAATTAGCCATCGTATCCCACTGCTGAGCAAAGGCATCCCTACTCATTCCGCCTCTCTCTGTAAAGCTAAGTTAGCTAGGATATAATGTTGATTATTGTTAGGTATTAAGTAGATTTATGAATATTCACCGATGGAGATAAGTATAAGGGTCGTCGGATATATTTGAAATTTAATAAGACACCGAAGAATAAAGACTAATTTAATTAATGAAACGAACTGTTCATGTATGAAATTAAATTTCATTCGAAAACAGCCATCAGGCTCAGACAGACAACAATCGACATCCGAGCCTGGTTAGTTATCTCCTTTCTTCTTCTTTGGTCTTTGTGGAAAGCCTTTGTCCAGCAGTGGGACTTACCTACCTATAGACTGAAGAAGAAGAAAGTATGAATCATAAAGTCAATGAGAGAACATATGAGTATTGTTGCCAACATTACCTATTAGAAGACATTGAGTAAATATGATTTCAAAGGAAATAAAGGAAGAAGGGAATAAAGAGTGTCATTTATTTTAAAATTTTGTATACACAGTACAATAGCCTATTTTATATAATGTACGATTGGCAAACTTACGTACGAATAATACTTGGAAAAAAACATTAAAACCAGGTAGACTGCTAATTCAGGGCTTCGGATGCGACTGGGATTAACGCTGGGATGATGATGATGAGACTGCTAATGAATAAAAAAATCTGGAAAAAAATATGAACCAAAGTTGAAATAATTTTCCATGTAAAAAGCGAATATAACTTTTGAACAGGCTATAAAATAAAATACACCTGGCATCAATAATTGAATTTCTCTTATAAACGAATAAAACGAAAGTTAATTTTATACAAAAATTCAGTATCGATGCGAATTTTCCTGAAAAATTTAAAAGTTACACAAATGGTGGTATCAACGAAGCTTATCAACAGCTTCATCAAATAGGAAACCATTTTCCTGTGATCGAATTTTAATAAAATTTAATAGATGGATGGAAATATCGAGGCTTGCCAAAGGACTATGCAACGGAGTATTCTGGTCATCAAAATAACATACTGGGTTAGGAATACGACTATGTCTACAAACGCGTCATACTGACGACACACGAATTCCACATGTCGCAAACAGAGTTTACCGTGCAACTAGCATATATACAACTTCGCTACATCAACCGTTGAGCTAGTGCCCCCCAGACATAACACCCGTCTGGTCGAAGGATCCTCCCCTTTTATAAGGAGGATGAGTGAACTTAAGACCGTGTCCATTCCATTCCATTGTCATCGTGCTTAAAAGTTCGTAAGCTGCTAAATTCATAATGATTGTTCAATTATCTCAATCGTCTCGTAAATGAATGGTGATAGAATGCTATTATTATAAAAACCGTTAATGGAAACGATTTTCTAAAAACGACTACTCCATTCGAAAATCTATTAATGTGGAATGGAGTTGTATGTCGAATAAATGTAATGTTCAATTTCACTGACGTGGTTGTCCACTAGAAAGTCATAATGACGCCGTTTTGTTAGTAGATTACGAAACTTGTTGAAATCGATCATTATAAGATCGTTCAATCGACCAATCTGACACTACACTACATTCACAACAACAATCAACACAACAACAATCAACAATCACAACACAACAATCAACACAACAACAACAATCTGACACTATTGACTAGGGCCCCTGATTTCAGTTGAAAGCATTTCAAGTGACTACTACTAGTAAGCCACGCTAAAATGGAATTAGACTGGATTCATCTGCCGCATCTCACACAACCAATAGGCTAGACTTACCACCCAATGGGTCCTTCATAATGATAAGCGACATCGCTGCCGTCCCAGACGGAGATGGCGAGCTGAACTAAATTCCATCAGCAAAAGTTAGTCCTCAGAAGCTTTTAACAGAGAGAAGTAGAAGGAGACTAGTAGGGAATTGCACTGCCGTGGGATATCAAAGGTTTTATACGTTAAGGTTTTTACGTTCCATTATACAGTATGTTAACTAACAGAGGGCGTTCCCGTTAACCCGAAATAGTATAGCATACATACATGCTAAAAAAAATATTTCCATTCGAAAACAAAATGTTTTAAAAAATTTTCCAATAAGAAAATATTCAATAAAAATTTTAAATTGACATGTAAAAGAAACACACTGTACACGCGAACATGAAAGACGGCAAAGTCGCAATTTATTTATACATGACGACTACTATTTTGATTTAAAACAGGAGGTTTCAAATTTATTTCCAATTAGAATATTTTTTATTCGGAATTTTTTATGCTTATTTTTCTATGCTGATATTTTTATTTTAATCTATTAATGATATACAGTATGTTAAATAACAGAGGGCGTTCCCTTAAACTCGTTAATATATATCATTAATAGATTAAAATAAAAATATCAGCATAGAAAAAATAAGCATAAAAAATCCGAATAAAAAAAAAATTTAATTGGAAATAAATTTGAAACCTCCTGTTTTAAATCAAAATAGTAGTCGTCATGTATAAATAAATTGCGACGTTGCCGTCTTTCATGTTCGTGTGTACAGTGTGTTTCTTTTACATGTCAATTTAAAATTTTTATTGAATATTTTCATATTGGAAAAAATTTTAAAACATTTCGTTTTCGAATGGAAATATTTTTTTTTGCATGTATGTATGCTATACTATTTCGGGTTAACGGGAACGCCCTCTGTTAGTTAACATACTGTATATTAACGAGTTTAAGGGAACGCCCTCTGTTATTTAACATACTGTATAATAATAATGGAACGTATGATGATGATTGTATATTGTAGTAACAATCGTATTTTATGGTATGAATAAAGTGTATATAAATATATAAATTACACCAGCATGCACAACGGTTCGATAAGTTAGTAAGGTGCCAATGAATATCGTACATCAATCAATGTTATCAAAAAAGTTCTCTGAAGGCTTTTCACAAATCCAAAACTCGAAAACTTTGTCGGCTATTTGATGTTAGAAAGGAAAATTGTTATTTGATAGATTTCCAATAAGACAAAATGCCGAATGATGGTGTCGAATTATGCAGGACGCAGGGTAATTGCGTAAAACACTATCAATAGCAATGGGTTTCATTTTGACAATTCAACAACAATTATTGCGTTGTTTACTCTTAGAATAAACAAATTTTTCGAACATAAGGAGCAATGGATTGGCAATATGCTGAAAAATGATATCGATAATTTCTTCTTCTTCTTCTTCAGCCTATAGAGGTCCACTGCTAGACAAAGGTCTCACCCAAGGCTTTCCATGTTGACCGGCCTTGTGCTCTCTACTACGCTGTGTCTTCCTATACGTGGCCGCCACTCCAGAACCTTATCTTTGTCCTTACTTCTGCCCCATCGGCTATGGGTTCTACGAGCAATGTACCCCGTCCACTGCCATTTAATTTTAGCGACTCGAAAAGCTATGTTGGTGACTTTGGTTCTTCTGCGAATCTTGTCATTTCTGATTCGACCGCGCAGAGAAATTCCAAGTATAGCTCTTTCCATCGCCCTTTGTGTGACTTTGAGCCTTCGTATGAGACCTTTTGTGAGCGACCACGTTTCAGTTCCGAAGTCATCACTGGCAACACACACTGGTCAAAGACTTTAGTCTTGAGATACTGTGGTTTCTTGGACGACGAGAAGATGTAGCGTAGCTTTCCGCTGCCCAGCCGAGCTGGATTTGACGAGACACCTCTTTCTCGAAGTTGGACGATAATTGACCTACTATTAAAACCAGAAAGCTCTGATCTTAGAGCTCCTTTGCTAACCAATAATAAGTTATTATCAGAAGTATACAGTACTCTTATCAGAGAATCTTATACGATGCTAAACACGATGAAAAAAAAAACAAACGAAACATACCGAATAAACAAGCATCAGTAATTAATACTATCGCGTACCGGTGGAACCGAAACCGGCTGGAAGATACCGAAAAAAAAACGACAACAACTAATAACTCTGCGTGTCCACTGGATGATTTTAAAGGAGTTTCTAGTAAAAAACATAGGCGTTGATTTATAGACACGATTTTCCCACGTGCTACGGGGAATAAAACCCGGAACAGTGGCTGGGAACTTTACGCTATGAGCCGCGAGGCAGTTTTTCTTGGATTCGTAGGGATGCGACCGGTTGCGTGGTTGTTGCAACGTTTTGTAAATTGTTTTGACAAATAATGATAGGAAAGAAAAAGTAATTTTTGTGAATCGTATAGGAAGATATAGGATATAGGATAGTCGTGGTGGCCTAGTGGTTAAAACACCAGTCTCTCAAGTATGAGTGTGCGGGTTCGATTCCAGGTCAGGCAAGTACCAATGTAACTTTTCTAAATTTATATGTACTTTCTAAGTATATCTTGGACACCAATGGCTGAAGGTGAAGGAAAACATCTTGAGGAAACCTGGACCTTATAAGTCTGAAATCGCCAACCCGCATTGAGCAAGCGTGGTGATTATGCTCAATCCTTCTCTGTATGAGAGGAGACCTGTGCCCAGCAGTGGGACGATAAAAGGTTGATGATGATGATGTATAGGAAGAAAAAGAAAAAAGTAAATCCTATTATATTAAAAAGTAACGGAAAAATAAATTATAATAAACAAGGCCAAAAGGCTCGTATTACAGCAAGACGCTTTGACATTTAAAAAATAAAGGAAGACATGTTTTAAAGACAATTGTGTTGAGTTTAACTATGTTAAGAAGAAATATTATTAACTTAAAAGCTAAATTGCATTCTCCGATTTCCCTTTGATAAAAATGAAACCGTTTCAACAATTTTATTTTTAACAGCACGGAAGATTAAATACTTCTGGCTCTGAGTAAAGTATTACAGACCCAAGTGCCGTGGTAGCATTACAAGTGTGATCTACATCACATTTAATATCGGTAGATACAAATACTGCTACGAGTTGCATTATTTCTCGATAAGACAATATCGATATTTTATCGATACTCCCAACTATTCCACCCTCTCCCTACTAGGATAGCCGTACCATAAGACATTGGTATGCTAGAGCTACGCATTTCTATACATAGATCGTGGATACATCTATAATCGATATTAAATTATGAAGAACTAGCGTGTCATAATAAACGATAATCGTTTTTACAGAATTTATGATATTATCGATATAGGAGAGTATGATCTATAAAGCGATGTGGAATATTAAATATTATAAGATGTTGAGTTTTTATAATTACTTGTGACAAGGGTGTGTTATATGGAGTGCCCAAATAGGGTGTTGCCATAATGAGAAGTAAATTACTATAAATTAATTTAATCAATTAGTTTTCTCGTGAATTTAATTATTAATTTTAATGCAAAAAATATGCTGTAAGTGCCTGGTCTTGTTTCAAAGAAATATAGAGCGCAGCATCCGTGATATTTCTAACTGCTTTGGACGGCTGCACAATTTTTCTAACTTTGTCTTATTTGATGCTGTAGCTAGGATATGGTTAGTTGGTTAATCGTTTTATTTTAGCTTTTGGAGTCTAGGGTCCGCTTTACCAGTCTAACTGCTGATTTTGGCTAAACTTCGATATTTTCCGTGAAGCGACTGCCGTCTGACCTCCACAACCCGAAGGCGACATCTAAGCATTGCAGTTAAACCCATTGTTAGACTTTTGAGGGCTCCAACAAGCTGTAACGACTGCCACTCGATGTTCGTATGGCAACCGGGACCAACGGCTTAACGTGCTTTCCGAGGCACGACCGGACCAGTGCAAATATTCATATTCATGCATACAAATATTTGCACTGTGCGGGGATCGAACCCGCGCCTCCTTGCGCAACGGCCGCGTTCGCTACCGCTACACCACGGAGGCTGTCTTTATTCCATACCCAAAGTGTTAAAATGGAACCCCATTACTTAGGCTGTACTGTCTGTCTGTCACTAGGAAATATCTCACAAACTGTGTTAGCTACAAAGTTGAAATTTTCATAGAAAATTTATTTCTGTTGCCGTTATAACAAGAAATACTAAAGACAGCATTTTTTGGCCCTACAAAGTCCATATTATCCATATAATGGCCCGGAACCATAAGTCCTTGGTTCCAACCTGCACGTAGGGTTCCCTGCCTTTATATGGATAATATATTTTTTAGCGTATGCTTCTTTTTTAGTTTTTCAGGATTAATTTCCTTCTATCTAGGCACTGTCAAATGGAAGTAATTATGCCAAAAGGATCCCGCCAGCAAACTTGCTTTTGAGAAAATAGAGTTTGAAGTAAAATTTATACATTAAAATAACATAACAGTAGATTTAAATTTCCTTCTAAATAATGGGTATTTTCCTGAACTTTTTTGTGGCTTTAATGTTTTTTGCATATACTAAAGTTGATGTGTAGATTTAAGACATTTATGACAGTAACTCAAAAACCGGTTTTTGGGGGTTGGATCCATTTTGCATAACTACGTCCAAATGAGCATGAGAATTGCATATACATTTATTGCAATGCCCAACAATCCACTGTCAATAATTATCTTAGGATCACGTCCTAAAACAGCAGCCTCATTTTGAAGGATGTCGCTGACCCTTTGCTTTTTTTTTTTTGTTCAAATTTTTGTCTGCTCTACCATGTAAATAACGTAAATAATAATAAAATGAATGTTCTTGAACTGTCAAAATAACCTCGCAGAATGATCTAACAGTATCTTAGTTCCCTTTATTCCATATCGTATACACTACACTTACGCTAAACAAACCATCAAAAAACTGCCCAATTTACAGCGCATAGCACGCGGCACGGAAGAAATACTAATTTAAAACACTTTCAAGGAACGCGCGGTCCGATCGTCCTCTTATTTATCCGATAAATAAATATAAATCTTTTTATTGTGCGGACACGTCCCCCGATGGAATCCGGACTAAGGGCCTGGC
Organism: Sesamia nonagrioides; assembly: GCA_017933935.1. Classification (NCBI taxonomy): domain Eukaryota; kingdom Metazoa; phylum Arthropoda; class Insecta; order Lepidoptera; family Noctuidae; genus Sesamia; species Sesamia nonagrioides. The sequence continues at coordinate 581,525 of JADWQK010002392.1, read as the reverse complement.
CTTAAAAGGCGGGGGAAGTTCGCATCGGCTTTATATTCAAGTCGAGTCGCGCGCGCAACAAAAAATCTACGCTACGAGTGCGTACGCATCGTACGGGGATGCCAGGATGAGGGCTGGCGCGGACGTATGCGTAGGCCGATCAAGGATGTGCTGTTGGAGTCCAAAATACTCGTTTTGAAACTGATTGTCATATCAAACTCAAGAGAAGAGAAGAAAATCAAGAACTCAAGAGAAAAAGTTTAAAATTACAATCAGTTTTCAAAACGGCTCTTTTGAAATTACTCAGCGCCTGAGGCAAACTCGTCTATTTTAGTCACCATGTTTTTTTTTTAATTTTTAAACTAGCTCCTGACCACAATCCCGCCTGATGGTACACAGTGATGCAGTCGTTGATGGTAAAGCGCACTAGTTTATTAAGAGCCTATTCACTCTAGCCTTGAGGACACTCAAATTGTAGTCCGACGGAAACACCGCCGCTGGCAAATTGTTCCAGTCCCTCTATGTAAGCGGCATAAAAGAGGAGGCGAAACGCTTCGTCCGGGTCGTAGTGGTGTTAACAACGTAAGGGTGGAACCTCGCCGTACGACGGGTCGTCGGATAGTGGAACGGAGATGAGGGAATTAAATCATGCAATTCCCTCGCACACTCCCCAAAATGCATCCTATAGAACACCAAAGAGTTGGCTACTCTACGCTTGTGCTCTAGGCTTTGAAGACCATCTTGAGTTAAATCAGGGTCACCAATTAGCCTCTTCGCACGCCTCTCCACTGAATCCAAAGTGGCCAGGTGACACTCAGCAGCACCAACCTAAATGTGGCTGCAGTACTCCACACACGAATCACATCTAAGCTGTCTGCGGTGAATCTGGTGGTGGGTCTGGTGGTGAGGGACTGGAACGATTTGCCAGCGGTGGTGTTTCCGTCGGACTACAATATAAGTGTTTTCAAGGCTAGAGTGAATAGGCTCTTAATAAACTAGTGCGCTTTACCATCAACGATTGCGTCACTGCTTACCATCAGGCGGGATTGCGGTCAAGTGCTACTTTATAATACATTTTAAAAAAATCTTAAATATGACAGGAATGAGCTAATATTTATTTTCTATTCTTTTGTCAATGAAAAAGTAAGAAAAAGATGCACTAAACTTAAATTTAGTTTAGTTTACGAACAAGGGAATTGCCGCCAATAGTTTACGAACAAGGGAATTGCCGCCAATAGTTTACGAACAAGGGAATTGCCGCCAATAGTTTACGAACAAGGGAATTGCCGCCAATAGGAGTGGAACTCACATGCCCTGTAGTTATAACCTGGGCGTCAACAAATTTCCCATTAATAGGATCCTTCTAGTCTCATCATCATCTCAGCGTTAATCCCAGTCGCGTCCGAAGCCTTTATCAGCCTTAGAGTCTGGGGTCCGCTTTACCAGTCTAACTGCTGATTTTGGCTTCTTCTTCTTCTTCTTCAGCCTATAGATGTCCACTGCCGGATAAAGGCCTCCTCCAAGGTTTTCCACGATGACCGGTCTTGTGACCTTCATCAGGTCATCGGTCCACCTTGTTGGGGACCTCCCTACGCTGCGTCTTCCGGTACCCCAGAACCTTACTGCCCCATCGGCCATCAGTCCTACGAGCAATGTGCCCCGCCCATGGAGCAAATATAGAGGCCCTGGCCCTGCCCACTGCAACTTAATTTTAGCGACACGAAGAACTATGTCGGTGACTTTGGTTCTTCTGCGGATCTCCTCATTTCTGATTCGATCACGCAGAGAAACTCCGAGGATAGCTCTTTCCATTGCCCTTTGTGTGACTCTGAACCTTCGTATGAGGCCCATTGTGAGTGACCTACGTTTCAGATTTTGGCTAAACTTCGATATTTTTCGTGAAGCGACTGCCGTCTGACCTGCATAACCCGAAGGCGATGTCGAAGCATTACAGTTAGACCAATTGTTGGACTTTTGAGGGCTCCAAAAACCCGTAACGACTGCCATTAGATGTTCGTATAGCAACTGGAACCAACGGCTTAACGTGCTTTACGAGGCACGACCGAGAGCACTGCGCTGGGATCGAAACCGCGCCTCCTTGCTCAGCGGCTACGTTCGCTACCACTACGTCACGGAGGCTGGATCCTTCTAGTCTAGCGTACACTAATGCTAACCAATAATCGCTTACCAGCAGATGAAATAGTGCTGAAAAATGAGACTTACAATTTTACGATTAAAATACAGAAAGTTGACGGTACAAAATAATAATGGAATCTAGCCAAGAATAGAATTTGCAATTTCAAACGTCAGTACTACTGCGAGGATGATATGATGCATTGAATATCATTTCTAGAACTGGAATAAGATATATCGGATGAAATATGTAAAAACTAGATTTCTTGCGAAGATAATATTCCTAAGATAGTATCGGTTTAACCAAACTTGATGGTACTTAAGCGGACGAAGAGTGAAATCTTTCTTAAAATTTACAAAATTTTCTTTATTGAGAAATTAGAGACGGTTCAGGTGAGGGACAGAGAAAAAGCTATACTTTTCTACTAGGTATGTCGTGCGTGAACGTAACACGTCTACACTTGAAATTCTTTGTACCTAATATTTATCAAAATGGTGATTTTTTGCCGACAACGTTAAAAATCGAACTACCAACTAAACAATAGTTATTTTAAGACGAACTGTTTAATATGTTATGAGTACTAAAAAGTATACAACTTAAAAGTTCTACAAATAATTCCGATTGAACTAAAAACGAGAACAAATTGTTTCGGTGGCGGCACGATGTCCAGCTGAAATATTTGTTCACCAATCATGATGGACGTATTCTAGAGATCGACGCACGGAATGAGTGAAGTCATTTAGAAGTGATCCAGAAGTACTGGAGCTTTAAGAATTAGTTTTGTGCATAACTTGTTCTTCGAAATTGACTTCGGTAAAGCTTATGACAATTTCTTTATTTATTATTTTATTTTATGTTGGAATCAAACAGTAATATACAAACAATCCATACTAATATTATAAACGCGAAAGTAACTCTGTCTGTCTGTCTGTTACGCTTTCCCGCCTAAACCTCTCAACCGATTTTGATGAAATTTGGCACAGGCAATCTTTAGACCCTGGGAAAGAACATAGGCTACTTTTTATCCCGGAAAAAAATTGATGTTCCCGAGGGAAATCTAAAAAGCGCGATATAACCGAACTCCACACGGGCGAAGCCGCGGGCGGAAAGCTAGTAATTTATAAATATAATTGGTCTCTTACAAAACACCTATAGTGCCGACAATGCGAGTATGAGGTGTGTGAGTTAAAATAATGAAAAACTCCTTATAAGGAAAGACGGGTTAGACACATATGTTTAAGTACATGATTTTTGCATCAAAACATGACTTCACTGAAACATAATACCAGTATTAGTTTGAAAGGACGTAAACTGGCAAAATAGATAAGTTTTCATTAGGTGATATATTTACTTTCTAGCTTTAAGTTTAGGTAAGGGAAATGTTAAAAAGATCTATGTCTGTAAATTCTCTATTATAGTTGTTAGTGGAACGGTTATTTATAACCATAGATAAGATTTTCAGGAAATAACGAAGACAAAAGATACGCAATGCTGTTGAATAATTATGAGGCTTGTATCCAGCTTGTCAGGTTTCTTACAGCTTAAACGAAGACGGAACCTTCATTCGACAAGTCGACAGTTTTTCTTGGATTAACTATTGACGCCAAGTTACAATGGGGTCCTCACATTGAGAAGCTGTTGGGTAGACTCAGTTCTGCCGCCTTTGCTGTTAAGAAAATTAGACAGATAACTGATGTGGATACAGCCAGAATTGTTTATTTTAGTTATTTTCATAGTCTTATGACTTATGGGATTCTTCTCTGGGGAACTTGTGTGGACATCAATACCATCTTTGTTTTACAGAAGAGGGCTGTTCGAGCCATTTACAACCTTGGTCCTAGAGATTCTCTTAGAGAAAAGTTCAAAGAAGTGAACATTCTGACTGTAGCTTCACAATATATATTTGAAAATCTTATGTATGTTCATAAAAATATCTCGAATTTTAAGAAAATAAGCGATATTCATAATATAAATACCAGGAACAAACACAATCTTGCTGTACATCACCCTCGTCTCCACAGAGTAGGCAACTCGTTCATGGGTCAATGTATACACTTTTACAACAAGCTTCCCATGGACGTTCGAAACTTACCCATTAAACGATTTAAGAACCATATAAAGGCCAAACTTTGCAAAAAGGGTATTATAAAATCACAGATTATTTAGAAGACAAAAAAGCTTGGGACTGAGCTGCTCGCTCTGTTAAGCATTGTTAATTGTTATTAAGCAATATGCGTAATTATAAGGTAAATTATTGTAAACATTTTCATTTTTAATGTCTGGACTTGAAAAAGACGATGATCCCTGAGTTTGTTTCGGCTATTTCTTCTCAGAGGTAGTCAGTTAGGAAATGCCGGCTTCATCTAGTTAAAAAAAATAAAATAAAAAATAAACATGACGTGTAAAAGTGATCAGTGATCCTACTTGCTTAATAAACGATTTCATTTCATTTCATTTAATTTAATTTCATTGTTGTCACCGTAGAAAAGGAAAAATAGCGCGCTTTATCATCAATGATCGCATTACTGCTTACCATCAGGCGGGATTGGGGTCAAGCGCTAGTTTATAACTTATAAAAAAATATAATACTCAATTTCGTTGGTCCAAAACTTAGCCGGAAGACGCAGCGTGGGTAGGCCCCCGACGAGGTGGACAGACGACCTGGTGAAGGTCGCGGGAAACCGGTAGATGCAGGAGAGCAGGATTCTTGGGGGAGCCCTATGTCCAGCAGTGGACGTCTTTCGGCGGAAATGATGATGATGATGATGAAAAATTTGCCATCACGAAGAAGAAAAAGACAGTCATTTCTGTCACTGCTGGAACATTTAACTACTTTTAAAACCAATCTGTTCTGCCATCTTACATTCAGAATAAGCCCGTATACCTCGAGCATAGATATACAGTTCAGATACTGAACGCTGACGTGCGCTCGTCAGGTTTATGCGCCAGCGCCCACGAAACATATCTCAAGAGCAGTTTCGGCACGTGTTGGAATGTATTCATTTGGAATTTTAAAAATCCCTGATTAAAATTTCTTTTGGGAAGATGCAGATGCCATGATAAAGATAGCTGGAGATAAAATTAATGAGTAACATTTAGCAATATTAGTTGTTAGGTTTTCACTGGAATTCAGCACCAAGGTTTTGAGATTTTTCGAGGTTATTTTTTTTTAAATTAACTGGTTTTGGATGAGAAAAGATCGCGGTCAAGCACTATTAAATAACGATAAAAAAGTTTTTTTTTTTTTTATTTAAAATCCATACTAATATAATAAATGCGAAAGTAACTCTGTCTGTCTGTCTGTCGGTCTGTCTGTCTGTCTGTCTGTCTGTCTGTCTGTCTGTCTGTCTGTTTGTCTGTCTGTCTGTCTGACTGTCTGTCTGTCTGTCTGTTTGTCTGTCTGTCTGACTGTCTGTCTGTCTGTCTGACGCTTTCCCGGTTAAACCTCTCAACCGATTTTGATGAAATTTGGCACAGACAATCTTTAGACCCTGAGAAAGAACATAGGCTACCTTTTATCCTGGAAAAAAATTATGTTCCCGAGGGAAATTCAAAAAGCGCGATATAACCGAACTTCACGCGGGCGAAGCCGCGGGCGGAAAGCTAGTGTATAATAATTTAATTATTATTTTCTCTGATATTGTAACTTGGTCAATATACTATTTTTTTTTCTAATTTCCTTTCCTATAAATCATTACGACCTTTTTTTAATATACATAGTTAAATAACTAGATAATACTCACGGATAGCTGCCAGCCTTACTTCACATAATTAAAAATATTGACCTTACCATGTCTGTACATTTTCGAAACAATAATGTTTGTTAAAAAAATATCCTTCTCTATAAAACACTTCATTCTAAGCGCCATCCAAACACACTTGTCCTTCAGCCACACAAAACTACACTGTATTGGAAAAGCTTTCTTGGTATGGCACCAAAATTGTTCAATAAACTCCCTAATAATTTAAAAGACGTAATTGACCAGAAAATATTTAAAAATAAACTCATGGTCTTTCTAATAAAAAAGGCTTACTATTCTCTTACTGACTTTCTAGATGATAAGAATTGTCAATTTATACTCTAAGGTTTTTGTATTACGAAAATTCGTTGACCAGTTTTGATATACCTAGTAATGTTTAATGTTCCAAAATTCATAATATTTATTTCTGTTTTTATATTTTTTAATGGTTCTATCCCAGTTGTTTGAAAATTGATAAAATTATTATTATTAATGACTTTGCTTTTTTTTTCTTTTTTGTGATTTTTATTATTTTTAATATTTGCATGCCTTGTCAAATGGCAAACATGTAGAGCCAATTTATATTTGTCATCCTACATATACGAATAATAATTTCTGTATGTACACACATGTTTATGCAAATAAATAAATATTATTATTATTATTACTATCTACATTACTAAGACTTAATTAATTCCTTCCAACATACATAATATCAAGAAAATTCTCAGCTAGAAGATTCCAACGATCTGAACGGTTCCTTTGTCTGCCTCACACCGGGTGAAAATTATAAAAACAAACAAGTTACTAATGATTAGCTTTTACGAGTATCTACAATTCAACGGTGACGATTATAAGCTTAGTATGTAGGCACCCTGCAGCGAGAGAAAAAATAAATTTATCGCTTAGAATTGCCGATATAAGACTGTCTTTCCAGCAGAGATGCGTATGGTAGCTATGTGGTGCTATGAAGCCATGTCCGAAATCTATAATCGTATAACTAATAGTAAAGATACAGTAGTGAATGTATGTCATCATCTCAGCCACATGAAGTCCACTGCTGGACATAGGCCTACCCCAAGGATTTCCAAAAAGAAAAGTTGGACGCCGCCTGCATTCAGCCCTTCCCTGCGATTTTAGTCAGGTCATCCGACCACCTAGTCGCTGGGTGTCCGACGCTGCGCTTGCCGGTACATGGTCGCCATTCAAGAGCCTTGTGCCTTCTGAATGTTCATATTTATATTCTCTATACTGTATATTCTATTTATATTCTTTATACTCCTCTATATGTGTGCACAATATAGAGTATTCTATCTACATATCTATCCACGTGTGTGTAAACGCACGTGCTATAAGAATCCTGCACCTCCAGCTATAAGTAGAGATGAAACACAGTGGTGGTATGAGCCCCTATTGCCCCTATGTGGATGAAGTCTTTGAGGATTTCTAACACAAAAAAGGTGCTTTCGGTACTGTCCGCGACGATAGCGAAGTCGGAAGTGTGAATGTGTTCGTTATGTGCTAATGCTAATCATCTTCACGCAAACGTTTACAATGTGTTTATACACTTGGTTTCCACAAGTAAGTACGCATTTTGTGATATTTAAACGCTATACATAGCCCGTGCTTTATATTAACATTTGCACTGGTCTGGTCGTGCCTTTGAAAGCACGTTAACCCGTCTTGGTCCCGGTTTCCATACGAACATCTAAAGGCAGTCGTTACGGGTTGTTGGAGCCGTGAATAGTCTAACAATTGGTCTGCAATGCTTCGATATCGCCTTCCGGTTGTGGAAGTCAGAAGTAGTCGCTTCACGGAAAATTCAAGTTTAGCCAAAATCAGCAATTAGACTGGTAAAGCGGACCCCAGACTCCAAAGCTGAAAAAGCTTCGGTAGCGACTGGGATTAACGCTGAGATGATGATGATGACATAGCCCGTGCTTTAAATTATACAAGTCTCAGCGTCTATCTTGAACTTGCTTGACATTGACAGAAATAACGCTTAGCCTAAGTCGGCACCGGGTAAGTGATGTTTATCGATATTTATGTCTATTTTCCCCAAAGTGTGTTAGGATGCGCTTTGTGCGTATGGCAAAAACTTAGCTTAGCTTAGCTCTGGTGGAAAAGGTTCCAATGAAAACCTTTTAGAGAGAAGACAAGCTACGGCATGAGATTCATACGATCCAATTTGTTGCCTCAAATCATAGACGTTTTGAAGCAACAAACTGGACACGTACTAGTGCGATAGATCGCAAAGCAGCTTAGCACATATCTGGTGGAAAGGCATCCTTCTAATACGGCTGGCACGTACTGACGGGAGATGCCTCGAAATGATTTCGTTGAACTAAAAAAGGGAGATTTTAAAAGCACCATTTGTCCATTACTGTCTATCAGACGGACAAACGCAGCAAAGTGTGAAGCTATTACGGAGATATATTAGGTACAAAATAATAGCACCTAGAAAAGGAGTGGTGGTGTAAAATCACAGTTAATTAATAGCGTGATCACTGTTATTGACTATTTTGTTATTGCTTGACCGGGATCCCGCCTGTTGGTAAATAGTGAAGCAATCGTTGATGGTAAAACTCCACAACTAAACTCCCGACACAACAATATTTGGCACATCGTACCCGGCACACATCGCAGCACAACTGCTCGGACCCGTCCTCCGAAGTATATGTAATGTTGCATTTAGGAAAGTAGATATTTGACCCCCAGGTCAGTTCTTACGTGGACAAGACGTCCCTTAACCAAGGTTACTGTCAGAAAAATCGGATCTCGATCAGAGTTTCGGATGACGTTACAGGGGTTTCGTTCTGTATATCTCACATGGGCATGATAGTTCCTAGCCCGAACTATGAATTAGTGATAACACGATTTAATCATTTTACTTTCTCTGTGTATATATATGTGTATGTTTATTATTATATATGTATTTTCCGGTCCGATAAATTGAATTTGACACCTGTTTTAACGAATCAATTATTTTTGGACAGGCCCGTGTCTTTGGTGGATTCAGAGAGACAAACTTACCAACTTTACCCCTGCATAATATTAGCGTAGAAATAAAAATTACTTGGAATTAATTATATGCCGGCTATTTTGACCCACGGGCCAAAATAACCACCTCGTGGTGCCCAGACACAGCTAGAAGGTATCACGACAGAACCCGTAGAAGATAGAGGACCAGTTGGACATATTTTAGTTACATTATTTATATAATTAAATATAAAATTGGGTCTATTAAAAATGAATCAATTTTACATGTCGATTATACTGTGAGAGATGCTGAAATTTTACAGTGTGTTATGTAACTTAACATCCTGTAACCATGTTTTTTTTAGCAAAATCATCATCATCATAAGCAATCTTTTATCGTCCCACTGCTGGGCACAGGTCTCTTCTCATACAGAAAAGGATTGAGAGTAATCACCACGCTTGCTCAATGCGGGTTGGCGATGCGGTTTAGCAAAATAAATTACTGTATTTAAATCTATTCAATCAATGCAAAGAATTCAACTCAAAAGGCAATTAACAACAAAAAAGCCTTTTTCTTCTTCTTCAGCCTATAGAGGTCCACTGCTGGACAAAAGCCTCTCCCAAGGCTTTCCACGATGACCAGTCTTGTGCTGCCCACATCCATCGGCTTCCCGCAACCTTCACCAGGTCATCGGTCCACCTTGTTGGGGGCCTCCCTATACTGCGTCTCCCGGTACGTGGCCACCACTCCAGAACCTTACTGCCCCATCGGCCATTGGTTCTACGAGCAATGTGCCCCGCCCACTGCCACTTAGTTTTAGCGAAAATCCAAAACAATTAGCTAACAATAAAGCCTTAATTATTCAAATTACAATTAATCTAACACCTGACAAGCGTCGATAAAAGTGGACATATATTATGCTCTAAAAGACGCGATGCTAACTAATAAGGCCCGCTAGTGTGCACCGGCCTAACACTGATTTAATTATGCAAGTCCAAGGTTGGGCCACACTATACGGATTGCAGACCACATTATGAGTAGATAGTCCAGGTAATTTTGTGGTGAGATTGATTATTTGTGGTTGGTGATGTGGAACAGTACAGTAGTTTACTTATAGCAAAAGTGGTTCGGTATAGATAAAGGAATCATTGTTGTGTTGATTTAAATGGTTTTGAAAACAAAGAGAATATCTGTTAATGAATAGGTCTTAAATTAAAATTTGTTCTCATCGTGATTATATTGAAGTTACATTCACTAGCTGACCCGTCAAGGTTCTGTAGCGGCAGCCACGTTCAGGTAGATGTAACGTAGGGAGGACTCCAACAAGGTGGAACGATGAGGTGGACGAAACAGACGGATGTGGGCAGTACAAGACCGGCTATTGTGGAAAGTCTTGGGGGGCCTTTGTAATGGAATTCTAAAGGCTGATAAGAAGAAGTTGATTCGTGCTGATCAGATAAAACAATTTTCAATCAGAAATACAGCATGGTAGGTACAGATGACAGCAGGTCAAGCTGCCTGAAACTGTCAAATATTCTCAATGAACCTTAAGCCTTAATGCTTTAGAGATAAAGTTGAAAATCTAATAAAGAAATTTGACAGATTGTAGCAACTGCTGTCGTCGTTACATCGAAGCGTAAGGTATAACATTGGATTCAATATGATTTTGTAAACCCATGCGTTTCAATGTTTTGTCGATTATTGAAAAAGAAATTAGTTGTTCTGTAGAATTAAATCGCGTAGGTATAAAGCAGTCTACGCTGGGAAGTATAGAATGTTATGCAGAATTCGTGGTTGTGGTTTCATTATGAAACGTCAATATAATTTAATGTGTTTCACAGTATGTTAATCAAATCAAATTCACTTGTTCAACTTAGGCTGAGAATCAGCACTTTTTGAAAGTCAATATTACATAAGACAGTCTTCAAAACGCCCGCCTTTCGCCTCTTACCATTGCTCTCGCTGGGAAGACGTGACTCAACGAAACCAAATCAGAACACTCTGAAAGAGCATTTCAGCTCAAACCAGCCACTTCCTAGTACTCTCGCTGGGAAGAAGAAATGAATAAACCAAACCAAATCAGAACAATTGATGAAGATTTGATTGAAACCATTTTACAATCAAATCTTCCTGAAGACCACTAAATGGCACAAAGCAGTTACTTTGTGATTACAACATCAAGTATGACTCATATCTCAACTCAATATTTTTTATACCCTCGATTCACTCTACATATTTAAAGAACTATGTTTACATCAGACCTTCCTGGTCAGACGGTCTAATATGGTCATCATTGAATAAAAAACTCATTGATTGACCACTTGTTAGCAGAGCTTAATTGTGCACTCCTGGCTTTATGGTAATCATATCAGAAGTTGATAAAAAATCAGGAACTGTTTCAGTAAATTGTTATAAGACGTTATTTTTGTACTGATTTATGAGATCGGTGATTATTCCTAGTCGGTGTTGTAAGAATGAATTGCATTGTTGAGGACATTCAGCGGTATTATTATTTTTATGTATTAGGTACTAGCTGCGCCCCGCGGTTTCACCCGCATAAATAGTATTGACATAAAAAGTAGATAATAACCTATTCTCATGCCTAGCGAATGTATAGGTATACGAAATTTCATGAGAATCGGTCAAGCCATTTCGGAGGAGTATGGGAACGAAAACTGTGACACGAGAATTTTATTTATAAGATTTAATTTAAATGTCAATTATTATTAAGCGTCAATCAGCTATAATTAATTATTACTAACACTAGTTTCTTCTTCTTATTCTTCAGCATATTAGAGGTCCACTGCTGGACTAAGGCCTCCCCCAAGGTTTTCCACAATGTTTGGAGCTCGCAACTGAATAAATGCTTATAGATTCTTAGGATCACTCAGCGCGATAGAACTTCCTATTTTCTATTACCTACTGATATAAACCCGAAATTTTATGAAGATGGATTAATGATTTTTACTCTTTCACGAAAACACATCACCTGCAGAACGAATTGGGATTGGTATTTTGGAATCAAGATAGTTAATAATCGGGATACAATGAGTAATTTTTATACACGGGATCGAAATTTATGCTGGGGAAACCGCGGAGCGCTGTTAGTACTGAAGAAAATAAAACTTTCAGCTAATAAAGCTATTATATTGCATAAGAAAAGATTATGAAAAGATCTATACTTTTTCTTTATTAGGAAAGGCGGTTCCTTGTGATTATAATTGCCGTCATAAAGATCTGTAATTTTCACCAACATTTGATAAAATGGGGCCAAAAAATTCTCAGTATTTGGTCAGCCGTTATTGTGCTACGGTTCCCTATTTTTTCAAGAAAACAGAACTTAATATCCTTTAGATTCTAAATATCTTAGTTAAGCATTATTATCAGACTTCTTAGCAAGATCAAATTAAAATTTCAAATTTACTTTATTTCTAATTGATATTCAAATATCAACATGATATTAATGGTAATTTCAGAGAAACTAGTATAAAAGTTATAGGAACGTTTGAAATTGTAGTGTAAACTGAACTTAAGTACGTAGGAATTAAAGTATTTTTTCTATAAACTCTGTTAAAATTTTTGGAGAATAAGTCACGATTGCAGAATAGCAAGATGTGTATAAGAGACCAACAAACAAATCTTTACAACCGTAGATCGTAAGCATACAGCACGATTCACTGCTTCGGCAACATTTTTTTTTTTATAATTATAAAACAGTGTTTGACCGCTATCCCGCCTGATGATGAGCGGTGATGCAATCGTTGATGGTAAAGCGCGCTAGTTTATTTAGGCTCTAAATAAACTAGCGCGCTTTCATTCACTCAAAAAAAACTGAGTGAATAGGAAGGAAGACGGCAGTTGAGCGAGGTGATGCAACGTTAAAGCAAACAACACGACCAACAATGCTACGCCAGAGGGAGATTGATCTGGAGATTCCACGACTAAACTCCCGAGTCGATCGTACTCGGCTCACATCGCAACACAACTGCTCAAACCCGTCCTCCGTACAGCTTCACCAGACATCATGCCGGAACACGACGAATCGCTTGGCGGCAAGACTTTGTCTGGTAGGTGGTAACTTCTACCGGCAGCCGATGCTAGGTATGGCCTAGCATCGAGAAAAGCACTTACAAGTAATAAAGCAAGTTTAACTCATTTAGGTGTGAGCTAATTAACTTAAATAGATACGCAATTATTAAAAGCAAGCGAATGACTCAGAGAGGGAGAGTTTCAATATACCATTACGATTACAAAGAAGTACTTAGCTTTAAAACGCCAATAAAAACTGGAATCTCGGCTTAAATCTTTCCAGAAACAGATATAATTCAATTACCGCACAGAACAATAGCGCTGCGGTAGAAAATAAAACTGCCAACGACTCCACTCCACTTTTTACACCAATAAACACATCGCACTAAAAAATTTGAACACCCACGGACTAACCAGATTTCGATGGAAAAACATAAAAATCTAAACTATTTTGGCTCCTATCAATATTCATGGGTATACAGAAAACCTTGGTGGTGGCCTTACACAGTGAGATTCCAGCAGTGGTGCAGTCAGTTTTTCGCGTGCAATTAACCTTTTAAAAAGTTTGAAGAAGTTTCGTTGCCACGCGCTCAGCGCGCGACTCCCCTACATGGGCACCTCGGAACAGCCTGCCATGCTACGGTTCTTTGCGATCAATACTATAACAACCTAAATGTCACCTTTTTAACAAACAATTCAGGACCTAAAATCAGAGGAGTAGAGTTGGAATTTCAAACGACTGAAGAACTTAATGATATAAATTCAATTGTAATATTGTTCACCTTTAAGTAGGCGGTATATTAAATAACAGTTGCAGTAATAGTGATGGTCTAATTAATGTCTTCATATTTGCTGCATTCTAAGCTGATTTATGAGGACTATTAACTATATTACTAATAAACAGATGAAAGATAATTGTTATAATTTAATTCGTTTTAAAACACAAGAAATGTTATTATGAATTCGCTTGAAAATTTCAAGACAAAACATCCTTAAACACGTTAGTTTAAAACCTAATACTATTAAAAACAAACGGGCTAAGACAGCTATATAAAAATGCCTTTGACAGAAATTATAAGTTTATATAAGGCCTGCATATAAGGCCTGGCCAACAAGGGAGACCTCGCGACAGATTCTTCGCGTAGCAAACACAATTTATTTGAAAATAGTGCATCATTAAGAGCAATCGTGACTCAAAAAAAGTTGTCCATGTTACACGTGAATTGATTTTAATGATACCTAATGATATCGGCTGTGGGGTTCAGTGGACATTTTGTGTGTCACATGACACTGTCACACGTCGGACTTGATTGAAGCCTGATCTTTGACATTAATGTCATGATATTTGGACGTTCGTGTGGTCAATATGATCGAGATGAACTCAAAGCTTGTCACTACGTCATTGCTATCATTTGGAATAAGAGAAAAGGTACCATGTTTTTTAAAAAAATCTATGACCCAAAATAGCTAATACCCTCCTTGATATACCCATGACCAATGACGGTCAGGGATTACTTATCTGTTATTTTTTGCTGAACTGTGCCATTTCAGTGCAGTCAGAGCGGGAGAGGTCATTTGATAATTTCGCATGCCAAACAAAAAAGGGACACTTTCCTACTATTTTCTTACACCGGACTTAACATTTTTTGTTTGATTTTTACTTGTTTCTCTCCGTTGCTTGTGTATAGTGTACCTGTTAGTCTTTTAAACATAAATACATTTTCATTATTCGATATTAACTGAAAGATTTGATAGAAACTGATATTAACAAAACAGTCGTGGTGGCCTAGTGGTTAAAACACCAGCCTCTCGAGTATGGGTGTGTGGGTTCGATTCCAGGTCAGGCAAGTACCAATGTAACTTTTCTATGTTATATGTACATTCTAAGTATATCTTGCACATCAATGACTGTTTACAAGGTGAAGGTTAAACATCTTGAGGAAATCTGAACTCTAAGTATGAAATCGCCAATCCACATTGATCAAGCGTGGTGATTACGCTCAATCCTTCTCTGTATGTGAGGAGACCTGTGCCCAGCAGTGGGACGGTAAAAAGGTTTATTATGATGATGATTTTAACTGCTTGGAAGTATTCCAATACCCAAAGTCGAAGAAATGTATGTACCTAACTAAGGTTCTTATCTCTATTTGACTTCATAATCCAAAAAGATCAAATTGAAAATGACGAAAAACCGCAACAAAACACGCATAAACCGCCACCAACAACAACCCATATAACGATATAAAACACATTTGTATTGTCAAAACAAAAATTACCCTACAATCCTGCACACATTTCGATCAGCCTTGCAACAATGCATACTCGTATATCGACTCGTTCCCAACCGCTTGTAAATATCTTATTGTATCCAGGGCTCGTCTGTCCGTCTGTCTGTCTACTTGATTTGCTACCCGCTCCTGTATAGTAATGAAGGTGCAATTCCCTGACAGCCCACTCGCGCCGACCTCAAATCGTACGATGATCGATTCGACGATTATAATCGTGTGTGTTTAATCGATTATATGTATCGAGGCGGTTTGCAGGCTTAATTATTGTTGACGGTTGCGATATCGAGCGATTTGCATGGCCTGTAGTGTTGGCTCGAGTCTGTGTTGTTTCATTTGTGGAGATTGGGATAAGAAAATGAAGTGACAAATTAATCCTTAGTTAGTGGTGATTTGTTAGTTGCTAAAGGTTTATGGTATTTTTTAATTGTCGTGGTGGCCTAGTGGTTAAAACACCAGCCTCTCAAGTATGAGTGCGCGGGTTCGATTCCAGGTCAGGCAAGTACCAATGTAACTTTTCTAAAAGTTATATGTACTTTCTAAGTATATCTTGGACATCAATGACTGAAGGTGAAGGAAAACATCTTGAGGAAACCTGGACTTTAAGTCTGAAATCGCCAACCCGCATTGAGCAGGCGTGGTGATTACGCTCAATCCTTCTCTGTATGAGAAGAGACCTGTGCCTAGCAGTGGGACGATAAAAAAAAGGTTGATGATGAAAGGTTTATGTCTGTAACGGTCAGACTAGTCCATAAGTTTAAAGCCGCTCAGCGAGCTATGGAGCGGGCTATGTTGGGCGTCTCTCTGAAGGACCGTATCAGAAATGAGGTGATCCGACAGAGGACCAGAGTCACCGACATAGCTGAGAGGATTAGCAAGCTGAAGTGGCAATGGGCTAGTCACATATGCCGCAGGACCGGCAACTATTGGGGTAAACGAGTCCTCAAGTGGAGACCGCGTCTCGGCAAACGTAGCGTAGGACGCCCTTGGGCGAGATCGAACGACTACGTCAAAAAGTGGCTGGCGGAGAACTGCTCAGGATCAAGCTTGCTGGCGTGCCATGAAGGAGGTCTATGTCCAGCAGTGGACGAGTAGGGGCTGATGATGATGATGATGAAAAGTTTATTATGTAACACAGTAATAATCACATTTCTTTTGAGTATATTTTTAGCACATGTTATAGTCACGACTGCATTTACCGCGAATTCCAATCATCATTTACATCAACAAGGGGCCATTAAACGGAACCCTTATAGATTCGTCATATCTGTCTGTCCGTCCGTATGTCACAGCCATTTTTTCTCGAAACTATAAGAGCTATACTGTTGAAATTTGGTAAGTAGATGTATTCTGTGAACCGCATTAGGATTTTTTCAACTGTCATTGGCAATATCCGCCATTCTTGTGTTTTTTTTTTTAATTTTTTACAGGTGCTATTGGCAATATTGTGGTAGATACATATTCCACAGAGGCCATTGATCAAGAGTTGAGGTTGAATCCAACCTAAAAAAAAGAAGAAGAAGAAGACGTTATCCTCTTTTCTCAATGTTCAAATCTCCAAGGAGCTAGTATTGTCTGCAAAATGGCTGGGTATAATGTAACAATCTTTTTTTTTAACTTCTAGAACTTGTTTTCGAAACATTTTTTTAAATTTTTATATAGAGCGCTTTATCAGACATGACAAAAACACAAAATTACCGACGGGTATCTAACTAAAAAGTCCTAATTATACTGATAGATGGTTTATACTCTTGCAGCCAGTGTTTTCTCGAAATAATGTTGCGTATTATTTAATGACGGATTAAAATCAAATCAAAATCAATATATTCCCGAAGGAGTAGTGTTTCGTTTTTACCTTTAAATTAAATCTATCCATAAAATGAATATATTGTAAGGCTTGGTGGATTGGAACATTTCTTTAGGTAATCTGACTTTCATGATTAAGGGATGTCTGTTCTACTTATTTTTTTCTTTTATAATCATACGATTTTGGTGCAAGCTCAGCGGGTTTGTCACTTTTTTAAATTTTATACGTTTGAGTAAATTATGAGTTTAAAATAAAACATGAGAATTGGATTATCATTTTTGGTCCGCGATTCCTTGTTTGGACAATTTAAATGAAAATTATTATTGTTTTATTTCTTTATTCAAAAGTGGATCAGTTTCTGTTTGCGTATGATATCAATTTAATTCAGTATGACCTATTTCTTTCATCCAACCTTGCTATTGTAGACAGATACTCAACGATAAAATATAAACGAACACAATTATTCAACTACCCAATATTTTAGTTAGCCATCATTAAATCAACTAATTAGTAATTACATCGAAACAAATTACTGGTAACAAAACAAAAAACTTAATATCCTCACTAAAAGCAGTACATGTACATCTTCAACGGGTACATCAATAATAATTGTAACCATTAAAATGGAAACTGTTACATCGTACTTAAACCTTTCTCAAAAACGCGGCAAATAAACATTCGCAAAGGAAAACGGTAAATTTTAAATGGCCGCCGCCCGAAGGCAGATGGGTCGGTACTAAAGATCACATGGTGAATTAATCACACTTGTTACACTGCAGATTCACAGATAAACGTACGAAAAATAACGCCTTGAGAATGAGTTATAAGTATCGCCGGCTTTTAAAAATTAACTGTTTGGCTTGTGGCTATTAAAGAGAGGATGTCTCGCGTTATCACAAATGATAATTTTTGTAATGTTCTGCGCGGTGTAATGGGCGGCGGCTCGGTACACGCGGACGAGCGATGAATGTTGGTAGATGCGAAACTGAAATATTGGATAACAGATTAAGGGAACTTTTTGTTGCAAATTGGACGCATATTGTTGAAGCTTTATAAAATAAAATGCGATGATTTTTAAGTTCACTGACTGTTACAGAACTTGAAAATATCGGTTATATTAAAGGATAGTGTCACGAAAAATTATAAAGTTTAACCAAAATCAGCAGGTAGACTGGTAAAGCGGACCACAGACACCAAAGCTGAAAAGCCTCGGATGCGACTGGGATTAACGCTGAGATGATGATGATAATTATGATTAAAGGATAGTGTCAGAGTTTTTAGTGAAGAGTTTACACGAATTATAAAAAAACTACCTAGTCCCCTAGTGGTCTAATGGTTAAAACCTCTAACCATCCTCTCAAATATGAGTATGTGGGTTCAATTCCAGTTCAGGCAAGTACCAATATAACTTTTCTAAAGTTACATGTACTTTTTAAGTATATCTTGGACACCAGTGACTGATTACAAGGTGAAGGAAAACATCTTGAGAAAACCTGGACATAAAAGTCTGAAATCGCCAACCCGCATTGAGCAAGCGTGGTAGTTACGCTCAATCCTTCTCTGTATGAGAGGAGGCCTGTGCCCAGCAGTGGGACGATAAAAGGTTGATGAAATCAAAACCAAAAACAAAATTGTTTATTTCAAATTACCCAACAGTTGGTGCTTTTGAATAGTCAATGTCGGTCAGCCCAAGAAAAGTGAAGCTAAATTGCACGTTCCAAAGCGTAGATATCTATAGAGAAGAACGTGCAAGAAACTCCATGGACACTCTTTTAAAATCATAATATGGATTACATGTCTGATGTGTCTGTCATGATGATGATGATAAAAAGCTAGCCGCGTCGGATAAAACACATCTAATTCCTTATACCTTATCTTTAGTCAACAAACCAGTACATACATGCTCGAATCCTTTTACCTGCAACAAAATCAAGGATCATATTAAATAAAATACATCACACTAATATTATAAGGGCGAAAGCTTGAGTGTGTGTGTCTTTGTCAATTCTTCACGCTCAAACGGCTAGACCAATTTCCATAAAATTCGGCAGAAATATGTTTTATAGCTAGGGTATTGGAATATGCTAGGGCCGTTGAAATATTGAAATAAGAAGTATCTTTTAAGTTGATATAAGATACTTCTTATTCCAATATTCCAACGGAATGCATAATTATGCGGGTATAACCGCTGAACGCAGCTAGTAGATTTTATTTAAAACAAAAACCATAGCACAACAAACAAAAGCACGATTAAATAATCACTAATACACATGAATATTAGGAAGTAGCTGTAAGGTACTAAAATACAAAATGAAAAAGGCAAGGCATATTGTAATGGCAAGGCATAATCTTATATCAAGGGCTTTTGAATCCCCTTTTTTTATCTATACGCTATACTAATATATAAAGCTGAAGAATTTGTTTGTATGTTTGTTTGTTTGTTCGCGCTAATCTCGGGAACTACTGGTCCGATTTGAAAAATTATTTTTGTGTTGAATAGTCCATTTTTCCAGGAAGGCTGTAGGCTATATAACATCACGCTACGACCAATAGGAGCGGAGCATAACTAACTCCACGTGAACGAAGTCGCTGGAGGCCGCTAGTAAATTATAAACTAGTGCCTGATCACTATCCCGCCTGATGGTAAGCAGTGATGCAATCGTTGCGCGCTAAAGCGCGCTAGTTTATTATGAGCCTATTCACTCTAGCCTTGAAGACGCTCACATTCTATTCCGACGGAAACACCGCCGCTGGTAAATTGATCCAGTGGCGGTGTAAAATCAATTTTAAAATAATAATATTATATTAAACATAGAAAGTGTGATTTTTGTTTGCAAGATTGAAGACTAGGTACAAAAATTAAATTTTAAGTAAACAAACAAGCAAGAA
This sequence comes from Sesamia nonagrioides, assembly GCA_017933935.1. Classification (NCBI taxonomy): domain Eukaryota; kingdom Metazoa; phylum Arthropoda; class Insecta; order Lepidoptera; family Noctuidae; genus Sesamia; species Sesamia nonagrioides. The sequence continues at coordinate 561,682 of JADWQK010002392.1, read as the reverse complement.
ACATGGTTACTGTTATGTTACATATGTAGAAGTTCAACATGACTCAACATGTAATCGGTATGCGGTAAAAAAAAAATTATGCGATTCAAAATTTCGTTGTTATTATTCACACATAGTTATTAATTAATTTAACAATATAATAAAAACAAAAAACTATAAATCATTTTTTAAATAGAAAAATTGATTCATATTCTCCAATACAAAGGAAAATATTATTATATTCATGTCATAGTTAGTAAATTATTCTCTCAAACATTAAAAATAGACATAAGTAAATAATAATTCCTAGTTTTCTACCACTCTTGTACCATATTAAATTTATAGCGTAACTTATTATACTTCGCTGCACCATTCATTGAGGCGAACTCGCCTGAACAAAAGATATCAACGAACGCAACCAAAAAAATAATATCAAAACTGGCCACAAATTCAAGCTCAAATCAATGTAATATTTATAACATTTCAAATTCATCTTTTGGAAAAAATATTTGGGCTGAAAAAAAAATTTAAGCTTCTCTAATTGAGCAGTGCGAATAATGACATATTTATGTCCCAGGGTTGGGGCAAAAAGGGAGGTTATTAATAAATTGTTATTGAACTAGCGGTCGAATAACACGGTGCCATAACAGCCGGCGCCTGAGTTCGTGTATAGCGCAAAAACTCATATCATAAATGCATCTTAGATACGATGGACTTGAGAATGTTTGTGCAGTATATGCGATTATTTAGAAGCTTTTTGAGTTATGCTTAAAAATATCCAAGTATGTTTTGTGCTTCTTGTCGTAAATAAAAATGTATCGGGACATCTTTTTTTTTATAAGTATTCCATTTTTTCTGTATTAAAATCGAATAACTGTTTTTATGTGTTTTGTATTCCTCAGAGTAAAAAAAGAAATTACAGTTAAATATTCGTACTGTTAAAAAAATCATGTGTTGTATGAGTTGGACCCCCAACTCATACATACATGATTTTTTTAACAGTTGATTTTTTTAAATTGCTCCCAGAACTACCCAGTTTCAGTTTTAGTTCAGTTTTCATGATTAAAAAAAAATAAATGTAGTTTTTTTTCACTTCAGACCATTCACAATTGCTATACTTTTATAACCCAATAAGATTTTAAGGTCAAAATTAAATTATTCGCCAATTACATAAAAAAGCGCAATGAAAACAAAACCCGAAAAACGATCTTATCAGCTGATTTAATAGAGTTTACATCAGGGATCAACGTCATACCTACAAACTCGCACGGTGGCATGCTTGCAACGTTCAAAAGCCGAGCCGACACATTTTTTTAAACACTGTGTATTCTGTAACCATTCATTAACGACATAAATGACTATCATAATTATATTAGTGGCATGCGGTCTAGCCTTTTCGCGAAGTTTGCGTTACGATGTCAGATACACCCTGTATAGAATAATAAAAGAAAATAGAGAGCAGCGGTGGCCTAAGGGTATCGGCCGCGACTTATAAGAGTTAGGTAGTAGGTCCGAACCCCGCCAGACGCTTTACTTTGTGTAAATTATTTCATCACCACGGTAAAGGAAAACATCGCGAGGAAACCGGCATGTTCTAGAAGCAAAAACTTCAAAGACATGTGACATCTACCAACCCACTCTGGGCACGCGTGGTAGATTATGGCCCACTCTCTCTCACCTTTGTCCTAGCAGTGCGAACATAATAGGCTGATTATGCTATGTAGAATAATAAAACGTATAAAATAATTTTAATCAAATTAAAATGTCAGAATAATAATAATATTTAGTAATGATAGCTTCAAAACACAAGCATTACTTTTAACCTCGTTTCAAGCCATTTGATTGGTTGAAACTAGTTTTAAGTAATGTTTAAACAAAGATCAACGCTTAAGTTTCCAACTGGAATACGGACCTAAGTGCTCGACAATATCAATAAAATTACAGAAATATATATTTCCCACTAACTTTAATTCAACATAACTATTTTTTTTTATATAAATTACAAACTAGCGCTTGACTGCAATCCCGCCTGATGGTAAGCAGTGATGCAATCGTTGATAGTAAGGCGCGCTAGTTTATTAAACCTACTCACTCAAAGTAACTGAGTAAATAGGAAGGAAGACGGTAGTTGAACGCGGTGATGCAATGTTAAACCCAACAACACGACCAACGATGCTGCGCCAGAGGGAGATTGATCTGGAGGCCCTCCACAACCAAACTCCAGACACAACAACATTTCGCGCATCGTACCCGGCACGTACATCGCAACACAACTGCTCAGACCCGTCCTCCGTACGGCTTCACCAGACATCATGCCGGAACACGACGAATCGCTTGGCGGCATGACTTTGTCTGGTGGGTGGTAACTTATACCGGCGGCCGATGTTGTGGCCTACCACCGAGGAAAGCTTTAAGTAATTCATCTCACAAACTTACATATACTACAAATCGAACAAAGCGCCAAAAGATATAACAAGTATCATTTGGAGTCAACAAAAAACTAAATATGATTCAGCGGACATACCAGAATTGTATAATGATCTATACAGAGGACGCATAGAAGAATTTATTTGTTATATCAAACTGATGGTTTTGCGGCGGTGGCATCTGATTGTATATTTTTGTGTTTATTATAGCCCTTAATGTGACACCGTGAATGCATTTAGTTTTATTTAAGCTTATTTGAGTACGAATTGAATGGACTTGGTATTTTATCGGCCCATGTTGCGTATACTATTTATACATTTTTATGCACATTTTTGCTCAAGAATTGTTTTCTGCTGAAGATTCTAGTATTGTTTTTTTTTTTTGTGTATTTGTGCAATAATTTTCCATACTGTCGGACTGAAATCACGTCATTTAAGCAACGCCTATTAGAGATGGTATTTTATACACAATTTTCTATTGTCAAATGAAATGTTGATTTTATTGGCTTAATGTGTTATATTGTTGAATATATTATTTATTTTTGTGCTTTATGAGGTTTATTCAATACTTTGATTGAACCCTTATTTGGGATTACAATCATTAAATTGAATGAAGCTCAGTGATATAAAAGTATTGAGTTTGAACAGCAAGAATTAGGATGTATAGACGGCAGTAAATCAAGCTACTACAATCTGTCAGATTTCTTTATTAGATTTTCAGCTTTATCTCTAAAGCATAAAAGCTCAAAGTTGATTGGGAATATTTAACAGCTTCGGGTAGCTTGACCTGCTGACGTCAGTACACTTTAAAAGAACAACAGAGCTGAGTCTCTATCAGCCAGAAATACCTTCAAATTCCCTAATTTTTTGACAAATATAGTCGGTGAGATGGAATTGCAACTTAAATTTTAACGCTTTTTAAGTAAGAGAGTTAGTTAACCTTTAGAACTTAGACCTATTTAATTTATTAAAATTTAATATTGAAAAAAACACATATAGTTCATACGAACAAAATCTTGCGTGGAAAATTATTACTTAATTAAGCGATTTTAATAATTTTCCAAATTTTAAATACAAAATTATTGCAGAGAAATAAAAACATTCGAGTATAATAATAATATTATGTATTATTATGGATAATATTATATAATATAATAATATGTTTATTGAACCAAAACATACATAGACAAAGTTTACAAACATATAGGTACATGTCAAGACTTAAAAAACTGACAATAGACGCAAGGTGAGAGAAAAAGAATATACATAATAGTCTATATAACAAAAAACCTCCTGTTCCTAAACAAGGATATACTTTCGACCCACTTCATAACTCTTCGAGGGAATTGCATGATTTAATTCACCCATCTCCGTTCCACCATCGGACGACCCGTCGTACGGCGAGTTTCCATCCTTATGTTGTTACTACTACGATCCGGACGAAGCGTTTCGCCTCCTCTTTTATACCGCGTACATCGAGGTATTGGACGAATTTGCCAGCGGCGGTGTTTCCGTCGGACTACAATTTAAGTGTCTTCAAGACTAGAGTGAATAGGGTAATAAACCAGCGCGCTTTACCATCAACAATTGCATCACTGCTTACCATCAGGCAGGTTTGTGGTGAAGCACCAATTTATAATTTATAAACAATAAAGCTTTTGGTTTTTTTTTTTCTTGGTTCTTGATAAGTGTAATACTTGATGAGTATGCAGTTGTACGTGACTTTAAGTGTGAGCATTTTGGATTATTAGGACTGATCCTTAACAGCACTCATTCTCATAATTACGTGTACAAGATAAAATCACGTAAAATTACGATTAAATTACGTTTTATGAACAATAAAATAGGCCCTCCACCCAGGCCCTTCGGTAAACGAAAAATTTATTTACTCTCACAGAAATAAATTTATTTAAGTATCGTATAAAATACCCTTTTTGCGATTCCAATTCAATACAATTCGTATTGAAATACAATAAACAATAGTTAATTGTTGTTGGGAGTTGACAAGAAACACAAAGGTATGGGGTTCGATTCTTCGGCGATGCACTTTTGTGATAATGTCTTCCGAGCATGAGGGTTATGATTGATGATCGATATTAAATATTCGAATTAATACGTGAATCGATTCGATTTGATAAATTATTTATTTTTGAGCGAATGGGAGACTTTTAACATTGTTGATGTTGAACGATACGATTTTTGTTGCGAAATTGCTGGGATTTCGAAGAAAGATAATATTAGACTAGGACCAAGTCCAGGTTTCACTTCCTTTAATATTCAATATTAAAAAACACATTCGAAATAATAGATTTTTTTTCTTTAAATTCTATTTATTTATCAATTACAGCCTCCGTGGCGTAGCGGTAGCGGACGCGGCCGCTGCGCAAGGTGGCGCGGGTTCGATCCCCGCACAGTGCAAGTAGTTGTATGCATGAATATGAATATATGCACTGGTCTGGTCGTGCCTCGGAAAGCACGTTAAGCCGTTGGTCCCGGTTGCCATACGAACATCTAGTGGCAGTCGTTAGGGGTTGTTGGAGCCCTCAAAAGTCCAACAATCGGTCTAACTGTAATGCTTCGATGTCACCTTCGGGTTGTGGAGGTCAGACGGCAGTCGCTTCACGGAAAATGTCGAAGTTTAGCCATATCAGCAGTTGGACTGGTAAAGCGGACCCCAGATTCCAAAGCTGAAAAGGCTTCGAATGCGACTGGGATTAACGTTGGGATGATGATGATGATGATGATTTTGTAGTGTTATTTTATTAACCTACATATATTTACTTGTACTTCACCTTCATTTATCATTTTTATATTTATCTTTACTTTTTATTTGCTTTTATTATATTATTAAATTCTTTGTTTTCGTCCCTCCTCCCTCTCTTTTACTGTCTAATACGACAGTTTGGCGCCCAATTCGCTCTTACCCACTCCCTTCTTTCTAAATTCCAAAAAACACTTCATCTAGTGTCTCAATTCTTTGGCTTAACATTTTGGCATTTATCTCACATTTTCTCATACTAACCTTTCATTCTTCCCTTACAGGAATTCTCTAATATTTTATTTTTCTTTTCACAGCGTTGTTTCTACTGTCTAACACACTAATTAATCTAATTTTCCACAGCTTCACCTACACCTTCATTTCAGCTTCACCCTTTCTTCTTCTTGGAGCGGATTGCAACTCTTTAAATAAGCCTATGCAGGAGCGGCTGGTGACTCCTTAAGTAAGCCTACACCAAATGTCTTTTTTTTCCATGTCTGGAGCGGCTGACAACTCCGTAAATAAGCCTTGTCGTCATTTTAAAACTTACTTCTATGAGTGGCAGTCATTGATTGTGAACTCCACCCATACCTGTATGAAGAAGATTGCTTGTCAGAGATAGTATGAATGGGTAAATGGGGATGTCTGAATCTGTGAAGTGAAGTTTTACGGTCCCTTTAGGAATTCTCTATCAAAATTTTCTCCAGGTGAAAATTTTTCCAGGGTCGGGGGGAAAATGTAGTGTTATTTTATTAACCTACATATATTTACTTGTACTTCACCTTCATTTATCATTTTTATATTTATCTTTACTTTTTATTTGCTTTTATTATATTATTAAATTCTTTGTTTTCGTCCCTCCTCCCTCTCTTTTACTGTCTAATACGACAATTTATCAATTCTTTTTTCTAACACATAGAGGAAGGCTGTGTCCCAGCTGTGGGAACGGTATAATCAGCACCATAGTTGCGTAACACACTTTTACTCTAAATTTTGTAGCATATTGCTAATCCATTGCGTTATATGATATAATGTGTCTGACCAACAACATAATGTAATGAATGTATTAATGGGGACACTGGGCCAATGTTTTCTCGGTGGTAGGCCATAACATCGGCTGCCAGCAGAAGTTACCACCCACCAGACAAAGTCTTGCCGCCAAGCGATTCGTCGTGTTCCGGCATGATGTCTGGTGAAGCCGTACGGAGGACGGGTCTGAGCAGTTGTGTTGCGATGTGTGGCGGGTACGATGCGCCAAATGTTGTTGTGTCGGGAGTTTGGTCGTGAAGAGTCTCCAGATCAATCTCCCTCTAGTGCAGCATCGTTTGGTCGTGTTGGTCTTGGGTTTAACATTGCATCACCTCGTTCAACTGCCGTCATCCTTCCTATTCCTAAGTTTTTTAAGTGAATAGGCTTAATAAACTGGTGCCCTTTACCATCAACGATTGCATCACTGCTTACCATCAGGCGGGATTGCAGTCAAGCACTAGTTTATAATTATTAAAAAAAAAAGAATGTAGTAGAACTGTCAAAATTAAAACCATTGCTACTGAGAGTGTATTAAGCAAGTAACCTGCAGCTTACTGCTTTAAATTCTTTTGTGACAAGATACGGCGTTATCAGTACCATTGATCAAGGACCAGGGCATACCCAGCTTTTCAGCTTTTCAGCAATCAGGGCTAGCGGGGGTAAGTTACATTTTTAGGGTCGAATCATCCCCGGCTATTTTGTCTTACAACTACACAAGCACATGTACATGAAACAGGTATTTGTAGTGCAGTGTGTAAGGAAAATAGACGCAAATGATCCTGTATACCAGTCCTGTATATTGTGTTACCAGTCGTGGTGGCCTAGTGGTTGAAACACCTGCCTCTCAAGTATGAGTTCGCGGGTTCGATTCCAGGTCAGGCAAGTACCAATGTAACTTTTCTAAAGTTATATGTACTTTCTAAGTTTATCTTGGACACCAATGACTAAAGGTGAAGGAAAAACATCTTGAGGAAACCTGGACTTTAAGTCTGAAATCGCCAACCCGCATTGAGCAAGCGTGGTGATTACGCTCAATCCTTCTCTTTATGAGAGGAGACCTGTACCCAGCAGTGGGATGATAAAAAAAAAGGTTGAGGTTGATTATGATCCTGTATAAGTACCCGTTCATACTTTGATTAGTAATTAGCGGAGTTCATACATATTTTGCGAGATCTCTAGGGGGGCCACCTGCCTCCCTGAACCCTTGAACCCCAAACAATCATAGCCCTCTCCATTGCCCCTTGAGTAACCTTGAGCTTTCTTATAACGCTCACTGTATACTGTCTTTTTCGTGAGGCTTTTAATAGTAAGCCACAATCCCCTCTCCATCATAAGTAAAATCTAAATAATAGACAACAGACAGACATAAAGGGAATCTTTTGTTATTAATAGGTACAGACGACAGCAAGGCAACCTACTCTAAACTATCCAATATTCCCAATAAACCTTGTGTCTTAATGCTTTAGCGATAAAAATGAAAATCGAATAAAGAAATTTAACAGATTGTAGCGGCTTGATGTGCTGTCGTCTGTGCCTATCGTAGCCATCTTTATAGCGCCGGCAAAAATCGCCTTCTGTCATAACATTTTGAAGACCCATGTTCCCAAGAATTCTTTAATCGAGATTTTGTTATGATAACCTTCCTTACTTTGAGTGTTAATGTATCAGTTCCTGACATTTTCTTTTTTTTTTAATTTGGCGTTTTCTTTTTGGTTCATGGCGGCCATCTTGGTCTCGTTTCGTAACATTATTGAATTTCAACTCGATGGCATAATGAGATTGGTATTATGTAAAGCTTTTTTGTGTGATTTTGTACAAATAGGAAAATAATGGGATCAATCTTCTTGGTTAGGTAAGCCTATATTTTTTAACCGTTACCTTTGAAAGGAGGAAATATTATTTTGTATTATTTTGATACCTACGCAGATAGGTATAATGTTTGCTTTTATCTATTATATTACAGTAATTTTATTCTAGATGCTTCATCTTCAACCATAATAGGGTAGTTGACTAAAAAAAAAACTAATTAGTCCGTCAGTCAGATTTCCAAAAAATACTAGACACGTATTTTTTCTTTTTTCATATAAACAAAAAATGAAGACGACACAGTGCGTTGAAAGCTCGTAGGACGTCACTGCACGCTACACTTTTTAACGAGCAGTGACGTCACCAGCCACCGCTCCTGATCTTTGATGTCTTTTATATTTGTCAATTTTTATTTGATAAAACAAAATATACGTATCCAATATTTTTCTATAATCTGAATGACGGACTAAATAGAATCAATTTTTTTAAGTAGGAAACATTCCTGTTATGCAATTCGTGTATACAAAATATTGTAAAAAAAAAAAGTAAAAAAAGTTGGAGTTTCTCGCTCGTTATTTATTTTTGTTTATTTATATTTACTTTATTGTACACCAAAAATATACATTACATAAAAATACATTGAACACTACAAAATATACAATTAGACGACCGTATCGCTAATGCAATCTCTTCCAGGCAACCTTACAATGGACAGAGATTTTCCAGGACATAAAATGAGACTGTCGTTGGTGCAAATATCTCTCTCTTCACATTATGGAAATTTCTTTTGAAAAAGGCAACTAGAATCAATTCTAATTTATATATTAGATATAAATAATTTGATAGGGGATAATTTTAGACATTAGTTTTCATCTTCAGCCTATATAGGTCCACTGTTGGACAAAGGCCTCTCCCAAGGCTTTCCACGATGACCGGTCTTGTGCTGCCCGCATCCATCGACTTCCCATGACCTGGTGAAGACCAGGACATCGGTCCACCTTGTTGGGGGCCTTCCTACGCTGCGTCTTCCGGTACGTGGCCGCCACTCCAGAACCTTACTGCCTCATTGGCCATCGGTTCTACGCCCACTGCCACTTAGTTTTAGCGACTCGAAGAGCTATGTCGGTGACTTTGGTTCTTCTGCGGATCTCCTCATTTCTGATTGGATCGCGCAGCAAACTCCGAGCATAGCTCTTTCCTCTTTCTCTCATCAGGTTTTCATCTAAAATGAACAAAATAAAATGCATTACATATGGAAAGCTTACCGTAAACCAAGCCAAGATCCCCTTAGTGTTCTCACAGACAATCGCATGTTAAGTAGCCCTTGCAAACATTCTATCAAGCTATCGAACACGCGTTATAACATTCTTGAGCCGGCTATTAAAAATGGTGGCCACGCCAGGCCATACGGCCACATATCAGACAATACTCCTCAATACGAGAGCCGTGACCTTTACCATGGCGTATCGGATCGTAACATCTCTGCTACCGACTTCACCTCCCGACCTCGACTGTGACAATACGTTTTGAAGTTTATGGGATATGTTGCATGCAGTGTTTATGTCATTCATGGTTATAAGGTTTCCTTCCTTGTAAGAAGAGCAAAGATTTTGGCAGGCAAATGTTTTCATATGAACTCTAAAGCATACATTGGTTTTACAATCATAACGCACTGTTTCGTGACCTTAATTTACCACACAATTGGACACAAAGAACACTCTGTTAAAGAAAAGAATGAAATAAAAGAAAGAAAAAATATAGACTTCTGATCAGACCATATCCTACTTGCTGGAGTATCCTTAGTGACAGTACCTTATTCTTTAAGCTTAAACGAACGAGTCCTCGAGTGGAGACTGCGTCTCGTAAACGTAGCGTAGGACGCCCTTGGGCGAGATGGAGCGACGACATCGAAAAGTGGCTGGTAGTGGCTGGCGGAGAACTGCTCAGGATGAGGAGGAGAACTGCCAGCAGTCGACGAGTAGAGGCTGATGATGATGGGGAAAGGAACATAACAGTCGTACATACTTAACCAGGAAAAAGATTAAGAAGCAAATAATATCTTGGGCAAGTGCCAAAAAAAAATCACCTAAATGTTTTTTTTTTTAATCAGTTCAATGTTATGATCTTCCTGCACGAGTCATAATAAATACTTTTTCGTTCTTTCTTTTTCTTTTATTTGGTTACCCTTGACCGGGCACTCATCATCCTCTTGACGTTTTTACATTCATGATTTCAGTCATGTTATTCCTTCAGCTTTTGGGAGTTCATATTTCCTCGAACGTAAACTTTGGGCGATTCATTGATTCCAAAGCCAAGGTGGCTGCCAGGAAACTTGGCGTTATTGCAAACAGCGACCCATCTGATGGTAAGCAGTGATGTAATAATTTCTGGTAAAGCGCACTGGTTTACCATCAATGATTGCATCACTTTAGTTGTGAATCAATCAAGACGAGGCACTATAGCTTCATATTTTGACGAGCGCCCATACCTCCATCTTGATGAAAGCTTAACCAACAAAATACAGAGTCACCCTACCTCTAGCTCTTGTTTTTCGAATTCCAGCCTTTGTGTCCTGCAGAGCATAAGCACAGTCATAAACTTAGAATCAAATGTCCCACAGTTATCTTCGCAGTCCGCCCTATCCATCGACAGTTTCACACTGATCTATTTTAAAACTTTCTTAATAAAATGTCCAATGGATGTTGTTACGAGATATGTTCAATAAAGTAGGTATGTGTAGTCGTATTTTTTCGCATGCTGTCATGGGTTTGCGTCGTGTATACACTTGTTACTCACGTTTAGAATGTACTTTTCTAGACTTATGAGCTGAGAACTTGTAATTTCTTCCTGTGAATAGATTTATGTATTTTTTTTATATTTTCTTTTTTTATTGTATGTTTTATTTTTATGTGGGCTACGCTGTGCTATTTATGTCCAACAAAATTATTGTTTTACCCACGGAATAGATAATCTTTTTAATCTGTTCTGTGGTTTTATCGACAGGCCGGTATACAAGTCAGTGATTTTTCTTCATATTACAGCTCAATGTCTGGACTTGACAAAAGACGATGATGACGGGACTGGAACAATTTGCCAGCGGCGGTGTTTCCGTCGGACTACAATTTGAGTGTCTTCAAGGCTATAGTGAATAGGCTCTTAATAAACTAGTGCGCTTTACCATCAACGATTGCGTCACTGCTTACCATCAGGCAGGATTGCGGTCAAGCGTTAGTTTATAATATGTAACAAAAAAAAAGATCCTTGAGTTTATTTTTGACTTTTCTTCTCAGAGATGGTCTAGTTTAAAAATATGACGTGTAAAAGTGATCAGTGATCCTTATTTCATTTCGACTTTTTACCCATCGCCCAGAAAAGAGTTTCTCAAGTATATTGTATGGAGGCCCCACCCTTGTATCTGACCTATCGTTGATGATGATGGCCAGTTGCGTCTGAGTATTTAATAGCTTTCCCCGTGTGGTACCGAGTTTAGAATATATGTACATATGTACGGACAAATCACACAGATTGAGCTAGCCCCAAAGTAAGCTCGAGACTTGTGTTATGGGATACTAACTCAACGATACTATATTTATAATAGATACATATATAGATAAACATCCAAGACCCAGGCCAATCAGGAAAAGATCATTTTCCATCATGACCTGACCGGGGATCGAACCCGGGGCCTCCACGTCGCAGGCAGGCGTGTTGACCGCTGCGCCACGGAGGTCGTCAAAATAGAAAGAAGAATAGTACCAATCCATATTCTCCCGTGGGTGTCGTAAGAGGCGACAAAGGGACCTCCACCAGGGAAGCGGGCAGCAGCGTTTCTCCTGTGTAATAACAAATTACTGCGATCCCCAACCCGCCTGCCAAGCGTGGGGATTATGGTATTGCTCGCCAATAGAATGGGGGAGGACTTTGTCCATCAGTGGACCTCTATAGGCTAAGAAGAAGAAGATTTAATACCTTATAAATTCTGTTTGGTGAGTAATATTACATTACTCGCTAGGAAATTATATTTCTAAGGGATAGTCCTTACAATATCAAAATTGATAAGGGGACACTAGTATCATCCCACTGATGAACTAAGGCTTCTTCGTCCCATGACTTCTAGCACTTTCGTTCCAGGGTTAAAGTGGCCTAATTTTCGTTTGTTCGTTTTGTGTTTTCGTTTCTCCAGCTCGTCCTGAATCTGGGACGGTTGGATGTCTCAACAAAGAATCATTCAATTGAAAGTCGCCACAGTCCAGTATTATCAATCCCTATTAAAGCATTAAACCAATGAATCATAGCAGATGTCACCGAATCATATTGATTTATACCACCGTATACAATATAATTATTTTTTCTCAGTTTTATATAGAATTCAATCATAACCAAAAGTCGGGTCACCCATCATCCTGTCTCATTAAGACGTTATTTGGAAACTAAAAAACTTATGAGGGAAAGCTTCATTGTGCTGTCTGAGATCGTATAGGTTTTTTTTTAAATAATAATTTATGTTACGCGAGGAAATATCGTATGTTGTAAATAAGAGACAGTTATGAATTACGGAGAAGTCGACAGAAAATGGTTTTAATTGAATTAAATTGTATTGTGATGTTATTAACTATTGAGAGATGGAAACGGACAATATCAATTATACGGGAAAATGTTTTTGTTGTTACATTAAAGATTTAGGTTGGAATTCATTGAAGGTTTTTGTGGGGCTTTATCTTATGTTGTGCTGTTCCAGTTGCCAATGTAAAATAAAGAATGGCGATTAGGTTATCTTAGACTTGAGAAGAGAGCAGCTAAAAAAACTGCAATCAACAGAACTTTCATTGGATTGAAAGAATGGCATAATCAGAAGGATCCATTACTATATGGTAAAACACAGGCGTGTCTTTTCACCGACAAAAGCAGCCCTCACCTTGTACCTCACCACCTCCTACTTTTCGAAATGAATCCTTGGAGTGTACCGACCGCCTTCAGCTTTTGGGAATTGAGATTTCCTGGAACCTTAACTTTGGGCGGTTCATTGGATCCAAGGCCAAGGTGGCTGCCAGGAAGCTTGGCGTTATCGCAAAGGTCCGGCGGTACTTCACACCAGGGCAGCTTCTAATGCTGTACAAAGCACAGGTCCGTTCGTGTGTGGAGTACTGCAGCCACATTTGGGCTCGTGCTGCGAAATGTGACCTGGCCACTTTGGATTCTATGGGGAGGCGTGCGAAGAGGCTGATCGGCGACCAAGATTTAATTCAAAACGGTCTCCAATGTCTAGAGCACAGGCGTACAGTAGCCAGCCTTTCGGTATTCTATAGGATTCATTTTGGTGAGTGTGCGAGGGAATTGCATGATTTAGTTCCCCCATCTCCGTTCCAACATCGAACGACCCGTCGTACGGCGAGTTTCCACCCTTACGTCGTTAACACCACTACGATTCGGACGAAGCGTTTCGTCTCCTATTTCATACCGCGTACATCGAGGCACTGGAACAATTTGCCAGCGGCGGTGTTTCCGTCGGACTACAATTTGAGTGTCTTCAAGGCTAGAGTGAATAGGCTCTTAATAAACTAGTGCGCTTTACCATCATCGATTGCGTCACTGCTCACCATCAGGCGGGATTGCGGTCAAGCGCTAGTATACTATATGTATATTTCACTTGTAACTGATTCATCGAATAGGTAGTTCCGGAAGTTATAAGTAAGTATAGTAGTAGTGTAGTATAATTTATAAAAAAGAAATGGTTGCTAATAATAGGGGTTAAATTATGAAATTGCCGATTTGTACTGAAATTCTAAATTGTTTAATTTTTAACTAATTTGTTTAATCAAAGTTGTTACCATTATTGCCAAAATGGCTTCCATCTAATAGGAAGGTCTTTTATGCCTTTTTGATAGAAATCTGAGGATCTAGACTGCACAAACTGTGTGAAAGCATTTTGCACTGCCTCATGGGAAGAAAACTTCTTCTCACGTAGATAATTGTCTTCTCGAAACGGTAGTCCGTTGGAACAAGGACTAGCGAATACGAATGGTGTCTAACTGCAGTTCCTGAAGGGTCAAAATGGTTTCTCGAGCTGCATAAGAACTCACGTTGTAATGGAGCAATATTGGTAAAGATCGATTCATGAGTCGGGGCTGTTTTGCTGCTAGTAGCTGCTCGGTGGTAGGCCATAACATCGGCTGCCGGCGAAGTTACCACCCACCAGACAAAGTCTTGCCGCCAAGCGATTCGTCGTGTTTCGGCATGATGTCTGGTGAAGCCGTACGGAGGACGGGTCTGAGCAGTTGTGTTGCGATGTGTGCCGGGTACGATGCGCCAAATGTTGTTGTGTCGGAAGTTTGGTCGTGGATCGTGGAGAGTCTCCAGATCAATCTCCCTGTGGCGCAGCATCGTTGGTCGTGTTGTTGGGTTTAACATTGCATCACCTCGCTCAACTGCCGTCTTCCTTCCTATTCCAAAGTTTTTTAAGTGAATAGGCTTAATAAACGAGTGCGCTTTACCATCAACGATTGTATCACTGCTTACCATCAGGCGGGATTGCAGTCAAGCACTAGTTTATAATAATTAAAAAAAAAAGAGTATAACTATACTGAATAACATCACGCTGAGACCACCAAACAGTTACCATTACCTTTTTATTGATATGTTTTTCTTTAGCACACTGTTGTGGTGTTTGATCTGGGCTCAGCCATTGCATTTTTCTTTTGCGGCCATCATTATGAATCCATTTTTCATGACATGTCACAATTTCATCCTATATTGTTACATTTATGTACCGATTCAATATAACGCAAGTTTCACACGCGTTTCCTTCTGCAGATTAGTCAAATCATGAGGCTAATCTATTAATTGCTGCACTGCGTGTCGCGCATTCGATTCTCGCTCGGAACAAATATTTGTTTATCCTACAACTAGTTGTTCCAGATCCGGCTGTTTGTGTATGTGAGTTTTATATGTTAAACTAGCCTCCGCCACCGACTTCGTTCGCGTAGAGGTAGTTATGCTCCGCTCCTATTGGTCGCAGCGTGATGTTATATAGCCTAAAGCCTTCCTGGATTACTGGGCTATCCAACGCAAAAAGATTTTTTCAAATCGGACCAGTAGTTCCAGAGATTAGCGCGCACAAACAAACAAACAAACTCTTCAGCTTTATATATTAGTATAGATTAAATTCCTAGTCTGGGGCATCGTTTTTATAGAAAAAACAAAACCGTAGTTCTCGTTGTGGAATGCAGTCATTATTTTACTAGGCCCTTATGAAAATAAAGTCTGAGTAAAAAGTAATTAATGTTATAATATCCAAAAACTGGCCAACAAAAGACGTTTTGAAAAGCCAGTTTTTCTAAAACTCGATTTACAGACGACAGCACAGCAAGCTACTAGAATCTGTCAGATTTCTTTATTAGATTTTCAATTTTATCTCTAAAACATTAAGGCTCAAGGTTGATTGAGAATATTTGACAGTTTGGGGTAGCTTGACCTGCTGTCGTCTGTACTTACATATATTTACGACCAGGTACTGAATTTATGTACCATTATTTTGCATAAAAACAGTTGATGGACTGATTCAATCCATACATCTTGTGCTCAACAATACTTTTTGTTCTCACAAACAAGAGAAAAGTCATATTGCCGTCAACTGTGACGTATTTAGTACTTATTTCGAGCTTTCATGATCGCCGGCGATGCAAAAAATATTAATTATACATACATTTCTCCCATGTAGGCACGTTGCTATAAGGTAGAGGTTGCAAAAGTTATTTTATTTATTAATAATCTGACCTACCAACCTGGGCTAGGCCAGCGTGGTAGATTAGGGCCCACTCCCTCTCACCGAGAGGAGACCTGTATCCCAACAGTGGCAACAAAATAGGCTGAATATGTATCTTATATTGTATAAGAAGAGGTGGGCTATTTTATGTGATTTTTTGTATAAGATAGTTTAAAGTCATTATTGAATTTTTACACTTTTTTTTTGGATAAGTTAGTTCATATCTAGTAATTATTGATTTTTTCCTTTTATGACAAATGGTTTGTTTTGACTATTAATCACATTGCATTATTACCTATTACGTTATTATTGCATTTGTAGATGGGAATATAAATTAACATAATGAAATAATATATTGTTCTTGTTTTCTATTCCACTTTTTATACCGAACGACTAAATGGCTAAGGGCATCTTGGCGTTAAATTTCTCGTCTAACTCCTTGTCAAAAAGAAAAAATGTTATTATGTACAAGAATTATCTAATATGATAGACATATCTGACTGACCGCTTCGAAAGTTTATAATATCCAATAGAATTGCAAAACGTCGAGTTTGGTTCTGACAATGAGTGAGTCAGTGTTGCTTACATGAAAACTGACTAAGTGCGTGTCAGACTTGTACGCGAAGGGTTCCGTACGTAGTATGTATATTTATATATTTGTTTATAATATACAGTCTGGTGACAGCCAGATACACAGAAAATGAAGTCTTAGTTATCTATGATAAGGTCTCGTTTTACGCTTTTAGCGCGGGTCCCTAAAAATGGTCCAAGTGAGTTGATAAAACACTTGTCAACATTTTTAATGTTAGTCAAGGTTGAGGCCACCGATGACACTTCTATATTGTGTCGTGCTGAAGTTGGAAAGTTAAGACGCATGACAGATTCACCGGACATTTGGAACCCATCTTGTGTGGTCTCGTCCTACTCATTTCACCGCAAAAACCTACCGATTCGCTTTTTATAAAACCAAATTACAACTGCATTTACCCATAAAGAATTATCACCCAAACAGAACCTTACTCCGACGAGATAAGAAACGAGTGCAAGTAACAATACGTTTGCGAAAAAAACATCCAAATAATTGGCTTAGGACCTGTCAAAGCGAAATGATTTCGTCGCGACCGATATCTCCAATTAATTGTTGGAAATAAAAGGATTTTGTCCAAATAAATTTTACGTTCTTCTCTTGTTTGCGACCTCCCTCGTCGATCACAGTGGGGGTGACGCTGGGACGACAAATGGAGGAACTTTTGTATTGTTTAATCAATTTTCAATGAATAAACAACAAGTTATAAGCGGTTTCAACCGGTTTTTCTACGGAAATTGGATGAAAGTCGGTCGTTTTAGGGAAACTTTGGTGGTCTCGGTAATTCATTCACTGAGTTTTGCACTAACTTTTTAGCAGAGCATGCAGAAAATTAGGTTTTCACTGCAAACCGGTTTGTTTATCTACTTTAATGAAAGGTTCAACATAACCCCAACTCGCGGATTTTAAAACTTTCAAAATCTATTTATTTTTATTTAAAAAGTACTGCCACATCACAAACAATTAAGATAGAAAGTACTTAATTTATGGCCTGATGCATGTGATAATGATGGCGTACTTAGCATTGGCAGTTCATCAGCTCGAAAATGGAATACAATAGTAATTTTTAAAAAAAGAATACCTAATGAAAACATGCTTCGAAATTTAAATTTAACAAATAATACAGTACTTAATAATTTATAAAAAAAAAAAGTTCAAATATTAATCTAGTCGAGAATCTCAGTGACGATAAAATAACAACTTGTCAAAAATTAAAGGTATTTTTTACAGATTGAGATTGTGATTAGAATATGAACATTCTTAAAATTACCAAAATTGTCCCTGTGAAATTACTCGATAGGTAACAATCACATAGTTTCCTTCAATGGCAACTATGATAGAAGCTGTGTTTCGATACGCAATATGGATTCACAAATCTTATTTTTACAGGTTACCCAAATCCATTAAAAAAGTATAGATATATTTCTAAACTCTCGACCCTAAACTTTTCAATCTCTTTTAGCGTAATTTACCTTACCTTATTTTACTAACATAATATTAAGTCAATAACTAACACACAGCGCAGGTTAGGGAAGCCCCCAACAAGGTGGACCGATGACCTGGTGAAGGTCGCGGGAAGCCGATGGATGCGGTCAGCACAAATCCGGTCATCGTGGAAAGCCTTGGGGGAGGCCTTCGTCCAACAGTGGACATCTATAGGCTGAATAAGAAGAAGAAGAACTAACAATACTGTATGTACTTGCCTAACTTAAAAAACATGCCGTTCCAATTTTAGTTTCAAGGAACGTTTACGTTTGTAACCAGTGTTTCTCATTGTAAGTGAATGATTGTATTCTGTTATCCATACTTATCCATACTAATATTATAAATGCGAAAGTAACTCTGTCTGTCTGTCTGTCTGTCTGTCTGTCTGTCTGTTACGCTTTCCCGCTTAAACCTCTTAACCGATTTTGATGAAATTTGGCACAGACAATCCTTAGATCCTGAGAAAGAACATAGGCTACCTTTTATCCCGGAAAAATTTGATGTGCCCGAGGGAAATCTAAAACGTGCGATATAACCGAACTCCACGCGGGCGAAGCCGCGAGCGGAAAGCTAGTAATATTATAAATGCGAACGTAACTCTGTCTGTCGGTCTGTCTGTCTGTCTGTCTGTCTGTCTGTCTGTCTGTCTGTCTGTTACGCTTTCCCGCTTAAACCACTCAACCGATTTTGATGAAATTTGGCACAGACAATCTTTAGACCCTGAGAAGGAACATAGACTACCTTTTATTCCGGAAAAACTTGATGTTCCCGAGGAAAAACTAAAAAGCGCGATATAACCGAACTCCACACGGGCGAAGCCGCGGGCGGAAAGCTAGTTGAGAAATAAATGTCCTAGTGGTATCGTGCCGCAACTTACAAGTTGTAGGTCATAGGTTCAAACTCCGTCAGGCGATTTACTTTGTGTAAATTATTTCATCACCACTGTTCTCAAAACGGTGAAGGAAACATCATGAGGAAATCGGCATGTCCTAGAGCTAAAAACATCGAAGGTATGTGACATCTACAAACACGCTGGAACCGCGTGGTATATTACGGCCCATTCCCTCTCACGGCGAGAAGCTTGTGTACCAGTAGTGGGAATATCTTAGGCTTTTTTTTATTAATTACTAGCAGCCGCCAGCGACTTCGTTCGCGTGAAATTAATTATGCTCCGCTCCTATTGGTCGCAGCGTGATGTTATATAGCCTAAAGCTTTCTTGGATTAATGGGCTATCCAACGCTAAAATAATTTTTCAAATCGGACCAGTAGTTTCTGAGATTAGCGCGCACAAACAAACAAACAAAAAACTCTTCAGCTTTACCTATATATTAGTATAGATAGATAAACTAGCATTTGACTGCCATCCCGCCTGATGGTAAGCAGTGGCGCAATCGTTGATGGTAAAACGCATTAGTTTATTAAGATCCTATTCACTCTAGCCTTGAAGACACTCAAATTGTAGTCCGACAGAAATACCGCCGCCGGCAAATTGTTCCAGTCCCTCGATGTACGCGGGATAAAGGAGGAGGCGAAACGCTTCATCCGGTTCGTAGTGGTGTTAACAGCGTAAGGGTGGAAAAATTACATATTATTCTAAGACACCTTATTCAAAAACTTTATTTTACTAATTGCAAAACCAAATCAACTACAGCGCTTTCTTCGCCACGTCTTCGTCTTCACGGTTTGTTTCAATTTCTTTTTCTCAATTTCTCATCTTCCCCTCATCAAATTAAATCAAAACAAAATGCAGGGTTCTTTAAAAGATTTCTTGCACTTGCTTGCTTTATAATCAGACTAGCTTTCCGCCCGCGGCTTCGCCCGCGTGGAGTTCGGTTATATCGCGCTTTTTAGATTTCCCTCGGGAACATCAAATTTTTCCGGGATAAAAGGTAACCTATGTTCTTTCTCAGGATCTAAAGATTATCTGTGCCAAATTTCATCAAAATCGGTTGAGAGGTTTAATCGGGAAAGCGTAACAGACAGACAGACAGACAGACAGACAGACAGACAGACCGACAGACAGACAGACAGAGTTACTTTCGCATTTATAATATTAGTATGGATTTATTTAAACGGGTAAAGCAAAGCTTTTAACCGTAAATAGGGAACTTATTTAGTGGGGACAGAAAAAGGGTTTATTGTGAATTTATCTTAAAGCATGGTATTTTTAAGGTTTATATTTCACTTTCCATTATTAAATTGCAAGTCTTCTTTCTTGATTTTTTCAAGAAGAATTCAATATCGGTTTAATGTGATAGTGTTTTGTTATTTTCATCGTACTAGAATAGCAGTGCGATAGTAATCCATACTAATATTATAAATGCGAAAGTAACTCTGTCTGTTACGTTTTCCCGCTTAAATCTCTCAACCGATTTCTATGAAATTTGGCACAGACAATCTTTAGACCCTGAGAAGGCTACCTTTTATTGAAAAAAAAAAATGATATTCCCGAGGGAAATCTAAAAAGCGCGATATAACCGAATTCTAAGCTAGTTACATATAATATAACACTAACATTACACTATATAATACACACTTAGTCAGTTATGTTTAAGATCAGTGTAATATGAGCAAACATATCGACGCTGGAAGGCGATTTTGTCGTATCTGAAAAACAGGCAATTTTGTTTTATTGTATAAATGAATTTTAGAAAAAAGTTTTGAAAAAGTCAACGTCGTATCATAAAAAGGAAACATCGTAGAAATACGTTGATCAGACCGTCTGACGCAGTATTTTTTTTCTGAATTCAATTATGCAATAAAACAAAATTGCCTTTTTTCCAGATACGGCAACATCGCTTTCGAGCATCGATATTGTCATCAAGCGAGCAGAAATCCAACTTACGGGCTGCTATTTAGAAAATCCTAAGCAAAAAACTAAACCAATAAGACTTCACCAAACTATATCATGTAAACCAAGCATATTAATTCAAATAAACATATTCCTTTAACTAACGTCTTGAAATAAAGTCGTGGTGGCCTAGTGGTTAAAACGCCAGCCTCTCAAGTAGGAGTGCGCGGGTTCGGGGGTGCTAGTCGAAGAGCCTCCACGTGGCGCACCCTGGGCAACGCCGGCCCCAACTGCCCACCGAGTTCTGGTGGACTCTTGGGTCCGGCGGCAAATACTTCACACGGGGAAGGGCCAGGTTTCAATCACCGATCATCTTTGATGGTCGTTGATGGGAACCTGGCTATTAGGGGTTCGCATGCATCCGCTTCCACTCTGTTAAGCAGAGTCGACGTGGATGCATGCTGGGGTATACCGTAATCCCTTCGGGGACCGGGGGCTGTCGGGGCGTTTGTCCGGGCCATGAGGGGACACCTCTATAAAACGGCCGAACCACGGGCGGCATATCCCGTCTCTAGGTTATTGCAGACCTGACGGACTAGTAATCCGTCGAACATTGCAATCTAATCCTAAGTTTTGGGTGGGGCTCGGCGAGAGGATGAATGGCTGGAGGAAGTCCAGTCGTTAGAGCTCCCCACTGTAGATACCTGCCGCCCTCTACAGTATGTAGGCTTACCTGGAGTACGACGCTCTGCTCTTGTGTTGACTTTTATAACGCTAATTTTCGTGGGACTTGATATGGAGAACAAAAACAAAAACCAAAACAAAAAACGGACTGGAAAAAAACAAAACAATGACTTACGGCGAGCAACATCGGACCTGATTTGCAACACGGACGGCAACGAATCGGAGAGGAAGGAGACTGATGCCACTTGTGCGACCGGACGGTCGTCGGTGATCACGGTGGCATCAAGTGAGGGGGCACGCGACGCAATGTCTGCCCAAAGTGGTTCCGTGGGGGGAAGAAGGAAGGCCACACGGAAGCACTGGTCAAACGGCGCGTCAGAAGGTGAGGGAGCTGGATCCGGAAGCCCGGAGAGACCAGCTTCCAAGATCCTCAAGACGGGAGCTGGCAGGGGTGGGTCCCAACACTCGGTGGGGCTCTCCCAGGCCAGACAGTTTCTGCGGGACGGACCGTCGGACTCGGAGTCCACTTTAACTGACTCCGAGACGGAATCCCGCCAAACCGGACGTACCAAGGGGACTGGCCCCTCGATGGCTGCACCTGAAGAACTTCGGGCGAAGGCTGAGGAGGGGGCGGCGGCCATTGAGGGGGTACTGAAGAAGTCCAAAAACCTCAAAGGGACGTGCATCCGGGAGATTAGGGATGCTTCGAGCAAAATGCTCAAAGCCGTCAGATCCCTGGCCTCCCGGAAAGAGGACGATGAGGTGCGGCGGCTGAGGGCCGACAATAAGCGCCTTCAGGGGCAGCTTGCGGCCCTACAGAGGGAGGTGGCCGAGCTGCGTAGGGCTTTCTCCGAAAGGGGAAGCCCTCGCGGCAAAAAGAAGCGGCCACAGGACCCGGTCCCGGAACCGGTCCCGGAGCCCCCACTCGGGGCCGAGCCAATTACCCGGGAAGATTTTGCCCGGGCAATGGAGGCCTACCAGCGCGCGGTGATGAACCACATGGGTGGCATCATGACTGCGCGGCTGGAGGGCCTGGAGAAGGACGGCCGACTCCTGCCGCCTAAATCTCACCGACCCTCCCTGGCGGCCGACAAGCGGCTGAGTCAGCCCCCGGCGAGAGAGAGGCGGGAGGCAGAGCCGGCGACACTCATGCTGCCGGCTAACCTGCCCAAGAAGGCAAGGCCGGCCCTTGGGAAGAAGCCCAAGGGACCGAGCGCGCGCGGAGGGGCAGAGGCCCCTGTCCCTGAACCAAAACGCGCCCTGGAACAGGTCGCCGGAGGCTCCATAGAGGTGCAGCCCCTGGTCCTGGAGAGGGAGTCATGGGCCACGGTGGTCCGTAAGAAGCAGAAGAAGGCCGCCGTCGCTCGTGCTCCCACTCCGGGCCCGAAGCCTAAGGGGCCCAAACCGGCGGCCCCCAGGAAGGCCCCTAAGGTGCCGCAGAGGCCCGCCGTGCTGATGGCCCTCAAGCCAGAGGCCGTAAGGGAGGGCGCCACGTACGTGGACGTCCTCAGGAAGGCGAGGGCGGCCATCAGCCTCACGGAGATTGGAGTGGTGCCGGGTAAAGTCAGGAGGTCGATGACGGGAGCCGTCCTTATGGAGCTCCCGAAAGAGCCCTCCCCCTCCCAGGCCGACACCTTGGCCAAGAAATTGACCGAGGTGCTCGGCGAGGTGGCCGAAATTACCCGGCCCACAAAAATGGCGGAGATCCGTGTGGCGGGCCTCGAAGAGTCACTGACGCCTGAAGAGGTGAAGGGCGTCCTGGCCGAGGCGGCCAAGTGCCCTCCCGACCAGATTCGGGTGGGCACCATAGCCCTGGGGGCGAGGGGCACGGGCTCGGTCAGAGTGTCCTGCCCCGTAGAGGCCGCGAAGGGGCTGGCAGAGCGGGGCAAAGTGGTGGTGGGTTGGAGCGTCGCTTCAATCCACCTACTGGAGCGGCGCCCCATGCGCTGCCGCAGGTGCCTAGAGGGGGGCACACCGCGGCGCTCTGCCCGTCCAAAAAGGACAGGAGCGGCCTGTGCTTCAGGTGCGGGCAGCCGGGCCACATGGCCATGGGCTGCAAGGCCCCTATAAAATGCGCGCTGTGCGCAGATAGGGGCCTACCCAGTGGCCACAAAATGGCGGGTAGGGCCTGCAACCCGCCTCCAGTTCGGGGCCGCTCCGTAATGGGGCCGACAGCGGCCGGCTCTGCTACCACCGCTACGGAAGGGACACCGATGGACACTGCTAATGCCCAGTAGGTCCATCGGTGTCATATTACAAGTCAACGCCAACCACTGCGCCAGGTCGCAGGACCTGTTGTGCCAAGACATGGCGGAGTGGGGGGCGGATTTGGCGGTGGTGTCAGAGCCATATTTTATTCCGGCGTCGGCCGGTTGGCTGGGGTCATCGGATGGCCTGGCTGCGATCGCAAGACCAGCCGCGAGCACCGGTCCCCCTATCGTTCTTAGAGAGAGGGGTCCGGGGTTTGTTGCGGCGCAGTGGGGGGGATTAGTGGTCATCTCCACGTACTTCTCCCCCAATCGCAGCCGGGCCGAGTTTAATCACTTTTTGGCGGCCGTCGAGGGAACGGTCCAGAGGGCGGCTCCACGCCCCGTGTTGGTGGCGGGAGACTTCAACGCCAAGCATGGCGCATGGGGGTCTCCCGTCACGAACGGTTTCGGTGAGGACCTGGTGGAATGGGCCCACTGCTTGGGTCTCCAGGTCCTCAACCGGGGCAACACCCCGACGTGCGTGAGGTGGCAGGGTGAATCGATAGTGGATATCACCCTGGCCACCTCGACCCTGGCCAACCGAATCCGGAACTGGCGGGTAGAGACGGCGGTGGAGATCTCGGATCACAGGTACGTCCGGTTCGAGATCTCCACGGCGGGTCCTGCGGCCCCCCTCCACCTGGGCCCCGCGGCAGGCGCCTCCTCATTCCCGAGGTGGGCGCTTGCGCACCTCCGCAGGGACGTCGCCGAGGAGGCGGCGGTGTTCCGAGCGTGGGCTGAACCGCCGGCCCACCTCACTGGAGACGCGGACGGTATGGCGGACCTCCTCGCTGAGGACCTGGAAGTGGTCTGCAGCGCCGCCATGCCGAGGGCCCGGGGCTACCGCCGGAGGAAGCAGACATACTGGTGGACGCAGGAACTCGCTCACCTGCGTGCCGCCAGTATGGCTGCACGGCGCGCCTACCTGAGGTGCAGGAGGCGCGCCGTAAGGGGGCCCGGCGAAGAGGACGGTCTTCGCCGGGCGTACAGAGAGGCCCATCGAGCCCTGCGTACCGCCATATGCAGGGCAAAGGTCGCTGCTGCTGAGGAGTTTCTGGCACTCCTCGACAGCGACCCCTGGGGGAGGCCGTACAGGGTGGTGAGGGGGAAGCTGCAGGGAGCGGCACCCCCCATCTCCTATATGGAGCCAGCCCTATTGAGAAGGGTCCTGGAAACTCTGTTTCCGGACCCGGGACCCTTCACGCCCCCCAGGATGCCCACCTCCAGCTCATCCATTCTGGAGGTGTGGACCGATGGGCCTCCCGTAACCGACGGTGAGTTGGACTCCGTCAGGGAGAGGCTCAGAGCCAAGAACAAGGCTCCGGGCCCGGACGGCGTCCCTGCGAAGGTGTTGGCACTAGCCATGGAGCACCTGGGGGATCGGCTCCGAGCGGTCATGAATACATGCATCGCGACGGGCCGCTTCCCCAGGAGATGGAAGGTGGGCAGGCTGTGCCTCCTTCGCAAGGACGGACGTCCCCCCGACTCACCGTCGGGCTATAGGCCGGTCGTGCTCCTGGATGAGAGCGGCAAATGCTTCGAGAGGATTCTCGCCGCTCGCATCCAGGAGCACCTGGAAAGCAGGGGACCGCAGCTGGCGGACTGCCAGTACGGCTTTCGGACCGGCCGGTCCACGATGGACGCGGTGGCTCGCCTCAAGAGGTGGACTGAGGCGGCCACAGCAAGGGGTGAGGGTGTCGTCGCGGTGTCGTTAGACATCGCGAACGCGTTCAACACCCTCCCTCACGAATGCATAGAGGCGGCACTAAAATTTCACGAAGTGCCCCTCTACCTCTGCGCCCTCGTGTCGGACTACCTCTGCGAGAGGAAGGTCCTATACGAGGACGCAGAGGGTCGCGTCCAGTCGTGGACCATGAAGGTAGGAGTACCCCAGGGATCAGTGCTTGGTCCCCTGCTCTGGAACCTGGGGTACAACTGGGTTCTGCGTGGCGCGCTCTTGCCGCGAATGGATGTGGTCTGTTTCGCGGACGACACCATGGTCGCGGTGAGGGCGCGCGAGTGGGAGGAGGCGGTCCACCTCGCGTCGGTCGGCACCTCTCTGGTCGTCCGACGCATCCGCCTCCTGGGGCTGGAAGTGGCCCTCGAAAAAACGAGGGCCATGGCATTCCACGCCCCGCGACGCAGAACCCCACCGGGGCTCCGTATCCGGGTGGAGGGGGTCCAGGTTCCCGTCGAGGTGCACATCAAGTACCTCGGCCTGATCCTGGATCCCCGTTGGGATTTCGAGGAGCACTTTAGGCTCCTCGCCCCGCGGCTGTGTTCTGTCGCAGCCGCCCTCGGACGGCTCCTCCCCAATTTGGGGGGGCCGAATTCGGCGTGCCGTCGGCTGTACCATGGTGTGGTGCGGTCGATGGCACTCTACGGAGCCCCGGTGTGGGCGGAGTGCCTTTCCCGGCGCACAGTGGCCCTGCTGCGGAAGCCGCAGAGGATCATCGCGACACGGACCGTGCGGGCGTACCGCACGGTCAGCCATGGGGCTGCCTGCGTGCTCGCGGGCACGCCGCCGTGGGAGGTCGATGCCCTGGTTCTGTCCCAGGTGCATCGACACCGTGTCGCGGCCCGGGAACGGGGGGAACGACCCGCCTTCGAGGAGGTAAGCCGCGAATAGCGGCTCAGGGGGAGGCCCTGAGTCGGTGGAGGGAGGCACTCCGCACACCAGCTGCCGGCCACCGGACGATTGGAGCGATTCGTCCGGTGTTGGAGGGATGGGTTGGGCGCCGGCATGGCAGCCTCACCTACCGCTTGGTGCAGGTACTGACCGGACATGGGTGCTTCGGTCACTACCTGCACCGTGTCGCCCGTCGGGAGGAGTCACCGCGGTGTCACCACTGTGACTCTCTCGACGACACGGCCGAGCACACCTTGGTGGAGTGCCCGGCCTGGCGAAACGAGCGCCGCGATCTCGTTGCGGCGCTCGGAGGCGGAAGCCTCTCCCTGGCAACCATGGTGCGAGCCATGGTTGAAAGAGAGAGTGCATGGGAGGCTGCCGCCTCCTTCTGCGAGACCGTCCTCTTGCAGAAGGAGGCAGCGGAGAGGGAGCGGGAAGAGAATGCTCTTGCCGCTCCCATCCGGCGTAGACGGGCGGGGCGAAGAAGGCGGGGGACGAACCCCCGTCTCCTTTAGCCCCCGAGTGTGACCAGCGTGTGTGGGTAGCTCCCGCATGCGCATTGCACTGGTCACCACGTCTGGGGATTATCCATTCCCGGGTAATCCTCCCTAGGCGCGGAAACCGGCCTACATTAGGCCGGTAAGCCCTGAGAGTGGCCCGGAGTCAGATCTTCGGGCCGAGCCCGGGTCACTCTCAACACAGGGCTCGAGGGAACCGAGTGTCTTTAGTGGGTATTCCCGGCTCCGGCCGGGCGAGTCCCACACACGCCGTTCGCCTAGCTAGCGACGGGTACGGTGCGTAAACGCATTTTCACTCGTAAAAAAAAAAAAAAAAAAAAAAAAAAAAAAAAAAAAAAAAAAAAAAAAAAAAAAAAAAAAGGAGTGCGCGGGTTCGATTCCAGGTCAGGCAAGTACTAATGTAACTTTTCTAAAGTTATATATATGTACTTTCTAAGTATATCTTGGACACCAATGACTGAAGGTGAAGGAAAACATCTTGAGGAAACCTGGACTTTTAAAGTCTGAAATCGCCAACCCGCATTGAGCAAGCGTGGTGATTAGGCTCAATCCTTCTCTGTATGAGAGGAGACCTGTGCCCAGCAGTGGGACGATTAAAAGGTTGTTGATGATCGTCTTGAAGGAATGAACAAGGCTGTTCTCAGGATTATGACAGCGTAAGCCAGAAAAAAAATCTTAAAAGTGGTTAAAATTCAATAATGTTACTTTTCACAATATTAGACTCTAAAGTAAACACCATTAATATATTAAAGTAATTTGCCGAGTAATGACGGGCTCTATAAGGGCGTGTACAGACAAGCGGGTCCACCACAGAAGCACGCATTGATGTCGATTAACTAACTATTTAAGGAAGATAGTTTGTAGGTGATAAATGGCTATAATAACTGTATTTTCTTTTAAAGATAAATAGTCAAGCCTTAAACCGTTAGTTTGTGGATTTAAGAGGTAAGTGATTAATTGTTTTTTCTTAGAAGTGAAAACTTATTCGAAACACGGTAAGAGAGTAAAAAGGCGCGGCGCGAGAGTGGAAGTAATGTCCCCATCTCTTTCTACCGCGCGGCGATAATATATGCCTGCTCCTGCTGTTTCGTTTAAGCGGCACAAGGTAAGCACGCGAGTGTGTGTTTGTATTACGCGCATTGTTTTAAAATGTTAGTGTACGATAGCGCAATAGATAAATTATAATAATATTAGCGCAATATTTTATGCCATAAATGATAGTCCTTTTAAACTAATACATAATTTTAATAAAATCAACTAAATGAATGGAATAAGTAATGTATAATCGGTTAATTTTTATCTTCCCATTTCATTAAGAATGAGGTAATTTCATGAAATGACAAATATTAGCTTAAGTCTGTCAAAATATTCAGCGCCTGACGTAAATTGAAGAATTTTTAGTCCACAAAAATACAAATTTTTTTTTGAACACATCTAACCTGGTGACTAATTTAAAGGGACTAAACTAATATTTATTTTCTGTCCTTTTCATAATTAAATAGAAAGAAAAAGATACAGTAAAGTTAAATTTAATTTACTTCGTGAACAAGAAAATCAGCGCGAATATTTGTATTACCGGTAGATAATTCCAGCAATGCCGTACAATAGTAGCTAAGAACAAGATGTTAAAATGGATAAACTTTTGCACAAAAGCTCTGCAATTTAGATCATCTGGTAAATATTTATGTTCGTAAATACTTCAAAACATATGCCCCCACCTTTTGTAACCATTAAAAACTGCACATACCGGCGCATTGGAATTAAACCCTTACCTTTGAATTATACGTTTATTCGCGCTAATGAAACCATTGGTACTCAAGTCAGACGCACAGCCAACGCTTAACGAAAATATCCAAGTAAAAATAGATAATTTAATTCAAGCGGTTACCACAAAATGGCCCAAAAATGCCAAAGCAAATCTAACAAGCGAAACACAGGTTTACAATATATGCACAAAAACTACACAGCAAATGTCCCGAACACGGTTCTAACACGGTCCAGAGCATGTCCCAGGTTTTTGTTGACATGTCCAAACTTGTCTACTTATGCACGAATCCGAAATGACCGACCGGTGCTGCGATTCTCGAAACGGGAGCTGTACGAAAATCGATTTATTTCGGATAAAAATTGAACCGAATTTACATTACTATTTGTGACGAGAATTTGGAGCCCTTGGAATTGAATGAATTTCAATAGGCCAATGCTTAAAAAGTTTTCGATTTATTTCCAGAAACCCTTTCAAATGTTTCGTAAAATGTTCCCCGTAATCCTCGAGTTCTTCATGGGCTCTTTAGACTTTAATCTACGAATTGGAATTGCCACATTCAACGAAACAGTAAAGATGTTTCTCTTGCAAGACAAAGATAATAATAATAACTTTAGCTCTTAATAATGTTTAGAGCGCTTTAGAGATAAATGTTTTTTTTGAAGTAACATGAACTTACAACCATAATAAAACAGGAAAACAAAATAACGTCCATTATGAACAATAAATTCCAGCACAACACAATATTTGTAAATAATGAAAGCGCTAATTCCCATTGACTTTTCACTAAGCCCGAAATGACTTCCATACAACGAAGACAACGAAGTAAAACGCCTTACTGAAATCAAAATATCGAGTAACACAACAAATGGGTCCCTCTAAAACGAATTAATACAATTCGAATGTCGGACATGGACGCAGTATACAAACTTGAAATACTCCCAAACTTTGTATAATGTGATGCTTTTAAATGTCCTTTTTGCGACTTCCTCTTGACAATGCCTGTATTAATGTTCTTAAATTCTCATGTTTGGGGAGTTTTGTATTATTTGTTTTAGTATTTCGGATTATGTTAAGCTTCCTGTTCATTTCTTTACTGGTTCTTTGGAAGTGTTTCCAATACCAGATCGACGGCTACCTGAATTTTTGTATTTATTCTTCTGCTTCTTTTAAGTTATCGAATATCTCGCGTCATTCCTGTTGAAAGTCGTTGAAGTAATATTCTAGTTCTTACCAACATCTCTTGATTTTTTTTTTATTTCTTATCATCTTAAAATTGGGCTCACAAATTGTTTTAGCCGCACAACGAAAACCTCTCAGGGTTTATCTGCATGTCAGCGAGCC
This sequence comes from Sesamia nonagrioides, assembly GCA_017933935.1. Taxonomy (NCBI): domain Eukaryota; kingdom Metazoa; phylum Arthropoda; class Insecta; order Lepidoptera; family Noctuidae; genus Sesamia; species Sesamia nonagrioides. The sequence goes on along the minus strand of JADWQK010002392.1, from coordinate 531,870 downwards.
GCAACAATACTTTAGATAATTATTAATGTATACAATGCAATGCTAACAATTCACAGGTTTATATTTTATACCTAGGTACAGTCGCCCGCACATCAAGCCACCACAACCCGTCAAATTTCCTCAATAGATTCTCAACTTTATCGCCAAAGCATTGCGGTTCAAGCTTGATTGGGAAAGCTAACGTAATCTGTCAGATTACTTAATGTTACTCACTCAAGTTATAACTAAAACAATAATTTTAGTTATATGTTTGTAAACAATAATATCAACTCATTCACCCCGACAAACAAACCTCACAATAGATAAAAGCCTTTCAACACAATTAAAAGTATTGATGAATGGCAACAAAAATAAAAGCAACTGTGGCTACAGATAAAAAAAAATACAAATAAATGATTCTCACTGATTGCGTATCGCGCCATCTTAAAACCGTTCATTAACTGAGAACTAATAACCGAGAGAGTAACTGATGTTCCGGTAACCCCACTCTCGGATTTCAAAGGACATGTCCTGGGTTTTAAACTATAGGGGTTATTTGAGGCATGTCCTTTAAATTTGTTGTTTGGAAATCCCAATCAACAAGTCGATAGCAGTATATTTTAAATGAATTTACTTAGTTGGAATTATTATGAATAATCACCGTGTCGTTACTGGTTTAAGAAATAATAATTTTATAAGGTTACCTATATGTACTTGCAAACACAGTAAATCCAAAAAAAGTTTTATTATTAGAATTGTAGCGCATGAGGCAAACTCGTATGTATATTTTTTCAATGTAGAAAAAAATGTTACGCGTGTATAGTTTACCCATATAATTTATTTCTATAGTAGCATGATTTATTAACCAACTTAGAACAAGAAGGAGGTTCTCAATTGCAATGTATTTTTTTAGTTTATTACTATTATATTAGACGACTCTATTTTTATTTGAAAGCTGATGCTTCCTGTGTGGTGCGAAATTGCATCCTTGCCTGCTTGCTGGGCTTTTCGCGGCCCATCATCTGCCTAGCCTTTTCACATGTTATATTTTCGTGTTTTGCCACCGACTTTCAAAATTAGTAATTTTTACTTTCTTGTAAGTCCAAAGTCTTTTTTGTAAAAGTAAAGTTAAAGAGATGAAAAACTTAAATTAGTTCAAATAATACAAAAATTCTGTCAAAATGAACTAAAAAATATAGTGGCCATGGTCACCCTACATGAGATGAGTAAGTTGTCTTATTAATTTCACACATCCTGCTTGCGCAGGAGTGGTGATAGTAAAATAATAATTACGATGAAAGCTGCCCGTAATCGGATAGCTGTGTTTTTGATTGCTCTAGGTGTTAAGCTATTAAGTGCCTGTCAATTTTTTGTTGAAAAGAATCTCTGTACCTATTACTTATCAGGGTATTTTTATTAAAAGGATGTAAGAGAGGAGCACGTGAAGGTTAAGCTACACTTACCAAGGTTAGTCGATGGATGGGTGACCATCGATTATATGCCAAGATCTTTGATAATTGTTACGGGTAGTCAGACAGTCTCCAGTAGTGGTGGCCTAGAGGTTAAAACACCAGCCTCTCAGGTATGCGTGTGCGGGTTCGATTCCAGGTCAAGCAAGTGCCAATGTAACTTTTCTAAGTTATATGTAAGTATATCTTGGTCACTAATGACTGATTACAAGGTGAAGGGAAACGTCAAGTAAGTCTGAAATCGCCAACCCGCATTGAGTAAGCGTGGTGGTTACGCTCAATCCTACTCTGTATGAGAGGAAACTGCCCAGCGGTGGGACGATGCAAAGGTTTTGCATTGGATAGCCCATTAATCTAGGAAGTCTTTAGGCTATATAACATCACGCTGCAACCAATAGGAGCGGAGCATAACTAACTCCACGCGAACGAAGTCGATGGCGGCCGCTAGTATTGTATAAAGTGTCATTTATTATAAATTTTTTATTTAACCTCATTATTGTTTATGTAAAAACAGTTATAGTAGGTACGTAATAGAGAACAATCCATACTAATATTATAAATGCGAAAGTAACTCTGTCTGTCTGTCTGATACGCTTTCCCGCCTAAACCTCTCAACCGATTTTGATGAAATTTGGCACAGACAATCTTTAGACCCTGAGAAAGAACATAGGCTACCTTTGATCCTGGAAAAAATTGATGTTCCCGAGGGAAATCTAAAAAGCGCGATATAACCGAACTCCACGCGGGCGAAGCCGCGGGCGGGAAGCTAGTAAAATATACTTCGGTGGTATAGGTCAGTAATATTCGTATGTAAATGAATCATTTAACAGATAATAGAGGAATAATGGTATATTACAAAATAATGGTATGGGTATTAATAATGGTATAGGTATTAATAACCGGAAAGGACCTTTTAACTACATTGAACTGGATCAAAATTACTATGTAGAACATTTACTATGTAGATTCGGTAGAAGTTCGATAAAATCCTCCGTCCTCCTCAGAGAGAGGCATTCGTGACATTTCCCTAAGAGGGGGAAAAAAAACGAAAAACAGCAACAATTCTACGAACATTTCCATTCTATTTAATGGGTATCCCAACAAAAAAAAAGTAATATTTTTCATTAAAAATCTAATTCCATAAACCTTCTTTTTAATTTACTTTAGTTTACATATTATGTAAACTAAAGCAAATTAAAAAGAAGGTTTAATCGGAACGTAACTTTAATTTTGGAAATCGGTGGACTCGTTTTAAGCAAAACGCTTTTCTAATAAAGTTTTTACACCAGAGAAGTTCTAGACGTGAAGACTTGGAATTGGCTGTCTGACTATCATACTGATATTTGTCACGATTGTATTTAGCTATAAGTCCTTGCATAAACAAAAAAAAAAATCCATAAATAAATTAGAGGTGATTAAAAACACGGCTAAAAAAAATACGTAAATTGTTATGCTAGGCGTTGATTATTTTGACAAAACTTAACTAATAGTTATATTTTGTACTTTTCTTTAGAATAAAAATGTACGTTTTAGTTTAGTTGGTGAACAAGTGATTTGGCCATTGTATTGATTCCAGAGGTTTTTCTAACGCTCAAAGGCTTCTATGGGTCTCATTTACGTGGCTATAGGTATATTTACGCTCCTTTGGTGCAATACATTTTCGTAGGTAGAGCTAATGTATTGTAAAAACCTTACAAAAGGTAGACCAAATTCTTTGTAAAAAGAACTAAATCGATGTATAAGCCCCGCACGATGATATTGCGATGGAACCTTGTCACAATAACAGCTTTGTGACGTCATCTGTCACACAAAAGGACAGCTAGCAAAAGAATGTTAAATGCAAAATTAATAAGCTGGGGTTAAGGGTTTATTTGTATCTTATAATTTTATTGTATATACACTCTTTATACCTACTCACCCATATTCTGACAAATAAACTTTCATTATTAAAAATTTCAAGGAAATAATTCTTTTAGACGTAAGAAAAATATACTTATTCGTATATCTTTCTTACATGCACTCGTATACTATTTTTTTCTAATTACATTTCTGTTAATTTGCGAGCGGGAATTGAACCAGAGTCCACAGTGTGTAGCAGTCATGTTTTAATTACTACATACATGTATCAGCTTATAAATAAAACCAGGATAGTATGTAAAAAAATGTTTATATATAATTCAAAACAATCTTAACCTACTCATATAGTCTTCCGAATCAGAACTGCTTTCTGTGTCTGTCGTTTCCGATTCACTGTCGTCTGCCGTATTTATGACAAATAACTCGTCAGTTATTCGATCTTTATTCCAATATTCCTCTTCAAGCCGTTTAACATGATTGACTTCCTTTCGCCAGTCATCTGGAGTTATTGACGCCAACGCCTCCAACGTCAGAGCTTCAATGCGAATTTCCAACTGCTGCACATTCTTCATCTTTACCAGGTTACAGATGTACTCAATGGGGTTGAGGTCGCAGTTGTAGGGTGGTAATCTAACGACCTCATGGCCATTGCCAGCTAATAAATTTTCAATTTTATAATTTTTCGGCGGTCTGTGCCGTTAATTAATAAATACAGTTCAGGTTTTGTACTGTCGTTGGGAAAGTCGATGTTGTGAGCTTGTAGCCACTCAACCATCAACTGTTTTTTATTGTTCATACTTGGTGGCCTATTCTCTTCCCTACTGTGATAAGGGGCGTTGTCCATCACAATTATGGAGTTGCGTGGTATGTTGGGTACTAATTTTTCTGTAAGCCACTTGGTGAAATTCATTTAATCATAGTAATCCCCTGTTTTGGTGTCTGCTTTAAACATTAAAAAGGCTTTGTCAACAAAACCGCTTTAACTTCCCGCGTGAACTATTATCCATCGGCGGCCAGGGCTGTCGTTCCGTCTCACTCCGACATCGGTTGCTGTTTGCCAACATTTTGTTACCGTGTAGTGTGCGTGTATACCCACGTTTCGTCGAGATAAATAAAGGGTCTATCGTTATTACCAAGCGAGTCGTTTTCTTTCATACGTCGTAAATATTTAGCCATCCACGCTTGAATTTGGGGTCTTTCAATTAGAGCCAGTCTTTTTTGGTAGCATCGTTTAAATTGGTAGTCTAAAACACATTTAATTATTTTTCTTAAAGTAGTTTCACTACCAGTATAATTAGGTCTACTTTTGAAGCCGCCAATATTTTGCGCATTGTGGGTATTTCTCTCCTCACCGTATACATTGAATGTATAATATTTCTTAAAGCTGTTAAGGACACCCGTCGAAATATTCCTTCTTTTGCCTTTTTCCTTTAGAGGGAGTTCTCATTTTGCTGCCACTGGCTGTTTCTGACTCACTGGCTGTTTCTGTGTGGCACATGCCACACGCTCCGTGCCTTTGGTAGAATTTTGCAAAATATTTTTGATAACTATTAGCAGTTGCTTCGGTATTAAAATATCCTCAGTAGTGTCCGAAGCACTTTTTTTTAGCACGGTTTATACTTTCAAGAACTAACTTACAGTCCTTTTCCTCTTTAACAAAATAATTGTCCACTTTAATTATAATTTCACGAACACGACTGTTAATTAATTTCTTAGTCATTTTAACGAGTAACAGTTAACAAAACTAAACAACAAAACTCAAGAAAAACAATAAAACAGGATAACAAAAACAAAAAGCTAACAAAAATATTCGATGTGCGTAAGTGGGTAAGCGCGGACTGAACTTGCGAACGGTACCGATGTTGCGAGTTCGACTACGTCACCAAGATGGCCGCCAATCGCAATATCATCGTGCGGGGCTAGTAAATAAATATATTTATTAAATAAACCCTTATCTACGTCCCAACATCGCAAAATAAGTGTATGAAAACAATATCAATATAAAACTAGATATCTTTTTATCAATGGACATAACTAGGCATACAAATTGATAATATACAGTATAGATACGACAAAACGAGACCGAAATATAAGAACACCAGCGACAGAGCGAGTAAGAAAATAGAAGTAAAATGTAACCTCAATTTTATTGTGGCCTTTTAAGGTCTGGACAGAAATGATTTTATTCTAAACGATTTCCATCGAATTTAACATCTAAGCTCAAGCAAATAAGGTTGAAAATCTGTTGGTTGATCAACAATCGTACCGTGTGCAACCGCCGACGCTGATTATGACAAGTAAATTATAGTAATAAAGCGGTTTCAAATGGTTAAAATGTGTTTTTAAGGTTTTAAAGTTGGTTAAGATATTGTGATGTCTTTATGTATCGATTTTGATCGGTGTGAAAGTTAACGATAACACCTTTATTTAGTGTAACTTTTAATCTGTGCTAAAGAAATACATGCTGAGCGTATTTCTTTAGCACAGATTAAAAGATACACCAGCAGGGTAATTTCGTAGCATACCATCAGTAGCAATGGGTTACATTTTGACAGTTCAACAACATTCATTGCGTTATTTACGTTGTTGAGCAGACACGTTTTTAGAACATACGGAGCAATAGATTAGCTATTGGTATGCTTGAAAATAATTTAATTCAAATTGATACAGGAAGAAAAAACTTTTTACAGTCACCAAAATAGTATTTAAAGCCTTATTTGTAGTACGAACAATAGTAGGTCAAGCTAAACGAAACCGTCAAATATTCCCAATCAACCTTAATGCTTTCCGGAAAAAGTTGAAAATCTAATAAAGAAATTTGACAGATTGTACTAGCTTGATGCTTTCTCGTCTGTACAATTAGGCCGATTCCCATCTTCACAAACTAATAAATATGTACCGACAAATCACACAGATTGAGCTAGCCCCAAAGTAAGTTCGAGACTTGTGTTATGGGATACTAACTCAACGATACTATATTTATAATAAATACATGTATAGATAAACATCCAAGACCCAGGTCAATCAGGAAAAGGTCGTTTTCCATCATGACCTGGCCGGGGATCGAACCCGGGGCCTCCGCGTCGCAGGCAGGCGTGTTGACCGCTGCGCCACGGAGGTCGACAAACTGAACCAAATTTAAGTTCAATGCATTTTATTCTTTCCATTTCGTTAAGAAAAGGATAGAAGATAAAAAAGACGTTCGTCCTTTTCTGAAGAAAAAAAAATGCAATGAACTTCATTTTAATTTAGTTTGTGGACAAGGGATCGAGATCATTCATTCATGAACACTGCACTGACCGGGGTCTATCTCTACACTACGAATGAAAAATTGTTCGGCTTCACATTTCCTTTTATTTCATTAGATAGATCTCTTTGATTAATTGTGTTTTAAAAGTGTGTAAAGGTCAAACGAAGTTATTTCCTTACGAATCACCTTCAACAGGCGAAGAGAGCTGATGTCTAAAATACAAATGTTTAAGACAGTGTGTCTTCGGCACCGAGGCTTGTCAACGGAACTCAAAGCATCGAGAAACTTTTATTCTATAGCTAAGCAATTAGAGTGATACATAATATCAGAGAGGCAAATCTGTAATTTTAATAACGTTCTCACAGTGTGATCTCAGTATTAATTTCTCAATAATACCTACCTCTATTCTCTTTTATCCTTGGTAAGACTTTGCCATATAATGTTAAATTTTTACAGAAAGATTTACAAAGGTTATTAAAGTTTTTAATTTTGGGATTGTAGATTTGTAGTCGTGGTGGCCTAGTGATTAAAACACCAGCCTCTCAAGTATGAGTGTGCGGGTTCGATTCCAGGTCAGGCAAGTACCAATGTAGGTAACATTTTCTTTTCTAAGTTGTACGTATTTTCTAAGTATATCTTGGACACCTTTTAATCAGTCATGGATGATGACTGATTAAAAGGTGAAGGTAAACATCATCAGGAAACCTGGACTTTAAGTCTGAAATCGCCAACCCGCATTGAGCAAGCGTGGTGATTACACTCAATCCTTCTTGGTATGAAAGGAAGCCTGTGCACAGGAGTGTAACGATAAAAAGGTTGATGATGATGATGATGAATTATGGGATTGTCTTTTAGATAAAAACAAATGAAAAGGCGAATAAAAAGTGTTAAGTGCGCTGTGAGAAATTCAGGTGAGTGTGCCTCACGGTTGCGCCATAAAGGCCTGTGACTCACTAGTCAGGCACTCCTGACGCTGGTTTTCAACTGATCCTGATGTATGAGGTGACGGATGTAAATCATTTTTATACTGACAACATGACGCAAGGAAAGTTGGCTGGAAAATTAAGAAGCCACTTAACAAACACATACATGGATCATAAACTCACGCTTTCTTTCTACCCACTCACGTTTTCTTCGCGAGGGGATAAGCAGAAGCTATAGAAAATCATCTGCTACGATTCGTACCTTTTACATTTTTGTTTTGTTCTGTATGGGAAATCATCAAATGACCTCTCCTGCTCTGGGCGGAGCGGAAGAGCGTGTCAGACTTTTACTGACTAAAACCCACCCGTGTTCCTTCACTTGCCTGTGCGCCAGGGCCATGGTTTCTTTTTTAACTAACTCGCAACCCTGACCCAGGAGGCATCGGTCTTCGTGGACCCCGTCACGATATGCTGACATCTCCTTAAGGCGCGCTTGAGACACAAAGCGCCGTCGACTCGGGCCTGCCCTCTAATCGGCGAACACATTTTTGTCAAATGATTGCTACTAGTTGGGATCGTTTGGACCGAACGGACCAATGGGCGGTCCGAACGATCCCAACTGATCCCAACTATGTGTTCGCCGATTAGGGGGCTGATCCCTACCGGGTGAGGAGCTGCCCCTAGCTCGCCGCCCTAAGCTGACTGATTCAGGCTTCAGCTACGTTCTATCTTTAAAACTGCGCAAATAGCGTGAAAGTTTGTAAAATTTGTTTAGTACCATTAAATTGAATATCATTCAGGCCGCTAGATAAAAGGCCACCTTTTAGTTAAATGTCTACTAAAAGAATTAAGTCAGTTGGTTGCGATATCTCCACTCTTACAGCAACAGCTAGAGGATACTTTTAATATTAGATTACAATATTTCTTCTTACAATCATGTTCATGATGACAATTGGGCAATATTTTATACCCACTTTGCCAGCTACATCTCATTTGAATAATTAATTAGTATGTGGGTTGGAATCACCTTGTTTACTAGTCTTCGATACTATTAGAGACATTTATTTAGTTGGATTATATTGATTAGGACTACCGATTTATTTATCACTAGCTTTCCGTCCGTGGCTTCGCCGCGTAGAATTCGTTTATATCGCGCTTTTTAGATTTCCCTCAGGAATATCAATTATTTTTTCAATAAAAGATAGCCTATGCCCTCTCTCAGGGTCTAAAGATTGTCTGTGCTAAATTTCATCAAAATCGGTTGAGAGGTTTAAGCGGGAAAGCGTAATAGACAGGCAGACAGACATACAGTTACTTTCGCATTTATAATATTACTATGGATAAGTAAGTAAGTATGGATTATTTTTTAGGATTATCTTATCCCCTATACCTACCTACAGCTCTACTGTCCAGTTACACTCGGTGGTAGGCCATAACATCGGCTGCCAGCAGAAGTTACCACCCACCAGACAAAGTCTTGCCGCCAAGCGATTCGTCGTATTCATCCGGCATGATGTCTGGTGAAGCCGTACGGAGGACGGGTCTGCGCAGTTGTGTTGCGATGTGTGGCGGATACGATGCGCCAAATGTTGTTGTGTCGGGAGTTTGGTCGTGGAGAGTCTCCAGATTAATCTCCCTCTAACGCAGCATCGTTTGGTCGTGTTGGTCTTGGGTTTAACACTGCATCACCTCGCCCAACTGCCGTCATCCTTCCTATTCCTAAGTTTTTTAAGTGAATAGGCTTAATAAACTAGTGCGCTTTACCATCAACGATTGCATCACTGCTTACCATCAGGCGGGATTGCAGTCAAGCACTAGTTTATAATTATTAAAAAAAGCAATCTTTAAAAAAAAAAAAAAAATTATGCTGCTCCGAACGGCCCACATCACTGTTATCAGTATTTAAACATACCTACTAATTCACTATCACTTACTACGACTAACACATTTACTACGACTACGACCATATCAAACATTCGAATATATCCTCATACATCGCATCCACGTTACAAACCAGATATTTCCAAGAAATTGCCATGATAACTATATAAAATATGCAGTATGTCCTTGATAGTGTGACTAATATTGATGTGCCAATGTTTTGTCAAGGCTTTGCCATGACGATCACGTTCGCATACAAAGTGGTATAACAATGACATTTATGTTGCATTATCCACTAATCAATGGTGCTTGCATATTAAAATGTTTTATTGACGTCTGTGGTTCGAAGTCGTCAAAGCTCGTTTTTGAGCTACTGTTTGTCTCTGGTGCAGACGAAAATACTACGATCAGCAAGAAAAGTCGACGCGGTCTTATTCTTTAGCCTATAAAGGCCACTGCTGGACTAATGCCTCCCTAAGTCTTTCCACAATGACTGGTCTTGTGCTGCCCGAATCCATCGGCTTCGCGACCTTCTCCAGGTCATCGGTCCACCTTGTTGGGGTCCCTACGCTGCGTCTTCCGGTACGGTAACGACCGAAACGTAACGGTCCGGTACGTGGCCGCCACTCCAGAACCATACTGTAATCGGTTCTCCGAGCAATGAGCCCCGCCCACTACCATTTAATTTTAGCGACTCGAAGAGTTGCGTAGACGCAGCGTAGGGAGGCCCCCAACAAGGTGGACCGATGACCTGGTGAAGGTCGCGGGAAGCCGATGGATGCGAGCAGCACAAGACCGGTCGGCGTGGAAAGCCTTGGGGAAGGCCTTTGTCTAGCAGTGGACATCTATAGGCTGAAGAAGAAGAAGGATTGTGTCAGTAACAAAATTCCACTAATATGATGTTATTTGATAATTTAATAACCGTGACACTAGAATAATAAAAGCTAAAAGATAGACAAGGAAATCGTATCGAAACTTACGCGGGTGGAACCGCGGGACACAGCTAGTATAAAATATTTTTGCGTAGATTGGAGGATGACATCGTTTGCCTATTGTTTTGGCAACAAATAAATAACTAAGCCAGGAATTTTGACCACGGTTTTATAGTGGTTCGGTAGTTGTATTTAAATAATATATTCACCTTTTAATAAATATTGAGTATTAAAAGATGACCAGTGCACCGTACCGGCGGTTCATTGAGTCCAAGGCCAAGTTGGCTGCCAGAAAACTTGGCGTCATCGCAAAGGTCCGGCGATACATCACATCAAGGCAGCTTCTAATGTTGTACAAAGCACAGATCGGCTCGTGTGTGCATTCAGTGACCATTTTTCACTCGAAACGGTTTCCAAAGCCTGCCTTTCGGTCTTCTATAGGATGCATTCTGGTGAGTGTGCAAGGGAATTGCATGATTTAATTCCCCCATCTCCGTTCCACCATCGGACGACCCGTCGTATGGCTGGTTTCCACCCTTACGTTGTTAACACCACTATGATCCGGACGAAGCGTTTCGCTTCTTATTATATTTGCAAGCTACATTTGCAAGCGGCGGTATTTCCGTCACACTACAATTTGAGTGACTTCAAGGCTAGAGTGAATAGGCGCTTAATAATCTAGCGCACTTTACCATCAACGATCGCATCACTGCTTACCATCAGGCGGGATTGCGGTCAAGCGCGGCTAGTTTATAATTTAAAAAAAACCTACAGGACATGAGCCCATAACACATGTAGGCATTGCAATAACGGTCATTGAACCAATCCATTGTCATCTAGCTTGCGATTTACCAATTAAGTTGGTCGCTCGGTGGTAGACCATAACATCGGCTACCGGCAAACGTTACCACCCACCAGACAAAGTCTTGCCGCCAAGCGATTCGTCGTAAATATTTTCATCACCACTGCTCTCAAAACGGTGAAGGAAGACATTGTGAGGAAACCGGCATGTCCTAGAGCCAAAACTTCGAAGACATGTGACATCTACTTACCTGCACTGGGCCCACGTGGTAGATTACGGCTCACTCCCTCTCACCGAGATGAGGCCGTGTCCCGGGAGAAAATAGTTTAGTCCAAATGTATGTGTATATCTCCTTGTTGTATTGTATAACAGTAAATTAGGTTTGTCTTGTGTTTCGAGGTTCTCTAATAGAAAGCAGATTAATAAAAATAAACCTTAAATATAAAGTACATTAGATTTCTGAATCAATATTGTCATCTTCAACATGTTTCAATAACGAAAACCGTACAAAGTTTATTGTTTGGGTTCGTACGAAGAGATGTTAGAGAAAGGGCAAAAATGCGACAAGTAATAGTAGCTCTGAGATTTTAATCTAATTAAAAATGTGTGTTATGTTCTGGCGTGTCCTTCCATTTGTATCCCATCTGCTTTCGAAGCAAGAGGAGCCACTTCAGGGCACGCTCTTTTTATCATAGAGCACATTCAACGCTTTTCAGCAGTAAAAAAAATACGTAATTATTTCGTCGTGATGGCCTAATGGTTAAAACACCAGCCTCTCAAGTATGAGTGTGCGGGTTCGATTCCAGGTCAGGCAAGTACCAATGTAACTTTTCCAAATTATATGTACTTTCTAAGTATGTCGTGGACACCAGTGACTGAATAAAAGGTGAAGGAAAACATCTTGAGGAAACCTGAACTTTAAGTCTGAAATCGCCAACCCGCATTGAGCAAGTGTGGTGAGCTTGTCTGTATGAGAGGAGACCAATGCCCAGCAGTGGGACGATTAAAAGATTGATGATGATTCAAAATAACGAATCCTTGACTGCAAAGACGCAATCAAGATCTGAATAGTTAAAACCTACAGTTACACTCTTTTGAACCGACGCGACGATAAATCCCCTTCAGAGTTATTTTAATAAACAAATTAAACGGATTTCTCAAGTTTCTCATTCGAAACAGGAAGACATTTTCAGTATATACCTAAATAAATTAATTGACAGGGGGATTATGTCAAGCGACTTCAAAAGCTAATAAAATGTATATACGGTATATTTTAATTACATAATTTCATAATAAAGGCGATAAATAAAGGAGGATAGTGGAACGATTTGATATGTTGGGTGTATGTAGTTAGAGTGTTATGATTTTTATATACTTTTGTGTTTATGGGAAGTATCTTGTATCAGAATAAAATTATAATAGATGTAATCTATTTATTTTAAGTAATTTACAGCATTCTTAATCCTACTATCCGGCTTTTGCTACTCTTTTACGGGAAAAATACTCAACGTATTTTGATGAAACTTTACAATAACTATATTATATAATCTATATAAGAGTATATACAACGTGTAACATAAAGGGTATATACATAACAAAGGCATGGCATCATTACGTGATATCAAACGATATTGGAAGGGTTTTTTAATTCTATCTCTATAAGTTAGGAAGTTATGAGGAAAAACACCGCCTGTGATAGGCTACTATCATACTAGTCGCACAGAGATATTGAAGACATTTATCGGATTTTGGCAAGTAACGTGACGGGTAACGAGGAGTTATTAACGTATGTAGTGTGCTGCCAGGTTTGTTATGATTTGATTATAAGAAACACACGAAACCGAAAATTTGGTACCAATTTTTGAGTATTTTATTTTGAGTGGAAGAGACTTATAGAGATAGAATTAAAAAACCCTTCCGATATCGTTTGATATCATCTAAAGATGCCATGCCCTTGGTATGTATATACCTTTTTTGTTACACGGTGTATATCGAACATACATAACATAAAATACATAATTTTGACGACACAGTTTGATTATTCCTATATTTAAAAACATTGGGATTATGTACAACTTAAGGTACCTACTTAACATATTATACCTTCATTAAGTATTTTTTTTAAATGACACAAATTATTCGAGATTTGACAAATTATAATTTAGTATGGAGAACAGCCGAAAGGAAAACACCTTAATGTGATCATTCGTCATATTAATGCGAGTTGTAAAGTTTCCGTTGAAATACGAGCCAAGTTCCGTGCATCGCTCTATAGTTCACGCAAGTAGGGAATTCGTTCCATAAATGGCTGTAATGGAAAATGAATCGCGAATGAAGCGGTGGAGCATTCGGTGGAGATCTACCCAACTTGGGCGAAACACCGCCTTGTCCTCATGGTGGCGATGGATGGGAGATCTCTCCCGTCCGGTCCTGGTTCAGGCCATACTCCGGAGCGGGAGCCGTCACCTTCTTCTCAGTTCAGTGATGCTGGCAAAGAAGAAGGCGAAGCGCGAAACCAAGCGGGAATCTCAGCGCCCTCAGGCTCTAGCCGCCGTAGGAGACGCCCTGATCGGGAGACATTGAAATCAAGGCCACCATAGGCGCGGGCTTGCGAGCGGCCAGCAGTAGGCAGCTCGCCACCCGGAAAGGATCAGGCCCGAGTCGACGGTATGTAGTGTTCCACGAGTTCCTCTAAGAGATGTCAGCACACCGTGAAGGGGTCTACGAAGACCGATGCCTGCCAGGGCCACGGGTTGTTTGAAAGAGATACCGTCGCCCTGGCGTACAGGCAAGTGAGGGAACACGGGTGGTTTTTAGTCAGTAAAAGTCTGACACGTCTTTCCGCCCAGAGCGGGAGAAGTCGTTTGATGATTTCCCATCCCCAAAAAAAAGGACATTAACTGGGTTTACCATTTTTTTTTCTTTTTTAAATTATAAACTAGCGCTTGACCGCAATCCCGCCTGATGGTAAGCAGTGATGCGATCGTTGAGGGTAAAGCCGCTAGTTTATTAAGAGCCCGTTCACTCTAGCCTTGAAGACACTCAAATTGCAGCCTTAATTAGATTTTTTTTTCTAAAATTAGAGCGTACTTTTAGATAAAGAAATATATAAGGATCATAGCAGTTGGCGCTCCGTCATGCCTGGCTACTCCTGTGGGAAGAAGGCATATAAGATAAGTCTATTCCAAATGTTTCAGATTGATTTAATGTCAAGTTCAACAAATATCAACTTTATTCCAATAGGAATTAAGTTGATTTTTTAGTTACTAGCGCTCTTAAAAAACTGATGAAAATGTTTGAAGTTGTTGCTAAAAGTGAACATTTTTATGCAGGAATGTTATTTTGGACCAAGCATTTTTCCTTTGGCAGGGTTATTTTTTTAAGCTTAGTTTCAACCACCTTCTCTGCTGTTTACCCTTTGCATCAAACTTGAGTCCTATTAAGGAAAATCATCTGTCCGCTTTGTCACCAAAAGCGAAGCCGACGGGCAAGCCTTAACTAAAACAAAATGTTACAAATACATAAATTTGTTGCACTTAAATGGTAATAAGTCATTTAGAAACTAATTAGTACCTAAACAAAAAGGAAGAGTGGACAGTCTTTTAGGTAGAAACGCGGTACCATATAGGATGGTACCCAGCTGTTATATATACCAATTATTTAGTAGCGAACAATTTCCACAGACAGAATGAACATTATCCCGCTTTCTGTATTCAACAATCTATAAATAAAAGCCAATAATAAGACGGACCATGTAGTGACACCGCCACACAAATGTCATAATGTTTATAAACATGAGTCTTCTTCATTAGGGAGAAAAAATAGATTCGGTTTTAGGAAAGTGCTAATTCATGTAAATAAACGCCCTTATTTATAAGCCTTACTAGAATACCTTGACACCCATTAATCCACGAGTTATTTTTTATTCTCAATTTGATAATTCAACAACATTCATTACGTTATTTACGTTATTACGCCAGAAAATTTTCCGAACATATCAAGTAATGGATTAGCAATATTCTTCAAAATGATTCAGATTTTAATTGATAGGTTGTCACGCAATTAGGATGCAGGATTGTAGAAACCGAATCTCCGCAAATCTTACGCAAAGTTATGATTTTTTAATGAAATGTACGAAATAAGCAGTACAGATTCCGACATCAAAATAATGCAGTTTCTCAATTAGGTCGTCCGTCATTAGGCAAGAATTTAAAAATTCCTTTTGACATCCGAGCCGTTCGAATTAAAAACACAACAATTATTTGTCAACGTATTCCTGTGAAATAATAAAATTTTAGTTTTAACAAATGTCTTAGTTAGCTTTTTATGCTAATTTTGGCGTTTAACCCGTTTGGTGTCGACGGGGGGTAGATTGGACCCCCGATGCTATGGCCCATATCCTGTCAGACACCACTTCACAATATGTTTTGAATGAAATGACAGCTGCCTCACAATCGTCTGCAGTTTTGGCGCCCAATTAAATATAAGGTGCGAAATGTAGAAAGACCACTTAATAATGGCTTATAAATATAATAATAGATAAACAATTATTGTCGTTAAAGAATGCCCTTATTTGGCGTGTTGCTATAATGTTTAATGAGAAGTTAATTTAAGTATGTATACAATATGTAAAGAAAACCCTGTCCGATCCGTGAAGGTATTGTTAGGTATCGATAACTGATTCTACTAATACCCACAAAGTCAGACTAAACTTAAAAAAAAAAATCCCCCTAAAAAAATAAATATTATTTCGCAAAAAGAGGTAACTTAATACATGTGCGCTAAGCAACCCCTTCCGCGGGCGGCGGGGGGGCAGGGTACGCGGCACCTGTGACGTGGTCGCGTCGCTATTCGCTTATAATAATACCGGTGTTGTCACTTTTTTTAAAATTACCAAATTTCGGGGAAATTGTAATTAATTCTCGGGAAAAAAGGATTATTTCAAAATTCATTAGTATTGTTACTATGATGATTATGTAAAATTTTATATCATATTTGGTCAAGTGATTACCTAACCTTTATTATCCTTATGGGTCGGACAGGGTTTTCTTTACATATTGTATATTTAACCATAATCAGGCTTTAATGTTCCCACTCCTTGGATACAGGCCTCCACTCGATGAGAAAGAGTGGGCCGTATTCTACTACCACAGGAGCCGAGTACGGGTTAGTAGATGTCACATGTCTTCGAAGTTTCGATTCTAGTACATGCCGGTTTCCTCACGATGTGTTCCTTTACCGTTATGAGATCAGTGGTGATGAACTAATTTACACAAAGTAAAGTGCCTGTTGGAGTTCAAACCTACCACCTACAACATGTCAGTCGTAGCCGATACCTTTAAGCTACTGCTGCTCTCTTGTATGTAGCCATTTTACCGGAAGAAAGTAAAGCAATGTTAGATTTTTCTGAATTGAGGAGCGGCGATGGTCTGGACACCAATGGCTGATTACAAGGTGAAGGAAGAATATCTTGAGGAAACCAGGAGTAGTAAAGTCTGAAATCCTATTCAACCACTTTTTTTTATGAATAGGCCCATAATAAACTAATGCGCGTTACCATCAACGATTACATCACTGCTTACCATCAGGTGGGGTTGCGGTCAAGCACTAGTTTATAATTAACAAAAAAAAAAGTCTGAAATCGCCAACGCGCATTGAGCAAGCGTGGTGATTACGTTCAATCCTTCTCTGTATGAGAGGAGACCTGTGCCCATCTGTGGGATGATAAAAAGGTTGATGATGATGACGGTCTGGTTGTATCTGCCCCGACTTATAGGTTATAGGTTCGAACCCTGATTTTACTTTGTCTGTTTAATTTCTTCATCGCACTCACACACACATCACATCACTCACAGTCTTATAAGGTTGAAGAAAAACATTTTGAGGAAACTGGCGTGTCCTACAACAAAAATTCGATGACATGTGACAACAACCAACCCGCAATAGTCTGACGTGGTGGCTTATGACCTACTGTGCCTCATAATAAGGAGGCCTCTGTTCCACTACTGGGGACAGTAAATACGCCAATGACTAGATGAATATTTATAAAGATGGAATAAGCAGTACAGATTCCAACACCAACATACCGCAGTTTCTCAATTAGGTCATCCGTCATTAGGCAAGCCTTTAAAAATTCCTTTTGACATTCGAGCCGTTCGAATTAAAAACACAACAATCATTTATCAAAGTATTGGTGTGGAATAATAAAATTTTAGTTTTAATAAATGTCTTAGTTAGCTTTTTATGCTAATTTTGGCTTTTAACCCGTTTGGTGTCGACGGGGGTAGATTGGACCCCCGATGCCGTGCATGTGATATCAACCAATCCGCAATAGTTTCACGTGGTGGCCTATGACCTACTGTTTCTCATAATAAAGAGGCCTCTGTTCCATTAGTGGGGACAGTCATCATCAACCTTTTATCGTCCCACTGCTGGGCACTGGTCTCCTCTCATACATTGCTTGCTCAATACGAGTTGGCGATTTCAGACTTATAAAGTCCAGGTTTCCTCAAGATGTTTTCCTTCACCTTCAGCCATTGGTGTCCAACATATATTTAGAAAGTACATATAACTTTAGAAAAGTTACATCGGTACTTGCCTGACCTAGTATCAAACCCGCACACTCCTACTTGAGAGGCTGGTGTTTTAACCAGTAGGCCACCACGGCTAATGAGGACAGTAAATACAGCCAATGAGTATACGAATATTTATTAGATGGAAAGATTCTCAAAATTCTGTCTACCATGATTAATACCACGAAATCTAGCATGGATACAAAGTATCCTACTTATAATTCATGCGGTGTGTTCAATTCAAATTGCACATTTACGACACATTCAATGTGATTGAACTTTTAAAATACGATATTTGGCGGGTGTTAATCTTCGTACGAACGTCACTTCCGATTGGGACGTTCGCGCCGGAAGTTATAGAGACGCGCCATGTCTCGAATATTGATCTATATTTTTTGGTATTATTTTTCAAGGGACTTTGTAGGACTTTTTGGCCATCATGCCGGGAGTCCTATAAGTTTCACTTAAGCGCAAACGTAATGTCGGAGACCCTTGTGCTCCTCAAGTTTTTAATACACTTTATTTCTATTCACTTACATCCAAAGGTTGTCTGTAAAAGATCGCTCTTAGCGATAAGACCGATCATTGTGTCACCCTTTGTAAAATATTTATATTTATGTTCTGTAATCTATGTGGTGTACATAATAAAGAATATTCTATTCTATTCTTTCTCCCTTAAAGGTAGGTACATTGTTAAAGTAGTGTGTAAATATTAAGTTAGGGTTAGCGTCTGCCCTAGCCTTTGTGAGGGTTGAAGGCTGAACTAGGTTCGCGATCTGTTGACAGATCGCATTCAATAGGTAACAAAGTAAATCCATACTATTAATATAAATGCGAAAGTAACTCTGTCTGTCTGTCTGATACGCTTTTCCGCTTAAACCTCTCAACCGATTTTGATGAAATTTGGCACAGACAATTTTTAGACCCTGAGAAAGGACATAGACTACCTCTTATCCCGGAAAAATTTGATATTCCCGAGGGAAAACTAAAAAGCGCGATATAACCGAACTCCACGCGGGCGAAGGCGCGGGCGGAATGCTAGTTTATCATAAATGTCATGGGCGTGCCGAAAGTGGGGCAAGCGGGGGCGGCTGCATCCAACAAATCTGGAAGAACATGTATTAACTCTTCTAATTACTAACCAAAGTATAAAATTTGCGTCCATTTGCCCTACACACTACACTACAAATACCTAATCATGTAGATGTGCTTGTTTAGTTTGCAAGACTAAATAGTCGAGGATGATTCGAGTTTCGAACCTAAAAATCAACTTAAAAAAAATACAAATAAATCCCACCAACTATTGTAGTTTTGTAAACGAACACACTTTAAAAAGAAAACTTAACTTCTCCGGGTACATCTGAATGCTGACAGGCCGTTCAATAGTAGATATGTATGGATCTATCCATACTATACTAATATTATAAATGCGAAAGTAACTCTGTCTGTCTGTCTGTTACGCTTTCCCGCTTAAACCTCTCAACCGATTTTGATGAAATTTGGCACAGACAATCTTTAGACCCTGAGAAAGAACATAGGCTACCTTTTATTTTGATATTCCCGAGGGAAAACTAAAAGCGCGAAATAACCGAATTCCACGCGGTCAAAGCCGCGTGCGGAAAGCTAGTGGGTTAATAAAACAATAAGTCCAGTTGGATAATATGTGATTTCAAAGCACAAAGTTGTCAAAAGTCCAGACACCTTCACTTCCTCGTTGCCAATGTCCTCAGCATACTCAATCACACCGGATGCGTTGTGTGAACTTTCCAAATGGCAATTTTACGCTTACACATCAGAAAACCATCCGCATTACGACTTTCACCCTTATTTTTATGCGTATAAGGTTTGTTTACTTTAGAAAACTAGTGTCGGAACAGTGATTTATGTTTTGTTTTGTAACTTTTTCATGTAGAGGAAGCAGTGAGTATACATTGATGACATAATGGTTTCGAGACGTGTCCCACATTGTCAATGGCTATATTTCGGTACATGTAATAGATCCGAACGGCTCTAGCATAGTTATAAGCCAGTTTAGACAAAGGACATAGTGCTAAAGTCTGCAAAATATTTTTTACGACGTGGCGGCATGATTCATATTTGGAACATAGAATAATGCATTATTTAAGCCAAGCATTCTTTTTTGCACATAAGACGAAAATTTGTTACTGGCAACATCTGCTCTATGCCTTTTGATGGTCATACCTTCATGCTTTCAACACTTAAGTAAATATAATACTATTGTGAAGGTAAAAATAAGTTTTATGTAATTTCTCGGACACGGCCCTCCTCTTTGTGAGAGAGAATGGGTCGTAATCTACCTCGCGTGTCAAATGTCTGCAGTTTTTGATACTAGGACCCTCAATGAGGTCCAGAACCTTGTCCATTTATATATAAAAATGGTCTCCAAAGCCTGGAGCACAGGCGAAAAGTAGCCAGGCAGTAGGTGTTCTATAGGATACATTTTGGAGAGTGTGCGCGGGAATTACATGACTTAATTTCCCAAACCGTCCTTCCATCATCGGACGACCCGTCGTACGGCGAATACCCTTACGTTGTTGACACCACTACTATCCTTTCTTGTCTATTATACTGCGTATATCGAAGGGCTGGAACAATTTACCAGCGGCGGTGTTTCCCTCTGACCATAATTTAAGTGTCTTTAACACTGAATAAATAGGCTCTTGATAAACTAGCGCACTTTTGCATTGCATAACAGCTTACCATCAGGCGGGATTACGGTCAAGCAGTAGTACATGATTATAAAAAATGACCATAATGACCAGTCGTCTGGCGCCAGGAAATTAGACTGTCATAACTTTAGGGAGGGCATTCCCTATGCACGGTGCACCAAGGCAATTAGGACACGGACGTGACGTGGTGACGATGCTCTTGCGCACGTGATGTGGGATCTTAAGGACATGATATGCAATGATGATTCTTCAATGTGATATTGATGAATCGGGCAAAATCTATACGGTCACTCGTTTGTGTCAATATAAAGGAGTGATTATGGAGATTTTGGGCGTTTTTTTTCACAGGAAGTTTCTACTTTATTTTTTCTTGGGACTTCGACTTTCTCTTGCTCTTCGCCTGATAGAAAGCAAAAGATAGGGTCTACGATGAAAGGTTCAAGCCCTGAGTGAGCAAGAGTTCTGCTTTGGCACAAGATGCTACTGCAGTAATGTAACAATACATGCACACCTTTTTGAAAAAGAGAAACGTGTTCTTACACGGTATTGAAAAGTTAATCTTGAGATGTAATAAATGCATTGGTGGGTAATGGGGAATAACAAAGAAACATACGAAACCGCATCAGAAATGAGGTGATCCGGCAGAGGACCAAAGTCACCGGCATAGCTAAGAGGATTAGCAAGCTGAAGTGGCAATGGGCTGGTCACATATGCCGCAGGACCGACAACCGTTGCGGTAAACGAGTCCTCGAGTGGAGACCGCGTCTCAGAAAACGTAGCGTAGGGCGCCGTTGGACAAGATGGATTAAAAAGGTGGCCGATAGTGGCTGGCGGAGAGCTGCTCAGGATCGAGCTTGCTGGCGTGCCACGGAGTAGGCCTATGTCCAGCAGTGGACGAGTAGAGGCTGATGATAATAATGATGAATTTAATTGTATATCTAATATTAGCGTTATTTTAGATAACCAAAACTGCAGTGACCACAATACAGATAAATTTAATGATGCGTAGGACGCACACATGTGACGTGTTCGCCGCACGTTCGGTCATTTCCGTCAAGTTTTGGTGACATTCGAGTGTCCATGATTATTGTAACTTTAATAGACTAAATTTATATTTAGATTGTGTTTTTTTTTTCTTAAGAAATAGAAAGAGGAAGATGCACTGGACTTAATTTTATTTTAGGTTGTGATCAAGGAAATTGACGCCAGTGTTTTTTTAACAAACTTCTAAAACTCTAAACATCACAAGCTGCACATATCTTTTTCTTATTCTTTAGCCTATAGAGGTCCACTGCTGGACTAATGCCTCCCTAAGTCTTTCCACAATGACCGACCTTGTGCTGCCAGCATCCATCAGCTTCCCGCGACCTTCACCAGGTCGTACGTCCACCTTGTTGGGGCCTTCCCTACGCTGCGTCTTCCGATATGTGGTCGCCACTCCAGAACCTTACTGCTCCATCGGCCATCGGTTCTCAGAGCAATGGGCCCCGCCCACTGCCGCTAAATTTAGCGACTCGAAGAGCTATATCCGGCAATACATTATGTAAATTCATTAAAACATATATTTGTTGACGAATTTAGTTTTTATTGATATCTATAAAAACACACTCGACATCCACAGTCAATTTTGTTGTTCCATATCATACCATTTGTCCTAAAGAGTCATCAAATGGGACCCATCCTACAACCTGTTTGAAAAATCGTATTTCGGCGATGGTCCTGCATTTCTAATTTATTTTTTTACTCGATGTCAATGCCCCGTTTTAGGCGGAAGTGTCTGCACGGAAACCGGGAAGTACTCATTGTGCATTTTGTTAATAGTTATTTCGATTCGCAGGATATTACGTTTTTGAGTACATTGACACCGATTAAGTTTTATGACTTAGCGCCATTGTTCCGTGGAGTATTTTGGTCCTACTGAAGTTTTTATAAAAAGTTGGTCCTATTGGGAATTTTATAATAACTATAGATATTTAGAGCAGCGTTTGGTCAAACTGCAATGCTTCGATATCGCCTTCAGGTTGTGGAGGTCAGACGGCAGTCGCTTCACGGAAAATATCGAAGTTTAGCCAAATGAGCAGTTAGATTGGTAAAGCGGATCCTAGACTCCAAAGCTGAAAAAGCTTCGGATGCGACTGGGATTTACGCTAAGATGATGATAATGATTTAGAGCAGCGTTGGCCTAATGGTATCGGCCGTGACTTACAAGTTGTAGGTTGTAGGTTTGAACCCCGTCAGGCGCTTTACTTTATGTAAATTATTTCATCACCACTGCTCTCAAAACGGTGAAGGAAATCATCGTGAGGAAACCGGTATGTCTTAGAAGCAAAACTTCGAAAACGTGTGACATCTACCCGCACTGGGCCCGCGTGGTAGATTACGGCCCACTCCCTTTCATCGAAAGGAGGCCTATGTCCTAGGAGTGGTAAAGTGGCCTATAGGCTGATTATATATAGGAATTTGTACCGGTTCATGACATGCCCAAGTAAGTAAATGCGACATTGATTAGTAAGTATGGGCTAAATAACTTCACCATTGGTTTTATTTAGACGAGATTACTTGTACTCATTTATAATAATATTGTTTTTCTAGTCGTTATATTACGTACTTTTTCGATATCATGAAAAACCACAAAGTTATGAGCTTGTTATCTTCCTTGGTTGTCCCAATTAGAATATGCGCCCCGCTACGCTGCGATCGGGCGGGCGAGCGGTGCGTTGACCTGTGGCGTCAGCTATTGCCTAGTACTATGATCTACCGTAGGCTGCTTGGCGCGCTCGGTAACCACACTGCAATAATTTCTAAATGTATTTGATAAAGAAAAAATAACGTTGTATATCTAAAGGAAAATATAGGAACATAATCAATTCATCATCAATGAAAATATTTTTACTGCACTAGAGTCGGTCCTCGGATCTGAAGAGTAATCCGTCCCATAATTAAAAATTATATCAGGTAATGTCATTAGGACCACCTAAAGTTCAGACTACTATGACACCGCCCACACAACTCAATTCTCCTATAATTATCATAAATCTATTTTTTTTATTCCAAAGCATGAAGCAAATCACGAAGCATAAATAATATCCCTGTTACTGAACTAAGATAAATGTGGCCGTGCTTAGAGCAGGTTCACAACGGTTCAGTGGGGTCGGGAACGAACTCACGACCTCCGCGGAAGGCAACACCTGAGTACCTGAGTTTTTATTTTCTCAGCTCTGTATTAAAACGAAGAAATTATGAAGAGGTGGTGGATTTTTAGAAAGCTTTTTCTCCTTTTTAAACGTTGCCTTACACGAGGAATTACTCCTGACTCGTAGCTGCGTTTCTTATTCAGCCTTTAGAGGTCCGCTGCTGGACAAAGGCCTCCCCCGAGGCTTTCCACGATGACCGGTCTTGTGCAGCCCACATCCATCGGCTTCCCGAGACCTTCAACAGGTCATCAGGTCATATTTTGTTATGTTATTGCATTAAATTTAATTAATTTATTTTATTTGAATTGCTAATTGTACAAAATGATAACTCTACTCAATGGCTAGCTATATCTTGTGGCTACTTTGTAAGGGTTGGGGCGCTGACAACTCATACACAGGCTTTCGCCTAGTTCGGTTACAGATGTCTAACTCGATTGTAAGAATACATTATAGCCTTTAATATATTTTTGTGTAAAATTGTAAACAATTCCTGAATAAACTTTATTATTATTATTATCGGTCCACCTTGTTGGGGGTCCCCTACGCTGCAGAACCTTACGACCCCATCGGCCATCGGTAGGTGCGTTTACAAACATTTAAAACAGCCAGACCCGGGACAACTACCTGTAGGCAATTGAAATATTCACTCTATGCGGGAACCGAACCGGCGACACGCAGCGCAGCGCAAATACTAGATGCCATCCCCGCTAGCGTAAATATTTTTAGACGGTTATCAAAATGACTTCTCTTACTTACTTCTTGGAAAATGCAATACGAATATGGAAAAAATGTATAAAACAACTAACTTTTTGTTCTATTTAACAGACAAAAATTTTCCACACTATGGGATTTTGAATCATATGCTGAACAAGGTATTGTGAGGAGTTGCCATAATCCCCATGATTGGCAGGCGGGTTGGGGATCGTAATAATTTGATATTCCACAGGAGAAGCGCTGCTGCCCGCTTTCTTGGTGACAGTTCCCTTAGTCGTCTCTTACGACACCCACGGGACGATATGGTACTATTCCAATCCCGGCACCACACGGGCATACAGATTACGCACCGGTTATTTTTAATGTATCCTGTATATAAATTTTAAATGAGCTTTGAACTTACGTAGGTTTTAAAACATAACAACAAAAATATCATGGTTTTAAAACAGGACAATTTTTAGCTATAATACACATTTCTCCATTACATAAAAAAAAAGAATCTTAAGCTTACTACATTCTTAATTTGCTACATGACTACATTCTTAAACTTTACTACATTCTTAAACTTACTTATCTTGAACTTACTTATCGCCTATTGACAAATGCTTGGAAACGAAAGTTTGGAAAAATAAGTAGACCCCTCAGAAACCGCAATGTCGTAAACCGATAACCAATAAAACTACCAATAAGGCTCATTTACCGATCAATCAGAATGTATAGATAATTAGCTTTCCGCCCGCGGCTTTGCCCACGTGGAATTCGGTTTTTGATTTCCCTCGGGAATATCAAAATTTTCAATAAAAGGTAGCCTATGTCCTTTCTCAGGGTCTAAGGATTGTGTGTGCCAAATTTCATCAAAATCGGTTGAGAGGTTTAAGCGGGAAAGCGTAACAGACAGACAGAGTTACTTTCGCATGTATAATATTAGTATGCATAGTACTCCAGTATTACGAAATAGTAATCTAACCGCAAACGTGTCTAAGTATAAATAGGAAATTCAATAACTAAAGCTCAGCACAATCAAAGGCTACCATTTAGCAATCTGGATCACGACTGTTATCACATGTCGTGATGAATAAATCATCTGTATTAACCAGATTGTGAATGAGGGTCTGTGTGGGATGCGCGGGCGCCGATGACGTCACCCACCCGCCAACCAATACCAACCTTACTACCTTATAAGCAGATTCCATTTTCAAATTGCCTTTCAAAGTCCTAATAATCAAATATCGATTCCACGCGATTATAATCTTTAAGTTGATCGATTACGATTTACAATTCAATGGTAAATCGATGTGTATTTTAAGTGATTTAGTTTCAATGTCTAAACATGGTATTAATGAACGATTAAAAACAAGTCTGATTGACGCGTGGCGATTATGAATTGTTTTTATCGACTTAATTAATATCACAGGTGTACAGAATATGTTAATAAATCATAAAATCGATTTATAGAGTTAACAACTTCATTCTTCGTTCTCTATGGCCGCGCCATAGTGAATAGAGTAAGAATGTGTATGTGAATGCGGGATTCCCTTTAATGGATATAATTATACGATTTCTAATTCGAAATTGTCTACTAATTAGAGTAATTAGAACTACAGGGTATTTGCGTAACATACTTACTATCAGTAGCAATGGGTTTCATTTTGACAGTTCTACAACATTGATTCCAACTGGAGTTTGACAATGTTTCTTGAGGGCTTAGATCATAAACTAGTTCTTGGCCTTGATCCCGCCTGATGATAAGCAATGATGCAATCGTTGATGGTAAAACGCATTATTTTACGTAACGGTGCTAACCCTGCTCTCTAAAATATTTTACACCATCAACCAGCATCATCATCAACCTTTTTTTATCGTCCCACTACTGGGCACAAGTCTTCTCTTATACAGAGAAGGCTTGAGCGTAATCAACACGCTTGCTCAATGCGTGTTGGCGATTTCAGACTTAAAGTCCAGGATTCCTCAAGATGTTTTCCTTCACCTTGTAATCAGTCATTGGTGTCCAAGATTTATTTAGAAAGTACATATAACTTAGAAACGTTACATTGACACTTGCCTGACCTGGAATCGAAACCGCACTCTCTTACTTGAGAGGCTGGTGTTTTAAGCACTGGACCACCAGGACATTAGGTACAGCAACAACATAGATACTACATAATAGATTAAGGTATTGAATGCCACTGCGGTCACCGGTGACCACAACAATAGTTCTATAGTGTCAGTTGTCTAGCAGTCAATATGTTCAGATCACTAGCATTACTGTAGCGAAATGCTTATGTAAGATGTTAGAGCCAACAAGAATATATAAAACCTCGTTTTATATTTCACTTTTAAAATATTTTACAACTGCGTCATCGAAGGTATGTATTATTTTTTTGTCTGTGTGATATCTATTGTGTCAAGAGCGAAATATACTACAAAAACTATTGTTATGAAAGTTTGTACGGATACTTATACGTTTGCTACTGTGCGGAGGACAGCGTGACGGTGCGGGGTCTTTATGAGAGATTGAGTGTAACTAAGCGCAAAACTGCGCGATTCCAAAGTTATTATCCGCTCCGCTCCATTCCATTCCACTCCACTCCGCTCCGCTTCAGTGAAAACACTGACCACTTTTCACCGCTCCTCACCGCTCCTCTCCGCCCAGCTCCGCGTCAGTGGAAACGCGGCCTAAGGCTTATAGTGGTATTCGCCATAGTGACATGTATGGGGATGGACGCAGGCCGCGTCCGTCCTTTTTGGAAATCCTTGGGGAAGGCCTATGTCCACCAGTGGATTTCATGTGGCTGAGACGACTGATGATGATGGTGATGGGGATTAAGCGCACGACTTCCCCTCACCAATTCGCAATGTCGTTGTAGCTTGAACTATAACTCTTTGTTCTTATGCCTCCTACACGAGGAAATACAGCTACCAATCCCCAACAAAGACCCAAATGTACCACAAGCCTAATAGTCCGCACGAAACGTAAACAAAGCGACATATCAACGATATCTAAGTCGTAACTCCATTCAATCGCACAAAATCACAGAGTCCGTGTGGGCGATTGACTCATGCCGCCCAAAAAGGATATTTTCGTCTCCTAGACCCTAAAATAGAAAACAACAATTAAATCTGAGGTTTTTGTCCAAATCTCCACGATGTCACCTTTTATGGGAGCTACTGTGTTCTAAAGGACCACTTATGAATTACAATGCTTGGTATAAATGATGTTTAGATTAATTGTTAGCCGTTTTTGGAGGGTACTTTCTCTTTGATGCTCCCATTAAAACCTTGTGTTAGACCGTTAATATGTATAGTGTTGCGTTATTACTTACTACTGTTTTGATTGAAATCTGTTGTTTGAAGCGGAGAGTTGGATGAATTTTGGCTGTTTTAGAAGATATTTTATTATGCGCTTCGCTTCGAAACGCTTCGTCAACACCACTACGATCCGAACGAAGCGTTTCGCCTCCTCCTTTATACCGCGTACATCGAGGGACTCGAATAATTTGCCAGCGGCGGTATTTCCGTCGGACTACAATTTGAGTCTCTTCAAGGCTAGAGTGAATAGGCTCTTAATAAACTAGTGCGCTTTACCATCAACGATTGCGTCACTGCTTACCATCAGGCAGGATTGCGATCAAGCGCTAGTTTATAATATATATATAAAAAAAAATATTATACAGAATACAGATATTGAGTACATAAACATAAGAATAAAATATTACAAAAATAGATGTTATAACAATGTATATATTGTTTAAGTAATATGATGTACAAAGTTGCATAGGTACATATCATCTTTACTAATATATAAAGCTGAAGAGTTTGTTTGTTTGTTAGAAAGCGCTAATCTCAGGAACTACTGGTCCGATTGGAAAAATTATTTTTGCGTTGGATAGCCCATTAATTCAGGAAGGCTTTAGGCTATATAACATCATGCTGCGACCAATAAGAGCGAAGCATAACTAAACCACGCGAACGAAGTAAGCTACTTTTATTTTCTTCTTCTTCTTCTTTTCAGCCTATAGAGAACCACTGCTGGACAAAGGCCTCCCCAAGGCTTTATATTTATTTACATATTTATTTAATACTTAACAAATTATAATAGATATAAATTATAAAAGAAATGCTTCTGAGCCACTTTTGGGTTTTATGAGTGAGTTCAGAATGGTGACATACATAAGTTCATCATCATCATTATCATCATTTCAGCCGAAAGACGCCCACTGCTGGACACGCTGCGTCTTCGACATAACTTAGTTTGGAAAAATTGGTCCTTCGGTGCACACCAAATTAACCCAACAACAATAACATCTAAAGTAACGTTAGTCAACCATGAACCTACAAATCAATTCTGCCGTGCAAACTGATAATTCAATGCCAATATTCTCTAATATGCCACTACAAACAAATAGATCTAAAGCTTTTAAATCATGTCCCTTTGGGGACGGCGGGAATTATTATGATAAATCTAACAAAGAGATCGACCACCCACGATACATTATCCTGGCTAGGAAGTCCGGTTGGCGTAGAATATTTAGTAGCCTTGCACTTTAGTTAGCAATTTATGATGTGCAATCCATCGATGTTATGTTACCCTGGTACATTAGTTGTGTTTCAATTAGAAAATGTAACGGAAAGAGATATCGCTCACATTATATCGCCACATCTACGTTTTTCATATTTTATAAACACAAGAATAGATCTAATAAATTAATTTATCTACTCTCATATCAAAAAATAAAAATATAAAACCAAAAAGGAGTTTATATTGACGTACTTTACCAATAGTATATCGAAAGGAAATTAAAAAATTAAATTATAACATTATTTCTCTAACAAAATAATGTTATAATATTTTTTTTTTTTCATTATGGTACAAACCATAGACAGCCATTGATATAATATTAAACTAAGGTAGATAAGTTACTAGCGCATTGAACTTGAAGCGTACAAAATATCATATCTGTTTAATATTATATCAATGTAGACAGTACTATTTCATTTTTTATCTATGGCTGCGCGCGCTTTGACGCATGCGCTGTGATGCAGGGTGCAGAAGTGTTAACGTGTTAAGTGTTAACAATTATGAAACTGAATAAATGGAATTGTGTTGCGTTGGCGTTAGACGCACTGAGATTAGATAAAGTAGTGTATGAAACTGTACATAATTAGGTATTACACACTCGTGTGATACTATTAAAAAACTCGCTTCGCTCGTTTTTTAAGCTCACACTCGTGCTTAATACCCCTCATTATGTAACAGTATCATAAACTACTATTATGAGTTTATGAATTTTACGTTCTTTTACAGATTCCTTACTATAATAGTAAACAAATGGAGTGATTAACGGGTTCGAAGTACTAGTATAGACACTAATAAATATCAGAATATGTAATAAACTCAGTTTCACATTTTTTGTAGGTGTGCCAATATATTACTAGTAACATTATTTTTGTTTATGCAAAACCCAAAACACGTGTCCAGTATTTTTAGGTAAATAATTTGTGCACAAAATTTCAAAAAGATATCATGAAAAACCATAAAGTTACGAGCTTGTTAGCTTACTTAGTTGTCCCAATAAAAATATGGTCAACGCACCGCTCAGTCACCCGCACCAGCAGCGGCGCGGCACGGGTGCGCCGGTCTCACTATGGGTCTAGTACAGACTATGATCTACCGTTAGCTGTATAGCGCGCTCAGTAACCACACTGCAAAAATTTCTAAATGTATTTGGGAAGATATAACATGGTGTAAAAATGATTGGAATCGTTTCAGTTGCTTATTCTGAACAACTATATTCAGGTTTCCTTTTAAGAAAAATAACGTTGTATATGTACATATACATATACTTACATAACAAGGGCTCGGCTTCTTTGAATGGTATCAACCGATTTTGGAAGGGTTTTTCAATCCTGTCTCTAATGTTCAGAAAGCATGTGAATTGTTAAATCATTGATACCAGAAACTGAACGTTTAAAATTGAAATAAACGCTTCACTTTATCGTGATATTGGCAGCTAACGTGGAAAGTTATTGACCTTTGTAGTGCGGTGACACATTTGTTTTGGTCGGGCTTAAGAAAACACATGAAACCGAGGTATCAATACTTAGAATATTCTGCTTTGAGTTTAAACTCTGTATATTGATTCTATGGATAATATTTAGTGCTTAGAAATAATGTCTCTACATTATTGCTATTTTTCAGAGGCTACACATGTAAAATAATAATGGATGATGACTGACAAACTGCAGTAGGGTCGCCTACGTTGGTACGGTCACGTCTTACGAAAACCGGCATGTTACGTGGGTCACAAATGTCTTGCCATGGTGCCTCCGCCGGGCCGGAACCAGCGAGGTAAACCAAAGAAGTGCTGGCTTGACGTTATAAGAGATGACATGCGTGCCAACAATCTCACACCACAGGATGCTAAAGATCGCGCGAATGGAGGAAATTGAGTAAGAAAGCGAACCCCGGGCTCCGCGAAAGCCGCGGCGCGGATGCAACCGGGATAAACGCTGAGATGATGATGATGATGATGTAAAATGATACTGGATATAGTAAAAAATTAATCGCTGAGTTTTAATTAAAATGATAACAGACTTTATCTATTCTGAGTTTGGTAATTTGTGAAAAAAAAGCAGAATTACTATGACCATCGATGGGTAAATGATAAATGGTTTTATTTTCTGTATGTAGGTTTATATAAAATCTTATATGTACACGTCAATCATGGTTTTAAACTAGCTTACGTCGGCGCAAGACCAGCGGTGACTCAGTGGCAACAGCCCCGATTTACGAGTTACAGATCGCGGGTTCTCGGTGGTTTGATTTGTTTGAATTTATTTGATCACCACTGCTCTCAACACAGTACTTTTCCTTGCACAAATTATAGTGTAAGGCGACACAAGAAACCGTGGCCCTGGCGCACAGGTAAGTGAAGAAACACGGGTGGGTTTTAGTCAGGAAAAGTCTGACACACCATACCGCTCCGCCCAGAACGGGAGAAGTCATTAAAATTTTATGTTTTCTCACCCAGAAGAAAAAAAAAAGCCGGCAGTACACGATCAGCGTTGATAGACTGTACTCATTTACACATCATTAATATATCAATTGTTACGAGTTAGTTACATACAGTATTTTAAATAACAGAGGGCGTTCCCTTAAACTCGTTAATATATATCATTAATAGATTAAAATAAAAATATCAGCATAGAAAAATAAGCATAAAAAAATCCGAATAAAAAAAAATTCTAATTGGAAATAAATTTGAAACCTCCTGTTTTAAATCAAAATAGTAGTCGTCATGTATAAATAAATTGCGACGTTGCCGTCTTTCATGTTCGCGTGTACAGTGTGTTTCTTTTACATGTCAATTTAAAATTTTTATTGAATATTTTCATATTGGAAAAAATTTTAAAACATTTTGTTTTCGAATGGAAATATTTTTTTTAGCATGTATGTATGCTATACTATTTCGGGTTAACGGGAACGCCCTCTGTTAGTTAACATACTGTATATCCAATAAAGAATATTTTTGGCTTTCCGTGACTATAATTCAAGCTAACAACAAAGGTGTATGCGAAGCATTCAGCAGCGAATAAATATTTTTGGTCCTTCGAGCCGGAAAACACACGGTGCACAAAACAGTGAAGGAAAACATCTTGGGTTAATCGGCATTGCCTAGAACTAAAAAATCAAAAACATGTGACATCTACCAACCCGCATTGGGTCCGCGTGGTAGATATCCACTACGATGTACATAATAGAGAGTATTCTATTATGGCCTGACAACGTAGGCCGGTTTCCTATTTAGCTACCTACTCTGAGAAGAAAGGCATGACATAACCTTGGTCAGATTATGTGGAGATCCTATAGATTGGATAAGATGGAAGGACAAATGTCATGGCAAATCTTATAGCAATGTGCTCTTTTACAGAAATTACCTCAATTTTAAGAAAACTATACTACCAATAAAATATACTACTATACTAATATACTTAAGATCCTTCAAGGTACTCCCAAGAGCTTTCCTATACGTGGTCGATTATTTCCCATAAAACGCAACGACTTCCCACATCTACCACGTTAAAACCACGTCCAACATTAAATACTCCGGTCCGACATGACAAGCTTGATGATATTCCACGACAAAGAAACATGCTTCCCAGACTCCCGGGAAATCTTGCCGATGCGACGCCTGATATACACATCTTTGCATAATAACGTTTGAAATTCATGCGAGGAAAGTATATTTAAATATGTTCATGAAAGTATATGAAATATGTTGGAAAGTAACAATTTTTCGCTTGCATTTTATATACTTGACGGGAAATTGTCCAGTGAGCGGAGGAATTTAAATATTTCTATCATATTATAATCAAACTATACCTAATGTTCCCCCTCCTGGGACACAGGCCTCCTCTCAGTGAGAGAAGAGTCTGTACTAAGTGAGAGAGAGTACGGGGGCCGTCAGTGGAGACTGGTCATCTCTTAGCTGCCAGTGGGCTTAATTCATTTTCTGTCTTTTAATTATTTTTTATACTTATTTATACACTGTGCTCACATGATAGAAGCAACATGTACCGAAGAAATGTTTTTTTTTTTTTAATGAATTAGGAAAGCAGGTAACTTCTGGTAAAGGTGGCTATAATCTCTAATGTATATTATAAACTAGCGCTTGACCGCAATTCCGCCTGATGGTAAGCAGTGACGCAATCGTTGATGGTAAAGCGCACTAGTTTATTAAGAGACTATTCACTCTAGCCTTGAAGACACTCAAATTGTAGTCCGACGGAAACACCGCCGCTGGCAAATTGTTCCAGTCCCGCGATAACCCGCATTGAGCAAGCGTGGTGATTACGCTCAATCCTTCTCTGTATGAGAGGAGACCTGTGCCCAGCTGTGGGACGATAAAAGGTTGATGATGATGATGATGATGATGTAACCCATACTATGATTTTAAAAGAGTGTTCATGCAGTTTCTTGCACGTTCTTCTCCATAGAGATCCACGCATTGGAACGTGCAATTTAGCTTCATTTTTCTTGGACTGACCGACATTGACTAGGTATTCAAAAGTACCAAGTGATGGTTAATTTGAAATAAACAATTTTGATTTTTTATTTTGAGTGTACTCTCAGAGAGAGTGTGCCGTAATCTACCATGTGGAGCCAGTGCGGATAGGTAGATGTCGCATGTCTTTTTAAAAGTTATTTAAATTGCACTTGTAAATACGGACGGGCTCGATCCACGCACGCAACAAATATTTGTATGGCGTATTATAGATAGTTGTTCTTGGTCTGGCTGTTTGAAAATGTGAGTTTAAATGTTTGTAACCCATGATACAGGAGTAATTCCTAGTGAGGGACAACGTTTTTTTTTTAAAGAAAAACTTTGTCCTAATTCGGTTGTCTGTAATTCATTTACCAATAACAAACATATTACGTGTAATGTAACATTTGCGAACTCGTTCAGTGAACGAGAAAGTCTCTCAAATTCCCTTGAACGCAAACTAAACTAAATTTAATGTCAGTGCATTTATATTTCTTTCTATTTAATAATAAAATCAACCCGCATTCGACAAGCGTGGTGATAACGCTCAATCCTTCCAGCAGTTCCAAGCAGTGGGACGATAAAAAGGTTGATGATGAATAATGAATAAAAACTTTTTACAAAAAAACAAACGACTTCCAAAAACCACTACAAAGTGAAAAATAACTAATTTCGGAAGTCGGTGTCTTTGGTTTTGTATACCTATTCGTTTTTGACACCGACTTCCGAAATTAGTTATTTTTCACTTTGTAGTGGTTTTTGGAAGTCGGTTGTTTTTTTGTAAAAAGTTTTTATTTTACACTTTTTAGTTGTTAAAAGTACTTTTCAGTTGCATCCGGTCAGATTGGAAGCTGACGCAAATATAGTTGGGAAACGACGTAATTTTGTTAACTTTAATTTTTACCAGTAAGTATTTCCTCGACTGCCTATGGTCTTCATCATCAAATTTACTGCAGACCATTATTTTAACCCAATGGGTGCAAAGGTCTCATCAATATAAATGAATGAAGTCCAACCACAAAGTAGCTACTATAAACCATTGAGGAGTTCCTTCGACTGTCTCCCGGCTCCATCATCAGATATACTCCAGACCTTTATTAAATTGTAGTGCTTTAAAATACTTAATGAAAATGCTAAGAAATGCACTAGTCGCCCCTGCAATTTTCGAAAGTTCCCCTTGTTTTCTCTGGTCTTCCACCATCAAACCCTGATATCCTTATCATGGGACCACCTTGGGAACGTCTTCTTTCCAACAGAAAAAGAATTATCAAAATCGGTTCATAAACGACGAAGTTATGCGCGAACAAACATAAAAAAGCATATAAGTATACGGTCGAATTGAGTAACCTCCTCCTTTTTGAAGTCGGTTAAAAAAGACAGAAGATAAAATATTATTTTAGTACTGTCAAATTAAGAAACTCCATAGACTGTTTAGACGTGACTAAAAACATGGCTACCAAAAATACGTCAATATACGTCAGGCGCCGACTAATTTCACAATATTTCTGTCCTTTTCTTAATGATACCTATAGAAAGAATAAGATACATTGAAATTAAATTAGTTTGAGAACAAGGGAGTCCGGGTTTTTGTCTTTATTGTCGGCAACCAAATATAGAGTGTTTCTTCACAAACACAACCTTTGCCCTATATTAACTTTGGATATATTATAAACTAGCGGCCGCCAGCGACTTCGTTCGCTTGGAGTTAATTATGCTCCGCTCCTATTGGTCGCAGCGTGATGTTATACTGCTGTTATAATGCAAAAAGAATTTTTCAAATCGGACTCGTAGTTCCTGAGATTAGCGCGTTCAAACAAACAAACAAGCTTTAAAACTAACGAGCTTTATATATTAGTATAGATTTTCTTATTTAAAGGGTGAATGATTAATTTCCATTACCGACCAGAGTCTTCGAGGTAGATGTTTTCTTCAACAGCATATAGATTTTTGTTGATTCAAGTTTTAACACGAAAGGAGATCACGTACTTAATTAAGTGATAAAACCACCTGGCTCGATAGATATTTAAGAATTCGGTTTTCTATTCTGTAGTGAAGTTCACATTTCGTTATTGCCGGAGCTGTTTGCATTTTTACGGCTCGACATTCATACCTACTTGAAGCCTAAATGATGATTTAATTAACGTAAATAGTATCTGTTATTGGAAAAATATACATTATGCAAGTAATTTAACACAAACAATATCATCAGCCCTCATCACACGCAAAAAATTAATACATTACGAAGCAGAAAAACGTTTGTTTCGAAGCACGTTGGTGGAGCGTGATCGATCATAATGTTGGGCATTGACAAATGCGCTAACACGTCGGCACCCCACCACGGCATCCATAGCACCTTCGCCCCACTAGCCTCCGAGTTTCCCACTTTCCCAGACCGCCGTGAAGTTGGCAGCACAGCAGTGGGCGGGGCGGAGGCGGAGCGGGGTGTGACGTTCTCCGCGCGGCAATCGCCCGCGACCACGTCTCCATGTCACTCCGCAGTCCGCCGCGCGCTATCCAGCGCTCACGAGCCACCAAAACACACGACCAAACATAACCAACTACTCAAACCCGAGATTGCATGATCCGACACTTGAATGATCACCTCTATACCCAATCAAACAGGTGAGCCGTTCGCATGTATAATAAAGCTACTGACCTTTCCACACACTATTTGTCGACGCTCATGATTAATTCAAGACTCCCGTATAGGTTTTTGCAGTAAAGTGCGTATAAAACAATTACAGAAAATAAAACGAAGAATCAGCGACCCTACGCCGTGGGACAGAGGGAGATGGATTTTGTTTTTAGAAACCATAGTGGTGTACATAAGGTCGATATTATAATTGGTACGCAATTTGAGCTCGACGGAGATCGGCATGCGTTCGGAAATAAAAAGCGGCTACGTGCAACGAAAGAATCGATAGATTACAGTTTTTGCTGGTCACCTCACTAGTCCTGGCGACATTGTTCGAGGGAACGTCAATTAGGGATAATGATGAACTGTGTTTTTGAGCTTGGATGCTGCGATTGTTTGAAATTCATGCCACTTTGATAAATGAGACGAGCTGATGTTTTTCTTGAGAAATTAATTTCTCGTTTTCCATAACTAAGGTTCCATTTTATGGTCAGATTGTAAGAAAACTTGGTATAAATTATTATGGCCGATACTATGATTATACCGGATTCCTGAGGGTTTTTCTTTATCAATGAATTATCGCTTTAGTTTTTATTTTTTGTTTGAACATTGATCTTGAATCTAAAGTATGTTTACGAGGAGATTACAAGAATATTTAACTTTATCTATGCTGTACACCGTTGAAATAAAATAGCTAACAAAGTGAACAGACTCAAGTGGATTCTTAAAAGCTTAATTTACGTGTATCGAATACTCATCAGCTCCAATTTCCCAGCTGGCACAGCTAGCAGGGTAACTGCGTAACACACTATCAATAGCAATGGATTACATTTTGACAGTTTACCAACATTCATTGCGTTATGTAAGTCGCTAAGCAGACACATTTTTCAAACACATAGAGGTATGGATTAACAATAGGTATCAAAATTGATCAAATCTATACTAATATATAAAGCTAAAGAGTTTGTTTGTCCGTTTGTTTGTTTGAACGCGCTAACCTCAGGAACTACTGATCCGATTAAAAAAAAACTTTTTACATTCGATAGCCCATTAATCCAGGAAGGCTATATAACATCATGCTGCGACTAATAGGAGCGGGGCATATAAAAAACCTATCGAAACCTGCGAGTGAAACCGTGGGGGGCAGCTAGTTAATAATAATTGCGTAATTAGAGTGCAGTATTATAAACCACAAACTCTATATTTAACTTTCAGATGAGCAAGGAAGCAGGCAATTATAAACTTAATACATAAACTTAGTGGTTAAACTATACATAATTATGTTAGTTAATTTGCAAAGTTACCTTTCAGAGACTCAAAGCTGGATCCTTTGCTTGGTAAATTGTGTAATAAATGAACTTATGTTCGTGTGTTTACGTCTGATTTTATTGCTATCATAAAGTTTGTGTGGGGAGCTTCGAGCGTCGAGGTGAGATTTTGTTGAAGAAAACGAATATTTATTTACTTTTTTGACCTGCTGAAAATGCCCTTTATTTTGGCATAACAACATACGTTCAGAATGAGAAGTAGGGCATTAAGAGTGTTTGAACAACACGCGACTGGTAACGTCGCAATTTAGTGTCATATTTCGTGGTTTTCAAATTTTATTATATAATCGGAGCTATATTTTAAAAACATTTTCTACTAACTACATATTTAGAATTAGGTGAAAAGTGGATAAAAAGTAAGTAACAGTAATATTTACAGTTATTTTACTATGAAAATAATGCCTTGCATATCATTATCATCATCAGCCTCTACTGGTCCACTGCTGGACATAGGCCTCTTCCATGGCACGCCAACAAGCTCGATTCTGAACAGTTCTCCGCCAGCCACTACCAGACCAGCCACCTTTTTGATGTCGTCGCTCCATCTCGAACAAGGGTGTCCTACTCGTGTACCCCAACGGTTGCCGGCCCTGCGGCATATGTGACCAGCCCATATGTATAAATATTTGCATATGTATAAATCCATCCATATCCATACTAATATTATAAATGTGAAAGTAACTCTGTCTGTCTGTTACGCTTTCCCGCTTAAACCTCTCAACCGATTTTGATGAAATTTGGCACAGACAATCTTTAAACTAAGAAAGAACATAGGCTACCTTTTATCCCGGAAAAATT
Organism: Sesamia nonagrioides; assembly: GCA_017933935.1. Taxonomy (NCBI): domain Eukaryota; kingdom Metazoa; phylum Arthropoda; class Insecta; order Lepidoptera; family Noctuidae; genus Sesamia; species Sesamia nonagrioides. Next base: position 493,802 of record JADWQK010002392.1, on the reverse strand, counting down.
TGATATTCCCGAGGGAAATCTAAAAAGCGCGGTATAACCGAACTCCACGCGGGCGGGCGGAAAGCTAGTTTAGAATAAGGTGAAAAGTGTGTAAAAGGTAAGAAATTATTGCGTTTATAGTAGTTTAGAGTTACTTTGGCATTTATAATATTAGTATGGATAAGTAGTATAAAATGGTACCTACTTTCGTCCACCAATCCACCAATCAACTCAATACGTACTAAAAATATTATATCACCTATCCATTATTAGTCTACAGCAGCCTACAGTTGGACTTAGAACTAAAAACAACTAGAACTAGAAGAATTAAACTTATTTACTTTAAGTATTTGCAAATTAACTTAAAAAACATACAATTTTATTTTTATAATTAAAAATAAGTGCTTGACCGCAATCCCGCCTGGTGGTAAACAGTGTAAAGCGCGGTAGTTTATTAAGACCCTATTCACTCAAAAAAACTGAGTGAATAGGGAGGAAGACGGCAGTTGAAAGCGGTGATGCAAAGTTAAACCTAACAACACGACTAACAATGCTGCGTCAGAGGTAGATTGATTTGGAGACCTTCCACGAGCAAACTCTCGACACAACATGATTTGGCGCATCGTACCCGGCACACATAGCAACACAACTGCTTAGACCCGTCCTCCGTATAGCTTCACCAGATATCATGTCGGAACACGACGAATCGCTTGGCGGCAAGACTTTGTCTGGTGAGTTATAACTTCTGCCGGCAGCCGATATTATGGCCTACCACCAAGAAAATTACTACGACTCCAATGGTCTGTCCGTCTATCAGACAGTTGATCTTGTGTGCGAAAGGATTGTATGAATAATAAACTCAGAGAACCTTCAAACCAACCAACTAATCAACTTTGAGGAGGCTACTCAACTTCCAAGAACAGGTACGAAGAGAAACTTGAACGCTCGTTTGATGATTCCATTTATATATAAATAGAATCATCAAACGAGCGTTCAAGTTATTCCAATCAAAGTTCCCGCATTAAACTTAACTTTTGTTTATTATACCAAAAAGTAAGCAATAATAAAGTGCGAATTGAGATGTTTCTGTAAGTTAATTAGGTGGTGAGAAAGTTAATGTCAGTAGTTAAAAGTTAAAACTAATAAAAGTTAAATCAAAACAATCAAAGTTAAAAGTTAAAACATAAATGCTCTAAGTGTACTTCGTAAAAAGGTGTTTATTTTTATTCATAATTCTACTAATAACCGTCTTTTTGTGAAGTTGTATGTATGTAAGGACGTTTGTAACTCTTTTAAAATTACTGAACGGATATGGATTAAATTTGGCAAAAGACATTTTATAACCAGGATTAAACATATAGGCTGTGATAGGCTCTTAATAAACTAGTGAGCTTTACCATTACCTAACGATTGCATCACTGCTTAACATCAGGCGGGATGGCGGTCAAGCTCTAGTTTATAACAACATTTAAAGAAATCATCATCATCATCATCATCAACCTTTTTATCGTCCCACTGCTTCAGGTCCCCTCTCATTTAGAGAAGGAAATATGTATACAATACTTTTTGTCCCGATTTTCAAACAGATTCGAATCTTTTTTTATATAAATTATAAACTAGTGCTTGATCGCAATCCTGTCTGATGGTAAGCAGTGATGCAATCGTTGATGGTAAAGCGAGTGAGAGCCTATTCACTCTAGCCTTGAAGGGGGGCCTCTGGGCGCAGCTAGGTAGCTTTTTTTTATTATAAATTATAAACCAGCGCTTGACCGCAATCCCGCCTGATGGTAAGCAGCGATGCGATCGTTGATGGTAAAGCGCGCTAGTTTATTAAGAGCCTATTCCCTCTAGCCTTGAAGAGCTAGAGTGCATATTTTTCTAGCTTATTTCTAATGTTTTCACTACGGGGCATAAACCTCTTCTCGATGGGAGAATGTGGGCCGTAATCCACGACAATGCAGGCTGAAAAATGTTACATGCATTGATAAAATATTAAATAGATACGTCACTAGCGCGCTGAAAATGAAGCGTACAAAAGAACGTAAATACTGCAAGTCGCTTTAGTCACTCCCGATACTCTCGTTCCGTACGCGCGTGTGTCCTTGGTGGCTAAGAAAATCTTTTTCGCATTCAAAATGGCGTTTTGTGTACTGCATAAATGCACGAATTATGGTAGAAAAGCCAACAAAAGTCATGGAATCACATATCATAAATAAGTATTCCAAAATATTTAGATAAATAATATAGTTTCAATTATTTTGTCAAATATTCTTACTGCTAATGCTTAGGCGGCCATTGTAAGTAAAGAAAGAGAGAGCTAATTGGATTTCTTCTTCTTTCTTCTTCTTTAATATTATATCAATGATTTTTGGACATGTCAGTTTCCAACTGATTTTCGGACCTCTAAACATCAAATAGGTATACTAAATCAGCATAGCTTCTTATCACCCACGACGTTACGCTAAGGACATTGCTGGTTAATTTCTTCTTGTAATCAAGTAAATTAGTGTTTCGTATGTACGTATTTCTTTAAATAACCCTATTTTTCTTTATATTTACCTTTTTTTAAAATACAAAACTTAATTTTATTAATGAGAGGTATCAAAACAGGCATGTGATGATGTCTTCCTGAAAGTAAATATTTCATCATCATCATCATCAACCTTTTTTTATCGTCCCACTGCCAGCAATCGTTCTCGAGAAGAGATTGAGCGTAATCACCACGCTTGCTCAATGCGGGTTGGCGATTTCAGACTTAAAGTCCAGGTTTCCTCAAAATGTTTTCCTTCACCTTGTGCTCAGTCATTGGTGTCCATCAAAGTAATAATTAGGAAACGTTGAAATTTAAACTCACCTAATAACCGTAATAGTATCCAATTCCCAATCACAATCAATAACTCCCTAAACTAAAACAGAAAGTTGTTTTTCCTACCTTCTAGTACTGCTATTACTTAAATATCTTATCGAGTACTAGACAATGCGGTTCCATAGGAAGTTGCTAACAATTAATCATAAATTATTTCCCTATAATTAAAAACAACTTTTATGGAAAAACAATGATAACATCTTAGTCCATATTGAGATAATGGTATCAGATTTCGACCTTAGATAGTACACATCGAACTGAGGTTATCATACTAATATTATAAATGGGAAAGCGAGTTTGTTTGTTTGTTTGTTCCGCTTTCACGCCGTAACTATTGAACCGATTGCTTTGAAATTTTGAAAACCTAAAGTTAGAAGTCCGGATTAAATAATGGGGTACTTTTAATCCCGGAAAAAAATTATATTCCCGAAGGAAATCTAAAACGCGCGAACTCCACGCGGGCGAAGCCGCGGGCAGAAAGCTAGTTATTTATAAAAAGGGAATCTATTAGTCTACATCAAAAACTCCACCAACAATCCGAGGTATTAAAAAAAAACTACAGATATAGTCAAACCAAAGCACAGAATAATTGGAATTCGCAACGCGGAACGTCTCTATCTAACGAATTTCTAATTTATTGTGCGCGATAGTACACACCCCGGCAGTAAATCGTGCGCGTACGCATCTAATCGCCGTTGGTGGCGGCATCTCGCGGCACCTTTGCGAACTAAGATGCAGAAGCTCGCCGCTCCGCACTCGTGCGATTAAACGCTATGCAATATTTCTATTTGCTTTCTATTCGCCATTATCTCGCGGAGTGCTAGGTGGTGATAACTTAGTGCGTTTTAATTGTGCAGTTAAGTGGCTGAGTAACCGTTCTCCGGACGGTAAAGAACGCTGGAGATTGTGTATCGTATCTCTGCTATTATGAATCTCGGAGATTGGGTTTTAAGGGATGTTATTTGTGGTGCCGTGGATTGTTTGAAAGAGATATCGTGGCCCTGGCGCACGGGCAAGGGAAGGACTGTAGGTGGATTTTAGACAGTAAAAGTCTGATACGCCCTTCCGCTCGAGAGCGGAAGAAGTCATTGATGATTATAAACTAGCGCTTGACCGCAATCCCACTTCATGCTAAGCAGTGATGCAATCATTGATGGTAAAGCGCGCTAGTTAATCATCATCATCAACCTTTCCATCGCCCCACTGCCGGGCACAGGTCTCCTCTCATACAGAGAAGGATTTCTCAATCCTTCAATCACCACGCTTGCTCAAAGCGGGTTGGCGATTTCAGGCCCAAAGTCCAGGTTTCCTCAAAATGTTTTCCTTCACCTTTAGTCATTAGTGTCCAAGATATACTTAGAAAGTATAATAACCTTAGAAAAGTTACATTGGTCCTATTCACTCTAGCCTTGAAGACAATTAATTGTAGTCCGACGGAAACACCACCGCTGGCAAATTGTTCTTTCTCAATGACATCATGAGAGGAACTTTTAAGTAACAAATAACAGCTGCGGGTCGAACGATCAGGTTAAGCTACGCTTGCCGCGGTTGGTCTGTGGACGGGTGACACTGAGGGTGTGATGTTGAACGCGCTAATCTCAGGAACTACCGGTCCGATTTGAAAAATTATTTTTGCGTTGGATAACCCATTAATCCAGGAAGGCTTTACACAACATCACGCTGCGACCAATAGGAGCGGAGCATAACGCTGGCGGCCGCTAGTCAGCTTATATTGTACCTACTGTTTAGATACAGGCCTCTTCTTAATGAGAGGGAGTAGGTCATAATCTACCATGCGGGCCCAGTGCGTGTTGGTAGATGCCACATGTCTTCGAAGTTCTTGACTCAAGGATATGCTGGTTTCCTTCACTCTTTGGAGAGCAATGGTGGTGAAATAATTTACACAAAGTGAAGCGCCTGACCATGCTAACCGGTATTCAGCAAGCGTGGTGATTAAGATCAATCTTTGTCTGTATGAGAGGAGACCTGTGCCCAATAGTGGAACGATAAAAAGGTTGATGATGATGATGATGAAAGCGCCTAAAGGAGTTCGAACCTACGACTTACAACTTAGATAGACGCAGCCGAGACCACTAGGCTACTACTGCTCTTAGCACTTTTAGTTTAGTTGAAATGCCTTTTCTATAAGTCAGGTACTTAAGTCATGTATCTACCTGAAGCTTGATAAACCCTTAATTCATGAAATTCCAGGCTATTAACTGAAAATTCATAAATGAAAGAACGAAAATATAGCTTCTATAATGTTAAATGTTCTTGGAATTAGGGTTCAAGCCATCTTATCCCCTAATTATACAATAAGCAGTCTTATTACTGGGTACTTAAAGAAAACACGACAAAATATAATATAATGTGCATCATATTTACATGCATCTTTGTAAAAAAGTGCCATTACAAAACATAAACGTCTTTAACTCTTACTTTTGTCATTACAAAAAAAGACTATTCGAAAATGAACTTTATTTTTCAAGATCTTAAAGCACTTTTTGGAATGACGACTTAAAAGCGGCGCCTACGCATATGCAAAATAGTCATAAAGATCGCTAGTATGGTCAGGCGAAACGATCAGATATGTTGTTTAATTTGGAAACTGTTGAATGAACAGCTAACGTAGGTAAATAGGTACGGTATCGAGATAAAATGGTTGTCAATTGAAATGAAGAAGTAACTTATTTTTAAAAACAAGGCTATATTCATTGATATAATATTAAACAGATATGATATGCTCTAACAAATTAACCGAAATAAATGTGCCGATCGGAGCAGCAAATTTTTTATTCTGCGTACATTTCACACGTTGGTACAGTATGAGTGAGATGGGGCGCAATCTAAAGCATAGAGAAGAAAAAGATGGCTAGTGTTTGTCGTTTGCGCTGTTAGTGTTTGTCGTTTGTTTTTACGAGTGTATCGAGAGTGACTAAGGCAAGAGATTAGAATTATAATCTTTTGTACGCTTCAAGTTCAATGCGCTAGTGACTTATCTACCTTAGTTTAATATTACATCAATGGCTATATTTAAAACTAGTTTGAATCAACGTCACCAGTGCTATTCTGTCAAATCTCACAGTAAACACTTAGGTAACGTGAGCTGTCAATAGTATCATAGCATCGGCCATAACATAGGCTGCCGGCAGAAGTTACCACCCACTAGACAAAGTCTTGCCGGCAAATTCGTGGTGTTCCGGCATGATGTCTGATGAAGCCGTACGGAGGACGGGTCTGAGCAGTTGAGTTGCGATATGTGCCGGGTACGATGCGCCAAATGTTGTCGTGTCGGGAGTTTGAACGTGGAGGGTCTCCAGATCAATCTCTCTTTGGTGGAGCATCGTTGGTCGTGTTATTGGGTTTGACATTGCAACACCTCGCTCAACTGCCGTCTTCCTTCCTGTTCACTCAGATTTTTATTTTAGTGAATAGGCTCTTCATAAACTAGCGCTCTTTATCATCAATGATTGCATCACTGCGATTTATAGCCTGATTGCTGTCAAGCACTAATTTATAATTATAAAAAAAAGAAAATATTTTTTTTTTTATTTCGATCGATATATTATCATGCTTTCCTAGGAAATCCTAGTTTTACACAATGTCAACAAGACAAAACAAATAACGTACAATATCAACCCTTGACCAGCACTCAATTTAAATAAATTAATTGTAAATACAAGCAAAAATCATAAATTATAGAAGCTTCATCGATATAATTATCACATTCAAATAAAATCTTAAAATAATATTCGCTAAATTTGCTCACTAGTGTTGCGTACCATACGGTTATGATTTAGCATGTCGATATCGATTACTTTGTCGCGGTGCGGCGAGTCGATAAATCTCATGATGTCGACGCGCATGCGTACTAACGAACAGCGCACGAGCCTTTCATAAACCGTTTCGATTACATTTCGCTTTGTATGCGATATTAATGACTTTTATGTAAAAGTTACGATAATTGTTTGTATGAAAAAGAATTGCCTTACCTGGGCGATGGAAGATGATGGTACTGTGTTGTTGACTTACCTGTAATTAAAAACATTGCATATTATTAAAAACAATTCAGCCTTTAACAAACCATGCTCTTGACTGAACTTTTAATAAGCATGATGTACAGATTAGTTTCCAGACTTCAAAAAATGAGTTTTTACTATCTTTAACCTGCTCTTACTCCTAAGATTTCCTTAGAATCAGTTCTTTCCTACACCACAAAACTAGCATCACGACAAAACATCGCATTTCCAGTGAATACCTTATTGTCTACATTAATTAAAACATAACAGCACAACGCTTCAATTGTTTCCAATCTCATGCGTTCATTAAAACTGATTTAATCGCGATAACACTTTACCAAAACCCCGAACAATTCGAAAATTCCGCGAATTTAGCCGAAAAATGCACACTATTCGCGTCGCGTGCTAAGTGCGCCAGAATTGTGTTCGATTAAGTAAATTTTGGCGAGTTGCGGCGGTCGGAGCGGCGCGTTTGATGTGAGCCTTAAGTAAACGTCACGCTCGCAATCCGTAATTGCGAATAAGGATGCGAATGTGTCGATAGATTTTTAACATAAAAAATATTAAAGCTGATGTACAAAATCAAATAGTTAGAGGCAATCCTTTAGACTAGTAACACGCGAAATAAAAGAGCTACTATATCAGAAACTAGCTGCGCCACGGTTTCACGCCTAGGGCTATCTAAAGCAAAAGTATTTTTTCAAATCGGTACAGTAGTTCCTGAGATTAGCGCGTTCAAACAAACAAACCCTTCAGCTTTATATATTAGTATAAATATAGATTAATAGTTTGACTATTAGCTAATATTTACAGTATAGTATAAATACGTAGGAAATGCTTGTATCTTTGTCGAAACAAAAATAAATGATTGTAAGTCTCAACTCCAAGTCTCTCTCGATATATTTTTCTTTCTTGTATAACTTATAAAAACTAAAAATAAACAAATCCAACAATCATTCATATCACTCACCCAATTCCCCACATCAGTATTCAAAAACAGTCATTCAACCTGATGATACGCATAAAGTTTATAACTGTCGTTATCGATATAATGACAACACTACAACAGAGGTCGATAATTATGAATGGAACATTTTGTTTCCGAGCCCCGCCGTGCGCCGGCGGCGATCTCATAACTTGTCTTTTTTCACTTGGGTATACTTTCTTTTTAGGAGCGTCTTCTTGAAAGTGAGCAAAAAAAAGTTGGTCAAGCGTGACCACTGTATAACCAGTGGGTTGCGTAGATTATTATGACTCATTGAGAAAATACGAAAATTACAATTACAATGGGAGCAATTTTTTATAGCAATTTAGTCATTTCTTGGTCGTGAAAACATGACTATGAAAATTTCACCAGTAAACGTCCAATAGTAAAAATGCATATACAGCAAATACATATATTTATTGTTTTTTACAGGTAAACTTCAGTAGCGTACCTACTTTTAAATAAGGGACCTAGAGTAAAATAATCTCTGTATCCTGTGTTTTAGAAATGGTAGATATATATCTATCATATATAATGTATCATTATTAAAATAATTTATGTCCTGGTTCGGAAACGGATTCAGAAAAAAGCTGACATTGTTTTCCTTTGAGTAGTGAAGAGTCCATGTCTAGTTTAAAAATACTTCTGTTGATATTCTGAAGAGAAGTGGAATACTGATAACGTGAGTTATTTAATAAGTTTTATTTTACAGAATAAACTTTTTAAATTAGACTTACATTTCTTTTTGTAAAATATATTTTTGTGTTTTATCATAATTTTAAATTAAAAAAATAGATCAATTTAAAATAATAAACTCGCTAAACTTAAGTGGCAGTGGGCAGGGCACATTGCTCGTAGAACCGATGGCCAATGGGCAGTAAGGTTCTGGAGTGGCGGCCACGTACTGGGAGACGCAGCGTAGGGAGTCCCCAACAAGGTGGACCGATGACCTGGTGAAGGTCGCAGGAAGCCGATGGATGCGGGCAGCACAAGACCGGTCAGCGTGGAGAGCCTTGGGGGAGGCCTTTGTCCAGCAGTGGACGTCTATAGGCTGAGGAAGAAGAAGAAGAAGAAAATAATAACTAAAACTTTTTATTTGATGTTCACAATCTATTTTTTGTCCCCAATTTATTTTGCAAAACGTTTTTGGACAATCTGAGTGAATCCCAAAAAATACTGTAAACAGCCACCCTGAAACTCTTTATATAAGTAATAAGTAAATCATTAAATATTATTTACTAACAGTACTATGTACAGTATTAGGTAGGTACTACTCAATATTACGGCGTACTAACACCGAATATCAACTAACTATTCAATATCTTATTCCCGTGTGGTACCGGTGCCCGTGTTGTACCGGATTTCCGTGTGGTACCGGGCTTAAAAAAGTACCAACCCATATCCTCCCGCGGGTATCGTAAGATGCGACTAAGGGAACTCTCACCAGGGAAATGGGCAGCAGCGCTTTCCTGTGGAATATCAAATTACTGCGATCCCCAACCGGCCTGCCAAGCGTGGGGATTATGGTCTGACTTCCACAACTCAGTAACTGGGTAATACTAAACTCCTTGGTAAGACTGTTTGTCAGACTTTGAAGCTTCTGGCCTGTACCGACTGCCACAGTAAATAAATAAATAAATAAATTTATACGGACAAATCACACAGATTGAGCTAGCCCCAAAGTAAGTAGCGAGACTTGTGTTATGGGATACTAACTCAACGATCATAATAGATACATATATAGATAAACATCCAAGACCCAGGCTAATCAGGAAAAGATCGTTTCCCATCATGACCTGGCCGGGGATCGAACCCGGGGCCTCCACGTCGCAGGCAGGCGTGTTGACCGCTGCGCCACGGAGGACGACACAATCACCCTGTAAACACACACAAAACCACAACTAGCTGCGCCACGCGATTTCACCCCCTTTTTTTATATGCTCCGCTCCTATTGGTCGTACCGTGATGTTATAACCTAAGTAGCCTAGTTAAGTAACATAGCCTTCCTGGATTAACGGGCTATCCAATGCAAAAAGAATTTTTCAAATCGGACCAGTAGTTCCTGAGAATAGCGCGTTCAAATAAACAAACAAACTCTTCAGCTTTATATATTAGTACAGTTTTATATATATATATATATATATATATATATATATATATATATATATACTGGGGTTACTAAAGGATTAGCTGGAATAAAATTATCAGGATCTCCTAATAAATAGGGGTTTGTTAAGGTTAATATAGTTAATAAGAATAATAAAATAATAAATCCAATTAAATCTTTAAAAGTGAAAAATGGATGAAAAGGAATTTTGTCTAAATTTCTATTTAATCCTAAAGGATTATTAGAACCTGTTTTGTGTAAAAAAAGTAAATGAATTATTGTTATTATAAGAATAATGAAGGGTAAAAGAAAATGAAATGTATAAAATCGTGTTAATGTAGCATTATCTACTGCAAAACCCCCTCAAATTCAGTTTACTAATATAACCCCTAAAGATGGGATAGCAGATAGAAGATTAGTAATAACAGTTGCTCCCCAGAATGATATTTGTCCTCATGGTAAAACATATCCTATGAAAGCTGTTGCTATTAATAGAAATAAAATAATTACTCCCACTATTCTCTTCTATTTATTATATATATATATATACGAAACAATATATATATATATATATATACATATATTTTGTTTCGTATAATGAGTGCATTTACAAACATGTATACTGTATGTTGTCACATGCATGTTTCATACGGGAATCGAACCAGTGACATGTAGCACAACGGTTGATCGCTCAGCCATTGCTCCAATCGGGTCATCAACATCGAAGAGTTAGATGTCGACTCAAATTTAGTTTACAGATATAAACTAATTTTGAGTCTACGTCAACTTTACCTCTCGGTACCCTATTTTCTTCTCAAATCACCTATCATCACCGAAGGTGCTAAATATAGTTATTACTAAAATTATCACCTGCTCTTTATATCGTATAATGATATTTTTTTGTCCTGACAAGTTCTAGAGACGGTCGTAATAGGAATGTTTGTTTAAATCTATTACAGATTCAATATGTGGTTGGTATGGGCCAAGTCGTAGGAGAAAGCGGTGCCTATCCATTTTTTTATATATATATATTATAAACCAGTGCTTGACCGCTATCCCGCCTGATGGTAAGCAGTGATGCGATCGTTGATGGTAAAGCGCGCTAGTTTATTAAGAGCCTATTCACTCTAGCCTTGAAGACACTCAAATTGTTGTCCGACGGAAACACCGAAAACACCATTCATTTAGCAAGCGTTTCTCAGTCAGATGTGCGTCTGACTGATAGGATTTTAACACCAAGTTTCTGAAAGTTATTGAAATGTCAAATTAAACGCAATTAAATTATGTTGATGTTGTATTGTGTTATTTTGGCATTGAAAGAAACCGAAAATTAATATGTGATTTCAGACTGCATATATCAGCTCATTTATTTATTTACAAAAGTCAACAACTACTATTACAGATCTGTGATTCAATGCGATAGAGTGAAATTACATTTAATCTAAATACTATAAAATTATTGTATGGAGGACCGCTGGTCAAGCTACCCGAAACTTAATATTTTATAGATAAAGTTAAAAATCTAATAAAGAAATCTGACAGATTTTAGTAGCTTGATGTCCTGTAATCTGCTGTACATCTAAATTCTAAATAATTTTAAACTACATCTAAATAAAGTCATACCTTATAATAATACTAGCTTTCCGCCCGCGGCTTCGCCCGCGTGGAGTTCGGTTATATCGCGCTTTTTAGATTTCCCTCGGGAACATCTTATTTTTCCGGGATAAAAGATAGCCTATGTTCTTTCTCAGGGTCCAAAGATTATATGTGCCAAATTTCATCAAAATCGGTTGAGAGGTTAAAGCGGGAAAGCGTAACAGACAGACAGACAGACAGACAGACAGAGTTACTTTCACATTTATAATATTAACTAGCTTTCCGCCCGCGGCTTCGCCCGCGTGGAGTTCGGTTATATCGCGCTTTTTAGATTTCCCTCGGGAACATCAAATTTTTCCGGGATAAAAGGTAGCCTACGTTCTTTCTCAGGGTCTAAAGATTGTCTGTGCCAAATTTCATCAAAATCGGTTGAGAGGTTTAAGTGGGAAAGCGTAACAGACAGACAGACAGACAGACAGACAGACAGACAGACAGACAGACAGACAGACAGACAGACAGACAGACCGACAGACAGACAGAGTTACTTTCGCATTTATAATATTAGTATGGATATGGATAGTATGGATAACATATAATGTTATTTTTGTGAATTAATTCAGAGAGATGAACACGTTAGTTGTAAAATATATAAATTAAAACTCACTTCTGCTGTCTTTCTCTCATCAACATTTCAGTTTGGCCACATTAGACCACAGATTGCGCCTATTTGGGACATTAGGAGAATAAAACTATGTACAGCGTGGCGCCATAATGGTGACATTAAATTAACACACGAGTAGTGCTAGTGCCCATTAATCATATGACATTTGATATTTTAAAATAACTCGAAAAAAGAAAAAAAAAATTTTCAAACAAAATAAATAATATAAAAGTAACCAAAATTGGGATCACCCTTGCAAAAATTCATTCATGCAATTACTTACCTCGGAGGTGCTCGGAGCGCACACAAGCGTAAATCGTACGGACGACAGCACATCAAGCTAAGGTTACAATCAGTCAGATGTCTTTATCCGATTTTCAACTTTATCACTAAAGCATTAGGGCTCAAGGTTGATTGATAATATCTGACGGTTTCGGGCGGCTTGACCTGCTGTCGTCCGTACCTACGTATTCGTAATCGGTAATAAGATTCTTTGTCGGCTTTTATCAATGAATCCGGCGGCGCGCGCGCTGTTTGCTCTAATGGTACCTACAGCGGAACTAGTTATAGTCAAACACTAATCACATCCCACTTAACTGTTATTATTAATTATAAGTAACTATCATCAGTTCATCACTAGTCACTGCTTTTATTTTAAATTTTCTTATGTTCAATGAGTTCACCTTGTTGGCGGACACAGACAAGTTTACACAAGTACTAATAAATAAGATAACACAAATAACGTTCGTAACACGAGAAATAAAACGACCGAACTAAAATAAAACAAAGAGTCTTTATCGCGGTACCATAATCTAATTACTATTCTAATTACACAAAAATAATTAATAAAACAATAGAATAAGCGTCTTTTCCACAAAAACATTCACAGAACTTGTATTTAACGAAATTATGCACAGCCGGTATTATGCGTGTCAAGGACACGCAGACACGCGTTCGTCTAGCATACTAAGGAAGTAAGGAACAAAAAATAAATATTTAATAATTTGCGGAGGCGCGGTATGGTGGGTCGAGGGGAGGTGGGCCGCATGTCGCTTGCGCGAGCGCCGTCGACAAAGATAATGTTTTGCATCTCTCTTCCGCACGAATGTACCTGTAACCTATGATCCATGACCTCGGCAAATTACCGCTGCGCGACAGCTGACGCTCTCTAAATACAGGTTGCTCTAAATGGTAGTTTCTAAAAATTTAAGTAACTTCGTTAATAATAACATTTTATGAAAATAAAATCTCTTCATGACGCCAAAATGTAACAAATTATATGTGTTTTTAGTTAATGTCGCCATTATCGCGCCACGTTGTATATCTAAATTTTGTTTTCTTTTTAACCTGTTTGTTAGTATGTTGTGTGTAACATTTGAGCAAAATTCAAATATAATCAAATAAACATTGTGTTGTAGCGGTACCTGTAACGCTACATGCGAACAACGCGTCATACTGACGTCACGCGAATCCTGCATCTCGCAATCAGAGTTTTCTGTTCAACTAGCACGCATACAAGCTCGCGACATCAACCGGTGGGCAAAGTGGCCCAGACAATCCCTGTCTGATCGGAGGATCCTCCCTTTTCTATGGAAGAGAAGTGAGCTTTACACGCTGCTCCTCATACCGCCACAGTGTATTTTTGCGCTAAAGTCAATTGATGGTATAAAAAAAACTATTTTCTCCAGAAAAATCGCTCCGCTTGTATATTACACCACACATCCAACAATTTCGTTGAATGACAAATAAGAAAAGATGATTACACAGCGAACGATCATTAATAAGTAATTGATTCGAACTATCCATCGATCCGAACTATTTGTGACTATTGATCGATATCTCCTGCAATTATCGATTTCGTTTTATTCGTTCCACTAATCGATCCGATGAATATTTAAGTAGAGGATGTGATCTCTCAATGAATGAATGAAAAACTCGGAGGTAGGTTATTTTAGTTTAGTTTTAAAAGGCGCTTGTCATTATTTACTTTGAGATGGTAATCAAGGGACTAATTGTTGGTAAGTCATTAATGATTAAATTATTCACGTTGGGTAGCTAAGGTAAGTGACATTTCGTTGATCTTATTTTTGCATGTAGAATTGGCGTACATTTATTTTCAATCTAGATCTGGTCTTAACATCCGAGTTAAAAACATGCGAGGTGTCTCCTTTATTCCCACGCCTATGAAGATAGAACGAACGCCTAGAAGCTATTTGACTGCTCTGCTGCACTCTAATTGCGTAAAAATTCGTTTTGGAATCATTTTGATGCTTATTGCTATTCCATTCTCATTATATTTGAAAATGTATCTGTTCAACGAAATAAATAACGCAATGAATGTTGTTGAACTGTCAGAATGAAACCCATTGCTACTGATAGTGCGTTACGCAACTACCCTGCTGGTCTTAAATTGGACTGCTAAAAGAGAGAGCAGAGTCCTTATTTTGGATGGGAAATCCTCAAATGACCTCTCCCGCTCAGCCCGGCCACAGTACGGCGCCAGAGGCTACGGTATCGCTTTCAAACAACCGGCAGCAAGCGTAGGCTCCTTGGCTTGATTCAGGAGTCGTAAAGTGTTATTCAGTTTTTCCACTATGGACTTTTTTATAACAGCGTGCCTGGAAAAACATGCTAACCCGTTGCTCCTGCGCCGGATTTCTCTCTAGTAGACTATGAGAGTGAGAGAGAGGGTACACTTGAGCACTATTTTATCTCTCTCGTTGAACGTTCAGCGTTGAGATAGACCATGCTCCTTCACGGCCGAAATACGGTCAGGACGACTCTAATGCAATGTAATAAGGATGTTTTCTCATTGAATCTGCTTAGTTAGCTTAAAATAGAAGGTTTCCGGCGGTGGGACTTTGTAACCCAATCCGAATACTAACGCTGGTAAATTGCACGTGCGACAAACTGTTCTCTAGGTACAAGACATGTATACATGTGATTATAAGCCAAGTCGGCAATAAAATGGGTGCATTTTATTATAATACTAGCAGAGCCCCGTGGCATCACCCGAGTAAAATTCTATTCCGTGGGAATATTGGGATAAAAGGTATCCTATTTATTATTCCTGATTATAAACCATCTGTACTTATGCTTTTTTTTCAATTTCATCCAAATGCATTCAGTAGTTTAGGCGTGAAAGCGGAACAAACAAACTCACTTTCACATCTATACTAATATACTCGTATAAAGCTTAAGACTTTGTTTGTTTGAACGCGCTAATCTCAGGAACTACTAGTCTGATTTGAAAAATCCAGGAAAGCTTTAGGCCATATAACATCACGCTGCGATCAGTAGGAGCGGAGCATATCGATACCTACGCGGGTGAGACTGCGTGGCGCAGCTAGTTTATAATATTAGTGAGGTTTGAGGCACCTGCTGCATAGCTTAGCACTAAAAGGTTATCACCACCCTAATTGCGTATCACAAACTATCAAATGGAAACATTTTGAAGCATACTATTATCCATTGTTTCATACTTTCCAAAAATATGTCAGATCAACAATTCAAATAACGCAATGGATGCGGTTGAACTGTCAAAATGAAACCCATTGCTACTGATAGTGTAAAAGAATATACACAAATTGAAAACTCACTAGTATCATTGCACAGTATGCTTCTCACAAATACCGAGCTCCAACACGCAGTAAATTAGTTTTACAAGCACTAGCAAAATGTCACAAGTGTCACGCGCATGGAATTCCATTTTTTACGCCAGTCCCGTGTTAAAGCTCGTAAATCGTGTCATCTTCACGTCGCCGAGAGCTTGCATTTTGACGAGGTAATAGTGGAGTACATCATCTGGTCAGGCCGTAAAAGTAGAGGTTGTGTGTATGAGGTGGGAATAGTAAATGGTCTGTAGGATGTCGTCAGATGAATAAACTTTTTTTATAATTATAACCTAGTGCTTGACTGCAATTCCGCCTGATGGGAAGCAGTGATGCAATCGTCAATGGTAAAGACTGTAGGAAAGAATAGTAGGAAGACGGCAAAAAATGAGAGTGATGCAATGTTAAACCCCAACAACTTGACCAACGATACTGCGACAGAGCGAGATTGATCTGCAGACCCTCCACGACCAAACTCCCGACACAATAACATTTGACGCATCGTACCCGGCACACATAGCAACACAACTGCTCAGACCTGTCCTCCGTACAGCTTCATCAGACATCATGCCGGAACAAGACGCGGCAAGACTTTGTCGGGTGGGTAGTAACTTCTGCCGGTAGCCGATGTTAGCCTACCACCGAGAAAATACAAAATATACTTATTCTAGTTAGTTTCTCTTTATTGCCTTTGGTGAACATTTTTGACAGTAGTTCCGAAGAGATAGGTATTGTATGACTCCCTTGCTAGTTTCTGGAGGTCATATCGGCAGTTACTGAATGTAACATATTGGAAATCAGCTTTATCAGATTTGACTGGAAGCCGACAAGTGCCTCCGTGGCAGTCTTCATGTCCGTGACATAGCAGACTGCAGGAGGGTCGCCTACGTTGGTACGGCCATGTCTTACGCAAACCGCATGTTACTTGGGTAACAAATGTCTTGCCATGGCGCTTCCGCCAGGCCAAAACTAGCGAGGGAGACTAAAGAAGTGCTGGCTTAACTTCGTAAGAGATGACATGCGTGCCAACAATCTCTTACCACAGGATGCCAAAGATCGCGCAAAATGGAGGCGAATGAGCAGGAAGGCGGACCCCAGGCTGGGATGACGATGATGACTGGAGCCTGACTGGATGAGGACTTGTGCTGCCCGCATCCATCAGCTTCCCATGACCTTCACCAGGTCATCGGTCGATGTTGTTGGGGGCCTCCCTACGCTGCGTCTTCCAGTACGTGGCCGCCACTCCAGAACCTTACTGCCCCATCGGCCATCGGTTCTACGAGCAATGTGCCCCGCCCACTGCCACTTAATTTTAGCGAATCACAGAGCTACGTCGGTGACTTTGGTTCTTCTGCATTTCTTCTTCTTCTGGTTACAGAATAGCCCAATTCAAATGAATTCATTTATTTTTTGCCTCATCGCAAGAGTTTAATACCTACATCGAGAATAGCAAATGCTCAGGTGAATAATTCAATAGACTAGTAATTGAGCCACGTTGAGAACAGGACTACATTATCGCCTTTGGAAGCTCTATTAATTCACTCTGACTACTAATCCAGACGCGTGCTCATTAATTTGCATAATTTGGTTCGAGGCAGCATCCATTAGTACAAGGTAATTGCGTAACACACTATCAGTAGCAATGGGTTTCATTTTGACAGTACAACGACTTTCATTGCGTTGTTTACGTTCTTGAGCAAACCGTTTTTTTAAAGATAAAGAGCGATGGATTAGGAATATGGTTGAAATTTAGAACAAGGTGTGTTACATAATTAGGGAGCTGGACTATTTATTGTAATATTGTGAATCCATTTATATGTTAGAGAGTTAGGATATGTGCGCAAAATATAGTTAGTACCAACAATCATTTATAATACAATTGCTTGCTGCACTTATTTACAAGGAGCAATTTAATTACCTATGGCTTTCAATTGAAGCAACAATTAAAGTTGTATTGTCTAAACACCATTTAGACGATGCAAGTCATTTGTTGCATCAATTTTATTGTATGCTATAGGCAATTAAATTGCACCGTGTAAATCAGTCTTTACAGTATACCCCAAAGCGCGCAGCAAGCCAGTAACTATCATTTACCTAAAAACTTCATACAAACAAATATATAATATCGACTTCAGACTCCTGAGCAATTAGAGTGTTCAGTAGATTGATCGTCTGAGTCGTGGGAGCATAATGAGCAGTTTGGGTACGCACTACTGTGCTTTATTGTACCTAATACATAATGAGCAGTTTGGGTACGCACTACTGTGCTTTATTGTACCTAATACATAATGAGCAGTTTGGGTACGCACTACTGTGCTTTATTGTACCTAATACATAATGAGCAGTTTGGGTACGTACTACTGTGCTTTATTGTACCTAATACATAATGAGCAGTTTGGGTACGTACTACTGTGCTTTATTGTACCTAATACATAATGAGCAGTTTGGGTACGTACTACTGTGCTTTATTGTACCTAATCCTGAAAATGTATAACAAAAAATACATAATTATAACACTAGGAAACATGAAATATCGGTATTCGGCTTTATTTTAGTTCTCTGTTTTCGTGGCTTCACTAGTGTACAATTAGATAAAACCTCGTAATATTTTTGCGCAATAATGTAACATAAATTATTTATAAGACATTTTTTATTGTAATGGAATTTTTCGTGGCTTCACCAGTGTACAATTAGATAAAACCTCGTAATATTTTTGCGCAATAATATAACAGAAATTATTTATAAGACATTTTTTATTGTAATGGATTTTTTCGTGGCTTCACCAGTGTACAATTAGATAAAACCTCGTAATATTTTTGCGCAATAATATAACAGAAATTATTTATAAGACATTTTTTATGTAATGGAATTTTTCGTGGCTTCACCAGTGTACAATTAGATAAAACCTCGTAATATTTTTGCGCAATAATATAACAGAAATTATTTATAAGAAATTTTTTATTGTAATGGATTTTTTCGTGGCTTCATCAGTGTAAAATCAGATAAAACCTCGTAATATTTTTGCGCAATAATATAACAGAAATTATTTATAAGACATTTTTTATTGTAATGGAATTTTTCTTGGCTTCACCAGTGTACAATTAGATAAAACCTCGTAATATTTTTGTGCAATAATATAACAGAAATTATTTATAAGACATTTTTTATTGTAAGTAATGGAATTTATCGTGGCTTCACCAGTGTACAATTAGATAAAACCTCTTAATATTTTTGCGCAATAATATAACAGAAATTATTTAAAAGACATTTTTTATTGTAATGGAATTTTTCGTGGCTTCACCAGTGTACAATTAGATAAAACCTCGTAATATTTTTGCGCAATAATATAACAGAAATTATTTATAAGACATTTTTTATTGTAATGGAATTTATCGTGGCTTCACCAGTGTACAATTAGATAAAACCTCTTAATATTTTTGCGCATTAATATAACAGAAATTATTTAAAAGACATTTTTTATTGTAATGGAATTTTTCGTGGCTTCACCAGTGTACAATTAGATAAAACCAATCCAATTAGATTAGAGAATGCCTAAGGCATTAAGTCCGCCCCTGTACATGTCATGTGTGCGAAAGAATAAATAAATAAATAAATAAAACCTCGTAATATTTTTGCGCAATAATCTATACTAATATGTCTGTACTTTCTGTCTGTCTGTCTGTTACGCTTTCCTGCTTAAACCTTTCAACCGATTTTGATGAAATTTGGCACAGACAATCTTTAGACCCTGAGAAAGGACATAGGCTACCTTTTATTGAAAAAATTGATATTCCCGAGGGAAATCTAAAAAGCGCGATATAACCGAATTCCACGCGGGCGAAGCCGCGGGTGGAAAGCTAGTATAACATAAATTATTTCTAAGACATCTTTTATTGTAACGGATTTTGTTTATTTATTTTTCTTGTTTGTTAAGTTTGCATCGTCTTGTTTAGGTAATAGTACTGTGATGTAATTTTATATGTACTTACGCAGGGTAATTGCATTACACATTGTTAGTAGGTTTAGCATTGATAAATATTTTATCAATGAGGTTTAGGCTTTAATTTTTGACGGTTCAACTATAATCATTGCGTTATTTACGTTGTTGATCGGACAAATTTTTTGGACATATGAAGCAGTGGATTAGGAAAACACGTCAAAATGATTCAGATTAAGATCATGTGCTAAGCAATTAGGGTGCTGTGCTCAGTAATTAAAACAGTGTTTTAAAGAAATTTGAGTATAAATAATAAAAGCTTTACAGTGATATACACACATCAAAAGTGTCTAGGGATCAACATATATTTTTGCAATAACTTTTCTCCTGATTGATATTAATTAAAATTTTCTTTAAGGATTCATCAAATAAAGTGTTTTCGTTTGTCACAGTAACGATAAACCAAGTCACCTTTGCATTAATAAAGAAATTTGCCATTTTCCTAATAAAGGGATATTTGACATTTGAACCACTAACACAAAAGTTCGAAAAAAAGACTGAAATAACAGTTTTCTCTAAAATTTTATTGGGTAACTTAAACAATTAATAATCCGTGTTTCTACCGCGAACACTAACAACACAAGAACATCGGTTTGGCATACTCAAAATGAGTTCATCCAAATCACGCTGTGGAATGGCCGCCCATGTTCGTTGCAACAACAAAAAAGGTCTTCTTGCGACTGGATACCCTCCATATTCGGCAGAGCTCTTCTCTGTAGCATATCCCATGCATGCTCAATCGGGTTCAAGTCTGGCGACTGAGCAGGCCAGGGCAGGACATTGATGTTAGCTGCGGCGAGAGTCTGTCTTACAACTCTTGCGGTGTGCGGTCGTGCATTATCATGCATTAACTGAAATAAGGGACCGATTTGCACTTGTAGAGGAACGATGACGTCTGATACAATCGTTTCAGCATAAATTTGAGCGTTGAGGTTGCCTCTGATCCAAATCAACTCAGTTCTTCCGCCGATCCAAATACCCGCCCATACCATGATGGTTCCACCACTATAAGGATGGACTTCCTGGCAGGATTTTAATCGCTGTTGGCGTCCAGGGGTTCTCCAGTGTCGTATACGTCTTGTATCCGGTCTCATACCAAAACGAGACTCATCAGAAAAGCACACGAAACGCCATTGTTCTTCTGCCCAATTTCTGTGTTCAAGAGCCCATTGATATCGAATCCTACGATTGTGCATTGCTATAGGTGGTACCCGTAGCGGTCTTCGGGAATGAAGGTTCACTTCATGCAAGCGGTTTCTGACTGTTTGGTCGCTAATTAAGTTCCCTGAAGAGTGATGAAGCCTCACGGCTAACATCATGGCGGTTATTGTTGGAGCTCTTCGAGTTAAGATTTGAATGTATCGGTCTTGTCTCCGTGTGGTGCAGCGATACCGTCCTCCATGGCGCTCAGCCACGGTACCAGTGCTTCGGTAACGTGTCCAAAGTCGACTGATAACACTCTGACTTGTATTCAGAGCTAAAGCCACAGTACGTTGCCGGGAACCAGCTTCTATCATTCCCACGGCTCTGAGCATTTCTTCCCTGCTTAAATGACGTCGCCGCTCCATAATAACGTTGGTTTTAATCAGTAGTAGGGAAACAGTAGCACTAATAATGTCTTCAATGCGTTGTATGTTTTTATAGGGAAAATATTGACAGTTGATTTTCATCTTTTACTCGAATTTGATTCACAGTTCCTGATTCAAATTATGAAATGCACCAAAAAGGATCCATATAAATTTATAAAATCATAAATTTATTACAAAGCCACATCTCAATCTCAAGAAATCCGCATAAAAATGCTTGATCCCTAGACACTTTTGATGTGTGTATTACAATTGGCAATTTTTCCGTGTGGTACCGGGCTCAGAATAGCACCAACCCATATCCTCCAGTGGGTGTCGTAAGAGGCGAATAAGGGAACTCTCAGCGCTTCTCTTGTTGAATAACAAATTACTGCGATCACCAACCCGCCTGCCAAGTGTGGGGATTATGGCAATACCAATGTAATAAAAGCCTTGGGGGAAGCTTTTGTCCAGCAATGGACCTAATTGTAATCTAATTGGTCCTAATTGTTATCATCTTTCTTCAAAGCTTAACCAACCTCAAACTCGGCTAAAAATCGAAATACCGCGATAAAGATAATCTCATTGCGTATCAAAACTGTTAATAATTGCAACTATTACCCGAGCCGAGACGACGCAATGTCTAGATTAATTGATTTCGATTAGCGAAATATCTCGCCCGCCCGATCCGATTGTATCGAAACTATATTAATCGATTATACGTGCGGTATCGATTTAATGCTACCGAGTTACGATATTTTCGTCTAAATTAGATTAGTTAAAACGGTGGATTCAATTTGATATTGCGTAGAATATTAGTTTGTGTATGTGAACTTGGCTGGAGTAGGATTTGATTTCGAAACCTGTCTTATATGTTCGTAATAAATGGACATTGAGCTGGTAATACAGTTTTAATGACCGATTTACCGTTTCTTTTTATTCGGAGTGAAAATTTTGTGGCATTATTTGAAAAAACTCATAATACGGTATTTGACTAAAAAAAAACTAATTAGTCCGTCAGTCAGATTTCCAACAAATACTACGTATTTTTTCTTTTTTCATATAAACAAAAAATGAAGACGACACACTGCGTTGAAAACTCGTGTGACGTCACTGCACGCTACACTTTTTAGAGAGCAGTGACGTCACCAGCCACCACTCCTGAAACGAAATGAAATAATTTGAATTTTTGAAGATCTTCGAAAATCATTCTTAACTAGACTAACATATTATCTGCTTAGGTTTTTCCAAACTATGTTGAAGTCTATGATGGTTTCACCGACTGAATACCAGTTTTATAGGAAGATATTGCCTATCTCACCTCGATTGCCCAGTTACTGGTTACGACACCGTTTGATAAGACTAGTTGTCATACTTTAAAGAAATCATATGATGGTAAAGAGAACACCGTCGTAGTAGACCACGGTGAAGGTGGTATGCCAGAGATCGCACGATAAAGGGTGAGCAGGAAAAGAAAAAAAAAGGATTCGGAAGGAAAAAGATGCCTTTGCTCAGCAGTGGGAAAATTAAAGCTCACAACAATACAAATAAAAGACTATATTTTTTTCAGGATTCATACTTAGTATTAGCTGTACCCCATAGTTTCAATATCTTGGTGGGAATATCAAGATAAAAGTATCAAGTGTAAGTAAAGGTATCACCACTGTGGAGATCGCCCTGAGGGTACGGTGGAGCATACGGTGTTGTCCTCGTCGCGGCGATCGGTGGCGATCTCTCGCGTCCGGCCCTGGTCCGGAGCGAGACTCGAGAGTGCATGTCAGGTCTTCATCTCCTTCAGCGAAGCAGTGATGCTAGCAAAGGAGGAGGCAGAGCGCGAGTGGGAGCGTGATTTCCAGTGCTTTCACGCCTCTAGCCGTCGCAGAAGATGCCCTAGGCGGGAGACAACATCAAACTCCCGGCCACCGTAGGCGCGGACCGGGCGGCGAGCTGCCCACTGCTTGCTGCCCGGTAAGGACCAGACCCGGGTCGAAGGCGCGTTGTGTTGCACGCGCGCCTCAAATAGATGTCAGCACTTCGTAACGGGATTCACAAAGACCGATGCCTCATGGGTCAGGGTTGCGGGTTGGTTAACAAAGAAACCGTGGCCCTGGCGCACAGGCAAGTGAAGGAACACGGGTGGATTTTAGTCAGTAAAAGTCTGACATTCCTTTTCCGTTCTGACACTCTTCCGCTCCGCCCAGAGCGGGAGAGGTCATTTGATGATTTCCCATCCAGAACAACAAAAAAAGTATAGGTAACAAACATCCGTACATTCTCATCTACATCATCTTCATCCTTATATTTTTTTCTGCCCAAATGTCCAAAAAACCCACAAGCGTTCCTTCACTTGTCTGTGCCCCAGGGGCCACGGTATCTTACAAACATTCGCATTTATAATATTAGTTACAGTATTTCATTTACACTTTAGTTTTTACCCACTATCAAGTCAGATAATTCATGACTTCTTTCAAGTACCGACGTTTCATCACAAAACAGAATAATATTAGCAACCAAGTAACTAATGGAAACGCGGAGAAAAACTGCGGGCTCATGTTTAATACCATATTTATATAAAAAATATCGCATGCATTACGCATAGCGCTGGTTCGAGCCCCTGCTGTGGCAGATTGTAGCTGGCGAACTATTCTGGACAATCGATGCTGTATAGCTACGATTCTTGAAAGGATTTTCTGTTACTCCGTTCTCTTCTAGAAGATGCAAATTTGTAACTTTGATCGGATCGCGTAAATTTTTTGTATTAGGTATATTTTATTTAAGTTTGTTATTTGTTTCAGTAATTCTATTTAAAAGAGTAATAAGTGGATAATACAGTCTAGAAAAATAAACAGTACATGATGGTAGGGATATAGACGCGCAACCGGTTACCACGGGTTCAGTAGTGTTGAAGTTGTTGGTCGAAAATAAAAAAGAACATTCCATACATTTTGAACTCGTAGGTTTCCAACTTAATATCCTACTAACACTATAAATGGTAAAGTTAGTGAAAATTTATGTATGGATGTTTGTTACGACCTGGTGAAGGTCGCGGGAAACCGCTGGATGCGGGAGGCGCAGGACGTGGAGAACCTTGGGGGAGGCCTATGTCCAGCAGTGGACCTCTTTCGGCTGAAATGATGATGATGATGATGTTTGTTACTCTTTCGCGCAAAAACTACAGAATGGATATAGACAATATTTAACACGCAGATGGTTCATAACCATGAAGGATATGTGGTTACATAGAATACTTTTACCCCGATATTCCTACGAGATCGAAAACTAGCTTTCTATAAAATTGTTTATGTATTTTTTATAACCACGGAAACATTTTTAAGCTAGGATTTAGGTAGAATTATATGCTGAACTAATGATTTCCATTACTGCGTCATATCCTCGCCATCCTGAACAAATTGTTTTTTTTAAACGCGTACAGTAGGTATTAAAATATTGAAGTTCAATTATGCAATAATTTTCGGTAGGTAATTACTTAGATCTTTAACAAAATAAAGTACAATAATTAATAAAATAGCTCATAGAAAATCCCGGTGCGCCCGCAAAAATATCTGCCATAGTTGTAACCATCCAGAATACGGCAGTTCTCCCCTGGTGGTCGCTAAACAGAATTCTACAAGCGTGTGCCGGGCAATAACATGAAATGCGTCACAAATGACTTCCTAAAGCAGCACAACACTTGACTTGAGAACATTCATGTTGTGGAGATAAAGGATCGAGAATCTGTCAAGAGCTGGTCAGTTGTCAGTCAAACCAGTTTGTCAGGAAGGAAATACTATTAGTAGTTAGCATGATGATTTAAAAGCAAACTTAAAACAATGTTAACATAGTGGAATACAAGTCTAAAGGCCGCTGAGAAAGTTATTCTACAGACATTCGAGCAAAGAACCTCATGCATTGGCGAAAGGAATAAGTAAGAAAATGGGGCATAAAGAGTAAAGGACTATGTCTAAAGCTTGGGACACAGGCGTAGAGTAGCCAGCCTTTCGGTATTCTATAGGATGCATTTTGGATTGTGCGCGTGACTTAATTCTGTCGTCATCGAACGACCCGTCGTCGTAAGGCGAGTACCCTTAAGTTGTTGATACCGCTACGATTCTGATGAATCGCTTCACCTCGACTTTTATACGTACCACGTATATTGAAGAACTGGAACAGTTTTTCTAAGGCAGTCTTCCTGTATAATTACAATTTAAGTATATTCAAGACTAGAGTGAAGAAGCTCATAAAAAAACCAGTGTGCTTTTCAATCAAAGATTGCATCATTGCTTACCATAAGACGGGATCGCAGTCAAACACTAGTTTATAACATTATAAAGAAACTATCATATCTCCGTGGCGGAGCGGTCAACACGCCTGCTTGCGAAGTGGAGGCTCCGGGTTCGATCCCCGGCCAGGTCATGATGGAAAACGATCTTTTCCTGATTGGCCTGGGTCTTGGATGTTTATCTATATATGTTATTATGTATCTATTATATATATAGTATCGTTGAGTTAGTACCCCATAACACAAGTTTTGAACTTATTTTGAGGCTAGCTCGATCTGTGTGATTTGTCAAAAAAAAAAGGCTGAAACATTGTATGTATAATGAACAAAATTACACATGACGGTTTGGAAAATGATGTACTAACTCATAGACATACCTCTATAAGGCGTAAAACACTATGAAACATATAAAAAAAGGTATATAACATGAGATTCTTAAATACGGTGAGCAATTCATCTGAAACCAAATTGGTAGGGAGGCGGACTTCAGTTAACTGGGATATTTGTTACTAAAGTATTCTGCATACTATAAAATCCTTTATTTAACCATCATCAGATACAAAGAGATGAAATATTTGATGATTACATGCGGGATAAGTGGAAAACAGATACCGGTACCGGTACTTAAAATGCTAATTGATAATATGAATATGAATTGAAATACTCGTTTAAAAGTGAATTATCTGAAGAAATTCTGATTTTTTCACTGTCCTTTAAAAAAAATTGGTCACAGGATGCAATGAAATAGCAATGCAGAATGAAATAGTTTTTTTTTTTAATAATTATAAACTAGTGCTTGACTGCAATCCTGCCTGATGGTAAGCAATGATGCAATTGTTGATGGTAAAGCGCACTAGTTTATTAAGTCTATTCACTTAAAAAACTTAGAAATAGGAAGGATGACGGCAGTTGAGCGAGGTGATGCAATGTTAAACCCAAGACCAACACGACCAAACGATGCTGCGCTAGAGGGAGATTGATCTGGAGACCCTCCACGACCAAACTCCCGACACAACAACATTTGGCGCATCGTACCCGCCACACATCGCCACACAACTGCTCAGACCCGTCCTCCGTACGGCGGCACTGAACATGTAAAATTTTAGTTGGTGCACATGTGAATCGGTTCCATTGTATTGTCAAAGAGTATAGTAAGTATATAATTAAAGAGTGACAACTCTGTGGTAAAATTTGCATGTATGGAAAGTGCTGCCCCCTTACATTTGGCGGGTGAACAACTACTAGTGAGTGATATACGTAGCTATGCATATGTAGAGTATGTATACTATAGCTACATACCTATGCATATGTAGCTATGTATATTATTGTTACGTACCTATGCATACGTAGCTATATATAAATAATATAGGTCTGGGTTTTCAGATGATTAAAAAAAAGTATTCAGTAATTCATTTATTTTATGAGTGGAAACTTCACAGCTGACACACACAGAAATAATATTACAAATTAGCCGAAAGTGTCACAAATTAACAGTTTGGGGTTGAAACTTTGTATGGATTACTTAATTAAAAGTATATTATTTTGTAACAACACATAACCATGGTAATTTATGCATCTGCATCCTGTCGTCATGAAGAGACACCACAATTTTGACAATAACACGTGCACTTGTTACATTAATTCAACACAAGTCTAAATAAAATAAAATTGTTTGATTCTCTATCCGCCATCTTACTTCTTTCATGAAAATTAAAATGAAAAAATATGGCATTGTCATTGACCTTTATTTGACCCTAGGGACAAGATGGCTGCCAAATTGTTCACTCGCCAGAGTTCAGGTGTCGCTGTCGACTGTAAAAATTGATGAAGTGTTAAGTGTGCCCCCTGTGTATTGTTCAGTCACTAAACTTTTTGCAAGCACTAACAATAAGCTCTTACAATGTCTATCCCGATGTTAATTTTCTTACTATGGCATTGACATGTAGATAAGGCATAAGTGCATTTTTTTGCGCTAAAGAGATTTGTACATGGCACGGTGTACAATATCTTCTTCTTTATTTTCTTTAGAGGATTAAATAAGATGGAAATAAGATTTATCTTCAACTCTTTAATGGCATCTGTGGTTAGATACCACAATTTTGCCAATAATACGTGTAACAAATTATAGAAATTCTTTAAAAAATTATTTCACAACAATGGCTGATATCGCCAATGATAAAATCGCCAATGAAAAAACGGCCGCGTGAGCCGACTGCTAGGAGATTTTATGCAAAGCCATGATGTGGTCACTATGCTGCGATATTTCAATGTTCTTTATGAATTATTCACTGAATGCACTTTTTACTACATAAATCACGCGTTTTTATTTAGTAAACGACACTATAAATAATTTAAAAGTCCAATGAAAAATGAGCGTGACATTCATATTAGCTTTCACGTCAAAAAACCGTGTACAATATCTCTTCACCGATTCTAATGTCGATAGTGTCAATGAAAAACTGACTGTATCTACATATAAGTACAAAAAAAAAAAACATTGATTTTCAGGGAAACATGTAAAATTTGAAGCAAATTGAATATTTTAGCCTTGCAATGTGGCGTACCACGGTTTCCGCCTAACCCCAAACAAAAAGGTGTTGCATTATAATGAACCCCTAAAACGAGTAACTCAATATTTGAATGGTCTCAATAGTTATTTGACTAAAAAAACTAATTAGTCCTTCAGTCAGTTTTACAAAAAATACTAGACACGTATTTTTTTTTTTTCATATAAACAAAAAATGAAGACGGCACAGCGCGTTGAAAACTCGTGTGACGTCACTGCACGCTACACTTTTCAGCGACCAGTGACGTCACCAGCCACCACTCCTGATCTTTGATGCCTTTTATAGTTGTCAATTTTTATTGATTTGATAAAACAAAATATACGTATCCAATATTTCTCTAATATAATCTGAATGACGGACTAAATAGAATCAATTTTTTTTACCCAGTAAACATCCCTATTACAACTTATTAAAACTTCTTAACAAAATAGAACACTGAAGTTTACTGCCATCGTAACATACTTCAACGCAGCTTTATTAAAATAAATTGCTTTGTCCTACAAAAATCACCTGCCTCCAATTTAAATGAAAAGGAGCTCCTCTTATATCGATAAATATGGCGTCGTAACTACCATTCTCAGGTCACCTACTTAATGTTTTAGTAGTAAATATTGAAATCAACAACTTAGATCTACCCACGCCACAATAAGATCACTATCATTACAACTTTGGCTTATAAACTAAGTGTGTTTGTCAGTCTTAACTTAAACAGTTACTGTCTGTCAGTGTTAGTACAGACTTATTTATCTGTAATAGTAAATTATTCTTTATCAGTATGCGTATCTTCTTTGAAGAAGTCGAAGTCGCTCTTTTGTCTCAGAGAAAATGGCGACTTAGCAAAAGTGAAAATATCCAACAGGATCCGACGAACACTGATTAAAGAGTAAAATATTCTATAAACATGGCTACCGGGAGCAGAAGTGCCTGAAACCCCTCAAATAAGTTCAAACCTTGTCAGACGCTTAACTTTATGTCTAGCGGCCGCCAGCGACTTCGTTCGCGTGGAGTTAGTTATCCTCCGCTCTTATTGGTCGCAGCGTGATGTTATAAAATCTAACGCCTTCCTGGATTAATGGGCTATCCAACGCAAAAATAATTTTTCAAATCGGACCTGTATTTCCTGAGAATAGCGCATTCAAACTAACAAACAAACTCTTCAGCTTTATATATTAGTATAGATTATTATTTATACCTATATAGTCTATGCACCTATTCTGAGAGCAATTCTACTTATTTTAAGAACGTTCCCAATCTGAGGGGTAATTCTACTAATTTTATAACCACCATTGAGGTCTGTTCTACATAAGGTCGCAGCATAATGCTGAGCGACAGCTGTTTTGCCTGGATGTGACATATGACCATCATGTAGTACCGGGCTTAGAATAGTACCATCCCATATCCTCCCGTGGGTATCGTAAGAGGCGACTAAGGGAACTCTCACCAGGGAAGCGGACAGCAGCGCTTCTCCTGTTTAATATCAAATTACTGCGATCCCCAACTCGCCTGCCAAGCGTGGGGATTATGGTAAACCCCTCCAAAGTGATGAAAGCCTTGGGAGAAGCCTTTGCCCAGCAGTGGAGTAGGCTGAAGAAGAAGACGCATGTTCCCTCAACTATTTTTTATTTTTCGTGTTTTTTTAAACTTTTGCGCCATCTTTGCCGCAAATAAACGTTTTTTCTTTCTTACTTAACTCAGTCTCAATCTGTTAAAAAATACTTGTAATTTCCTTACATTTTGACGAGTTTTTAACACTAGTTTGTCGCCCAGATGATATCTCATATGTGGTTAGATTTAGAACGTTTTAAATTACTTAAATTTGCCTTCTGATCTCTTACCCACAAACCTAATCTAAAAACTCGATGACGAAAGCCACAGGTGTCCTCTAGTCTAACTAAAAGCGCAGATTACTAAAACAGCGGTGACCTGAAACAATTACATGACTAAGCGCATTGTGACACACGGTAATCGCACGCGCAGATGACGTCATACTAAATTGATCCAGATTGCGCGGGAGAGCTGTAATCGTAGAACTTAGATTGTTATGATACGGGCTTCTAATTACTTATGCATTTATGCTCTGCTTTCGGTGTAATGACTAAATGTAAATAACATATGTAGAGGTATGCGTAGACGGAATGTGCTGGCGGAGGGCTGTGAGGTATTTGCGTGAACGGTGTATTGTGATACCTGAATTTAATGATGTTTGTGCAAGAGTTTGATGTCCTGTCCTTTCAATCACAAGCTTTCTATATCATCATCATCATCATCATCAACCTTGTTATCGCCCCACTGCTGGGCACAGGTCTCCTCTCATACAGAGTAACAGACAGAGAATACATCATACATCATACAGAGAACTTCAGTCATTGGTATCCAAGATATACTTAGAAAGTACATATAACTTTAGGAAAGTTACATTGGTACTTGCCTGACCTGGAATCGAACCCGCGCACTCATCATACTTGAGAGGCTGGTGTTCTAACCACTAGGCCACCATGACGTTCACTTGAGAGGCTGGTGTTGTAACCACTAGGCCACCATGAGCTTTCTATATGTGGCTGCGATATTAGCGTATCTATGGTCGAATGTATATGTCGAATTTTTTTTTTTTCTGTGATATTGTGCGATACCGTGCCAAGGGCGGCCGTTTTAGGGGACTGTCTTATGTAATACCTAATGCCGTTCAAAAAATGCTGATCTCAGCCTAATTTGAATAAATGACTTTTGATTTTAATTTTGATTTTATCCTTATTCTTTTTTTCTAAAATTAAAGAAAGTTACACTAAGGTACTCCGTAAGCGCTTTACAC
Source organism: Sesamia nonagrioides (assembly GCA_017933935.1). Classification (NCBI taxonomy): domain Eukaryota; kingdom Metazoa; phylum Arthropoda; class Insecta; order Lepidoptera; family Noctuidae; genus Sesamia; species Sesamia nonagrioides. The sequence goes on along the minus strand of JADWQK010002392.1, from coordinate 462,761 downwards.
ACCAAAGCCGGCCCGGTGGCATATGTCGGCAACATTTTGCTGGCGGGCTAAGTTGACGGCCCCAGTCATTGCAAGTCGTTAAACTTTGCCAGCGGCATGTCGTGCTTGACATCAGAAACTTATTTGGCAGTTTAAATACTAGCACGTCACTACAGCTGAAATGTCGCCGGGTAACTGAGCGCTTGAGTACGCTAGCCGCCGACATGTCGGTGGGCAACACGCGCGGGCGACGGTTGCCGACATGCTTCTTTCAACATAAGTCGCCGGGTTGTGTTGGCTTTGGTATGTAGTGCGTTTTATAGCATCAGCTATCTCCCAGTAGAAGACGCATCAAAATTAATCCATTAATTTTCGAGAATACACGGAAGTAAATACCGTATATCCATACTAATATTATAAATCTCTATCTGTCTGTCTGTCTGTCCGGCTTTCACGCCAAAACTACTGAATCTATTGTAATGAAATTTGCTACATAGATAGTCTAGAGCCTGAGAAAGGACTATAAAACATCCCGCTATGAGCAATAAGAGCAGAGCAGGAACAAAAAATGTTGCGAAAACGGGAGCAAACGCGGACGTACATATTGCTCTCATTATTTTAACAGGCGCTTATTTTATATCAACTGAGCTCTTTCGGTTCGAAGCTTACGCGGGGCACAGCTAGTACTTTATAACAATAGAACAGCTTAAGTACTACTTTCATATGAATTTAGTAAACAGTTCTTATTTTAACATTATAAACAGACACTTCAATTTCATTTATACATATTGATGTACTGGATGTGCTAAATCTACATTGACTGTACATCTCAAAACGTCAGTAATTTTATTACAACAACTGAAAATCAACAATACATCACTAAGACTAAAAGCGCTCACTTTGAAGAGCGCTCGCCTGAAGGCAGAACGAATTTAAATAACCAATTACTCTGCACTGGTGCTCGCTGATTTATTGGTTAATTTCCTTTAACACTGATTGTGTGGTGAAATTAAAAAGTTGCCGGCAACATTGAGTTTCGGCACCTCGACAAGTCGACACATCACTTATGTATATATTTTGTTTGGTAAATATCGACACTTCTTGAATGGACATAACAATTACTGATATAAATGGTGGGAAGATGATTTTTGTTTTGGCGTGTCACCCACCAGACAAAGTCTTGCCGCCAAGCGATTCGTCGTGTTCCGGCATGATGTCTTGTGAAGCCGTACGGAGGACGGGTCTGAGCAGCTGTGTTGCGATGTGTGGCGGGTACGATGCGCCAAATGTTATTGTGTCGGGAGTCTGGTCGTGAAGATTCTCCAGATCGATCTCCCTCTGGCGCAACATCATTGGTCGTGTTGTGGGGTTTAACATTGTATCACCTCGCTCAACTGCCGTTTTCCTACCTATTCACTAATTTTTTTTGAGTGAATTGGCTTAATAGCACGTTCTACCATCAACGATTGCTTATATAACACTAGTTTATAATCATTAAAAAAATTAGATTTTTTATAACAGAATTAAGAAACTGTGTGACAGTATGTTTGTAAAATATCCTATCAAATAAGTTTAGCATGGTAAACACTAATACACGTGTGCAAAGATTTCTATTAAAGAAGTAAACCACTGTATAGGCTAGTTAACGAGTCTAGATTTCCATAGCCTTTAAATATATCTATAGTATCCATATGGAGAGTAATTGGCAAATAGTGAGTGGGTATACGGCTGTTGGTATCTTATACCCCCGGGGAATAGAGGCGTTTCATTTGAATTACGATGTAAGAATTAACTCGTGTATTATTGAAATTAGCTCAGATGTTCATTCCTAATGCACAATGCTGGGCCGGTTAATTGTGACCAAGTTTATCTATATAGCTAAACTCAGATTACAATGTTCAGCTGAACGATTCTCTGGAAATCTGATGAAAATGATGTGAGCTTAGTGTTAATGATCATGCTTTATCAAAGCCGTTCATCAAGTTTAACATCATAAAGTATATTTATGAAAAGTTTACACAAAATGCAACTAGATGGCGTCGACGTCGAAATAGAAGTCGCAAGCGTTGTATGACAACAATTTGGTTGGGTCCTTTGGAATTTTAAGAAATATAAGAGCATCTCTAGGACACTATACAGTGGTTGTTTTATTTTGACTACGTCAACCCTACTTGTATACCCATTGATAAAGGTCAACTATTAAGTACTGAGTACCGTCGCGATGTTCGGTATTTAACACTTAGCTTAGTAAGCTGTCAATAGTATCAAATTATCAATCCTTAGCATTATTTGGAATGACAGGTCGTTCCTCACTTCACCAAGTTTGTATAGTGAGATGGGTACATAACCAAACTGCTGGTGAAAGTTTTGGGAACAGAAGTGTTGCACTAAGAAAATATTTACTGGACTTCTTATTGCTAAGTAAAAAGCAGGAGCATCTAGCTCAAGAAAATGAAAGACAAGTGTGTAAATAAAAGAACATAGTAGTTGCTGCAGATACAAAAAATCGGCTACTAGCTCCGCCTGCGTGGAATTCGCTTATTAGATATCCCTTGGGAATATTATTTTTTTTTTCAATAAAAGGTAGCCTATGTCCTTGCTCAGGGTCTAAAGATTGTCTGTGCCAAAATTTCATCAAAATGGGTTGAGAGGTTTAAGTGGGAAAGCGTAACAGACAGACAGACAGACAGAGTTATTCTTGAATCACCTAATTTTTAATATTGATAGGGCTTTCACGTTAGTATTTTTCAGCAAGTATGTTCAGCACGAAAAATAAATAACCGAGGACCCAGATGAGGCGTGATGAGGGAGTGTTAGCCGAAAATGTATGTAGGTGTTTGGAAAGTTTCTGACAGAAGATCACTCCGCGTATGAACCCAGTTTTCAGAATTCGAAAGGATAAGGTAGTTCCTACTGGTTAAAAATAGCAGGCAGTCACCAAATCCAACAGATGTATAAAATCAGGACCACTCCAATTCCCAACATCAATACATTACATCTAGAGCTAAGTTTCTAAATCATGAGCTGGGTGGAACCGCAAGATAAAGTGCAACATGAGTGTGGATGAATGGGTCGCCACGGGGCGCACTCCGTACCCTGGACCACACAGCCACGCATCTAGGACACCCGGGATGTTCACTAATCGATGTTGTTTGCACGACTTTGTTAATGTAGGAATTGGGTTTTGAGATTTGTGGAAGGGAAAGGGAATTATAACAATTTTATTATCGTTTCAATAATGGCTGGATGTGTGACGTGATATGTGTGCTGGATATGTGGCATTTTTTAGTATTTCAATAACAGTGCTGTCCATATGCTGTGATAAAATGTCACTAGATAGCAAGCCAATGGAAAACCAGAAGGCTGAGCCCTTTTTGAACGTTAAAATTTACAAAAGATTGCACTCAAAACGTTAGACCTTCATCACTTCCTTGTGTTTGATATCATAACAGATGATCAACCTGGTTTTTTGTACGGGAATTGGCTCTTAAGAGTATATTACAAACAAAAGAATCTGATGTCTTGTGAACTGTGTTTTTGGCTTTTAATTTTTTTTTAACGTTGCCCCACTCTAGGAATTTCTCCTGTATCGTGGGTTACAAAATTATAAACTCACATACACAAACAGTCAGACCAGGGCCTGTAGCCTGAACCTGAACCAAAAACGAAAACGATTGACCACGCGACGCGATAAATCACGTGGTCAATCGTTCCCGCCATTGGTTGGTTTGGTATTCGATTTCGCTTCGCTACGGAGCGATGTTACATTGGCCAGGGCCCCAGGAACAACTAATTGTAGGTCATACAAATATTAGTTGCGTGCGGGAATGGAACCCGCGACACGCAGCGCAGCTGCGCAGCAGTCAAACATTTAACCACTACGCTAACTGTGCCGTGTGTTTGATATCATACTACACAGATGATCAACCTGGTTTTTGTACGGGAATTGGATCTAAAGAACAGCATACACAAACACAACATTCTGATGTCTTGCGAATTGTTTGTGTGTTTTGCTTTTTAATATCTGACTCTGTACATAGCAGTTATAGTAGGTATACTCTATATATCTACATTCAGCATCATCATCCCAGCGTTAATCCCAGTCACATCCGAAGCCTTTTAAGCTTTGGAGTCTGGGGTCCGCTTTACCAGTCCAACTACTGATATGGCTAAACTTCGACATTTTCCGTGAAGCGACTGCCGTCTGACCTCCACAACCCGAAGGCGACATCGAAGCATTGCAGTTAGACCAATTGTTGGACTTTTGAGGGCTCCAACAACCCGTAACGACTGCCACTAGATGTTCGTATGGCAACCGGGACCAACGGCTTAACGTGCTTTCCGAGGCACGACCAGATCAGTGCAAATATTCATATTCATGCATACAAATACTTGCACTGTGCGGGGATCGGGGATATCTACATTAAAAGAATTAAAACTCATTGATATGCGATTATTCATTAACGTAATATGTGTCTCAATATTCGGAGAAGAATACCATCTAAGCCATATTCCTCCCTATTGCTGCAATAAGTACCAGATACTGTGATCTACAATTGTAATTACAGTTTCCAATAATGAAGACCCTTTATATGATCCCTAAAGATGATAGATTACGAAGAAGAATATAAATTTTAAAAATAATTAGGTATTGGTTACGGGGAAGTGTTGAGGTCAAAACGTAAGCGACAGCGAATTGAACAAAAACACAGTATAAAAATCATACAGTAGGTCGACGCCTTTGATCTCGTGTAAAATGCCGACATCGTCTAGGCAGTAACGCATCGGCCAGGGTTGTCACAAATAAACAATATTTATGAAATTATTTATTTATTGCAGATCAACATCGATAGCTGTATTATATTTAATTAATTTGCTAATTTTACTAAGGGAACAACTCGAGACAGATTTAAGTTATTTAGATGGCATTTTCGGAACCAGCACCCCAATCGACCTCGGAATTAACACCCATATCATATTAATATCGGCGGGATTGCGGTCAAGCGCTAGTTTATAAATCCACACTAATATTATAAATGCGAAAGTAACTCTGTCTGTCTGTCTGTCTGTCTGTCTGTTACGCTTTCCCGCTTAAACCTCACAGCAGATCATCACACATCGGCACAGACAATCTTTAGACCCTGAGAAAAAACATAGGCTACCTTTTATCCCGGAAAAATTTGATATTCCCGAGGGAAATTTAAAAAGCGCGATATAACCGAACTCCACGCGGGCGAAGCCGCGGGCGGAAAGCTAGTTATATATAAAAAAAAATATGTACATTTAAATTAGCGTCCACCATCTTGGATTTCAGAAAGGATAGCTTTTTCGTAACAAGCACCACAATTATATTTACTTAATTGACACCCATATTAAATTATAAAAAAAATTTCGTCCGCCATTTTGGATGTCAAAAAGGATGGCTTCTTCAACAACAAACACGCGTTAGCCCTTAATGATAGATACCGAGCTACGAACATCGTTTTGATCGCAGCTCGGGTGCCGCTTACCCGCGTCTCGTCCCTCACGATTGCTCTGTCTAGACGTCTTCGTTGGACGACTGTATGATTTTTAGACTGTTGTTCTACTATACATCTATAAATCGTCAATATTATAATAGTATAATCGTCTTTTACTATATGCATACGAATATAAATATGCGGTACATGCACCAAAATAACAACATATTTTACATTTTTTGTCTTTTGCTTTGGATTGATTTAGACGGGACTTTTATTGGCACGTAGCTGATATAATCCATATCCATACTAATATATAAATGCGAAAGTAACTCTGTCTGTCTGTCTGTCGGTCTGTCTGTCTGTCTGTCTGTCTGTCTGTCTGTTACGCTTTCCCGCTTAAACCTCTCAACCGATTTTGATGAAATTTGGCACAAACAATCTTTAGACCCTGAGAAAGAACATAGGCTACCTTTTATCCCGAAAAAAAATGATGTTCCCGAGGGAAATCTAAAAAGCACGATATAACCGAGATCCACGCGGGCGAAGCCGCGGGCGGAAAGCTAGTAAGTAATAACTTAAGCTACTTTGCTTTGTGCTTTTTTCCCGATATCCCCCGTGATCGACACTTACGAGGTTGAAATCGTGGGGCGCAGCTAGTCTATAAATAGAAAGAAAGAAATAAAGAAAGAAAGAAATATGTTTTATTCCGCACAAACAAAACGCACATTACAAGTAAATACCATAAAATAAAACCCGCCTCAATTCCCAGCTTGTACCACGAACCCGACTGTTATCACACGCGATCGTATTGCGTAAATTTGTCCGTTAATTACGCGATTCTTTACGCAACACTAAAATGCTACCGTTTTAATTGAACTTAAAAAAATGAACTTTAATTGGTACTGCGAATTTAATTTTTCCGATCACCGCGAGTAAATCAGTCTCAAGTTACTTTCGTTTATCGTAAATCGGCGATTTTATGATGTTTAAAAAAAAACGATGTGTTATAAATTAATAAGAATGTGGAAGTAAGAGTTTGTTGTTTAATAAAATAATCTTATACTATGCTGTTTTATGTGAGAATCTGCTTTATGTTTTTTTTTATATACTAAACCAAAAAAATAAATAACTAAGTATACAGTTATTTGGGTACCTACATTCATCATGTCAGCGTTAATCCCAGTCGCATCCGAAGCTTTTTCAGCTTTGGAGTCTGGTGTCCGCTTTACCAGTCCAACCGCTGATTTTGGCTAAACTTCGATATTTTCCGTGAAGCGACTGCCGTCTGACCTCCACAACCCTAAGGCGATATCGAAGCATTGCAGTTAGACCAATTGTTGGACTTTTGAGGGCTCCAACCCCCCGTAACGACTGCCATCAGATGTTCGTATGGCAACCGGGACCAACGGCTTAACGTGCTTTCCGAGGCACGACCAGACCAGTGCAAATATTCATATTCATGCATATAAATATTTGCACTGCGCGGGGATCGAACCCGCCTCTCCTTGCACAGCGTCTGCGTTCACTACCGCTACGCCACGGAGGCTGTATTTGGGTACCTACATTATTTACTGATATTATTATTGAGAGAAAAAATCGTGTGCGTTTCACCTCCTCTTTTATACCGCGTACATCGAGGGACTGGAACAATTTGCCAGCAGCGGTGTTTCCGTCGGACTACAATTCAAGGCTAGAGTGAATTGGCTCTTAATAAACTAGCGCGCTTTACCATGAACGATTGCATCACTGCTTACCATCAGGCGGGATTGCGGTCAAGCACCAGTTTATAATGTATACCTATATATATATATATATATATAATATACATACATATTTGTTACCCATACTTAGGAGTTTTTATAGTGAATGTTAGTACCAATACCTACAAACCATTTCTGGTTTAATTGTACAAAATATATGTATTTAAAAGAGTGTCCATGGAGTTTCTTGCCCGTTCTTCTCCATAAGTACCTACTCTTTGGAATGGGCGACTAGCTTCATCTTATTGACTGACCGACCTTCTGACAATTCAAAAGTGCCTGTAACTGGTTTATTTGAAATAAATGATTTGATTTGAAACAAACCATAACAAGACTACAGTCATGTATCCATACTAATCCATACTAATATTATAAATGCGAAAGTAACTCTGTGTGTCTGTCTGTTACGCTTTCCCGCTTAAACCTCTCGTCCGATTTTGATAAAATTTGGTACAGACAATCTTCAGACCCTGAGAAAGGACATAGGCTACCTTTTATTGAAAAAAAAAAGATATTCCCAAGGGTAATCTAAAAGCGCGATATAACCGAAGCCGCGGGCGGAAAGCTAGGAAATAAATAAATAAAAATCATTCAATTTAAAACTATTTGCAAATAATCAATAAATCCACATGAAATTAGAGCATTGGCAACCTTTTTACATAATATTTCCTCATTCAGTTCAAATGGTTAAGTTTACATTCGTCAATTACCTGATCATACTTGTCAGTATAAGATGACCTGGCAATAGACCTTGTAAGGGATATCAGTCAAAAGGCTTACAGAAGCACAAACTTATTACATCTGCACATTCTTCTTCAGCCTATAGAGGTCAACAAAGGCCTCCAAAAGGCTTTCCACGATGACCGGTCTTGTGCTGCTCGCATCCATCGGCTTCCCACAACCTTCACCCGGTCATCGGTCCACCTTATTGGGAGCCTCCCTACGCTGCGTCTTCCGGTACGTGGCCGCTACTCCAGAAGTTTACTACCCCATCGGCCATCGGTTCTACGAGCAACGTGCCCCGCCCACATCTGCATATTGCCGTCACTGTTTTTTTTTTTTTTTCAATTTTAAACTAGTGCTTGACTGCAATCCCGCCCGATGGTAAGTAGTGAGGCAGTCGTTGATGGTAAAGCGCACTAGTTTATTAAACCTATTCACTTAAAAAACTTAGGAATAGGAAGGATGACGGCAGTTGAGCGAGGTGATGTTAAACTCAAGACCAACACGACCAAACGATGCTGCGCCAGAGGGAGATTGATCTGGAGACTCTCCACGACCAAACTCCCGACACAACAACATTTGGCGCATCGTACCCGGCACACATCGCAACACAACGGCTCAGACCCGTCCTCCGTACGGCTTCACCAGACATCATGCCGGAACACGACGAATCGCTTGGAGGCAAGACTTTGTCAGGTGGGTGGTCACTTCTGCCGGCAGTCGATGTTATGCCTACCACCGAGAAAGTAGACACTGTATTTTGGAGGTAGCTGCTTTTGGTGATAACAGAAGGCAAACCCAATACCAGAAGAGAGCAGGAAATATTCCTTTTAAAGTGCCGATAATATAGTAATAATTTGTTTAAAAACTTTCTGCAGTAAAATTAACATACAGTTACTTTTTTATCAGGCAACTTTGCAATCATATGCAACGCAGAACATTTAAAATTAAAATTTAGTTAACGATAAAAATATAATTTACAGCGATGTGAAATATGTTTAATTTTTATTCGACCTTAAAAGGATGCTATATTATTGGGCATTTAAATATTTAATTGTAAAAGTGATTAATGAGAGCAAATTTCGCGACACGTTACTTGAAGCGAAGCAGGTTTTTTGGCGAAGATCGTAAATCTTAACCAATAAATAACTTTCTAAGAATCTACGTAGGTACGGACGACAGCCGGTCAAGTTACCCTAAACTATCAAATATTCCCAATCAACCTTAAGTCATGCTTTAGCAATAAAGTTGAAAATCTATTAAAGAAATTTGATAGACTGCTTGATGTGCTGTCGTCTGTACAATCTCGATTCTGTAAAAAACTTACCGTGAATTAGCATTATTAGCATTATTAGCAATATTATTAGCAATTAGCATTATTTGAAATGACAGCTTAGGTACTGCGTGAAAACTAGCTATGGCTTAGGTAACCCACAAGTAGACATTACGACTAGCCTATACCAGTGAATTGAGTAATTCATTACTTCATTCCAGAGTCTTTCCAAGTCAGCTCCAAGTAGACCGAGCAATAAGTACAAGCTTGAGAAAATGCTAAGTCGATCTTATGTTTCCGTCCTTATTTAGTGCAAATGACGCCTTAGTTCTTATAGATAGAGCTCTTTTTCTAATGACTCTGAACTACCCTAAAAACAAAACGGAAACCAATAAATCAAATAGAAGCTTCCAACAATGGTCACCCATACATCAATGTCATTAAACAAATTAAACGCTTACCCGCGCGTTACGTGTCATACTTCACCCGCGACTCGTCCCGCCGAAAATAATTTCCTCTTAATTTTGGGCTATTGCAATTTTGTTTCGATTTCGAAAATGGCCGCGCCAACGTGACTTGTACACAAGTGACACGTACAACGTTGTAGCGGTTTGCCTACTTGTCGGTGTTTAACGGATAGCGTTTTTTGACTTTAAACTGTTTTGCAAACGGATTTTTGTATATGAAAAGCGATTTGTAGACAATGGCGCCGATTTCCCTGATGACTAAACTAAGGCTAAAATAAAAATACGTCAAGAGCTGATTAAATCGACAACACTAAACTAAAAATGCAATCTGATAAGAGGATCACGTGGGCCATTTATCAGAACATACTTTGGAAAAGGATGAGGTACGATAAGGTTGTAAGAAAAAGTTCCAAATAAGACTAGGCATCCAGCGGTTTCCTGCGACCTTCACCAGGTCGTCGGTCTACCTTCTCGGGAGCCTACCCACGCTGTGTCTTCCAGTGCGTGGACGCCACTCGAGAACCCATCGGCCCCATCGGTCGTCGCTCCTACGAGCAATACCCACTGCCACTTAAGTGTTACAATTCTTCGGAAGGCGCAGGACCGGCCGTCGTGGAGATCCTTGGGGTAGGCTTACGTCCAGCAGTGGACGTCTTTCGGCTGAAATGATGATGAGCCTAGGCATTTGCCAGGACGCTAAATGCTCTTAACGATATAATTAACACAGATTAACGAAGACAATAATAAGAGCAAGCGTGGTGGTTATCTGTATGAGAGGAGACCTGTGCCCAGCAGTGGGACGGTAGAAAAGTTGATGATGATCATGAACATAATCCGCCGCTACACAATGAGCACACGCGAAAAGAGATCTAGCTGTTTTGACAACATAAGTAATGAAGTCAATGATGTTGCACTTCGAATAAAAATATAAAAAGTAATTGGAAGAATCCATACTAATATTATAAATGCGAAAGTAACTCTGTCTGTCTGTCTGTCTGTCTGTCTGTTACGCTTTCCCGCCTAAACCTCTCAACCAATTTTAATGAAATTTGGCACAGACAATCTTTAGACCCTGAGAAAGAACATAGGCTACCTTTTATCCCGGAAAAATTTGATGTTCCCGAGGGAAATCTAAAAAGCGCGATATAACCGAACTCCACGCGGGCGAAGCCGCGGGCGGAAAGCTAGTATTTTATAAATTAAACTTGATAAAAAAAGACTTTGATTCTCTAAACATTTGGGTTGAGAATCCATCTTGAATGCTGGCAGGTGCAATGGGAAAGCGCGATGAGAACAATTTCGATGAAATATATGAGCTTACCATCAGGCGGGATTGCGGTCAAGCGCTAGTTTGTAAATTATAAAAAAAAAAGAATTTTGTTTCAACGAAATCGCGTCGCACCGCATTTTGCGTCTGTCTCTGGGAGCCCTTAAACAAACAAACACGCACAAACATCGATTCAAATGGCCGTCCAATAAACAAATATTAATAAACGAAATAAAATATCAAGGAAAAACTTTTTTGCAACTTCAGTCCGCTTGCCAGATCCGAACAGATAATTTGCTTACAATATAATCGTACAGAGATTGCGACTTCAAGGAAAGGGGGTAAAAAGGAGTCGTAGGATAGAGGCTATTATATTCAAATTCACTTCGGAAGGCAATTTATATGGAGTTTATTGACAAGACGGGAGACCGCGGCCCGACGCAACGGCTCGCGCGAAATTCTTCGACAAAATCTCTTTCCGAACCCGCCTTAATTGAACGAAGACAATATTGTTAAAGTTTTTATGCAGTCTTGAGCGTAGACAGTAAAAAGAGCTTTTCGAACTTTATTCAAAAACTTTGGAATCTAATTTTGTAACCGAGTTTGGAACAAACGAATGCGTTAATTAAATTTTCTTGATGGCCTTTAAGTGTCCACGAAGAATTTTTCGTCAGGATTTTTTGTTGTTTTTTAAAAGATGGTCGTTGGCCCCGGTGCTGGTGTTTCGCAAACGGCCAGAAGAAAGTGGACACAATGCGGGATTTCACAAGACAGATTACAGAGGAGCGCATTAATAAGGTGGCGTTTATACAGGCTGATTCGATTTACATCCGACACGACTGTTTAACAGGAGTTGAAGAGAGGATCCCTTGAAAATTGAGTGACGTTCCACTAGAACCTACATGCTTGGCTTAATTTCGTCTTTTGACTTTATACAGCCTTTAGACAGCTGTTCCCTTTTCTGTTAACGTTTGATTTTAATGCTGTAACATATTTTAAGAAACTCATAAACGAACATAATGAGAATATAGTAGAAGAATGTAGGAGGATTTTTATAGTCTGGTCTTAAAGTACAGTTTTATTTTTATTTTGACAATTGTAATTTTCACGCCTGCTTGCAGGCAGAATACAAGTAACTTTTAGGCTTTAAGATCTTCCCCTGTCAAACGATGTGTTTTCTGGCAAATAAATATTTTGTTTTGATTTGCAAATTTTCAAAAAACTGTTTGTTCGAACGTTGGATCTGACCTACTTCGCCTGTATAAGTGAAAGGGACACTGTTTTTTTTTTTTGCTGAAAGAGTCGTAAGGTGAAAACGCCCCAAGATGCGCTTCATGTCTCGATCTTGAGATAAGATCGTAATCTTTTCGGATATTGCTCGCTATAATCATATGCGGACTTTTTTGTATTTATTCTTTGTTTTTTCTTAAGGGCGTAGTCGAGGCGTGCTGGACAATGAGACGTGCTTGAAAATATAATGCTATATTGTTGCTTAAGCTAAGTTAAGGAGTATGCGGATTAAAAAGGTTTTTAGTTTTAATTTATGCTTTTTAATTTTGAAGTTTGGAGAAAAGGTTTTGTAGTGGTGTTTTCGTTGGATTCCTAAGATTTTTCACGAAAACCGATGCTTCCTGCCCCCTAATTGGCGAACACATTTTTGTCAAATTATTGCAACTAGTTGGCATCAGTTGCGACCGTTCGGATCGCCCATTGGTCAGTTCGGTCCAAACGATCCCAACTAGTCGCAATCATTTGACAAACATGTGTTTGCCGATTAGGGGGCTGGTTCAGGGTTGAAGTTTGGTTAAAGAAGAAACCGTGGCCCTGGCCGTCGCACCGGCAAGTGAAGAAACACGGGTGGATTTTAGTCAGTAAAAGTCTGACACGCACTTCCGCTCCGCCCAGAGCGGGAGAGGTCTTTTGATGGTTTCCCATCCCAGAAAAAAATAATAAAAAAGAATGAGGTATGCGGATTACGAAGGTTTTAATTTATGCTTTTTAATTTTGAAGTTTGGAGAAAACGTTTTGCAGCGGCGTTTTCGTTGGATTTCTAAGATTTTTCTTTAAGTAGAAAGTTATAAAATTATTCAAATTCCGAAAGAACACGATTAAGTCTTTGAGTTTATTGACCTTACAGCTGAACAATATAAATGTTTTTTTAACCGTTAGAATCGTAAAATTTAATTTTAATTTAAATTCTCCTATAATAAATACCTCCTCCCTTAATCTCCTATAATTTGAATTTCTCCTATATCGTGGGTGCGTTTACAAACATATAAATCACATACACAAACATCCAGACCCGGAACAACTACCTGTAGGTCATACAAATATTTGTTTCGTGTGGGAATCGAACCCGGGACTCGCAGCACAGCAGTTAATAGCTTAACCACTGAGCTAACCGTGCTGTCAATTTGAATTTTCTCATTATCTATCTGCCTAGCTTGATCATTACAATTGTTTGTCAATGGCGCCGATTCTGTTCTTCACAAACTAAAGTAATTTTAAGTCCAGTGCATCTTTTTCTTTCCATTTCGTTAACAAAAGGACAGAAGATAAAATGTCAGTTTAGACCTGTCAAATTAGTGCGCTCCTGACGTAAACTGGCGTATTTTTAGTCGCCATGTTTATAATCGCGTCTGAACTGTTTTTTTTTTTTTTTATTGGACAAAACCATCCACACTGTTCCCAACCCACTGCAACTCCTGAGAGCCAGAATCAACAGTGGAGACCGCCAGAAAAACGCCGAGCAATGAAGCTCGACGAGTCCCGGAGAAACCGAAGAAACTGTCTTGGGTCCCGTAACAAAATTAATCAGAAAAGAATAGCGGAGGAGTATGAAAAAATATATTTTTTCCACTTCCCTCCATAACAAGCAGGGGACAAAACAGAACTAGGCCAATCGGCACAAAGGGATATTATTGCAACTGGGAGAAGCCCAGATTGCCAAGCACCACGGAATAAAATTTGATTAAGTTAATGGGTCCTAAGTCATGGCGTCTGAACTGTTTATGGAGTATCTTAATTTGACAGGTCTGACCTGGAATCGAACCCGCACAGTCATACTTGAGAGGCTGGTATTTTAACCACTAGGCCACCACGACTTTATTATTATTTAACCACGGACATTACAACTGTTTTGTATATGAAATTAAAACAGTTCACAATTTCGTAAACAATCATACTTGTCAGTTCCAATTTCATAAAGAGTAACACTGCAAAGTGTATAGATAAGTAGTTCTGGTTCGAATCCTGCGCAATGAGGAGGGGGCGGCGCGAATTACGAGCCAGCGTCGCCCAGCGGCGCGCACGCGCGTCGATTTACGCGCGTCATAGCTGTGCCAGTGATGTGCCCTGTCATATCGATAAATATTAAAGGAGGATGTTGTAACTTATTGTGGTTTATATTGTTGTTTTGCAGGTGTTAACTGATGACAGATCTTGGCAGGCTGGAGTGGAAAATGTATGAGGACTTTTGAAGACATCGTGTGGATTTATGTCGAGGAATAGCATAGATTTAATCATTGTGTTATTTTTTATGAAATAAATAATGAATATACTTTACAAATGTTGCTGAGTGTTTTACAAACACATGTCACATGTTCTGATAACTGTCTGCATCGAATTTTATTCTATTTGATTTTTTTTAAATCATATTATTATTCTTGACTTCTAAGTATTTACACAATCCTACTTACAGGAAATTAGTCGTTCATCATTTAATCCGACACAAAGGGACGATTGCAGAAAACTTCCGAAATCGAATCAAAACACTTTAACATGACTCTATCGATGATTCTGTCGGGTTTGCGCACAGCACTATGCCGCCGTAGGCAACCACGCGCGTTATCGCTCCGCGAAAAATGTACCGTGACCCCCGACACTAACCAAATTATTCTCGCTCCTAACTCATAGATAGCGGGTTTGATTCCCGCTCCGATCCAGAATTGACGGTCAGATATCGAACACTATTTGTCAATGAATGAATAGTTCATAACGGGACTATGGAAATGGCTATGGGAAAAAGAAACTGCATTGGACTTTTGCTGTTAGCATTTTTGTTTTTTATTCAGAAAAACCGGCCAAATGCGAGACGGACTCGTGCACGAGGAGTTCCGTTCTTTTATCTATATAAAATAATAATATATTTTTTTTATATCTTAAAATGTTTTTATGTTTTTTATATTCTAATATTGATCCGTTGTGGCGGCCTAGTGCTGAAAACATCAGCCTCTTAAGAATGAGTTTGCGGGTTCGATTTCAGGTCAGGCAAGTACCAATGTAACCTTTTTAAGGTTATATGTACTTTCTATGTATTTATATTGGACACCGATGACTGATTACATGGCGAGGGAAAACAACTTGAGGAAACCTGGCGTTTTAAGTCTGAAATCAACAACCTGCAACCCGCATTGAGCAAGAGTGGTGATTATGCTCAATCCTTGTCTATATGAGAGGAGACCTGTGCCCAGCAGTGGGACATTAAAAAAGGTTGATGATGATGATATTCTAATATTTAAAAATATAATTTATACAAAAATATGTAAAAATAAAGATAAACTGTTTTTAGTATTAGTTGTTAAAACGTCAATAGGAGCTATCAGGGTTCATGAGATAGTTATACAGTTGAATTTTCACAGGGGCCTAGTGATAGACTGATGTATCATCGTCAACCTTTTAATCGTCCCACTGCAGGACACAGGCCTCCTGACTGGAACTGATGTAAAATCATGAATATAGACTAACCTGGCTAACTTTAAGGATGGTGTCCTCAAATATCTAATCAGGTTATTGGAATCTCGGCAAATTTATCAGTAAAAAATTGACCACAAAGCATATCTATCAATTAACAGAGGTACAGTCACCAATGGAGATTTAAAGTAACCAGTTTTTAGAGTAGTCGGTTTGGGAGAAACCGATCGATATTTTAAAACGAAATGTAAGTAATTTCATTTAAAAAAGACACAAACACATTATTGTTAGGTTATAACATTAAAAAAAAAAACAGTCGAAACCAATTCAAATCCAAAAAAGCACTAAGAAATGGCGAAGGACGAGCGTTTTGGGGGGACTGTCTTATGTAATATTGACGTTTAAAAAGTGCTGATTCTGAGCCTAATTTGAATAAATGATTTTCAATTTTGATTGACCAATTTCGAATCCACGTATAAATTTGTAATAAGACTTTAAGATTATTTAGGTAAATAAAAGAGAGAGAGTGGGTGGAGAGTGGTTTTTTAGAGTTCTAAAAAACCACTTAGGTATTCCTTCCAAAATGTATAAAGAATTTAGTGATTCACCCAAATCACTGGAACACGCAAATGCGGACTATTTAATTGCAAATATACCAGAGGGTTACCGACCTTACACGTCATCATTAAGGATTTAGATTCCCTTACGGTCAACCGTGGTCAGTTAACTTACGATCATTCGCCAGTCACTCGACGTCCAATCGCTGGGGTCGGGAGTTCAAATCTGACCCCCACATCTGACGGTGACCTGCGTGATGAACTTCTATGCCAATTATGCTAAGTGCTTGTCTTGTTTAATTGGAAACCGTGGAAAGATATTTGTTTTAAGGTGGATTTAAAAGGTAAATAGAGCTGGCAAATCACATTAGTATTTTATGAACCACTAGATATGCGCCAGAGCATAATCAAGTTAAAGCAAGACGTATGCAGTAAATGATACTTTAAAAGCAAGTATTGTACATAGTGCTCACACGTGTGCTATGCAATTATACATACTTACATACATAATCAGCCTCTAGTGTTCCCACTTCTGGGACAGACCTCCTCTCGGTGAGAGGGAGTGGATCTATCACGCGAGCCCAGTGCGGGTTGGTACATGTCACATGTCTTCGAAGTCTTGCCTCTAGGACATGCTGGTTTATCCAGCTCGGAGAACGAGGCGTCGGGGAGGCAACCGCCTTGGCGCTTAATACGCCTAAACCCGCCTACTTATTGAGATAAGTGGACTTTTGGGCTCGCACACAGAGCGGGGACTCTGCCTGCCCACTAAGTAACCTCAGGGAAGACGGTGGCATAGTGGTCACGTACTACCGTGCATAGGACGTTTAGGAGAGGCCCTCTTAGAGTCTCCCCTGGGATGTGCCTTACAGGCGTTGCTCAAGGAGGGTTCCAGAAATGGTCTTTTAAGAGGAACCGAGATCACCCCAAGGCGCAGATGGTGATCACCGGGGTGGTTTTAGTAAGGTAAATATCCCACACTACCCGACTTCATTCCTCAGGGGTTGGGTGCCTTTTGAAGGTTTCCCCCGGAAAATGAAAAAAAAAGAAAGGACATGCTGGTTTTCATCATTCGGTACCTCTGCTCTCATGAAATTATAAAATACTAATAAGTTGCGTCTATGTAATACAAATGTAGTTTTTCCAATGGTGAACAGCTCCATGCTATGTTTCCAATTGCTAATTAGTTTAAGGGTGCCTGTGGAGCAGATCCAGTGTTGAGCCAAATATTTTTGTCTTCCCCTTCCCTTAACTTACAATATAATATGCTTGGTTACATGGTATGCGTTTAATACAAGATTTGAATTTCATTTCATTTGTTTAGAGTCATCTTTTTATGAAAAAGCTGGATTTACAGGATGACATAGAAGCAGGAAAACTATGATAACATATGATAATTTTAGAAAACACTTTATCCTGATAACATGTAAAATAATATACTTAAAATATAGCCCAAATACTGTTACGTAATTTGCAAGTCTTACGCCTTTTTTTAATAATATGTAAATTTTCGTTATTTTGAAAGTAACTAAAATGAGTGTCATAAAGGTTACTTGTTGCCTGTCTAAAGTGTCTGTAATATCTGTCAGAATTTATTTATCAATCTTTGAGATCAAAATCGACTGTTCAATTTGAAATCGACAGGCAAATATCCGTAGTTTAAGTGTTCTGAACCACTCGTCAATAAGTTTCACATTCAGTGTTATGAAATAGTATTTGATTTGGAATTTAAGGCTTTAGTTATGGCTTCTTAAGTCGTGGTGGCCTAGTGGTTAAAACACCAGCCTCTCAAGTATGAGTGTAATTTTTCGAAAGTACTTTCTAAGTATATCTTGGACACCAATGACTGAAGGTGAAGGAAAACATCTTGAGGAAACCTGGAATTTCAAGTCTGAAATCCCCAACCCGCATTGAGCAAGCGTGGTGATTACGCTCAATCCTCTGTACGAGAGAAGACCTGTGCCTAGCAGAGGGACGATAAAAAGGTTGATGATGATGAAGTGTTCTGAATCACTTGTCACATCAAACTTAGTGTTATGGACTAGTATCTGATTCAGATTTTAAGGCCTTATTTTTTTGTCTTCTCTCGTTCTCATATAATATCTGACATTGGCATAATTGTCGACATCGGCACTATTGCCATAGAGAATAGAGGTGATAGAATATTAAAAAAAAAACGAATACTGTACCCATAAGAGTGAGCAGGCAGTATTTAGTTTTTAACATTTTGTGTGTTAGACAAGTTCAAGTTGGTTGCTCTGCACTCGAAGTTGCTGACGAGTGCAGAGCAGACCTGGGACAAACAGACTAACTAGGTAGGTCCAACTTCGAGAAAAAGGTGTCTCGTCGAATCCAGCTCGGCTGGCACACAAAGGGCGATGGAAAGAGCTAAACTTGGAGGAAGAACCAAAGTCACCGACATAGCTCTTCGAGTCGCTAAAATTAAGTGGCAGTGGGCGGGGCACATTGCTCGTAGAACCGATGGCTGATGGGGCAGTAAGGTTCTGGAGTGGCGGCCACGTACCGTACGACACTGCGTAAGTAAGCCCTCAACAAGGTGGACAGATGACCTGGTGAAGGTCGCCCAAAGCCGATCGATGCGGGCAGCACAAGACCGGTCATTGTGAAAAGCCTTAGGGGAGGCCTTTGACCAGCAGTGGACTTTCATAGGCTAAAGAAGAAGAAGACAAGTTCAAATTGAAGTTTTATTCTGTGTCCAAGCTAAGGTTTCTCTAATACTATTTACGCCACGTCAAAACAAAACAGTTTAAAGGTCTTTATTCTAAATTGTTACCAATCGATTTATTTACTCGTTAATTAATCTCAATCAAAGAGCACAACTCAATTAAGGGACAACACTTGCCAACAATTTCAAATCGCGTATAAGTCCTGTGTGTGTAACAATACTATTCACGACTGTAATTTTCTTTAGACTGTGTCAGATCCTCTTGGTTAGGCCCGAGAGAATCTGACACAGTCTAAAAAATAAGGAAAAATAGTGTTGTTATCCTACTAATTTTAAAAATGCGAATGATTTTCTCGGTGATAGGTCATAACATCGGCTGCCGGCAGAAGTTACCACCCACCAGACAAAGTCTTGCTGCCAAGCGATTCGTCGTATTCCGGCATGATGTCTGGTGAAGCCTTACGGAGGCCGGGTCGGATCAGCTGTGTTGCAATGTGTGCCGGGTCAGATGAGCCAAATGTTGTTGTGTCGTGGATGGTCTTCAGGTCAATCTCCCTCAGCCCTCTGGCGCAGCATCGTTGGTCGTGTTGTTGGGTTTAACCACAGAACAGATGTCTTACTTCTCTATTCCGTGGGTTTGACATTGCATCACCTCGCTCAACTGCCGTCTCCTTTCCTATTCACTCAGTTTTTTGAGCAAATGGGCTTAGTGAACTAGCGAGTTTTACCATCAACGATTGCATCTCTGCTTACCATCAGGGAGGATTAAGGTTAAGCACTAGTTTTCACGCAATAATGCGCTTGCTTATGCGGGTGAAACCACGGGGAGCAGCTGATTGGTAATTTTATGTAGGGAGTAAGCCTACTCCTTCGGGAATAAAGCATGAGTTTTTAATTGGTATTCTCTTCCACTAGTTGTTATCCCCAGAATTTATCAATAAGAGACTCATAAAAAGTGTAGACACCTACTGTGTTGAACTAATCTAAGAAGTACCATCGACTAAAAAGAAGAAGGTCAAGAATGATTAGAGTCTTTATGCACATTTGATGTAAAGAGCTCAACAGACCCGAACTTCTGTTATACACCTTCATAATAAGATACTCGCTTTGCAACAGTGGTAGCACGCCTCTCAATACTCATTAGCCGAGATTTTGATACAGTTTAAATGTACTTTTTTTTTTGTTAATTAAACGGCATTAATTGTTAACAAAACTGCTTTCGACTGACCATTGCACCGGCTTGTGTTGGCCCAATGTGAAGCGATTTGTTGTTCATATACAATATGTAAAGAAAACCCCGTCCGGCACATAACGATAATAAAGGTTAGGTTAGGTTACATATGACCAAATAAAATATGAAATTTTACATAATCATCATAGTAACAATACTAATGAATTTTGAAAATTATTTTTTTCGCGAATCAATTCCAACTTCCCCAAAATTTGGTATTTTTTTTAAAGTGACAAAACCATTTTCGACTGTGTTATTATGAGCGATACGACCGCGTGCCGCGTGTCCTGCCACCTTTCGCCCGCGCATGTATTGCCTACCGCACAGGTATTAATTTACCTCCTTTCCAAAAATTATTTTTTTAGGGCGATTTTTTTTAAGTATAGCTCGGCTTCGTAGGCATTAGTAGAATCATTTATCGATACCTAACAATACCTTCACGGATTGGACAGAGTTTTCTTTACATATTGTATAAATTTTATGTTTGTTTGTGGATGAATATAGCAGATGACATATTGATGAATCTGGTTGTTGACTGATGTACAAAATGCTAGCTTGGTTCTGGAGAACGACAATCAAACAAAAGAAAATACATGCTCTAATGATTTAATAAGGTCATTTTTGCGGGGAATAGTAAAATTAATCCATACTAATATTATAAATGCGAAAGTAACTCTGTCTGTCTGTCTGTCTGTCTGTCTGTTACGCTTTCTCGCTTAAACCTCCCAACCGATTTTGATGAAATTTGGCACAGGCAATCTTTGGACCCTGAGAAAGAACATAGGCTACCTTTTATCCCGGAAAAATTTGATGTTCCCGAGGGAAATCTAAAAAGCGCGATATAACCGAACTCCACGCGGGCGAATCCGCGGGCGGAAAGCTAGTCATTATTATATGTTTTACTTCAGCAACTTTCGGTATTTTCAACAGCTTGAGACCTATAACCGAATCGCGTGGTTCCATAACTTGCACCAGAACGCCAACGCAAAAACAACCAAATTAAACGCAGTAATTGATATTTATTTGCTCTACTTTGTGACACGCATGCCATTAATACTGGCTCTTAGTCAATCGCAAAATTTTTTACATATTTCTTTTAATTGTATAATAGTCGTGAGAGCATGGAGTATTGCCTACAGACCATAAAGTACGATAAAAGATTGGCAAAGGACCTTTGTAGCAAAAGAAAAGTAAAATGAGTCTATTTCATATATTTTTAAATTACATGTCTAAAAGTACCCCTTAAGGCATATAAGTGCCTATAGTGCCTCCGCTTTTCCAGTACATTTTAAATAAGCAAGAAGCAAAAAGAGACAGATGAAAGAACCTTCTACCAACGAAGTATTGTTTTTTCTTCGCTTGCGTTTTGAATTCAACTTCACTTCATCTTCAGCATCTATGAAGACCCGTGTTCCACGACATATTCAAAGGTATCGTGTTATGAACTCCGTAGCGGTCCCTACAAACGCCACAAATAAAGAACAACGCGTCATAATGACGTCACATGAATTCTACACCTCGCAAGCAAAGTTTACCGTGCAATTAGCATACATAAAACTTACCAACTTCAACCAGTGGGCAAGTACCCGCCAGACATAACACCCATCTGGTCGGAGGATCTTCCATTTTCTATGGAGGATGAGTGAACTTTACTCCCTGTTCCTCATGCCTCCACAAACTCAAATTACAAATGAGTAGCCAGAATGTCACAGTGCTAAAATTTCAATGGCGGTCTGCACACGACAAGACCCGGTTTGTGATAAATTAAACAATGATTTCTTAAGCAATAATTAGGTATATACACCTTTAGATTTTTGATAAGCTTTTGACACGTAACGAAAAGCGATTCTTTTGCAGCATGAATTTGAACTAAAGTAGGAATTATTTTTAAAATTGAATGGAGTCTATTGAATGAATGAGTCGTATTGAATGAAAATTTAAGCGAATGGATCGTAAACACTTAAGTACTAAAGCGTTATTAATTACTTTCATAGTTTACGGTTGGTCATATCGTAAACGGTCTTCGAATTATGAGACTCTATTATACAACGTGTAACAAAAAGGGTATATACATACCAGGGGCATGGCATCTTTAGATGATATGAAGCGATATCGAAAGGGTTTCAACTCAAAATAAAATACTCAAAAAATTGGTACCAAATTTTCGGTTTCATGTGTTTCTAAAATCAAATCATAACAAACGTGGCAGCACACTACATACGTTATTAACTACTCGTTACCCGTCACGTTACTTGCCAAAATCCGATAAATGTCTTCAATATCTCTGTGCAACTAGTATGATAGTAGCCTATCACAGGCGGTGTTTTTCCTCATAACTTCCTAATATAAAGAGATAGGATTAAAAGACCCTTCCAATATCGTTTGATATCATGTAAAGATGCCATGCCTTTGTTATGTATATACCCTTTATGTTACACGTTGTATATACTAATTGTTTTCGAACATACGAATAGCTTGAAAGACTTCCGCATAATAATCCTTCACTGTTCACACCCCTCCCCTGTTGCTGGGATGCTGATCTCATCTATCTGAGATCCTATTAATGAGCTGTAATATACCACGAGACAGTATGCCCAGTGTGCGGAGGTCAGACGGCAGTCGCTTCAGGGAAAATATCGAAGTTTAGCCAAATCATCCTTGTAAAGCGTACCCCAGACTCCAAAGTTGAAAAGCCTCAGATGCAACTGGGATTAACGCTGAGATGATGATGAGTGTGCCCAATGTGCGTTGGTATGATTCGATTTTTTTGGTTTTAGAATAATAGTTTCCTCACAATATTTTTTCTTAACCGTTTTGAGACCTATGGTGATGAAAACAAATAAACAAAATGAAATTCCGAACTCGCAACTTCTGTTTCGAACTCGCAACCTAAAACTCGTAAATCGGGACTGATACCATTGGGCCACTGTTGTAAAGACATCTTAAACTTTATGGAAACTTAAAGGTAGTTCATGATAATGTTCCAAACACTATCACACCGGTCCCTGTAACACCAATTTCTAGTAGTGCCCGAGGCATCCTGCCTACATTCTTGACTGGCTATCAACAGAACCCCTGGGTTGAGTTCGTAAGGAAGATTTATGTAAAACCAGCCTTATTATGTAACCCGCCAGCGGCTCGCACGCTTTGAATGAATACTTCAAACCTTCTGCGAAAAACTATGTAAGTGGTAGTAGAAACGGTATCAGGAAATAACCTACTGGTTTTAAAAGTAGCTCTCGTCAATTGGATCTTTCACAGATTTTAGCGGTATCTACAAACGCCACATGGAACAACGCGTCATATTGACGTCACACGAATTCTACATCTCGCAATCAGAGTTTACCGTGCAATTAGTATACATAAAACTTCCCAATGTCAAGCATTGGGCACGTGCCCACCAGACATAATACCCGCCTGGTCGGAGGATCCTCTCTTTCATAAGGAGGATGAGTGAACTTTACTCCCTGTTCCTCATGCCTCCACACAGATATTATTCAGATAGTTAAAAATATTCTTCTAAGCTCCTAATTTTTAATAAAAAGCAATAGATTAACTTGATATAGTGTCATGTTTTTATATTAGGTATTTTTCTTTTACAGCGGTAAAAACTACTTTTAAATTGTATAAAGTCTAAACCATAATGCTTAACTGGCGAAACGTGGTCCCCTGTCAAACACGAGGTCCTAGTTCAAGGATGGAGCCCACATTGATGTAACTACATACTTTTATAAGGGTGTTATATATTTTAATAATCGTGACTTGATCGTATTATTTTGTATCAAAAATTGAAACAAATACAATTATAGTTGAAAAATCATATGGCAGTTGATTCTATGATATGGTCTCATCCATACCCTAGAATTACGCTCAATCCTTCTCTGTATGAGAGGAGACCTGTGCCCAGCAGTGGGACGATAAAAAGGTTGATAATGATGATGATGATGATACCCTGGAGTTATGAAATATAAAAAAAACACTGTGTATAATCTGATTCTAACATTAAAAAAAACAAATTCAGCCTTTATAACTTGATACAATCATACATAATACAAGACGTAAGAGATACCCGAATCGCAATCATAATGAAACAAGTAGCCCCAATAACCGAAGCGAAATCGAAGGATAGCCGAAAGTACAAGATCGAACCGGAATAAGACAATGAGGCTCATTATTAATATTCAGCAGATAACTCGTGTGCAGATAGAGATAACGATTTTGATACTTGTTAAGGAACAGTGTATTTTGACGAAATATTAAATGGTAATGACACGGAAAATATCGAAGTTTAGCCAAAATCAGAAGTTAGACTGTCAAGCGGACACCAGACTCCAAGGCTGAAGGGGCTTCGGATGCGACTGGGATTGGCGCTGCGATGATGATGTTGATTAAATGGTAAAGACACAAATTCCTAGAATGTGTATGCATAAATATTTATGTAAACTGACACGCCTTTCATACCTTGAAGTTACTTTAGATGCTCAGCGGGATCCAAGGCGAAAGCTGCGGATGCAACCGGGACTAAACGCTGAGACGATGATGATGACTTTCATCATCAACCTTTTATCGTCCCACTGCTGGGCACAGGTCTCCTCTCATACAGACACGGATTGAGCGTAATCACCACGCTTGCTAAATGCGGGTTGGCGATTTCAGACTTAAAGTCCAGGTTTCCTCAAGATGTTTTCCTTCACCTTCAGTCATTGGTGTCCAAGATATACTTAGAAAGTACATATAACTTTAGAAAAGTTACATTGGTACTTGCCTGGTCTGGAATGGAACCCGCGCACTCATACTTGAGAGGCTGGTGTTTTAACCACTAGGTCACCACGACTTATCCTATGATGACTTCAGATGCATAGTATTGTATAAGGTCATGTGCTGCTGAAGAGTTTGTTGTTTGAAAAAACTAGGAGGTGACAAAACACGGGCGTTTTGGAGGACAGTCTATTGTAATATTGTCGTTCAGATTGTGCTGATTCTCAATCTAATTTAAATAAATGAATTTTGATATTAAATCGTTTGCGATAAACATGACGCACGGGTTGAAACTTAATTGATTTTATTTATTTGTATAGATGTACTTTGGGACGGGTTTGTGGATGGATGACCATATTAACATAGCCAAGCCACTCCATGCCTCGTAAAGCATGTTAGTCATGCACCTTTATCAGTCCTTAGCGGTCTTCAGCAACCCGAAAATACGTCAACCGATCACACCAAGCGGTATCGTATTGCCCAGAAATTGGGTTGCAGAGGTCAGGTAGCTGTTCCATGTAAATACTCAGGCTCAGCCGAGATCTCGGTCTCGGTCTCGGAATTCTCGGCTACAAATTCAACCGAGAAATTCGTCTCGTTTCTCGGCTAATTATGGCCGAGATTCTCGGTCGTGACCGAGACTATAAGTAGCATTCTTAGAGAGCCAAAACTGCAAAGAAATTTTAATACTTTTAAGTATTGGTTTTCTTCGCTTTATAAAGTTAGGTTAGCAGCAAATAAGTTTTTATCAGCGCCACTTACTATGATGACGACAGGCGACATTCTTATAAGGGCGAAATTGCCCAAAATTGCTTTTTCAAGTAACAATATATTGTTATTTAACTTTGATTATTAAAACAGTTAACTTTAATAAACAGTATTCTATTAAAAAGCTTTTTTTCTTTTGTCACGCTTATTCTATTCTCGGTCTCGGTTCTCGCTCTCGGCCGAGAACGAAAAGGCTATCTCGGTCGAGTCTTATAAAATACTGATATTTAGCTGCATCCGGTAAGACTGGAAGCTGACCTCAGCAACTAGGAAAAGGCGAGGTATATGATGAACCATATCAGAGCACGATCAAAACCAACGCTATATTCCACTTCGTTACACTAAATACACAGTAGGAAATAATATTGCATTATGTAACGATAATAACAAAATGGAATTATCGTAACAATGTTAGCCTTAAGGCATGATCTGCGGGGCGGGTTGCTTTAAACACGACAAAGAGACTCACGTAAATACTGTATTAATTAATTTGTACAGACAGCAAACTAATGTGTCTCGTTAAAATAGGGGAGGGTTATTGGTTAAGGAAGTTTCAGAATTTCAACTAATTTAATTTGGTTATTTTCTTATACAACGTGTAACATAAAGGGTGTATACATAGGCTAAGGCATGGCATCTTTACATGATATCAAACGATATTGGAAGGGTTTTTTAATCCTATCTTTTTATGTTAGGAAGTTATGAGGAAAAACACCGCCTGTGATAGGCTACTATCATACTAGTCCCACAGAGATATTGAAGGCATTTATCGGATTTTGGCAAGTAACGTGACGGGTAACGAGTAGTTATTAACGTATGTAGTGTGCTGCCACGTTTGTTATGATTTTATTTTAAGAAACACACGAAAACGAAAATTTGGGACCAACTTTTTGTTTATTTTATTTTGAGTTGAAACCATTTCATTTGATATCATCTAAAGATGCCATGCCCTTGGTATGTATATACCCTTTTTGTTACAAGTTGTATAATTATAAACCCACATATCTCTTCGAGTCGCTAAAATTATGTGGCAGTGGGCAGGGCATATTGCGTAGAACCGATGGCCGATAGGGCAGTAAGGTTCTGCAGTGGCGGCCACGTATCGGAAGACGCAGAGTAGGGAGGCCCCCAACAAGGTGAACCGATGACCTGATGAAGGTCACGGGAAGCTGATGGATGTGGGCAGCACAAGACCGGTCGGCGTGGAAAGCCTTGTGGGAGGCCTTTGTCCAGCAGTGGACCTCTATAGGCTGAAGAGGAGCAGGAGGAATTATAAACTAATGCTTGACCGCAATCCCGCCTGATGGTAACCAGTGTGGCAATCGTTGATGGTAAAGCGCGCTAGTTTATTAAGAGCCTATTCACTCTAGCCTTGAAGACGCTTAAATTGTGGTCTGACGGAACCACCGCCGCTGGCAGATTGTTCCAGTCCCTCGATGTCCGCGGTATAAAAGACAGGGCGAAACGCTTCGTCCTGATCGTAGTGTTGTTAACAATGTATGGGTGGATATTCTCCGTACGATCGGTCGCCCGATGATGAAACGGAGATAGAGGAATTAAGTCATGTATCAAGTTATGTGAGGGCCTCAGTTTATCCCATGATTAATAATGCTTATAAGTTTTTGAAATGAGAATTCTTATCGTGCGTACATTGCACACTTGACGAATGAGAGTCAAAACAAAAAAGCTTATATATTTTGACAAGATATTTCGTTGAGGTTTCATTATGCTCCTCAATATCTGAGTTGAGGTGATCGATTGTTGACAAATGCGTCAGGTCAACTCAATCTGTGTAGTTTACAAAAGCCCTGTAGCCCGATGTCTGAAAGTCTGTGTTCTCAAATAAGTCCAATAGGAAACGCCGAACTTAACTACCTAATTTAAAAGAAAAATGTGGTGGACGTGAAAAGTGTTTGTACGGACGATGGTAGCTCAAGCTACCCGAAACTGTCAAATATTTCGAATCAACCTTGACCTTGACTTAGACCTTGTCCTTAACCCATAAAGTCTAATCAAGAAATTTGACAGACTCAAGTAGCTTGATGTGCTGTAGTCCGTACAAACATTTACCATCATCACCTTCATCTTCATCATCATCGCTATCCTGTAGAACTTCATAAACAGCTACAAATATACCTCTTTTTGATTCTGACCACCACCTACCTGTATAATCGCCAACAAAAAAAAACTGGACAGGCCGGAAAATAATGACGAGCCAGCATTAAAAGTGCCCACAAAAAACGTTAACATTTATTCAGAGTTAATTTCAGAAAATAAGCTGAAGTGGACCTTTCACAAATAAAAAGGTTTTACGTTCATGGAATAATGTAAACATATGACGGGTGTCGACAATTTACTTTGTACGATGAACATATTTTAACAATTAAACGAACTCGTGTGGAAAGCTGATTATTTCAATATGAAAGAGGATCATTTTACTCCTGTTTTTTTACTAATTATTTTGTTTAATGTTTTTCATATTTGAATTTATACAACATAATTTATTGTTTATGCGAATTTTTAAGTAAAGAATCTACGTACAAAATTTCAAAAAGATATAATGAAAAACCATAAAGTTTTGAGCTTGCTATTTACTTGGTTGTCCCAACAAAAATATGGTCATAGCTCCGCCCCAGGGGGTAAGCGCGGTGCGTTGACCTCTGGCGTCAGCTGTGGCGCGCGAGCAAGTACCTACTATGATCTATCGTAACCGCTCGGTAACCACTCTGCTACAATTTCTAAATGTATTTGGGGAAAAAGCTATGCTTATTCTGAACAAACTATATTCAGATTTCGCGTAAACAAAAAATACCGTTGTATGTTTACCATGGATTGCGGATGTAAATACAATTAAGGCTTTGCCTTAGACCACTGTCTGTCTAAGCTAATAATGATTAAGCCTTTTTATCCGTACTGAAAATAGTATTCAAACAATTACTGCACAGCAATTTAAAAGCTCTGTACTTTCTTTGTTACCCGGCTAAAGCTAAATCTAAAAGAAATGACTATGAATGTAGGCCAGGTAACGTCAAAAGAAATTCAATATGGTGGACGCTAGAAGTCATATAACTGAAAATGGTTCATATATTTTTACTCCTTTTTTTGCTGTTAGGTTGTTATTCACTTCTCTTATTTACTAAAAATTGCGAAGTTATTGAGTATGTTTTTTATTTAAATTATAGAAAAAATATAGTTTAAAAAACTAAAAAAACATGCTGTTAAAAGAATATCAAACTAAAAAGTTAAAAATAATTTTAAAATTTAATTGATGACAATAGTATATAAACAATACTAGTTTATAAACAATACGCTTTGTGCCATATTTTTTGTATATTAAGCGCCTACTTTTCTTGATCTCCAACAGACAGAATAGCAAGTGTTAAAATTCGTAATGATGTATTACCCAAGTAATTAAATCTAAATTAAATACTTTGCGGACAACGAACGTATTGAAAACGGTGGGACATTTTACAGTACTGAGCCACTCACTCGTAGTCCAAAGAGTTAGAGACGGACAAACAAACAAGCAAACATACAAGTGAAGCTAATAAAAAGCATGTAAAATCAACAAATCAAAGGACGATATGCTAATCAATAATACACCTCATAAAGGTTATACCTTATAGGAAATAATGTGATATAAACATATCATTTTTACAACTCTATTCATCCAATTTCTACTTATTCTGCAACCAGTACCCGTACATAATCATTACACAGTAGGTGCATCGCAGATAACAAAAAGATGTGGTCGAATAAAAAGCGATCATAACAAAGAGCACGACCACAGACGACCACGCGCGACCGTCGACCACAACTGATTATTTTATTGTTTCACTTTGCTTGCCTTTTTTTTTTAAAGTTACTTGTTGAATTAAGGGCATTCGTAATGGGTATTATTACTGTAGAAAAGACTCTAATAACAGGTTGAACGCTGTAATAACAGAAACATTTGAAAATCCATTGTCTTGCGTGGATCCACGTTTATTCGAAGTGCATAGAGCGGTGAGCAAGTTTTTGACACCAAAATTTACAAGGACGATGTGTCAATATGATTCAATAATCAATTATACAATATGTAAAGAAAACCCTGTCCGACCCATAAGGATAATAAAGGTTAGGTAAACACAAGACCAAATAAAATATAAAATTTTACCTAATCATCATAGTAACAATACTAATGAATTTTGAAATAATATTTTTTTCACGAGAATGAATTCCAACTTCCCCGAAATTTGGTAAGTTTTTAAAAAGTGACAACTCCATTTTGACTGACAACTCCATTTGACGGTATTATAAGCGATGCGATCACGTGTTGCGTGCCCTGCCACCCGTCGCCCGCGCATGGATTGCCTACCGCAGAAGTTTTAAGTTAGCTCTTTTTGCGAAATAATATTTATTTTTTTAGGGGTATTTTTTTAAAGTTTAGCCCGGCTTTGTGGGCATTAGTAGAATCAGTTATCGATACTTAACAATACCTTCACGGATTGGACAGGGTTTTCTTTACTTATTGTATACCTATGTTTAGTATTATAGAGTGTTAAATGAGTGTTAAATCAATAGATAGGTACATTTAGGAAAAATAGAACTACTTTGAATCAAATAACTGACTTCTGTTTCTGTGCCAATAACAAAAATACTTTGTCATTATTTCAAAGTAAGAAATAATATACACAATTTGAAAATATTTCACTGATTGCCTCTATCAACTCTCTTGAGACTAAAACTTGCACAAATCGGAATGTCATCTCCTCAGAAAAAATCCCAGACTATTCCTATCCTCCCTACTCTGCTCACGTTAACAATTTTAATGTGTTTATATCTAAGTAATGAGGTAAGTGATGTATCGGTACTAACGAAATGATTTGACTCATCGTTCGCTCGGTACAAAAACTTGCACGAGCGAGAATGTCAGTTGACTTGGGAAAAGAGTACAGTGCTGAGGTATTCACAGACGGGATGGTCGGTTGAGATTGTGTCCTCAGAGATGTCAAGCACTTCGTGAAGGGGACCACGAAGACAAGGGTGGAAAGTGAAGGAACACGGGTGGGTTTTAGTCAGTAAAATCTGATACGCACTTCCGCTCCGCCCAGAGCGGAAGAGGTCATTTGATGATTTCCCATCCACTCCAAAAAAGGGGCCAATTCTAGTATGTAATTTAAAGAACGTCCACAGTCTCAGTTTGTCATAAATATCATCTATTTCACTACATTTTTGACAAGTTTGATATTGATTGTTGATTTGGAATGTAGCTTTTCAGAAGGATACATATACATTAAAAATAAAAAAAGATTTGTCATTTTTATATGAACTGCATAACCTTATTTCGCCTGCCTGCGACGTGGAAGCCCTGGGTTCGATCCCCGGTCAGGTCATGATGGAAAATGATCTTTTCCTGATTGGCCTGGGTCTTGGATGTTTATCTATATATGTATCTATTATAAATATAGTATCGTTGAGTTAGTATCCCATAACACAAGTCTCGAACTTACTTTGGGGCTAGCTCAATCTGTGTGATTTGTCCGTATATATTTATTATTTGATACTAATAGATCGAATCAACTGAGATTGGATTCATTATTATCAAAGAACTGACTGCGTTTCAAGAATTTCCTTTCGTGCAGAACATTTTAGTTTTATTTTCGGTTAATGGCAGTAAGCGCCTGAGTGAGACAAAGACCTCTGCTTTACCCTTCGAGAAAGATAAGTGCGATGTTATACGTTAAGATTGTGTCGATATAATTATCCTTTAAAATCCCATCCACTCGTAAAATTAAATGTTATAAATAAACTGCAGCCATTTCGTACTTAACTACTCAATCTTAAACCAAGCTCTCATAAAGCTACTCAGCCGCGTCAACACTAAACCAGCTGAACCTCTAAAACAAATTCTTGATCAATCAACCCATCTAACAATTCAAGGAATTGTAGTAAACTGAGCAAGCAATGTCATATAACCCAAGACACCTTCATGAAGCCATCGTTAACTGCACCCAACTGATCTATGGCCATATGAGGATCTGTCCTCTCGCATAAAAGTGAACATTTCAAATTATTGGCATTGGACGCTGGTAATTAAACTTGAAGCTTGAGAAGCTTGGAAATTAACGGGATCGATGTTGTTCTCACGGTGAAAGGTTTGTTTAATTCTTTAAGAAAAAGTTGCACTAATGCATATTTATGGCATTCCCAGTCTCACTTATTTCCACTAACCCAGCAACAAAGTGTGCATCAAAGCATGCAGAGTACAACCGCATCATCAACATCATCATCTCAGCCACATGAAGTCCACTGCTGGACATAGGCCTCCCCCAAGGATTTCCATAAAGAACGGTTGGACGCGGCCTGCATCCAGCGCTTCCCTGCGATTTTGGTGCAACCGCATACGTCCACTAAATGATCTGCTGTTTGGGCGTACAGCTAATATTTTAAGTAATAGATTTTAGTGGACTATGCATCTCTTACCACAGGATGCTAGAGATCGCGCGAAATGGAGGAGAATGTGTAGGAAAGCGACCCCGGGCTCCAACGCATAAGTCGCGGATGTAACCTTGATAAACGCTAAGATGATGATGATGACGACTATAGTGGACTATCCATTCATCGAAATATCGATTCGATTTGTTCCTTTTTGTGCATCTTCGTGGAATAGTAATAAAAAGAAATCGATGATAATTCGGCAGAAAAATGACTTTGTACAAAAAAATATCTTTACTAATTAGATACAGTGGTATCTAATTAGTAAAGATATTTTTTTTGTACAAAGTCATTTTTTCCACCTTTTTTCAAAGCCTGTTCCCACTAGCTCTGATGAAGTGTCATCAGAGCTAGTGGGAACAGGCTTTACTAGCTTAGGAAGATTAATTCTGGCTCTAGGAATCAGGAAAAGTGGTTTCTCAAATCGATTTTCAAGTTGCTTAACTTTCATCTTAATTACGTTCAAAAATATAAATAAAACCTTCAATAAACTCTGATGAAATTAGCAATAGTCATCATCATCTCAGCGTTAATCTCAGTCGCATCCGAAGCTTTTCAGCTTTGGAGTCTGGGGTCCGCTTTTACCAGTGTAACTGCTAATATGGCTAAACTTCGACATTTTCCGTGAAGCGACTGCCGTCTGACCTCCACAACCCGAAGGCGACATCGAAGCATTGCATTTAAGACCAATTGTTGGATTTTGAGGGCTCCAACAACCCGTAACGACTGCCACTAGATGTTCGTATGGCAACCGGGACCAACGGCTTAACGTGCTTTCCGAGGCACAACCAGACCAGTGCAAATATTCATATTCATGCATACAAATATTTGCACTGTGCGGGGATCGAACCCGCGCCTCCTTGCGCAGCGGCCGCGTCCGCTACCGCTACGCCACGGAGGCTGTCATTAAATTAGCAATAGTATTTCAGATATCCATACAGCACAAACAATGACATAAACCTATAACTAATGACAATATCCTAGAATAAAATTAATCCATTATACCGATATTGCTCAAGCCTAGTCTCCGTAAGTATAGTAGTCATCCATAATAATTTCTAATAGGATGTCTCCCGTACGATTCTACGAAGAGCGGCGCCCTCCGGTCTGAGCCATTACATTGCCGGATGGACCACTAGCATACCGGTACGCGTGCCGGATTCACCTATTACCTACACCTTGATCGGAGATATAGGAAATATTTTTTGCTGTAACTGTCCTTATGGAAAACGTATATTGTGTAATTAGGTTCGTCTCCTGGTTTACCGTTGAAGGAATTTTAAAGATTTTTCTGTAATATGATAAAAAAAAGCTTGCAGTAATTTAATTGTACATAACTTGGCAGCAATTTCTTTTCGTCTGTTCCATGATTCAATGTGTTTGTGACGGATCAGTGATCTTTACAATATATGGTAAGTCAACTTTGATGCTCTTGATTGAGCAGCCCAGTTTCTCCGAATTAAAGTACTCATAACATTATCCGGAACTAACAGATGCATTGCTACATTAATGTTTAAAAAAATACATCCCAAGGTCAATTCCCGTAAAGAAACCGTGACCCTGGCACATAGGCAATTGAAGAAACACGAGTGGGTTTTAGTCAGTAAAAGTCTGACACGCCTTCCGCTCCGCCCAGAGCAGGAGAGGACGTTTGATGTTTTCCCATCCCAAATAAAAAAAAGAAAAGGTTGATTCCCGTAAATAAAAACGTTTAAAATCGCATTAACACAATAAACAGTTATCAAAAGTGTAGGGAAATTACAGGTATTTTTGACAGATTTAGGCTATGTTCAGACTGTGAATGTTCTTACAATTATGAAAATTTCACCTCTGACCTCTCAATCTAGAATGCGTCTTCCTGTGACAAGTCTCAGGTAAGAACATTTTCTACCTTATTGGCAGCCAACACTTCAGTTCTTCAAATGAAGTAACTGCCCATTGTTACCACCACAACTATTCGACCACAATATCATTATTTTCCAACAAAAAATCGCGGTACGTACACTTTTGAAAACAATTCATTTAAAAATAATTCGAATTTCGTATACGCGATGGCGGTGCGCGGTCAAAAAGCGCAATTGTCTGCAGGGCCGCGGCGACGCGCGTCTGTCGCGCGCTGCATTCTAATGAGGGCGGGTTTTTGTCGCGCGACAGCGTGGGAGCG
Organism: Sesamia nonagrioides; assembly: GCA_017933935.1. Lineage (NCBI taxonomy): Eukaryota > Metazoa > Arthropoda > Insecta > Lepidoptera > Noctuidae > Sesamia > Sesamia nonagrioides. The sequence goes on along the minus strand of JADWQK010002392.1, from coordinate 428,497 downwards.
ACGCCCAATGATCGATATCGCGCGAGTGTGTACTCGCCCTTACGTTAAGCGTTACTCGTCGATTGTTTTTTGTTTCTGTTTGTATCTATTTGATTTCTAACGTGTACAAATGTGCTACAATGTTGCTTGGCTGTCTACCGGAACGATTGACATAAGCGGTTTCCTGCGCACTTATTTGAAACTTGACTGATCCCGTTGTAAATATGACGGTCAAGCTTTTAGAATGATGTCAAAGTTATTCAAACTCAATATTATATTGGAAGCTGTTTTTCTTCCTAATCTATACTAATATATAAAGCTGAAGAGTTTGTTTGAACGCGCTTATCTCAGGAACTACTGGTCCGATTTGAAAAATTATTTTTGCGTTGGATAGCCAATTAATCCAGGAAGGTTTTAGACTATATAACATCATGTTGCGACCAATAGGAGCATAACTAAACCACGCGAACGAAGTCGCTGGCGGCCGCCAGTTTTGAGATAAAATCCTACAGGTTTAAATCAAAATAGCTAGCGAAATTACGCATATGTGATGGACATGTGATTTAATTAATTAATTATAGTAACAAACCACCATGCTATCAACGAAACATAATTATGATAATTGCGTAGCACGAGCCCAACCAAATGACCTCCTTAACAGTATTAACAGATATACCCCTCCTCGCATTTCAATTAACTCAACGAAGCGTATAGTCTGATTGCTGTTCTCCTAAGCGACAAGCAGGTTCCCTGATATAATTATGCAAACCAGTGTTTCGTAATCCCAACACGTTCCACTACACGCGATCCGAAACGATGCTGCAGCTCTGTGATAAGGATTGTAGGTAGGGTTGCCAGACCGCCGGGAAATCCGGGATCTTCCCGGAATCTTGCCTCTTGTCCCGGAATGACCTCTTGTCCCGGAATGAGCGGTAATTGTCCCGGATTTTAAAAAGTTATCAATCATGTATAGAACATATTAACAAAGATGATAGTAAGAATTTACGAGTGTCCGACTCTCCTGGATTTCATTTCGAATGAGTTTTTTTTTTTTTTTTAGCCGTTCTTCCTCCGACTCTCCCGGATTTGATTTCGAATGGGCTTTTTTTTTTTTTAGCCGTTCTTTTTTCCGAGAGAGTCTCTGTCGACAACCTGTCCCGGGTTTTGTAACTTCCTATCTGGCAACCCTAATTGTAGGTCTGAATACCGTTAGGACTTGAGATCTGTGGAATATATCCTTGTTCACAGAAGGTTAGTATAGTGTTTGAACAATCATTCTACGGTCTAATTTTTATGCTTTCAATAGGGATGTACCTATCCAAGGTAAGAAAATCAAAAAAAATATTAATCCGTCGTATAGATAATAAAAAACAATTAAGACCCGTATATTTTACCTTGTTGAAATTACCAAAAACTACCGAGATATAGCGTATTAAAGTTACCTAGTGGGGGCTAATTACGTCACGCCGTGGTATATTTTGTACCACGACGTGACGTCATGGGACATTTCAAATCAATATATCTTCCTAAGTATTTGAATGGAAGCAAAAAATAAAAATACGTTTTCAATATTTTAATAAACCTATCTGATGGATATTATTTTTTTTTTTTTTTAGGATACAACCCCATTGTATTTCCTTGTTATTTCAAGTTGAACAAATACCATCTTTATGACAGTGGTAACAAAGTTGATTTCAGTGTGACACGCATTATATCTTGCTCAATCAATCCATCTAATTTCTTTGACAAATTAATCACTGACGTGGATTAGTTAGACATAGCAGTAAGTAACACAAATTTCTTTTTAAGATAAGCAACGTAGGCAAATTGTATTGGCATAAAATGGTTTCCGAGTCAATGATTTTTTTTTTTATGAAAAACAAAGTAATATACATACAGTATGTTAACTAACAGAGGGCGTTCCCGTTAACCCGAAATAGTATAGCATACATACATGCTAAAAAAAATATTTCCATTCGAAAACAAAATGTTTTAAAATATTTTCCAATATGAAAATATTCAATAAAAATTTTAAATTGACATGTAAAAGAAACACACTGTACACGCGAACATGAAAGATGGCAACGTCGCAATTTATTTATACATGACGACTACTATTTTGATTTAAAACAGGAGGTTTCAAATTTATTTCCAATTATAATTTTTTTTATTCGGATTTTTTTATGCTTATTTTTCTATGCTGATAATTTTATTTTAATCTATTAATGATATATATTAACGAGTTTAAGGGAACGCCCTCTGTTATTTAAGATACTGTATAATAAAACAGAGGATACAGCCAGCCGAAGAGTGAGAATGAATTCTCACTGATATCTAAAACTTGATAATTTTGGACACAAGTAAATTAAACCGTCTTGAAAACATAGCCCAAAGGCAATCCAGGACAAAGAGAACTAGTTGAACATAAAGTATTTAACTCAATACAAACCACGTACACAAACATCCGGGCTCGCTACAAATCTGTAGGTCAAATATTTCTCCCGATACGGAGCTCGAACCCGGGACCTCAGCGTAAAAGGCCAGGCTACGTCTGATCCATTTTGAGTTTAATTGTTATAACACATACACTGCTTATTTCTACTATTTAGGAGATAAACGATTACCAAAGACCTGAAATAATATGAGAAATAGGAACTCCTATTTCTACGTATAGATTCACTAGAATATAATACGGGTGGCATTTACATACATGTACATTTTTTTAATTAAAACGTAACGTAACGCAACGTAACGTAACGTACAAGATAAACTTCTAGTGAGGAGCAACCCCACACTAGAAATATCTCCTGTATCGTGGGTGCACTTATAAACATTTAAACTAACATACACAATTAGTAATCTCAGAACAACTAACTGTACATACATAGGTCGTACAAATATTAGTTCCGTGCGTGAATCAACCTGCAACACGCAGAGCAGCAGTCGATCGCTTATCCACTGCGTCAACCGTGCCGTTATAAGGCTGTAATAGTTCTCAAATTTAACTTAATCCATACTAATATTATAAATGCGAAAGTAACTCTGTCTGTCTGTCTGTCCTGCTTTCATGCCAAAACTACTGAACAGATTGTAATGAAATTTGGTACACAGATAGTGTAGAGCCTGAGAAAGGACATAGGCTATAAAAAATCCCGCTATGACCAATAGGAGCAGAGCAGGAACAAAAACTGTTGCGAAAACGGGAGCAAACGCGGACATTATTATAGCAGGCGCTTATTTTATATCAACTGAACTCTTTCGGTTCGAAGCGTATGCGGTTGAAACCACGGGGCACAGCTAGTGTTCTATAAATGTTTACTGTTTATGATTTTACTGTTTCTTTTCTTGGGGATTGGCACTACTCCTTAACACAGGTTTTTTTTTAACATTGCTTAGAATCGGCTCATCGGAACATTAACTGCTGGCAGAAGTTACCACTCACCAGATAAAGTCCTGCTGCCAAGTAATTCGTCATGTTCCGGCATAATGTCTGGTGAAGCCGTATAGCGGGCCGGTCTGAGCAGTTGTATTGCGATGTGTGCCAGGTAAGAAGCGCCAAATGTTATTGTGTCGGGAGTTTGGTCGTGGAGAGTCTCCAGATCAATCTCCCTCTGGCGCAGCATCGTTAATCGTGTTGTTGGGTTTAACATTGAATCACCTCGCTCAACTGCCGTCTTCCTTCCTATTCACTCAGTTTTTTTTTTTTTGTGTTTTGTGGCTCTTAATAAACTAGCGCGCTTTACCATCAACGACTGCATCACTGCTTACCATCAGGCGAGATTACGGTCAAGTTTATAATTACATAAAAAAACATCACTTTATATGTAGTCTTTGTGGACTCTGTTAATTGGCAACATGTACTATAAAGGTTTTTGAATGAACATGGATGAGGATGGTTCATTTGCATAACAAATGAGAAGCGTGGATGTCGTTAATATGAATGACCTAGATTTAAAACCACTATTTAAATTCTAGTCCTAAGGAATAAGGTAGCTTGAGGGTGGTTTAAAAAAGAAACCGTGGCCCTGCTGCACAAGCAAGTGAAGAAACACGAGTGGGATTTAATCAGTAAAAGTCTGACTCGCCCTTCCGCTCCACCCATAGCGGGAGAGGTCATTTGATGAAGTCCCATGCCAAAAAAAAAATGGAATAAGATGGCAAGTTTTTCTAAGTCTTATGGCGAAAAGCGAAAATACACACGACTATTTGTACTATACTATAATCCTTGCCAATAAATTTCATCTAAAGGGGCCATCCATAAAATACGTCACACGAATTTCATAATTTTGTTTTTTTTTAACATGTCACATGTTTTGCAATTTCACATCGAAAAATTATTAATTTAAAACAGCAGTTCCAAATTTAGTTTTATTTCCATTCAAATTAAGTACTTTTTTAATGAAATCAACATTATATTGAATATAAAGAAAAAGAAAGAAACTCAAAGGGCTCGTAGGCGCGTGTTACTAGAGCGCGGATGAACTCGTAAACAAAACAATTTAAACCGTATTGTCCCAAAGATAGAGTTGGAAATATTTTTTTGTTTATAATTAATATTTCAAATTACGCGATTACTACCTCTAGATATATTAGATTTTGAAATGTGATGTCACGAAACTTAGTAGACACTTTGTAGACACCCCCCTCCCCCCCGTTTATGTGTGACGTACTTTATGGATGACCCCTTAGATCACGAATTCAATAACACACTTCTAGTTTTTAAGTTGTCCCTTGTAAGTTCAAACACTTGACGTCCAAGTAGCGCAGCCAATATATGCCTCAACCCTAAACCCACTCGAAGTATTTCAACTTCACAAGACAAACCCTTCAATCCCAACATATCGTGATACCAGAAAAATCAACCGTAAAACATATTTCAAGTCAAACCGACCATAGAACAATCCACGCTTTTTGCGCTTATAAATTCTTTGGAAATTTCGATCGTCATTTTTTTCCGGACTGCGTTTTTTTGCATTCCGTTTCGGAAATCTGCGCGTAGTGCCGCGTCGCGTTTTTTTTTTTTTGTGGCGGCTACGTACACGTGCGGCCGACGTCGATTGTCGCCTGCTTTTTGTCGGCTAATCAATTTTCGAACCATCGAGCTTGTTGAGAACCGTTCTCACTCTATTTTTATTCTGTTGGTGGGATTTTTCACGTTGCCTGGTGCTGTCTCGCGTACTGTATTTTTATTGTCTTTCAGATTTCTCATAATGCTGTTAATTTTTTTTTTTTGTAGGATTTTTATATTTTCTTCATCAGCCTATAGAGGACCACTGCTGGACAAAGGCCTCCCCCAAGGCTTTCCACGATGATCGGTCTTGTGCTGCCCGCATCCATCGGCTTCCCGCAACCTTCACCAGGTCATCGGTCCACCTTGTTGGGGGCCTCCCTACGCTGCGTATTCAGGTGCGTGGCCGCCACTCCAGAACCTTACTGCCCCATTGGCCATCGGTTCTACGAGCAATGTGCCCCGCCCACTGTCACTTAATTTTAGCGACTTGAAGAGCTATGTCGGATTTTTATATATACGAAAACTTAATCTCGATAGAATTAATCACAAGACGATAAAAATGACCAGGGCCTGTAGCCAATGTAACATCTACATGTATTCGATTTCGCTTCGCTACAAACATTGGCTACAGGCCTGGGCCTCAGAATGAGAGAGGGCCGTAGACAGCACGCGATCTTTGAGCGGGTTAGTACCTAAATATCACATACATCTTTGTCTTTGAAATAAAGAAAGAAAGAAAATCTGTGCTACTGGGGAGTTTGTTCCGCCACTTCTTCTTCCCAGCGAAAGCACTAGGAAGTGTCGATGGGTGGGCGTTTTGAGGGACTGTCTTATGTAATATTGACATTCAAAAAGTGCTGATTCTCAGCCTAATTTGAACAAATGACTTATGATTTTGAACCCTCATAAGCCAGACTTTACCACTGAGCCACCATTACTCGTTTAGCAACTATGAAATCGATAAATTCTTCTTCACACCTCAATCACACCAAGTGGACAGTCCACACTACAGGTAACAACCCATTGTGGCTCCCACAATAGTATCTGGACCCACTTACGCAGTTTTTGGACAACAACTTTATCCGAATCAATGGATCGTTAAGTTTCAAGACGTTTCGGCCAAGGTACACAGCGCCGAGGTGCGAATTTTAACGGCTGAGCTCTCTCAGGCAAAAAGAGCCATTGATTTACTAATTGCCTATACTTTTAATTGAATTTTCTTCTGTGAAAGGTTTGGACGTGTATTGAGAATGCTGCAGACTGAATTTAAAGATGGCGGATTTTGTTTCTTGATCAGATTATTTTTTTATATATTACTAGTTGCGCCGCGCGGTTTCACCCGTGTAGGTTTCAATATGTTTTTTTTTATGCTCCGATCCTATTGGTCGCAGCGTGATGTTATATAGCCTAAAGCCTTCCTAAATTAATGGGCTATCAAATGCAAAAATATTTTTTGAAAATCGGTCCAGTAGTTACTGAGATTAGCGCGTTCAAACAAAACAAACAAACTCTTCAGCTTTATATATTAGTATATAGATAAACTAGCGCTTGACCGCAAGCCCTCCTGATGGTAAGCAGTGACGCAATCGTTGATGGTAAAGCGCACTAGTTTATTAAGAGCCTATTCACTCTAGCCTTGAAGACACTCAAATTGTAGTCCGACGGAAACACCGCCGCTGGCAAATTGTGCTAGTCCCTTGATGTACGCGGTATAAAATAGGAGGCGAAACGCTTCATCCGGATCGTAGTGGTGTTAACAACGTGAGGGTGAAAAGTCGCCGTACGACGGGTCGTCCGATGGTGGAACGGAAATGGGGGAATTAAACCATGCAATTCCCTCGCACACTCACCAGAATGAACACCGATTTATTTTGAGAGCATCAACGCTTGGTGGGGTTTAATACATCTTTATATATGAACCTAATTGACCGCTGAGGAACCCGAATACTGACATATTTATAGGCTTCGAATTCTATAATGTCGCCTTCAACCGTCTGAGACAATCCAAGGATGATGGAAGGCATACGCTCTATTAAAAGTATCGATATGCAGATACATCCTCTTAGACTGGGATCCAACCCCAATATAAAAAACAGTAAGTACTATATACATAGATGAAGAATTTTATTGGAGAAACTCATCTGTGGTGCAAAACAGTTCCATTACTGAGGAAAAGGGGGTTCAATATTGAACTATGTAATCGAATTACTGGTACAGGTCTAAATAACAAAAGTTCACTTTTTTGCCTGACCATTGGCAATTATCATAGCCTCTCGAGGTGCAACTCAATGAAAAGTACCCACAGGCCTTCAAAATCAGTTGAGACCTTTGAAACTACCAGCAGATACACCCTACACTTTAAGAATCTAATCCAAAAGCAATAAAAACTGAAGTACGGAAGTCATCTCTTATCGTGGATTGGATCGCGTTAAATCGGAATTAGTATAGCATTACTTTGTCGGGGGCTATACGAGGCTGTAAAACGCAAGCGTTTTCGCTACTGGTGCCTGCGCAAGAGTGCAACTTAATGGTTAGCTAGCAAGTAAATTGGAGGATTGAGTGGCATTCACAGATGTTACTGCTCTTTTGTCTATTCGTAATTGAGTTGGCTGGGGAACGCAGCATTATGCTGAACAATGGCTGTATTGCACGGAAGTGACGCACATCTACCCTCAACTTGTTCTTAAGAGTGTTTTTTTTTAATGTATATTAATTTTTCTATACATATAAGCCTTCTGAATTGAATTCCTTGAAGAATTAGTTTTTTATTTTTTTATTTATAAACTAGCGCTTGACCGCAATCCCGCCTGATGGTAAGCGGTGACGCAATCGTTGATGGTAAAGCGCACTTGTTTATTAAGAGCCTCTAGCCTTGAAGACACTCAATTGCAGTCCGACGGAAATACCGCCGCTGACAAATTGTTCCAGTCCCTTGATGTACGCGGTATAAAGGGGAAACGCTTCGACCGGATCGTAGTGGTGTTAACAACGTAAGGGCGGAAACTTGCCGTATGGCGGGTCGTCGGATGGTGGAACGGAGATGGGGGAATTACTTAGTAATGATTAAAAAAGACATCTATTCTGAATTCAGGAAAAAATCTGTTTTTAATAAACTCTTGAATTATTATTTCTCGAAGACGAAATAAGCAAAAAATTAAAGCTGAACAGAAAACTAATTCCCGTAGCTCACTGAAAAACAATATCAAAGACATGCTAAAATGTACGGAAATTAGAGGCATTTCTGACAGATTGAGTGAGACAAGTCGTGGTGGCCTAGTGCTTAAAACACCAGCCACTCTAGTATGAGCATGCGGGTTCGATTCCAAGTCCGGCAAGTACCAATGCAACTTTTTTTCAAAGTTAAATGTACTTCCTAAGTATTATCTTGGACACCAATGACTGATTATAAGGTGAAGAAAACATCTTGAGGAAACTTGGACTTTAAGTCTGAAATCGCCAACCCGCATTGAGCAAGCGTGGTGATTACGCTCAACCCTTCTCTGTAAGAGAGGAGACCTGTGCCCAGAAGTGGGACGATAAAAACGTGATGATGAGAGAGATTCTTAAAATTACAAGAATCTGTCCTCTGGTCTATGTAATTTGACTGACTTATACAAATTGGTGATGTGAGGGAAACATTTTGTAAAGTATAGCAAGAGATACGTTTTCGAAAATTATATTGGGATCATTGATTGCGGTAACGGGTCATTTTGTGGACCCTACATACTTAAGTCATAAATCAAAATTGTAACAAGACCGTACCATACAGTACCAATTACATCGAAATTGCATATAATTTAATGATTTCCGAAATATGCGAAATTATAAATTATTCAATTACAATTAAATGTTTAACGATACGAATGTATAAAGGGTCCATACTTAAGTCATTTGCTTGATAAAATAAATAAGTACGTAATTTATCTTCTTTTTTTTTTTCTTTTATAGTAATTAAGTAAACCAATGCATTCTCAAATACGTGAGCTTTCTTGTTGCGTCACAAACTTGCCGTAAGACCACCATCAAGAGTTCTTTCGTATCCCAAAGGCCTTGTTCCCAAGACATAAGGTTGATAATCCTTTACACATTTTTTCAATAACTGAAGCTTTTTTGTGAGGAAAATGTTTAAAACGGATGAGCATTTCCCTCCCGCTCGCAGATGTTCACATTGACGTACTCCCTTTCGCTCGCGAACATGGCAGCGGCAGAAATAACCGAAATCGCAATAGTTTGGACTTTTCCCTCCTATTATGTTATGGGGCACTATTTTTCATTGAAACTTTCAGGTTTTGTTGAGGAATAAACAAGGAATGCATTTTTTTTACTGATTGCGAAATAAATACAATAGCTTACATAAATGGCGTACACAAGATACCAATTATAATTCTCAGCACGAAAGCCCAGTAACAATTTCGAACACATTTTATTTACTTGCCTTTACTTTTACACCATAAATTATATATTTGTATGCTTCTTCTGGTTATAAACTATAATAAAATAACAATACATACCTTTTTATCCTCAAAAATACACAAAAAATACCCAAAAACACAAGAGCGCCGAAATTTTGGTTCACACGCTTCCAAGGACAAACTTTGTAGACAGATTTCTTTGTTTTTTTACTGGCTTGAGTACGGGGTCCAGGTACTAAATTCAAGAGCGATATTTTCTCCTTTTCTTTCTCATAGACATCATATGTCAAGAAAAAGACAAAACATTATTATAACCCGATGTTTGACTTGACAGCACACTCGCACACGTGCACACATGTGTGCACGTCCCGAGTGGAAGGTAGTATGATTAAGAGTGCACACATGTGTTCACATCCGAGCGAGAGGGTTTCGATATTTTACTTAAAATTTAAATCGTATTAACGGTACTGCAGAATTGAGACGTAAGTGAATTTTTTAAAGATAATATGTAATTTGGTTGTCTCCTAGCGGCCGCCACCTGAACACGGATAATGACCGGTTACAGTAGGCGAAGGTTGGAGACAGGCTGAGATGGAGTCATAACCATGACACTTAAGTGATTATGGAAAGTGTACTGCTAAGCTTGAATAATTATCATAATGTTTGAATAGTGAAGCTCTAAATTTTTTAAGAATTGAAATAAACTTGTTCCTTCATGTTACTTATCCATACTAATATTATAAATACGAAAGTAATTCTGTCTGTCTGTCTGTCTGTTACGCTTTTCCGCTTAAACCTCTCAACAGATTTTGATGAAATTTGGCACAGACAATCTTTAGACCCTGAGAAAGGATAGGCTACCTTTTATTGAAAAATTTGATATTCCCGAGGGAAATGTAAAAAGCGCGATATAACCGAATTCCACGCGGGCGAAGCCACGGGCGGAAAGCTAGTATTAATTATAAACCCGCCCAAAGATATAAAAAAAGCGTAACCTAAACTACGCAAGAAATAGTAAAAAAAATACGAAATTTCAAAATATTCTATACATTTTATCTCCTGAATAAACCATAAATCAACTGATCACAAACCCATCTGAAATCTTTATAAACCAATATCAAAATTCAAAGGTAACGGACACTTGAATTAGCCAATAAGACGGCGCGCGCGCCAGCATGTACATAAATCGCCGTGGCGCGCGCATCTTTTGTAATTATTCAAAATCTTCGAGGGCGACTGCTAAGGGCATATAAATCGGCCGTTAATAGTGTGGACATGGCACACAATACTACTGCATTGCCCTTACTATGAACTAAACTTACGTGTGACGCGGTACACGAAAAGTAACGAAGAATTTTTTAGTATTAAGTTAAGACGACTGCATGTTTTTTTTTTTTTTAACAATTATAAACTGGTGCTTGACTGCAATCCCGCCTGATGGTAAGCAGTGATGCAATCGTTAATGGTAAAGCGCACTAGATTATTAAGCCTACTCCCTTAAAAACTTAGGAATAGGAAGGATGACGGCAGTTGAGCGAGGTGATGCAATGTTAAACCCAAGACCACGACCAAACGATGCTGCGCTAGAGGGAGATTGATCTGGAGACTCTCCACGACCAAACTCCCGACACAACAACATTTGGCGCATCGTACCCGCCACACATCGCAACACAACTGCTCAGACACAACAGGTCATACAAATATTTGTTCCATGTGCGAACCCGCGACACGCAGCGCAGCAGTTAATAAGCTATTAACTGCTGCGCTAACCGGCAGAAGTGCACGACCAAACGAAGCGCAGCATCGTTTGGTCGTGTTGGTCTTGGGTTTAACATTGCATCACCTCGCTCAACTGCCGTCATCCTTCCTATTCCTAAGTTTTTTAAGTGTATAGGCTTAATAAACTAGTGCGCTTTACACTCAACGATTGCATCACTGCTTACCATCAGGCGGGATTGCAGTCAAGCACTAGTTTATAATTATTAAAAAAAAGTAGTTGTTCCGGTTCTGGCTGTTTGTATATGTGAGTTAATGTTTTAATACATACTCACGATACAAGAGAGGTTCCTAGTATGAGGTAAGTTTTTTTTTAAATCACCATCATACGGAAGCGTGGCCCATGCCTTTTCTATGTGAGAAGAAGCTTTTGCCCACCATTGGGATAGTATTAATTTGATATTATTGAGGTCTTACTACTGTATGACTTACCTGAAAGTCATACAAATATTTGTTCGAATCAAACCCCCGACACGCAGCGCAGCAGTCTATAGCTTAACCGCTGCGCCAACTGTGCCGTCAAAAATTTGAACAACAACTATTTTATATTTTTCGGCAAAAACTGAAGTAGTACCAAGTATTTTGTCCCTGGATGATAAATCACAGACCATTCAAGGATCCTGGCGAATAGATTAAAGCTGAAACTATCTCTATATAACATAAATATGGACTAAAGAAATCTTGAATGCAACTTTAATAATGTAATTCGATAAACACATTGCATCAGATTACGAACAAGAATATGCAATAATGGATTATTTGTGGCGGCAGTAAACATGGAATTAATTTTATTATGAATATCACTACTGGTTTTTAACCGACTTAAAAAAAGGAGGTTATCAATTCCACCCTATATTTTCAGAACTTCCCAGTTTTCGTTTATGTTAGTCTACATATATCAGCGTCTGAACTAATGTGTCAAATTTCATAAGTGCATGTATGTATGTTTTCTATACAATATGTAAAGAAATCCCTGTCAGATCCGTGAAGGTACTGTTAGGTATCGATAACTGATTCTAATAATGCCTACAAAGCCGGGCTAAACTTTAAAAAAAAATCCCCCAAGAAAAATAAATATTATTTCGCAAAAAGAGGTAACTTAATACATGTGTGGTAAACAACCCTACCGCGTGCGGCGGGGGGCAGGGCACGCGGCACGTGGTCGTGTCGCTATTCGCTCATAATAATACCGGTTATGTCACTTTTTTAAAAATTACCCAATTTCGGGGAAATTGGAATTAATTCCCGGGAAAAAAGGATTATTTCAAAATTCATTAGTATTGTTACTATGATGATTATGTAAAATTTTATATTATATTTGGTCAAGTGTTTACCTAACCTTTATTATCCTGACAGGGTTTTCTTTACTATATTTTATTATATTGTATATTATGTGCGCGCATATTTCGGGAACTACAAGTCCGATTTCAGTAATCCTTTTTTTGTACTAGGTGTTGTTCAACTTAGGGAATAATGCAAGTTTCATCACAATCGGTTGAGCAGTTTTTGAGATAGGGATTTTTTCGTATTGATGAGAACTTATTCTAACATTGGTTATGGCTGCCACTGTGATTATGAGGTGAAAAAGTAATTTTCGAATTTCGACTAAGACACTGAAAAGCATAAAATAGAAACTTTTTACAAAAAAAAAAAAAAAATTAAAAGGAAAAATAGTTTTATTTTTGTCATGGCTCTAGAAGTCGATAGCGAGCTAAACAACAGAAACCTCTACATTGACTTCTAGAGCCATGACAAAAGTAAAAATATTTTTTCCTTTTAAGTGTTTTTTTGAAGTTGGTTTCTATTTTTTTGTATAAAGTTTTTTAAATACATCCCTTAAGAGATAAACCTACCAGGTGCGCCAAAATATATGGATACTCGAATCAAGTTGCGTTTTGGACATCGAACATCGTAATAATGTGTGAGTAGTGACAGATTCTTGGCATCGCCTCGGGGCGCTAGCAACCTGTTTTCTTGAAAAGGGAACCGCATATTGTAGTAGCCACACTGTACAAACTTTCGCGCTGTCTTATTTACCGATATCGATGGAGTTTATTATTTTAAAAACAAAAGTATTTGATTTAATAACGGAGACAAAATGACACGTCTTAATTTCACTTTTAATTTTGTGTAATAGAAATGCCGTAAAAAGTTATTTTAGTAGGTTTAGTCGTGGTTCTTCTTCTTCTTCAGCCTATAGATGTCCACTGCTGCACAAAGACCTCCCCCAAGGCTTTCCACGCTGACCGGTCTTGTGCTGCCCGCATCCATCGGCTTCCCGCGTCCTTCACCAGGTCTTCGGTCCACCTTGTTGGGGGCCTCCCTACACTGCGTCTTCCAGTATGTGGCCGCCACTCCAGAACCTTACTGCCCCATCGGCCATCGGTTCTACAGAGCAATGTGCCCTGCCCACTGCCACTTAAGTTTAGCGACTCGCAGAGCTATGTGGGTGACTTTGGTTCTTCTGCGGATCTCCTCATTTCTCATTCGATCACGCAGAGAAACTCCGAGCAAAGCTCTTTCCATTGCCCTTTGTGTGACTATGAGCCTTCCTATGAGGTATGTAGGTGTATTCGTGGTTGCCTAGTGGTTAAAAAACCAGCCTCTCAAGTATGTGTGTGCGGGTTCGATTCCAGGTCAGGCAAGTACCAATGTAACTTTTCTGAGTTAAATGTAGGAACTTTCTAAATATTATCTTGGACACCAATGACTTAATAAAAGGTAAAAGAAAACATCTTGAGGAAACCTGGACTTTTAAGTCTGAAACGACAACCCGCATTGAGCAAGCGTGGTGATTACGCTCAATCCTTCTCTGTGTGAGAGGAGATCTGTGCCCAGCAGTGGGACGATAAAAAGGTTGATGATGATGATGATGAAATAGTTATTTTAGCATAAATTTAATATAGCTTTCTAAAAAGGGCTTTGCCTAAAAACGGGTTTATTCATTAGTATAAAGTCAAGACTGCGTTAATATAGAAGTATGCATTAAATATTCCTCTTCCTCTGAACCGCGGTGCACCTTTATGGGTCCGTGCGACCAACTCAGTCGTAAATAGAGCAGTGTCACGCGCGCGTACAATGTACAAGCCACCCCGGGAGTCAAAACTAGCTGTTTGAATCAGTGCACATACAAAACCAACACATAAACACATTTTAATTTCAACTTTATCCGTAAAACTTTTAAGTTGAAAATTGTTCTTCAGTTTTTGCATTTACTACGTTATGAAAAATGACGTAACGAAACGTGTGTTATTGGAATGAAAACGCGCTTGTGTTGAAGTATTAAGGTTCAGTTTTCTTTGGTTATTTTAGTTCATATGATAGTGCACAATTAAAAGGACATATTTATGCAAAGCCAGTGGACTGGATGAGTCATTTTGTGTAAGAAATGGGATGCTTATGAAAACCTATCTATTGTTTTATTATGAACGAGATTACTCTCGGTGGGCGATGTTGTTTTTGTAAATTAAGATGGTTGTATTTGCATCGCAGTTCCTTGAAATGGATAATAACTATATTGGAAGCCAACTGTGGAATGTGCTGTGCTCGAATAATAATAATTGAGATTAAGTAATTATGACCATTTTGCTTATGAAGAGCATGCTTCTGCAGCAAAAAAATGATAATTAATTGCCCTGTAGTAACGGCAGCAACTATAGAGTTGTAGGTTGTAGCTTCGAACCCAGGCAGGGAGTTTCCTTCGTGTAAATTATTATAGCTGCTGTCATATACTAGAACCAAAAGAAGACAGAGGAAGACGATCGAAGGCATGTGACATCTTTCAACTCGTACCGGACCCACGTGGTGGATTACGGCCCACCATCTACCGGGTGGCCAACATTGGCGATATTATTGAACAATAATGCTTTAAGTATGTAAATATATACAGCTTTATCACAAATTTTAGAATATGAATACCGAATTCTATGTAGGATTTTGGAGTCATTCACCATGGTTGGCGATCAATCAATAGTGGAAGCTGCTCCTGCTGCACAGTTAGCGCAGTGGTTACGCTATTGACTGCTGCGCTGCGTGTCGCGGGTTTGATTCCCGCACGGAACAAGTTTGACCTACAAGTATTTGTTTCGAGTCTGGCTGTTTGTGTATATGAGTCTATATGTGTGTAAACGCACTAACGATACAGGAGAAATTTCTATTGTAGAGCAACGAGAAAAAAAAACAAACGATAATGAGAAAAAGTCAAAACTGACTTTGTCTAGAGGTAGAATGTAGGAAAACCTATACTCAGGTGATGACTAAGGCATTAGAACATTTATAAGTGACTAATTAAGAGCAGCTTACATAATTCACAAAGTATCTAAGTTCCTTCACTTGTCTGTGCACCAGGTATCGGTCAGTGTGTTAACCCGTCACAATATGCTGACATCTCTTTGAGGCGAGCGTGGAACACTATTTACAACCATCTTTTTTTAACAACTTTTAAAAACGGTACTTAACAAGTTTACGAAACAGATAGGCGCTCTAAAATATAGCTTTATAGGTCCGAAAGCATTTCCTAAAGTCCATATTTCAGTTTGGACTTCAACTATGACCACAGGACGGGGTCACAGCGCTCGTGATTGTTACAAAACAAATACACTACATAATAACATCACTTAGTAAATAGCAGTAAGGAAATACAACCTTAAATTAAAAGACGTAGAGTACAATTTTGATTAATGTCAGAAAACCGAATAAAATCACTGAAAAATCAGTTGAATTTCACAAGAACTAAGGTTGAAATTGGAGTAAAAGGTGCATCAAGAAAGGATGTTTCATCCAATAAATGAAAAGTAAAGGAGATCTCCGCAGGCGGCGCCGGGTCATACAGATAGTATCGGATGACCGAGAGGTCCTGAGGCGTCGTTTAATTGCGGGGTGTGGGTTCGATTCCCCGTTGAATCGGTGGGCGGTCGGTGGCAGGCTTTATAAATTGTCCACGCGGTAGCTACGCTGGGTGGCGAATTGTGCCTGACCATGTATATGGTAAAGAATCGTAGGCAATATACTCTATTTGTATTTGTAATACGTTTTGTAAGTTATCTTTAGTAGTTAAGTTCATTATCTTATTGAGTTACTGGCAGTAATAAGGCTTTATCTGATTATAACCGACGAATAAAATGCAGGTTAGTTCTACGGTCCTATTTGTAAATTGTATTACATCACAACTCAAATAGACAAATCATACATTTAAAAACAATCATCATCATCATCCCAACGTTAATTCCAGTCGCATCCGAAGCCTTTTCAGCTTTGGAGTCTGGGGTCCGCTTTACCAGTCCAACTGCTGATATGGCTAAACTTCGACATTTTCCATGAAGCGACTGCCGTCTGACCTCCACAACCCGAAGGCGACATGGAAGCATTGCAGTTAGACCAATAATAGGACTTTTGAGGGCTCCAACAACCCGTAACGACTGCTACTAGATGTTCGTAGTGCAACCGGGACCAACGGCTTAACGTGCTTTCCGAGGCACGACCAGACCAGTACAAATATTCTCATACATACAAATACTTGCACTGTGCGGGGATCGAAACCGCACCACCTTGCGCAGCGGCCGCGTCCGCTACCGCTACGCCACGGTGGCTGTCGTACATTTAAAAACAATATCAGTTATTATATTACTAGTTGCACCTCGCGGTTTCACCCGCGTTTTTTTATACACCCCACTTCGCAGTGTGATGTTAGATAGCATAGAGCCTTCCTGGATTAATGGGCCATCTAACGCAAAAAGAATTTTTCAAATCGGACCAGTAGTTCCCGAGATTAGCGCGTTCAAACAAACTCTTCAGCTTTATATATTACTATAGATATGTATTACAATATTATATTAGCATTACAGAATCAGATTTAATTATTTGTTCTATTTAATAACTAGTTCTAATAGTACTCTACATGGATGATTATTTATTTATAATGGTTGTGTTCTGAATATTCGAAGGGGAGCCAGTTCAATCGGCTTGCTAGAGCACCTCGCGCCTTGATTGAAACTAAGACATATACACATTTATACCGCGTACATTGAGGGACTGGAAAAATGTGCTAGCGGCAGTGTTTCCGTCGGACTACAATTTGAGTGTCTTCGAGGCTAGAGTGAATAGGCTCTTAATAAACTAGCGCGCTTTACCATCAAGGATTGCATCACTGCTTATTATCAGGCGGGATTGCGATCAAGCGCTAGTTAATAATGTAAAATAGAAAACTAAAACACGACGACAGTCTACATCACTTCTTGAAGCCTCAACAGAACCTTTCCTTTCTCTTAAGCTATTAAAAATTATCTCCTCAAAATTCCACTCTCATCAAAATCCATAATCACTAACAACATCAAACAATATTCATGCAACGTAGCGCGTCGGTACATACAAACGCGCGGCGCCTTTAGCGCGCATCGCACGATCGCGCGGCCACGACCGTGATACTAAGATAGGCGCTTTCACCGGGTGCTGATAGCGTTAAGTATCGTACGAGAGAATACTTCAAGAAGGTAGAATTTGGAGGGAGGCAAATTATAGGCTAAAGAGTTTTGATGAGCATTTTGCAGTGAGAGCGAGAATTACATGACATAATTCCGCGATCACCGTTCCTTTATCGGATGACCCGTCGTCGGCGGCGAGTATCGACCCTTTTGTTGTTGACATCACTATCTTTGTCCGAATCGCTCGAAGTCCTATGATGCGCGCGGTATAAAAATACCGCTATCGGTTTCCTCCTTCATCGTCGGACATCCGATGATGAATGATCTATGGTTAACTGGTAGAGAATGCTTAAGGCATTAAGTCCGCCTCTGTACATTTGTTTTTGTGCGAAAGAATAAATAAATGATAAAGGACTTCGAACGATTGGGAGAATTTTCCTGAGGCAGACTTTCTGTCTGGAAAATTTTCCCAGTCGTAATATGCGGAAAATTCGACTTTGAATACACTTAAATTGTAAGGGGACCATTACAATTTAAGTGTAATCAAAGCTGCAGTGAATAGGCTCATAACAAATTAGTACACTTTACCATCAACGAGTGCATCACTGCTTACCACCACGCAGGATTGCGGTCCAGCACTAGTTTATAACTAACTTATAAAATAATACAAAAAGTCTAACATAATGCAAAAAATCATTTAGCAAAAGTAGTATTCAAAGATCAAGGTACACACCATTAACACTGGCTAGTACTTACACTATATGAGAAAAAATATAGGACAAGATTTGATATCAAAGGACAGAAATATCAGCGCTACGCAGCATTCCTAAACCAATCAGCAGCCAAAAACAAGCTTTATCAGCATTCAGTACCGACATTTGCAAACTCACATCAGAGCATACAGTTTGAAAACTAAACAAAGAATTTTACACTGATGTTATGAATCCATTCTGATATTACGACTTTAGGATAGAGACACCATGCCGGAGGTTATTCGAAAAGAATACCGTGGATCCTGGCCATCAAGCAAGTGAATGGTGCGTTTTAGTCAGTAAAACTCTGACATGAACTCTCAAAACTCTCCCGCTCTGGACAGAGCGGAAAGGCTTCCGTTCTGTCCAGAGCGGGAGAGTTCATTTGATGATTTGCCATCCGCAAAAAAAAGGACAGAGACACCATAAATGAGACCATCTAACAATCTTAAGACTAATGAAGTCATCATCATCTCAGCGTTAGTCCCAGTCGCATCCGAAGCTTTTCAGCTTTGGAGTCTGGGGTCCGCTTCACCAGTCTAACTGCTGATTTTGGCTAAACTTCGATATTTTCCGTGAAGCGACTGCCGTTTGACCTCCACAACCCGAAGGCGATATCGAAGTTAGACCAATTGTTGGACTTTTGAGAACTCCAACAACCCATAACGACTGCCATTAGATGTTCGTATGGCAACCGGGACCAACTGGTTAACGTGCTTTCCGAGGCACGACCAGACCAGTGCAAATATTCATACTTTTTTTTTTTCATTTTTTTTATAAATTATAAACTAGCGCTTGAACGCGATCCCGCCTGATGGTAAGCAGTGACGCAATCGATGATGGTAAAGCGCACTAGTTTATTAAGTTATATACTCATATTATAACATACAAATATTTGCACTGCGCGAGGTTCGAACCCGCGCCTCCTTGCGGAGCGGCCGCATTCGCTACCGCTACGCTACGGAGGCTGTCAATCTCAAGACTAATGAAGTATCTAAAAATAAATCAATTTGTATTCACAAATTTACATACAAGTAAACATCCGCATACTCTGCAAATATACCACGAATAGACGGTATACCCAAAGGTAACAGAGAATAACCCTCAAAGGTTCAAGGTTCCAAAAAGACTCAAATGAAACATAGTGACAGCGCCATGGTACTTGTAGGTACATGAGTAACTGAGGATGTGTGGCGGGAAGACGGCGCGGATGTCAAATATTGACTCTAAGATATTGTATGAACTGGCGCATGGCGGCGACTTGACTCAGTCATAGCGTCAATGGAGACTCGGAATGGTTTTTCTGTAACAGAAATGACGAATCACAAAACGTCAATCAAGTGACTTTATATTGCATAATGAGCATGAAAGTCATAATTTTTTGGGTAAGTATTCTTAAAATAAGCTAAAGGCAAGGCCAGACAATTTGAGATCTTAAGTAGTTATTCAAATTCAAAAAGAAAATATTTCGTGTAAATTATATAAATATATGTATGTTTTTATGGAGTATGCTTTGTTAATTACCCCCAAAAAAAAAATCTTTATTATTAGAAAAGATAACCAGTCAATTATGAATTGATTTTTTTTTTCCCTCTAAACCACACTACTAAGCCTGCCTTCTTGAAATGACTACATATATTTAACTCCGTTTACCCATCATCATCATCATCATTTCAGCCGAAAGACGTCTACTGCTGGATATAGGCCTCCCCCAAGGATCTCCACGACGACCGGTGTTGCGCCTCGCGCATCCAGCCGTTTACCCATAATACAAATAAAATTTACTTGTTTACCAAAATTGTTCAAAATACGCTAGTTTTATTATTGTGTTTTTTTTTATATTTTTGATTGGAGTTATGTATATTCTGAGGTGCCATATAAGTTACTATTACCTACCAATGTTATCGTACACCTCATTGTAAGCTAAGTATATATAACAAAAAGAGCAATCGAATAGTATAACTCAATTCTAGAATAGCAAAATATGTTACTAAAGATAATGAAGAATCAAAGGCTACCCTTTCTACTTTTATTTATGTTAATTAAACAGATTCAATTAGTGTACAAGGCTGGGAATGCAGAAAGATAAGAGACTGATACGTTAATTATCATATCTGCTTAAAAAGGATTAAAAAGCCGTTTAATATAATCTTAGAATCATGTTATATGTTTACAGAAGAAGTCGCAGTTGAGCGAGGTGATGCAATGTTAAATCCAACCACGACCAACGATGCTGCGCCAGATTGAGATTGATCTGAAGACCCTCCACGGCCAAACTCCCGACAAAACAACATTTAGTGCATTGTACCCGGCACACATCGTAACACAACTGCTCGGGCCTGAGCAGTTGTGTGTCCTCCGTATGGCTTCACCGGAGATCATGCCGAAATACGACGAATCGCTTGACGGCAAGACTTTGTCTGGTAGGTGGCAACTTCTGCCGGCAGCCAATGTCTATTTTTTTTTTTGTTTTAATTTAATACCAGGTCTATTCAGTTATAATGCTATGCCACAATTGTATTTTTAATTTAGCAAGATGATAGTTAATGAAGTTGCTAAATTGAAGAGTCAAAACATAGAAAGCTAACTGAAGTGATTGGTATTGCGTTTAGACAGTGGTCTAAGTCACGTGTTTTTTTTTTTACTTTTAGGTGAATACCTAAACCGATGTAGTATAATCATTTGTTTTGTCGTTTCTTTTAAACAACATAATTACACAAATATAGCTAAAACTTAACTAAACCAAAACCAAGTAATCAACGCCGCTTATACAATAAATTGACATCATTAAATTCAAATCTAAAGATAACATAATTGATTTCATTCATTTAATTTGAAACCCACCGCTAACTTAATTGGTTTCATTTGATTCTTTCCGCTTTAATTCCAAGGCCTTTATAACCGAAAATTTAAATACATTTTAATAGAGTAAATCTAATTTTGTAACTATCATCATATACTTTGGCGCAAATTATCATAAGATAATTTGCGCATAAGATAATTTTTGGGTTTGTAAATAATTACACACCCAATAATTAAGTTCAGAGCATTTTTTTTTCTAAATTAAGTTACTGTTATTAATCCATACTAATATTATTAATGCGAAAGTTTCTCTGTCTGTCTGTCTGTCCGGCTTTCACGCCAAAACTACTGAGCCGATCGTAATGAAATTTGGTATACAGATAGTCTAAAGTCTAAGAAAGGACATAGACTATATAACATCCCGCTAAGAACAATAGGAGTAGAGCAGTAACAAAAAATGTTGCGAAAACGGGGGCAAACGCGGACGTACATATTACTCCCATTATTTTAACAGGCGCTTTTTTATATCAACACGCGGACGGAGTCGCGGGCAACAGCTAGTTTACTATGCGTATAAGCCCCTATAACACATTTAAAAAAAAATCTCCATAGACAGTTTAGACGTGATTACATTCAAAATGACACAAAATACTGCAATGTTTATCTAACTCATATGTATCTTCTATCCCTTTCTTAACTTTCGATTCAGCCGCCCCTTGCTGTCCTCTCTAGCGAAGCCCTAAGCCGAGGTTCGTACCCCACGGGAGGTGCCCTTAGTGCGTAGTCGCCTAATTTTAATTTAGTTTTAAGTGCCCCTGGCTGGAGGCTTTAATTTTAATTAAAGCATCCACAGGAAAGTCCGATTAAGTAGTTACGGTCTCTTAGTAGCCACCTACGAGATGCCATATCAAAAAAAAAAAAAAAATATCCCTTTCTTAATGAAATAAAAAGTAAAGGATGCATCGAACTTAAATTTTGTTTATTTGTTAAAAAGGGAATAAACGCCACTATCTTTCGAAAGTCAATACAAGATTGCTCATATAAGGTATTCATAATTGGGTTGTATCCTATGCATAAAATAATTTAATGTCCATCAGATAGTTTAAAAAAAAATATTGCACACATATTTTTTCTTTTTTCTTTTATTCAAATACTTAGGAAGATATATTGACTTGAAATGTCGCATGACGTCACGCTGTGGAATAAAATGTGCCACGGCGTGAAGTAATTAGCCCCCACTCCGTAACTTTAACACATTATATCTCAGTAGTTTTGGATAATTTCGACAAAATATAAAATACGGGTTTTAATTTTTTTATCTATACTAATATATAAAGCTGTAGAGTTTGTTTGTATGTTTGTTTGTTTGTGCACGCTAATGACAGGAACTACTGGTCCGATTTGAAAAATTCTTTTTGCGTTGGATAACCCATTAATCCAGGAAGGCTTTAGGCTATATAACATCATGCTGCGACCAATAGGAGCGGAGCATAACTAACTCTACGCGAACGAAGTCGCTGGCGGCCGCTAGTTATCTATAAGACGGACTAATTATTTGTTTGATTTTCATACCTTGGATTATCTTGGATTATTACCCTATTATGTAACGTCTTCCTATTTTATATGGAATCAGGTCACCATGCTGTCGATTCTGTACCATTTGACCACTTCAGACACGGGTCGAGGTGGTCAAATGGTAGACAGCTCATTTTAGCTAAGTTATCACGGGATAACTTAACTAAAATGAGCTGTCATGTTCACACGTCTATTGAGAGCTTACTTCACCTAAGTTTAAATCAAAGGACTGGTCAGCTACTTCCATACTTCACCATATAACCGCCATCTCAGTAATTAACCCATTTCTAGCCTTATTATCACGGGATAACTTAACTAAAATGAGCTGTCATATTCACACGTCTATTGAGAGCTTACTTCACCTAAGTTTAAATCAAAGGACTGGTCAGCTACTTCCATACTTCACCATATAACCGCCATCTCAGTAATTAACCCATTTCTAGCCTTATTATCACGGGATAACTTAACTAAAATGAGCTGTCATGTTCACACGTCTATTGAGAGCTTACTTCACCTAAGTTTAAATCAAAGGACTGGTCAGCTACTTCCATACTTCACCATATAACCGCCATCTCAGTAATTAACCCATTTCTAGCCTTATTATCACGGGATAACTTAACTAAAATGAGCTGTCATATTCACACGTCTGTTGAGAGCTTACTTCACCTAAGTTTAAATCAAAGGACTGGTCAGCTACTTCCATACTTCACCATATAACCGCCATCTCAGTAATTAACCCATTTCTAGCCTTATTATCACGGGATAACTTAACTAAAATGAGCTGTCATATTCACACGTCTATTGAGAGCTTACTTCACCTAAGTTTAAATCAAAGGACTGGTCAGCTACTTCCATACTTCACCATATAACCGCCATCTCAGTAATTAATTTCTAGCCTTATTATCACGGGATAACTTAACTAAAATGAGCTGTCATATTCACACGTCTGTTGAGAGCTTACTTCACCTAAGTTTAAATCAAAGGACTGGTCAGCTACTTCCATACTTCACCATATAACCGCCATCTCAGTAATTAACCCATTTCTAGCCTTATTATCACGGGATAACTTAACTAAAATGAGCTGTCATATTCACACGTCTATTGAGAGCTTACTTCACCTAAGTTTAAATCAAAGGACTGGTCAGCTACTTCCATACTTCACCATATAACCGCCATCTCAGTAATTAACCCATTTCTAGCCTTATTATCACTGGATAACTTAACTAAAATGAGCTGTCATATTCACACGTCTATTGAGAGCTTACTTCACCGAAGTTTAAATCAAAGGACTGGTCAGCTACTTCCATACTTCACCATATAACCGCCATCTCAGTAATTAATTTCTAGCCTTATTATCACGGGATAACTTAACTAAAATGAGCTGTCATATTCACACGTCTGTTGAGAGCTTACTTCACCTAAGTTTAAATCAAAGGACTGGTCAGCTACTTCCATACTTCACCATATAACCGCCATCTCAGTAATTAACCCATTTCTAGCCTTATTATCACGGGATAACTTAACTAAAATGAGCTGTCATATTCACACGTCTATTGAGAGCTTACTTCACCTAAGTTTAAATCAAAGGACTGGTCAGCTACTTCCATACTTCACCATATAACCGCCATCTCAGTAATTAACCCATTTCTAGCCTTATTATCACTGGATAACTTAACTAAAATGAGCTGTCATATTCACACGTCTATTGAGAGCTTACTTCACCGAAGTTTAAATCAAAGGACTGGTCAGCTACTTCCATACTTCACCATATAACCGCCATCTCAGTAATTAACCCATTTCTAGCCTTATTATCTTCGCACACAATCTATCTCAATATCGTTTCTTTGGCCTTGATATACGAGTATTCTTTTAACCATGCAGTTTTTTTTTTTTTAATAATTATAAACTAGTGCTTGACCGCAATACCGCCTGATGGTAGACAGTGATGCAATCGTTTATGGTAAAGTAAAGCGCGCTAGTTTATTAAGCCTATTTACTTAAAAAAACTTTATGAATAAGAAGGAAGATAGCAGTTGAGCGAGGTGATGCAATGTTAAACCCAACAACACGACCAACGATGCTGAGCCAGAGGGAGATTGATCTAGAGACCATCCACGACCAAACTCCCGACACAACAACATTTGTTTCATCGTACCCGACACACACCCTAACACAACTACTCAGACCCGTCCTCCGTACGGCTTCACCAGACATCATGCCGGAACACGACGAATCGCTTGGCGGCAAGACTTTGTCTAGTGGGTGGAAACTTCTGATGGCAGCCGATATTATAGCCTACCACCGAATGAGTTATAGACTAGTAAAAGCTCAAAGTTCCCAAAATGCACATCGCATAATCCCAAAAATAAACAAAGGCGCTCCACCCGCAGAAAGCAGCAACTGCAAAATCCGATGCGATATTTAACGCTTTGCGATACATAATTATTATGACAGGACAATGCTGTGGCGACGACAAGACAGCTGTTTACATCCTGTAACGAATACTGTGCAGTGCGGGACAAACTGTGATAGCATCGAGCATGAGCGTTTTGTATCGTATTAATCTGGTTTGTTATTGTGAGCCGGCCGTTTTGATGTTTTTCTTGTGTTTTAGTCGTAATAGATGTAAATGTGAGGTAAATGCTGTAGCTTTTGTTGTTGCGGTCTTTTTATTTTGGTGATTAGGGTGTTGGACACTGCAGGGACGGTTACTTTAGTTGTGTCTTTGAATAAATGAATGCAAATTAGCTTGAATGATTCATTTCTGACAGTGTCAACTAACTCTTACTAGCAATGAAACATATCAAAAAAAGTCTTTTTATATATATAAATTATAAGCTAGTGCTTGAACGCAACCCGGCCTGATGGCAAGCAGTGATACAATGGTTGATGGTAAAGCGCCCTAGTTTATTAAGAGCCACTCTAGCATTGAAGACACTCAAACTGTAGTCTGATGGAAACACCGCCGCTGAAAAATTGTTCCAGTTCCTCGATGTACGCGGTATAAAAGAGGAGGTGAAACGCTTCGTCCGGATCGTAGTGGTGTTAACAACGTAAGGGTGGAAACTCGCCGTACGACGGGTCGTCCGATGGTGGAACGGAGATGGGGAAATTAAATCATCCAATTCCCTCGCACACTTACCAGAATGCATCCTATAGAATACCTAAAGGCTGGATAATCTGCGCAATCTATTTCCTAATGAGGAAATTAGAAAGTCAAGTCACAACGACTGAACAGGACATTGTCTAAAATAAAACGTTACAATTGTTTATACAAAGCCACGCGCCGGAAATAAAACACACTCGAAACAGGAAAAAAATTAAACAACCTAACTGCAAACAAATTTAAATCTCCGAGCAGGTTTCCGACATTGTTAATAACATAAAGTGAGGTGTGGGAAGAGCGTAGGTGTGTCACGCAAAAAGGTCCCAAGTTTAAATTGCTGTTTTTGTGATAAATCAAAAGTCTGCCTCCTGACCCCGACTGTGCCGTTTGTTTTCTTGTTTGACCATCAAATTGCTTATTTACATAACGATGAATCAGACGAATTAAGACCATTTTACTGATTTTGCTTTCGATTTTTGAGTAAAGATCCGTTTTCGCTTGTTCTATTTATATCTAGGACGTTATGTGATTCTTAATTTCGTTTTAAAAAAACCGCTACTTTGTGTCTCTGTACTAAGTTTAATTAGGAATCACTGGTTTCGGACTTCGGAAAAGTACAAAACTGCTTTAAACTAAAAAAAGTCTTACAACTGACAAAATGTAGAACTAAAACCGCCACAAGACACAAAACACAACCAAGTCCATTCACTTTGCCCCAATCCATCTTCCCGTTCATATTAACTAATTCAAGTCTGATATTTATACGTTGCTATGGTAACAAAGGGTAACCCAGATAAGGGCCTACAGTGGCTTAATAAATAACGTCATATTAGAGTCAGTTATAACCACAGCGTGGGAGGGACTTGACTCAAGGTTTTTACTTAGTTTTTTAGTGCTGTTTTAACTAGGTTACGTGTAGATCACATGACTTCGAATATATTTGAGAATTATTTATGGGTAGTTATAAATTTTGAATGTTGAAACTTAAGGCAAAATTTGATTCAAATTGTTGTTTATTCTGCTATAAAGGTGAATGACATTTTGAGATTTTATTAAGTTTATATGAGCGCTGATTTTTACAGCTTTTCGAAACTTTTTATTTATGTCTGCAATTTTTTTTTCTCCTTACTTTTGTCCCTAATACACTCTTTTTTATACATAGCCATCAATCCATATTAAAACTACAACCACATTTATAAAACACGCAGGTATTTAACTGAATAAAAAATTAACAATACCACTCGATAACAATCAGTAACGCCCCCATGCAACTCCTGCGCGTTCAACAATGTCTGTTGAACGAGGTAACATTAATTTTACATAAGATATCATCTAATGAGTATTGTAAGTGTTGGATTAAAGACCATGAAAGAGCCAGGTTAGTGACAGGTGACCAAATAGCCTCCCAACTTCTTCCTTCTCTCCTTATTCTGCAAGAGTGTGCCGGATACGATGCGTCAAATGTTGTGTCGGAGTTTGGTAGTGGAGTGTCTCCACATCAATCTTCCTCTGGCGCAGCATCATTCGTCGTGTTGTTCGGTATAACATTGCATCACCTAGCTCAATTGCCGTCTTCCTCCCTATTCACTCAGTCTTTTTAAGTGAAAAAGGCTCGAAAAATATGTGCGTTACACATAATAATGTGCACCGCTAAACTACCATCATCATCATCATCATCAACCTTTTTATCGTCCCACTGCTGGGCACAGGTCTCCTCTCATACAGAGAAGGATTAAGCGTAATTACTACGCTTGCTCAGTGCGCGTTGGCGATTTCAAACTTAAAGTCCAGGTTTGTTTAAGATGTTTTCCTTCATCTTGTAATCAATCCAAGATATACTTAGAAAGTACATATACCTAACTAAGAAAAGTCACATTGGTACTTGCCTGATCTGGAATCAAACCCCACTTACACTTGAGAGGCTGGTGTTTTAACCACTAGACCACCACCACCAGACCAAACTACCTTACGAGGTCGTAAGCGCAACTTCTAATCAAGGTGTTGGGTCGACAAACTAATAATGGGCTTTTGCAGTAGGTATGTTTTTTATAGCTTACTTTTGTTCCCGATTTAAGATAACAGGCTCGCTCTCTATTAGATGGGACTACCCCAACACCCCTTGATGATACAGGTTATGTTATTCTTTCTTCAGGATACAAAATCATAAGAAATCGTGGCTCTGGCGCACAGGCAAGTGAAGAAACACGGGTGGGTTTAGTCAGTAAAAGTCTGACATGCCCTTCCGCTCCACCCAGAGCGGGGGAGGCCGATTGACAATTTCCCATCTCAAACAAAAAAAAAAGGATAAAAAATCATGCACGTCTTTAGCGGCTACATTTGACTTAGATATTGCCACAAAAGAAGACGTAGCGTGGGTAGGCCCCCGAAAAGGTAGATCGAAGACCTGGAGAAGGTCGCTGGATGCGGGAGGCGCAGGACCGATCGTCGTGGAGATCCTTGGGGGAGGTCTATGTCCAGCAGTGGACGTCTTTCGGCTGAAATGATGATGATGATAATTGCCCCAGGTTACTCCTTAACTGGGTTTTGGATGTAAAATATGTAGTCGTTTTTTGTAATACTCTGGTATCCAGCTACATCCAGTTAATCAGGAAGCCGACGCAAATACAGAGAAGAAAAAGCCAAACCAATTGCTTGATTTAATTTAGAAATTGACTTCTAATCATTTAATACATCATTATGACCTTTGACATTTGATCATAATCACGTCAAAAAATACCAGTAGCCATCTTACATTAATTTCTCAATTGATACAGTATCTAATGAGCATAATATACACGCAATTGTTCCTCCATACAATATGTTACATTGTTCACGTGTCCATACATTTGTCAATCTTGATAGAACAGATCAGACCAGCTTAACATTTGAAGATTTATTGTCCGACTGAACTTTAGTGAGTGGAAGTCGTTTGAGTTAGAGACTTATAGTGTCATTGTTTGTTGTGCAATATTTATAAATTGTATTTTTTGCTTTCAATTGTGAAAGCAAAAAATACAATTTCAAAAATCATTGCACAAAAAAATTTATCCATACTAAGGTATGGGTAATTTTTTTCCATTCAAATAGAGGATTTCAAAGGCTACCGCGGGTTTAGCAGAGGTTCTTTATTAAATTGTAGATGGAACAGCTATTTATAAAGCCTACAGAGGCTGTAAGCAGGAATTGATCCTGGAAATTCAGCATGCTAATCTATGAAAAGGACAACTTTATCGATTTATGCTATGCCGAATCTTCTTCTAGGTACCGCTGGCACGACAGAATTTAATATCTTATTGACCCAAAACTTTGCCACTTCCTCGGCGTCCTCAATGGTAGTACAGAAGTTATTCTGCTTGTATGTTTTAGGGAATAGAGGGCAGGACAGGAGGTGGAGCACAGTTGGCGAATAGCTTCAGAATGACACGCTACTGGCTAAATGTAGATGAGTTTTCATCCTTTACATATCCGCAAAATGCCGTCATTTACTTCTCTGGCATCCTTTCCTGATAATGGGCTATCATCCACCATGCAACTCCAGTGGGGATGATTGTAGTTTAGTTTCCAAGATCTTTGTTACTTTGTTGGTGATAGTCATTAAGGCAAATTTTATTTTAAAAAACCCTAGAAACCTCACAAGAGATCCCATCCTGCCATTGGCAATTACCACATGCAAGTATTTTTTTAACAGCCACCGTACTATTTACTCACGAAGTATATAAATACAGGTAATATGTAGTTACAATACTACTGAAAAGTAAGTGAAGTACAAACATTGGTGGCGATTGGCTGCTACCCAGTTATCACTAATTAAGCAGAGAGTACTAAACGCCACGTGGTGGGCGGGGCATGGGAACCAAAAGCCACCAACCCAGGTTTAAGTTGCTTAGTAACTACTGAGTGTGTAAGTTGAGAGAGACCAGCGGTGGTGGTGAAATGACAGTTTGAAAAGGGTTAAGCTGAAGGAGTGAAGAGACTCATGTGTATAACACAAGAATTATTTGAGTAAACTTCTAGAATAAAGGTGGGTATACACGATACAAAATTCACACTGACTTTCATAGAATTTTGTCTGCGCAACAAATCGGTGCATACAAATTTCTGTATAATAGAAAAGTCTGAGTGAAAAAAGTGGGAGTACCAAAGTCTGAGCATAAAAGTTGGAAGTTTGTACGCATGTGTTGAAAACTTTCGAAAATTGGCGTGCTCTGAGTAATTCAAGTCTGAGCCAATGATAAGTCTGCACAAACATCATGTCATCGCTCAAACTTATGATTTTTACACAGACTTCACGTTTCACTCAGACTTTAGATTTTTACTCAGACTTTTAGTTCGTACAGATATTTGTACAAACTTAAAGTCTGTATCGCGTGGACCCACCTTAATTATTAAATAAGACAGGTTCATAAAATATGACGTTTAGCAGATACTTGTGTGATATTAAATACCTTTGCCTGATGAATAAATTCGTGTTCCAAAAATCTCCATTGCGTCCTTAAGGAGTCTCTAGACTTTTGGAACGCTTTGAAAACTATACAATATTAGTATGAAGTGTTCCAAAAATCAAATGTGTAAATATGTTCTTAAAGTACGAATATGATTCAAAATCCATTAATGCTTTCCTTTCCCTAAGAAACGAGATAGCTCACTTATCTTATAACAAAGTAACAAAGCTTACAATAGGGATGTATCCAAGGATTCCAAGGTATGAAAATCAAAAAAATAATTAGTCCGTCTTATAGATAATAAAAAAAATTAAGACCCGTATTTTTTATTTTGTCGAAATTACCAAAAACTACTGAGATATAGCGTTTTAAATTTACGGAGTGGGGGCTAATAACGTCACGGCGTGGTAGAAAATATACCACGGCGTGACGACGTCATGCGACATTTCAAATCAATATATCTTCCTAAGTATTTGAATGAAAGAAAAAATAAAAAATACGTGTTCAATATTTTTTATAAATCTATCTGACGGACATTAAATTATTTTTTAGGATACAACCCAATTTCCTATAACTTACAACAGTTTATAGTACAAAAGCGTAACTTTTCCCTCGCTTCCAGATAGGTCCCTCCATCTCTTCTTACTTGGGCCCACGCTACCGTGTTATACGCTAATTGTAAGTTAAACCAACTTAAGTGGCAAACGAGAAGTAATTGTTTTACACTGTGACTGTTTGAGCTTTAAGACGGTTGTTTTTAGCATTAACGCCGGTAGACCTCTTTTTTCTGGTGTTAATATTACTGGGAACGTAATTGGTAGGAGAGGGTTAAAGTCATGTTCACTGCGAAAATGTAACTAAGAGAAAATTTTAATGTGATTTGAGAAAAAAAAATTGACAGCCTCCGTGGCGTAGCGGCAGCGAACGCGGCCCCGGCGCAAGAGGCGCGGATTCGATCCCCGCGCAGTGCAAATATTTGTATGTATGAATATGAATATTTGCACTGGTCTGGTCATGCCTCGGAAAGCACGTTAAGCCGTCGGTCCCGATTGCCATACGAACACTTAATGGCAGTCTTTACGGGTTGTTGGAGCCCTCGACAGTTCAACAATTGGTCTAACTGCAATGCTTCGATATCGCCTTTGGGTTGTCGAGTTCAGACGGCAGTCGCTTCGCGGCAAATATCGAAGTTTAGCCAAAAATCAGCAGTTAGCCTGGTAAAGCGGACCCCAGACTCCAAGGCTGAAAAAGATTCGGATGTGACTGGGATTAACGCTGAGATGAAGATGTTGGGGTAAAGCAAAAAGATGCTAAGTGGCATGTAAGTGATTATGTGCCATAATAACCAACCCACACTGGGCCAGCGTGGTAGACTACGGCGCACTCCCTCTCACCGAGAGGAGGCATGTGTGCTAACAGTTGGAACAATATAGGCTGATTATGTAAAGGGTGTATCTGACATCGACGCACAAACGAGTACCATGGATCCAGAACATGATTCTGAACCCCCCAGTGGTGGAATATTTCGTCGGCTCTTTCATGATTTAAAAAAAAATATGTGAAGTTTTTTTCACTTTAGACCTTTCATAATTGCTATACTTTTATAAACCAATAAGATTTTAAAGTAAAAATTAATTAATTCGCTAATTACACAAAAAAGCGCAATGAAAACAAAACTCGAAAAACTGTCTTATCGGCTAATTTGATAGAGTTTACATTAGGGATCAACGTAATACCTACAAACCCGCACGGCGGCACGCTTGCAACGTTCAAATGCCGAGCCGACACTTTTTTTTAACCACTGTGAATTCTGTAACCGTTCATTAACGACTTATATGACTATCATAATTTTATTAGTGGCATGCGGTGTAGCCTATCCGCGAAGTTTGCGTTACGATGTCAGATACACCCTGCATCTTCTTCAGCCTATAGATGTCCACTGCTGGACAAAGGCCTCCCCCAAGGCTTTCCACGCTGACCGGTCTTGTGCTGCCCGCATCCATCGGCTTCCCGCGACCTTCACCAGGTCATCGGTCCACCTTGTTGGGGGCCTACCTACGCTGCGTCTTCCAGTACGTGGCCGCCACTCCAGAACCTTACTGCCCCATCGGCCATCGGTTCTACGAGCAATGTGCCCTGCCCACTGCCATTTAACTTTAGCGACTCGCAGAGCTATGTCGGTGACTTTGGTTCTTCTGCGGATCTCCTCATTTCTGATTCGATCACGCAGCCCCTGTATGTGCCATAATATTTTTATATGTAAAATAATGGTGGAGGAAAGCTCTGAGCGAATTTTGACCAAGGTTGGCCGAAAGAAACCAGCACCCTAATTGTGTAACTCACTATTACTATCAATTGGAATCATTTTGAAACATGTTGCTAATCCATTGCTCCATTTGTTCTAAAAAAGTGTCTGCTCAACAATGTAAATAACGCAATGAATGTTGTCAAACTGTCAAAATGATATCCATTGCTACTGATAGTCTGTTACGCAATTACTCTGCTTGCTGCCAAAGAAAAACAAAGCCAAACAAAGCGCGCTCGATTGACGATATAGTCAAAGTCGCAATAGATACCTGGATGAGAGACGTACGGAACCTGAAAACATGGCAGAAGAAATGGAAGGCGTGAGGCTGTGGACCTAGCAATGGGTACCTACAACTAGATTCTTGTCAGAAATACAAGGTATAGGGTGGCCAATTTGAATGTTTACATAATCAATACGTTAGTCTTAGCTATTATTCGAGGACAGAGTATCTTTGACAGACTTTAAATACCGGCCGTTAGAAGCTCGAAAGTATGACAGGGGTTATTGTATGTAACTGGGTTGTAGAGATCCTAGGCACTCAAAAAGCAAAAGGCTAGGCACATGATGATAATGAATGCGAATGTGTACAACATTTTTTGCCATTTACTTTCATTTTACGTAAGTAAGTTTTCGTACGTAAGTGTACGTCGTCGCCCCAGCCTCTTAGATGTCCCCACGGCTAGGACTAACCTACTAAAGTTTGCCCCTATGTCTCGAGCTATACGTCTGATTAATGTGATTGTGCGTACGGAAGACTTGTTTGGCCAAAATCTTCCTAAGTTCTTACAAGCAGCACAGAACCTAATAGAACAAGGTATAGATTCATAGGAAATAATAATTAATGATTTAGGTATTGTTCCTGTTTATTATAGTCTAAGTATATAATGTAAATATATTATAAATGTTTCTTTACTAATTATTCTGACTTTATGTAAGTAATGCTTTTTTTTTTTTTGTTTTGTATAATTTATTCTTACTTATAGCACTGAATTGGAATGCTCTGTAATAGTGCTATAATTGTATGTTTCTAAATAAATAAATAAATTTTTGGTTTATAATCAAAATAACTTCAATTAAATGTGCACCGTCGATTTGGCCACACTATAAAACTAACTCTTCTAAGATGAAGCACCAAATTACGTAGAAACAGATTTTATGATATTTTTCTATAAATTGGCGAATATCCATACAGTATATCAATACAGTACACATCACTTAAAAATTTCGAATAAAATTACCATGTGAAAAGCACGGAACCGGTCTAAGTGAAGGTTCTTGTCTTTGGGCTGAAATGATTCCAAGGCCTAGAGCACAGGCGTAGAGCAGCCAGCTTTTCGGTGTTCTATAGGATGCATTTTGGTGTGTATGCGAGGGAATTGCATGATTTAATACCCCCATCTCCGTTCCACAATTGGACGACCTGTCGTACGGCGAGTTTCCACCCTTACGTTGTTAACACCACTACGATTCGGGCGTAGCGTTTCGCCTCCTCCTTTATACCGCGTACATCGAGGGACTGCAACAGTTTGCCAGCGGCGGTGTTTCCGTCGGAGTACATTTTTTTTTTTTTTAGTTTTGATTTTTCAATAGTGCGCTTTACCATCAACGATTGCGTCACTGCTTACCATCAGGCGGGATTGCGGTCAAGCGCTAGTTTAGAATTTATATTTTTTTTTTTTTTATGAAAGATTTAACTTTTGTAAAGAACAAAATAATCTGGAAACATCGTATATCGTGGTTAAACAAAACAAAAAAAATGTATAAAACCCTATTTTCTTAGCACTGGGTCCTCAGGCATTATTCCCCTTTTCCTTGTAAGGAAAACTAGTTCCATATTTCCTTTGTAGCGGTGGCGATTACAAATACTCAGTTTCGTTTCCTTGCAAATAATATAAATGTATTTTTGTATGGACGACAGCAGTTGCTACCCGAAACTGTCAAATATTCCCAATCAACCTTGAGCCTTAATACTTTAGCGATAAAGTTGAAAATCTAATAAGGAAACCTGACAGATTGTAGTAGCTTGATATGCTGTCGTCTGTACAATTTGCCGCAAGTTAGCACGTGCCGTCTAGGAGGTATTTGACCTGCTAGTTTGTATCGGTGCGGTCAAAGTTGAAGTTACACGTGAATTTTAAATGCTACTTTTGCAAAACTCATAAGTAAGGAAAAAATATAAGGGAGAAACAGTTTCTAAGCGGTTGTGGACTTTGACTGTTTTCTTTTATTGAATTTATTCCAGAAAAGCTCCATTTATTCAAACGAAGTTTTTTATCTGAACTTACGAAAGAGGTAAACTGGTAAGGAAAAATTGTAATATTTTGTATGGCATGTAACTGATAGAGTTAGAGAGAGAGACGAAGATAGATTTAATGGTTTTAGGGGTGCTGCCGCCGATATTGAGATCAAAATGAAAATCCAATTTGGGCTGTGATTGCATACTACTTAATATCTCGGTAACTCTGTCTGTCTGTTACGCTTTCCCGCTTAAACCTCGCAACCGATTTTGATGAAATTTGGCACAGACAATCTTTAGACTCTGAGAAAGGACATAGGCTACCTTTTATTGAACAATTTTATATTCCCGAAGGAAATCGAAAAAGCGCGGTATAACCGAATTCCACGCGGTCGAAGCCCAGCAGCAAACACTAAAGAACTTAGAAGCACCAGCAGAAAGCTAGTATTTTATAATTTACGTAGCCGCCATAATGGAATTTCATTCCTAATATCTACCGAGTGGATCCCATGTCCTCTAATATTTTTATTTTCTTGTCAAACTCTTCACTTGAAGACTATTTTCAGACGAAGCTATACTTAATCCCCACATCTTCTTCTTCTTCAGCCTATAGAGCTCTACTGCTGGACAAAGGCCTCTCCCAAGGCTTTCATTCCATTGGGGGGTTTTGCCATAATCCCCACGCTTGGCAGGCGGGTTGGGGATCGCATTAATTTGATATTCCACAGGAGAAGCGCTACTGCCCGCTTCCCTGGTGAGAGTTCCCTTAATCGCCTCTTACCACACCCACGGGAGGATATGGGTTGATACTATTCTAAGCCCGGTTCCACACATAATTATACGATAATACGAGAAGGCATGTAGACCTTATACCTACTTCGTCTCACACAGTACATCTGTGTCCTTTTAAGAAACAAAAATAATAAATCTAGAACACAATACGTGTCCTCAAAAACAAAAGACTTATAACAAAAGGAGTAAAGTTGCGCGATTTTCGCAACCTTTTGCGTAAAAAGCGTAATGTTAAAATTAACGCAGAGAGACGTACCCTTGACCGGCGACCGGTGAATCATATGCGCAAGCGCAAGTATCACAAAAGGCCCACTAGGCACTATAAACATAAATAGCCTATTTCTAAGGCATAAGGATGTATTACTACACTTCCTTTAGGTCTTAGAACTCAGTAAAAATCTGACTTTTACAATGTAGGTGAAGAGAACATTAAATGAGTAGTCAATCTCTCTATTTCACGCAAATACTACTGAACGGATTTGGATGAAATTTAACACACATCTATACTAATCTATACTTACTAATATATAAAGCTGAAGAGTTTGTTTGTTTGTTTGAACGGGCTAATCTCAGGAACTACTGGTCCGATTTGTAAAATTCTTTTAGCGTTGGATAGCCCATTAATCCAGGAAGGCTTTAGACTATATAACATCACGCTGCGACTAATAGAAGCGGAGCATAACTAATTCCACGCGAACGAAGCCGCTGGCGCTCTCATACAGAGAAGGATTGAGCGTAATCACCATGCTGGCTCTATGCGGGTTGGCGATTCTAGACTTAAAGTCCAGGTTTCCTCAAGATGTTTTCCTTCAACTATCCTATGATCGCGTGCCGCGTGCCCTGCCCCCTTTCGCCGGCGCATGTATTACCTACCGCACATGTTTTAATTTACCTCGTTTTGCGAAACAATATTTACTTTTTTGGGGGGATTTTTTTTAAGTTTAGCCCGGCTTTGTAGGCATTAGTGGAATCAGTTATCGATACCTAACAATACTTTTATGGATCGGACAAGGTTTTCTTAATATATTGTATATGTGTGTACAAAAATAGTTAAAGAATGTCGCTATTGTAAAATCTTGTCCTTCGAATGTATAAAAAATACATCACAAAAGGAGCCTTAATTTTTATTTTAGATGTCAACAGTCGTTGCTTAAAGTAATCGAGTTTTGTATGAAATAGGACTTCTGATCTGTTTATATCTTGTGTTACGAACAATTCGCAACGCAAGCGCAAGATTTGGCGTCCACTGATAAACTTTTAATACAAGAAATTAAGCTTATTTGGTCACGAGATTTATTCGTAATTAATTGATTAAGACTCGGTTTGTTACTTCTGCTTAATCAGTTATCAGGCAGATTATTATCTTACCGCTTAATGTCTGATTGAGTGAGTTAATTATGATGCTGATGGATAATTAATTCTTTAATACTTTAGAAAATTAACTTGTATATAAATGTATAGAATCCGTAATCTGAAATGTCTTTTTTTTCTAATTGCTGTTCATATTAAAAATGCAGGTATTTTAACTTTTTAGTGTTCTCAGTTATAGGTAGCCAAGCAACTATTACTTTTACTGTTTATAAGTAAAGCATTATTTAGTAAAGCTTTTATATTTTTTGAATTAAAGTTTAAAAAAAATCTTAATGACAATAGAATACCTACGTCGACGGGGATCTATTTCATTTTCACCTTATTATCGGTTTTAACGCCGTCAAAAACAATGAAAACAAATTTCAATTTTCTGATTTTTTTCTGAGCTCACTGTCAGGTTGCCTTGAACATAACAAACACACGCCATTTCGTATAGAATATAATGCTTTTATTTACTTGTCGAATTCTTCTTTCCTACCACGGGTTTTCGAGAGGTGACCATGCACCGGAAGACGCAGCGTGGGTAGACCCCCGACAAGGTGGCCTGACGACCTGGTGAAGGTCGCGAGAAATCGCTGGATGCAGTAGGGGTAGGACCGGTCGGCGTACAGATCCTTGAGAGAAGCCTATGTCCAGCACTGGACGTCTTTGTTGATGATGACTCCTACCACAAGTCGGATTCAAAAACTTCACTCCACTAAGAATCATTCATGGACATGTTGGCGTATGAATAACGCTTACAATATTTTTTCATATACTATTTCTTTTTAGGGGCTTTTGGTCACAATACGACCATGCCAGCCCCATTATTTATTTATTTGGACTTCTAACAGAGAAACACCTTAAATGCTAGAAAATATACCTACCTAAATAACAGGATATGACCTTGTGCTTCTCCACTTATAAGAAGTCACAGCATGCAAATAATAATATATATAACATGAATGCAAATTGTTAACGTTGTATCAAATTAAATTTTAAAACAATATTATGTGAAATTAGATTTTAAAGAAAACAATGTTAACATTATAACCTAATACAAGATTAACATTTCTACGATCGATCGACCGTTGTTAACACTACTACGATCCGGACGAAGCGTTTCGCCTCCTCCTTTATACCGCGTACATCAAGGGACTGGAACAACTTGACGGCGGCGGTGTTTCCGTCGGAATACAATTTGAGTGTCTTCAAGGCTAGAGTGAATAGGCTTTTTATAAACTAGTGCGCTTTACCATCAACGATTGTGTTACTGCTTACCATCAGGCGGGATTGCGGTCAAGCGCTAGTTTATAACTTTATATAAAAAAAAAACTCTACCTTCAGCAATTTCCCCAAGCCGTTTCTAACTTGAAGATCACCTAGCTTAGAAAACGGCTTGGTGATCGCAGGACTTTGTTACTAAGCTCATAGAAGGCTACCGCGTATAAACTTAGGTTGCACTTAAAGTCGCTCAAAGGAACTACCTAAGGTTTCTGAACTGTCTACACAACTTATTCATACCCCCTATGTTGTGGTCTAAAATAATAAAAAATAAAAAGACACTATTCCGACTTCAAAACCTTATAAACTATTTTGTAAAGTAAAATAGCTGCATTCATTCAGTATGAAAGACGATACTTGTGCCTTTATAGATGAGTGATAATTGCTACACCACCGCATGGTTTTACTAACTACTTCTTTATATATTCTACTAACTTTGGTAGTATTTTTAAAGTTGACTCGGCTGGGGACTATCCATTGAATAACTTATTTAACTTTTTTTTTTTAATAATTATAAACTAGTGCTTGACTGCAGACCCGCCTAATGGTAAGCAGTGTGGTAATCGTTGATGGTAAAGCGCACTAGTTTATTAAGCCTATTCACTTAAAAAACTTAGGAATAGGAAGGATGACGGCAGTTGAGCGAGGTGATGCAATGTTAAACCCAAGACCAACACGACCAAACGATGCTGCGCTAGAGGGAGATTGATCTGGAGATTCTCCACGACCAAATTCCCGAGACAACAACATTTGGCGCATCGTACCCGCCACACATCGCAACACAACTGCTCAGACCCGTCCTTCGTACGGCTTCACCAGACATCATGCCGGAACACGACGAATCGCTTGGCGGCAAGACTTTGTCTGGTGGGTGGTAACTTCTGCCGGCAGCCGATGTTATGGCCTACCACCGAGAAAACTATTCCCCAGCTTTCATTGTTTCTACTAAAAAGTGCTTTAGAGTTTCAAAAACTAATTTCAATATTTCAGTGATCTTGAGTGAGTGATTTATTTGAAACTTCTACCTAACTTCATGGCAATGAATCATTAATTTCAAGTTTCACGAGTAACTTCAGGACTGACCCCAAGTTAACCGTAGTGACGTAAAACAAAGATACATTAAGTCCACTTAACTCCTACGCAACACGATTTACCTTTGTTAAATAATTTTAGACCACAACATAGGGGTATGAATAAGTTGTGTAGACAGTTCAGAAACCTTAGGTGGTTCCTTTGAGCGACGTTAACTGCAACCTAAGTTTATACGCGGTAGCCTTCTATGAGCTTAGTAACAAAGTCCTGCGATCACCAAGCCGTTTTCTAAGCTAGGTGATCTTCAAGTTAGAAACGGCTTGGGGAAATTGCTGAAGGTAGAGTTTTTTTTTTATAAAGTTATAAACTAGCGCTTGACCGCAATCCCGCCTGATGGTAAACAGTGACGCAATTGTTGATGGTAAAACGCACTAGTTTATTAAGAGCCTATTCACTCTAGCCTTGAAAACACTCAAATTATAGTCCGACTGAAACTCCGCCGCTGGCAAATTGTTCCAGTCCCTCGATGTACGCGGTATAAAGGAGGAGGCGAAACGCTTCGTCCGGATCATAGTGGTGTTAACAACGTAAGGGTGGAAACAAATAATAGAGAATTGAATGGAATACTCTTTATTATGTGCACCATATAGATTACAGAAACATAAATATAAAGATTTTACAAAGGGTGACACAATGGGCGGTCTTATCGCTAAGAGCGATCTTTTACGACAACCTTTGGATAGAATACTAAGGTGATGGAAGGAGAAATAATGTAGGTAGGTATCATAACGGGAGGATCATTGACATAGATTTTGAATCTTTATCTTTATTTTACAACCGCAGCGGTAGACTAACAGCTATGATTGGATGTTGTTTAAACATTAATCCAAAAACAGCAATTCGAGAAACAAGCCCATGGCGCCTACCTACCTATTTTACCATTTTTCCAACGCAACGTTGCATACATAACACAAGACTTCTAACTTATTCAGAACACAACTTGCTACAGCGTTGGGAAGACGACTGCTAGTATTATTTATACGTCCTGTAGTTCCTACACCCGACACTGAATAATATGTACTTTATTGCGCGCTCTATACCTAACCTTCATACTTTAATAACATTATACATCGACAAACTCCAACTGGGCCCAAAGCTACAGAATCAAAGGTCAAACTGTGTCCGTTTTGATACTTACTTATCTAACGTAGGAGCATGTTCGCCTTCTCTTAGCTTTTGTCACACAATACGGGTGACGTCATCGGTAAATTATCGTCTTAGATGCAAGATGGAGGATGTAGGTCGTGGAGTGAGGTTTGGCATTATAT
Organism: Sesamia nonagrioides; assembly: GCA_017933935.1. Lineage (NCBI taxonomy): Eukaryota > Metazoa > Arthropoda > Insecta > Lepidoptera > Noctuidae > Sesamia > Sesamia nonagrioides. The sequence continues at coordinate 387,893 of JADWQK010002392.1, read as the reverse complement.
TGTGTGAGAAGCCAGATGTTTTGGACATTTTGAGGTTCTTTATGGAGCCTTTGAATGTTGTTAAGTAGGTAATATTAGCAGAATTTATCGTGAACCTAACATTTTTTTGAATAGATTACACTATCGAATAACATATAAATAATTTATTGCAAATAGATTCTCCCCCGTTTCACCTTTTGGCCATTTCTAAAGATGTTCGGATGGACGGGTTTGAGCAGTTGCGTTGCGATGTGTGCCAGGTACGATGCGCCAAATTTTGTTGTGTCGGAACTTTGGTCGTGGAGGGTCTCCACATCAATCTCCCTCTGGCACAGCTTCGTTGGTCGTGTTGTTGGGTTTTACATTGCATCACCTCGCTCAACTGCCGTCTTCCTTCCTACTAACTAGTGCTTGACTGCAATCCTGCCTGATGGTAAGCAGTGATGCAATCGTAAATAAACTTAGTGTATTCACTAAGATTTTTAAGTGATTTCGATTATCACTTAAAAAACTTAGTATATTCACAAGTTTTTTAAGTTTAATAAACTAGCGCGCTTTGCCATCCACGATTTGATCACTGCTTACCATCAGGCAGGATTGGAGTCAAGAACTAGTTTATAATTATTAAAAAGAAAAAAAAAATCATAGTTAATCGCGTAAAACTACAGAGATGTTCTAAAGAAATGAGAAATCTTATTTACCTCATTTTCTGTTCCTTTATTGTTATCTGTTTATACAATGTGTAATAAAAACCCTATTGGTATTATAATCATAAAAGATAACAGATGGTATAGAATCGCTATACAGTTTCAATCGATATCAAATTTCGTTTTCATGTTTCATCATTTCAAATCATAATAAACGTGTCACTGGCATTAAATATTCTCATAACATCCAAAGATATGATTAAAAAATCCTTCCAGAATCCTTAGATATCACCCATCCAAAGTAGTGCCTTTAATTAATTTACTACATTTAATCAGGTATGTGTAAATTAGTAGCCAAGAGCTGTAAGGCATCAATTGCAGCCCGAGATATTTAGACAGCGAGGGCGCCTATAGTTCGAGGGTGCAATTGATGCTTACACCCGAGCTAACTACTCTGCTTTACATCTCGATTGTATGGTACCTAATTAGAAAAAAAATCGGCATTACAAGGATAAATTATTTTTTCAAGAACAAAATTAAGCTTCGCCGTTCGATATTTAAAATTGATGACTATTATACTCATACGAAGACAAGGCTGAATAGCGAAGCGACCTCTTTTGTCATTGGGCTATGATGTCTGTTGCCAGTATGATGGTTAGATTTATGTGAACTTTTTGAAAGAGTGAAGAGTTTTTTTAGTTACTTAACGCCTTAGGGCTTTTCTAGCTACATTATTATCCTAGAGCGCTAATTGGTCACCTACAAGCCCCATTTGCGGGTAATAAGGACCTACTTACCGAATATGAGAGATGTAAAATAATTTAATTACACCGATACACAAAAACTGCCCTTTTCTTTAACAATGGTTCTTAACCTAACTACTAAACCAACAGAATATGTCACTGCCTGCAATCATCCAGTACTACCACACCTCACAGATTGCAATAGCAGATAATACAAGAACATCGTTAGCATTACATTAACTCATCGCAAGCCACAGGAAGTCAGTCATCAGATAGACTTTATTTATAATCAATACTGGCTATTAAAATAGTTGTTTAGCAGCTAGAGTATAAGTAATCTTTTATAACAGTATCACTTTCATTGGACTTAACAGAAAAGTTACCATCTATGAACATTTTTCGGCTAAAATTAGTGTGACGACATGTGGCCGGATAACTTTGTCCTCCCAGAGGGAAGAAAGCGTGTGTTTATGTCATCATCATCATCATCAACTCAGCCACATGAAGTCCACTGCTTGACATAGGCCTCCCCAAGGATTCCCAAAAAGGACGGTCGGAAGCGGCCTGCATCCAGCTCTTCCCTACAATTTTGGTCAGATCATCCAACCCACCGACTAGGTGAGTCGGTAGGCGTCCGACACTGCTCTTGCCGGTACGTTGTCGACATTCAAGAGCCTTTCTGCCTCATCGGCCATCGGCTCTACGTATGTGCCCCGTCCACTGCCACTTCAGAGAGCTAATCCATTAATTCTGAATCACTATTAAAACCAAATAAACGTCGATTAAACAACATTACCTTCCTCTACATTATTAAAATTTGTTTATAAAATATAAAATATTTATATATTTTAGTATTCCGTATTTATTTAAGTATATTTATGTAGGTTTATTTACCTATATACAGATAACTTTCACTTTCCCTGTTCTTAGACGCACTTATCTACATTTCTGTTTAAATTCTCCGTTCGCAGGTCTGGAAGAAATTTCTTAAAAAATAAGCCGCGTCTTTGTACTCAAATCTGAATTTTGTATTTTATTGTGTGTACATAAATAATAAAATAAATAAATAAATAAAACTTTATAGGCACCTATTCCTGATCTTATTACAATTCAAATCTAAGCTTAGTTAGCTAATGCTTTTAGTATAAATATGATTCTGTCACATAGTGTACAGGTTAAGATTTGAACTCCCGACCTTTTGATGGCAACTCAATGGCGTCGCCGGTGGACTATTATCGCCATACATCTTTCAATCTTACGATAGCGATACCGTGGGAGTTGGAATCTTTAGTGCTGTTCATAGTTGAGCACAAGATAAACAAAAGAATCATTCTTTTTCACATTCGTATTATAGTGAGATGAATTGCAAGAAAATTATTCCGGCTGGTCAAACGAAAAATATATTTATTTTTCTTTTACCATTATCAGTCTGTTGTTCATAGATTTCTAATGAACGATGCAGAATATTACCAGCTTTATGGTAAGTCACTTACCGTAACATTCGTCAGAAATATGAAGATGAACAAATATGAAATAAATTTAATGTATACATAACAAAGTTGACTTGGGGCCGATGGAGCAGTAAGTTTCTGAAATGGCCACATACCGGAAGACGCAGCGGCTGGAGAAAGTCGCAGGAAGCTGATGGATACGGGTAGCTTAAGACCAGTCAGTGTGGAAAGTCAGTGGAGGCCTTTACCTCCACCAAGGCTTTCCACACTTCTTCAGCTTATAGAAGTCCATTGCTGGACCTTTGTCCAGCAATGGACTTCTATAAGCTGAACGAAGAAGAACAACAAGAAGAAGAAAGCTCAGTTTAACCTACAACTTCAAACATATTTTATAAGTTTTTGAATAGTGCTGTTTACTCTGAAAACAATTTAATTTTTAATGAAATTAAGTTGATTTGTGTTGAAATGCAGCACTGCAAGCGACATGCTTTTTCGACAGCATTGGTGATATAATCCTCTTAGCCTATCATTAACAACATTGGAATGCCTAACCGATAACCTAACAGAATTGACACATACATATAACTGTACTCTCAAGATGGCGTGTCACCGAAACAGATACTTTTCACCCTGAAACCTCACTCTAGAACAGAACCTTGACCACATGTCACACAATAGAAACCTTGCCACAGCCAAACAGGCGTGCTAATACCGCGGGACACTTGGATCTCTACCAGGAACCCGCTGACTCAGCGTAATGTTTATATACCCGTCACGTACATAGAACTTTTGTTTTTATCTCAATTGATGACTGTATTTGGTAGTCGTTTTGTTAAAGGAGACAATTAGGTTTGTTAAGCTTGACATACGGTACGTTTTAATTAGTTAAGCTTATAATCTGGTTATCATCATCAACCTTTTATCGTCCCACTGCTGGGCACAGGTCTCCTCTCATACAGAGAAAGACTGACCTGGTTATACAATTCAAAAAAGGAAAATAGAGTTGGAAAATCGATGTTCATACCAGGAGGAGGCATGAAATCCGTAGTTTCGGGTGAAAGCACGGGCAAACCTACTCCATCTCACCTACCGGGCATTGATTAGTTTAGGGTTTAGACCTGTGAAAAATCTATGTTCATACCAGGAGGAGGCATGAAGTCCGTAGTTTCGGCTGAAACCACGGGCAAACCTACTCTATCTCAGCTACGGACGTTGATAAGTTTAGGCTTCGACCTCAGAAAAATCGATGTTCATACCAGGAGGAGGCATGAAGTCCGTAGTTTCGGGTGAAACAACGGGCAAACCTACTCTATCTCAGCTACGGACGTTGATAAGTTTAGGCTTCGACCTCAGAAAAATCGATGTTCATACCAGGAGGAGGCATGAAGTCCGTAGTTTCGGTTAAACCACGGACAAACCCTATTTTATATTTTATTTTTGATTAGTTTAGGGTTTGACCTAAGAATGTAAGGCACCAAAATTTGACAGGTATTCCTACAGTCGAGACGCTGAAGCCCGTCTAATAAAATTAACTAATTGGCTGCGAGGTAAAGTCATAAGTCATTTATTCATTTGTTAACACTGGTGCAATAAAATAGTTGTTGACAAAATTACGAGAACACTATGTTATACTCGAAGGTATACTAATATCAGCTAGGGCCGCGGGTTTCTGCCGGCAGTAGTGCGGAGGAGTCGTGGGACGCGGTGGTGTCCTTCTGCGAGGACGTGATGTCGCAGAAGGAAGCTGCGGAACGGGAGAGGGAGATCTCAACTCCCTTCCCGGGCCGCAGAAGACGCACCGGGCGCCGAAGAAGGGCGGATAACGCCCTCTTCCGGCCCCATGAATGGGTCCAGGGGCGAGGGACATGGGGAAGTCCCCGCCCCCTATTCGATGGACCCCGAGGCGGAGGCGCGCGCGAGTGTCAGCGCGCGCCTCTGAGGCGATGCACGGGGTAGCTTAACACCTCACTACCCCGTGCAGGAGACGAGGCCCGGACAGACCGGGCCAGCACGAGAGTGTGGCTGCGGAAGAATTTAGACTCCCGCGGCCCCACGCGCGCTCGTGATAGAAGAGACACCGGGGTGGTTTTAGTCAGTAAAAGTCTGACAGACCCCGTAGCCCACCCTAGGGCGGCGGACATCCCATGAGGATATCCACCCCGAAAAAAAAAATAAAAAAAGGGCCGCGGGTTTGCGGCAGTGAAGGAACCCGCGTGGGTTTTAGGTAGTCAGCAAAAGTTTGGTACGCCATTCCGCTCAGCCCAAAGTGGAAAGGCTATATGATGATTTCCCATCCACCATTCCATCCACAAGACCATCCATTTCAACTACTGTCGGACGTACCCGTATCTTCATTGATAGACTTAGACAGTAGGCGACCAAGATGAAAAGTTGTATCCAAACAGTAATGTCAGCTTTCGCTTTACTTCTTTCAAGTCATTTACAAGATACATATTTTTTGCCTGTGGCATATTAAAATATAAAAACTTGCTCCTACTTCAGTATATGGTTTGCATCGTCTATGCACTTGAGAAGCCAGGTTGTGCTGCTGTACAACTAAGTCAGGTAGGATACTCCGACGAATTACAGTCGAGGAGTACACAGCGGAGGACCCTCATCACAATATAATATAATTAATATAATATAATTCAAATACATATAATATAATCAGCCTATAATGTTCTTACTGTTGGGACACAGGTCTCCTCTCGGTCAGAGAGAGTGGGCCGTAATCTACCACATTGGCCCAGAGCGGGTTGATAGATGTCACACCGCGGCTTCAAAGTTTTTGGCTCTAGGATATGCCGGTTTCATCACGATGTTTTAATTCATCGTTTTGAGAGTAGTGGTGATGAAATAATTAACAGAAAGTAAAGCGCCTGATAGGGTTCCAACCTATGACCTACAACTTGTAATTCGCGATCGATACTACTAGACCACTGGTGTACTCCACATCACAAACGAAGCCTCAGCTCATCCCATGACTTCTGTGCAAACACGCCTGCCTTATGGAAGATCTTTAGAAGGTCAATGCTAGCTCTGTCAAACCGGCCGAATCCTGGTTGAAGCTTATATGAAACCAGCGACCGCCAGCAACTTCGTTCGCGTAGAGTTAGTTATGCTTATATAGCCTAAAGCCTTCCTGGATTAATGGGCTATCCAACGCAAAAAGAATTTTTCAAATCGGACCAGTAGTTCCTGAGATTAGCGCGATCAAACAAACACACTCTTCAGCTTTATATATTAGTATATATGTAGAGTACTGAGCGAGAACAACGATACGACGAAGAAAAAGCACGACCGACAGACCTATGCAACTTTTATTACTGCTATAACTTTTGGGATACCACAGGCAAAATCGGTTCGTGTAAACAAGACTTTATATGAAATACAAACCCTTTAAGTACTCACCCTAATTTACATAAGTACATAATAACATGATAAAGTGCCAATATGAAAATTAAAGCTAGCCGCACGCCCCTAGGAAGGAGATGTATGTAAATAAATTCAGTGAACCTACTGCCTACCTTATATAAGGATGAGTGCGACCCGCACCGCGGTATAAATCTGAGGACTTTCACTTACTGACAGCACAGTTTATTAACTGAAGCCCATCACAGTGTAAAAATATCAGTATATTAAAACTTTCACGTGGTCTGATGCTTCTATCTTGTATCGAGTTCTAAAGTTTGCGGGATGGAAAAGTTCTCTATACGGATTCGAGAGGGTAACAATGTACCTAACTACTGTGCTATGTATATTTCTTCTACAGCAGAGTTAAACAACCGTTTTTACAGCATGGCCCCTGTAGTGTGCGCTGCGTATCGTGGGTTCGATTCCCGCACGGAACAATTATTTGTATTAACTACAAGTAATTGTTCCGGGTCTGGATGATTGTGTATGTGACTTATAAATATTTCTAAACGCACCCACGATACAGGAGAAATCCCTACTGTAGCGCAAAGTTTAATAAAAGAAATATATATATTTCGCAACCTCTTGCCCTCTGCTGCTTCTAACATGAAATCTCAATCTGTCACCTGAGGTTTACCGGAATTCCCACAAGCAGCCACAGAAACTTTGAAGTGACTTTAGTTCCATTTGGAACATATAATTTTAAAGCAACGGCGACCCTTTCAATGAGGTTTTGCGACCACCTAGGGGTCGTAATCTACACGTTGGAAAACACTGTTTTACGGAAAAATGCTTCTTTATCATCAATACGAGGTGTCAAGAGCATAGACGCAACTTTCATAAAAATAATATCCTACTTACATTTTGGTTCAAAATGAACAGGAAGGCATTTTCGATAAAGCAAGGTAACTCAGAATCACGTAAAAACTCAGTGGGCACAGGTTCTGCATGATGTTCACCCCATCCTATAAGATTATTGCGTATTTAGGTATTTTCAGAATGGCTGGAAAGAATTTTTATTTTAGTAGATATTTTGAGGGTGACTGACCCAATTTACATATGAATAAAAGGTAGCGAAGTTTTATCATCTTATAAACAATAACACTATATTTTTAATTTTCATTTAACCCTTTTATAAACCGTCTCACTGCTGGGTACAGATCTCCTCTCATACAGAGAAGGATTTAGTGTAATCACCACGGTTCCTCAATGCGGAACCGTGGTGGCCTAGTGGTTAAAACATTAGCGTCTCAAGAATGAGTTTGCGGATTCAATTCCAGATCAGGTAAGTACCAATGTGACTGTTCTAAAGTTATATGTACCATTCCATACTTCACTTAAACTATGGCTTATTCTTTATCTGTACCCATAAATGTCATACTGTAAATTTTACTCTGTGGTCATTCAAATAACTTTAAATTTCTGAAGTAATGCTGATTCTGGTCGCTCTCCCGAATTGCATCGATAAGATTATTGTATAAAGTCGCTACACTAGTGACAACCGACAACTTTTCCTTCCATTAAGCTGGTATTCGATAAACTCTGAACCAAGGCAGCCAATTTGGAAAGTAAAATAAAAAAAAAACAAAAGGAGAGGGTTTTACATTGACAGTTTATTTAAAGTATATAGCTACAATAGCTTAAAGAACTGATAACGCCACTGATAACGCAATTAATCATCAACTGGGTTAAAACTGACAGAGAGCAGCGGTAATATCGTAGGTTCGAACCCCATCAGCCCGCTTTACTTTATGTAAATTATTTCATCACCACTGCTCTCAAAACGCAGTAAATATTATCGTGAGGAAACCGGCATGTCCTAGACCCAAAATTTCGAAGAGAACATCTAGCAACCCGTACCCGGGCCCGCGTGGTAGATTACAGCCCACTCCCTCTCACCGGGAGGAGGCCTGTGTCCCAAAAGTGGCAACATTATAGGCTGATTATGTTGGGCTCAAACTATATAACACATCGATGAAGAGTGCCATCGACACGTCAAGAAGAAGAAGAAAGACCTGCGTATTGCTCAAAGCGAGCTTTTTCAGGAGATACCTTCTCCAGCCTATAGAGATCCACTGCTGGAGAAAGGCCTCCCCCAAGGCTTTGCACGATGACCGGTCTTGTGCTGCCCGCATCCACTGGCTTCCCGCGACCTTCACCAGGTTATCGGCCCACCACCACCACCTTTTTGGGGGCCTACGTTGAATAAACAATATTAATTACTAGCGGCCGTCCGCGACTTCGTTCGCGTGTAGTTAGTTATTATGCTCGGCTCCTATTGGTCACAGCGTGATATTATATAGCCTTCCTGGGTTAATGGGCTATGAAACGCAAAAAGAATTTTTCAAATCGGACCAAGGGTTCCTGAGATTAGCGCGTTCAAACAAATAAACAAATTCTTCAGCTTTATATATTGGTATAGATATAAGGAGAGAATTAATATTACTCCAAGTTAAACACATGTCAACTTCATTTTTGTAGTAATAAAGGTAATTTCAGAGTGATAAGCAATATTGAAAACTTAATAAAAATGCTTGAATTTGCATCGTAAAATGAACGCTATTGTTTAGGATTTAACGTTATTTTTCCCTAAATGCCCGAATGCAGAATGACGATTCACGAGAACATTAGATCAAAAAAAGGAAAATGAGTGACACATCCATTGCTCTTTACATTCAAAACTGTACCTACTCAACAACGGAACTAACGCAATGAATGCTGTTGAACTATCAAAATGAAACGCAATCACCCACGTAATTACTCTGCTGTTGTAGTTGCTTTCCTTATAGCGAAAGATAACTATGAAAATCTATGATGAGTAGGTTATCTCTTAGCTCTCTCCCTCCTCTTATCTTCAATGGTACCGTCATACCCATTACCCCCAATGTCAAAGATCTCGGTTTGCATATTGACTCGACGCTTAGCTGGCAACGTCAGGTTTCCTACGTTAGTCAAAGGGTCCACGGTGCCCTGCGTTCTCTGTATCGTCTGAGGAACTTTTTACCCGTTAAAACAAAAACCATGCTTGTGCAGACTTTGATCTTCCCTATAATCGACTATGGTGACATGTGCTACTTTGATCTGAATGCGGCTTTGCTGGATAAGCTTGATAGATTGCTCAATAATGGGATCAGGTTCATATTCAATCTCAGGAAATATGACCATGTGTCGAGCTACAGGTCTGAATTGAAATGGATGCCCATTCGTCAGAGAAGAAATTTGCGCGCCTTGACCACGCTTTTCTCCCTTCTTAAATCACCCACTCCTCCTTCTTATCTTGTGACTCACTTCCAATATTTATGTTCTTCACACTCTAAGAATCTGCGTTCTTCTAACAATCTCCTCTTACTCTGTCCTTCACATACGTCTGACTTTGTTCATTCTTCATTTCACATTCAATCCATTCTTCTATGGAATGCGCTTCCTCTTGATATCAGGATGGCCGCCAGTCGGTTTGCATTTAAGCGGAAATTGCAGAGTTATTTTCGCAACAACTAGCGTAGAGTTATTGCTACACCCCTCTCCCAAATTTTAGTTTTTTTTTTATGTATATATTATAAGTATATATTTTGGTAATAGTATGTATGTATATCTAGCTTATTTAAGTATTTTTTTAATAATTATAGGGGCTTTTATTTTTTCCTTTTGAAAGAAAATCAAGCTAAAGCACCTACCATCTTATCTCTTCACCACCTGGGGTTGACTGGTAGAGAATGCCTATGGCATTAAGTCCGCCTCTGTACATGTCTTGTGTGCAAAAAGAATAAATAAATAAATAAAATCACAGCATAAAGAAAAATATTGCATGAGAACAGCAAACACACAACACCGTAACTTCATCACTTCTAATCAATAAAGCAAGAACTTACGTACAGAATTTGGCTGATATTACCATATGTTTTTTTTTTTTAATAATTATAAAGTAGTGCTTGACTGCAATCCCGCCTGATGGTAAGCAGTGATGCAATCGTTGAGTGTAAAGCGCACTAGTTTATTAAGCCTATTCACTTAAAAAAACTTAGGAATAGGAAGGATGACGGCAGTTGAACGAGGTGATGCAATGTAAAACCCAAGACCAACACGACCAAACGATGCTGCGCTAGAGGGAGATTGATCTGGAGACTCTCCACGACCAAATTCCCGAGACAACAACATTTGGCGCATCGTACCCGCTACACATCGCAACCCAACTGCTCAGACCCGTCCTCCGTACGGCTTCACCAGACATCATGCCGGAACACGACGAATCTCTTGGCGGCAAGACTTTGTCTGGTGGGTGGTAACTTCCGCCGGCAGCTGATGTTATGGCCTACCACCGAGAAAATAACAACATAACATAATAATATTCGCTAATAGTTCGACTAACTAAAAACTACACCGTATGGCAAATCTATACTAATACTAGCGGCTGTCTGCGACTTCATCGCGTGTAGTTAGTTATTATACTCGGCCCCTATTAGTCGCACCGTGATGTTATATAGCTTAAAGCCTTCCTGGCTTAATGGGCTATCAAAGGCAAAAGAATTTTTCAAATCGGACCCGTGGTTCCTGAGATTAGCGCGTTCAAACAAACAAACAAACTCTTCAGCTTTATATATTAGTATTCTTTTTGCGTTGGATAGCCTACTAATCCAGGAAGGCTTTAGGCTATATAACATCACGCTGCGACCAATAGGAGCGGAGCATAACTAACTTAACGCGAACGAAGTCGCTGGCGGCCGCTAATATTGAACAAAAACCGTACAGTTGTTGAGAATCAAAATGAACATTAACAAAGTGGGGACGTCACCGTAAGTTACTATTAGTGAGGGGCCAAGCGTGAGTCGGACTTTTCTGATAAGGGTAGGTGCCAAGTTTTTGTGAAAATATAAGAGCTTCATCATCTGACTAGCTTTTTCCAAGCATTTTGGAGCCTGTTTCTGACAAACAGGAAAAAAGAAGGGTTGGGATCCATCACCCTGATTGCGTAACACAATATTTATTACTAATCCACTGCTCCATGTGTTTGAATAATAAGTCTGTTCAACAATGCAAATAACGCAATAATTGTCATGGAATTGTCAAAATAAAATCCATTGCTACTGGTAGGTAGTGGGTTAACCAATTACAGTATTGTGCAGATGACAGCACATCAAGTTACTACAATCTATCAGATTTCTTTATTTGATTACCAACTTTATCTCTAAAGTATTAAGGCTCAATGTTGATTGGGAATATTTGACAGTTTCGGGTACCTTGACCTGAAAAACGTGCTGTCCGAGCAATTTACCAGCTTGGTGTAAGAGTTTCTTTAAGAGATTTCTTTAAAGATATTGGCATTCTCACGGTCGCTTCGCAATTTGTCTTAGCCAACATCTTATATGTGAGGCAAAATATTCACATGTACACCAAAAACAGTGAGATCCATAATGTTAACACCCGAAATAAGGACAAACTGCGAGCCCCTTTTCACCGACTTCAAAAGGTTCATAAGTCTTTTGCTGGGCTTGGTATAACTTTTTATAACAAGATACCCTCTGCTTTGCTAGACTTGCCTTACAATGCATTTAAAGCACAAATAAAATCCAAGCTTTGTTCAAAAGCATATTATTCTGTGAATGACTATTTGAATGATCAGAATAGCTGGTCGCTCTGATTAACTCAAGGCAATGTGTTCCTTCTCCAGAATTAGCTTACTGATATATTATACGAGTTCATATAATTTGCTTTTACAATGCACAAATATGTGAGCTGTCACGCCCTTTATGCCAGGGGCTTTTATTTAGGTTTGTAATAAGTTTTTACTTTTTACATTTCAGTGATATTTTATTTTTTGTTTTGCTTTTCTGGTATTTTGGCGTAGCTAGCTGGCATATTTGTATATTTTTATTATTTTTTCTCTTGTATTACTATACCTACATAGTATTGTATAAACTATTGTGTTTTTTCTAAATGAACAGACAGCTGTGCTGCTGGGGAGTTTCTTCCGCCACTTCTTCTTCCCAGCGAAAGCACTAGGAAGTGTCGATGGGTGGGCGTTTTGGGGGACTGTCTTATGTAATATTGACGTTCAAAAAGTGCTGATTCTCAGCCTAGTTTTTATGACTTTTGATTTTGATTTTGTTGTCGTTCGTACCTACATGAAGCGACTGCCTTATCTCGATAACTAAGTCACTGGGTAATACATCAGAGGTAAGAGTGGTTCTCAGCCCTTCGGAAGGTATCTTAAGTTGCTGGTATGAATATTTTTAATAATACATGGCAAAAATAGTACATGATGTTCAATAGGATTTTACGTACCTAAAAGATTTATGTTCTGGAATCTATATGGTGCACATAATAAAGAGCTATTCTATTCCATTCCATTCTATTCTATTCCATTCTATTCTATTCTACTTGCGCTAGTCGGTCGGCGGTGAGCCGTGCGCGGGCGCATAAAACGTCGCGCGCCGCTCTCGGCTATGCTTCACGCACACATACGTATAGAATACCTAAAATCGATTAGCTTCAAAAGCCCGATGCTCCCTCAAGTCTTTGATCAACCGTACGGCTGTTAGACACAAGTCCTAAACAACACAAGTTTAAAAGAAAATTGAATTTCCGTGCATTTGTGTTTTGTGTAGGTTACCTACTCTTGGAAGCCAGAACATAAGTAAAGGACAAATTGATCCGTTCCAGGCTCCTTATACGAACGACGGTAACTTCAATTGCATGCTAGGTTGACGTATTAATCAACCAAACAAAATTTTTAACGCAGAAGCAAAGAAAGCTTTTCCTTTATTACACATTTCATCTTTTTTTCAAGATCAGCTTTCAAATGAAACAAAAAAAAATGTGCGTTCTTTGTGGATTTTCCTTTAGATCTCGCTATTGGCTTTATGACCCTCAAACCTCATAATAATGACAGCCATAACGAAAAATTTTAAAGTATTCGAAGCCGCCATCTTATATTTTTCAATTTGACCTCATATCGTTCTATTGTTTTAATTCAATCACAAGTTACGTTCGAAAAAAAAATACGAAGATTTATGACGTAATTCTAAAGTTCTGATCTCCTATATAATCTTCAATCTTGCACCTAACAGTCCAACCAACAGCTGGTCATTACAAAAATTTATTATGATTATCACATACAACACCGAACACAACTCATTGTCGGCTAGATGCGCTAAGTAGGTATGTGCGCATGATTGAAACACTTCATTATTATAGCGCACAACAGGTGCATACTGTGCGCATAAGCAAGTATATTCACGTTGCTAGTTGGTGCATTGTCTGCAAATTGATAAAGCCTTCAGTTTTTTCATTGGATATGTAAAGGGGTATACTAAAAACTGTTGGGTAAATCCGCGAAACAATTAAAAAGATATGTTCCGATCGATAAAACAAAATTGTTGTAGTTCTAGTAAATTTAACTTCTGAATAACGATTCATACACGTTTCCACATAAGGCGCCATGTTTCATATTGATTAAATACTTCAAGTTATTTCGATAATCAAGCAAACACGCACTGAACATCATAACCATCACAGTAGAAGTACTGATCTTTGCAGTTGTCTTTTAAACTTTTTATTTTACCTAAACACAGACCTGGACCTTATAACCTGGACTTTATACGTCTGAAATCGCCAACCCGCATTGAGCAAGCGTGGTGATTACGCTCAATTCTTCTCTGTATGAGAGGAGACCTGTGCCCAGCAGTGGGACGATAAAAAGGTTGATGATGATACACAGACTAGATTCTAGTAATAAATTTAAAAATTACTTATTTACCGTGATAAGATTACAAAATTATATTGAAATCGTATCCATACTAATACACACATCAAAAGTGTCTAGGGATCAAGCATTTTTATGCGGATTTCTTGAGATTGAGATGTGGCTTTGTAATAAATTTATGATTTTATAAATTTATATGGATCCTTTTGGTGCATTTCATAATTTGAATCAGGAACTGTGAATCAAATTCGAGTAAAAGATGAAAATCAGCTGTCAATATTTTCCCTATAAAAACATACAACGCATTGAAGACATTATTAGTGCTACTGTTTCCCTACTACTGATTAAAACCAACGTTATTATGGAGCGGCGACGTCATTTAAGCAGGAAAGAAATGCTCAGAGCCGTGGGAATGATAGAAGCTGGTTCCCGGCAACGTACTGTGGCTTTAGCTCTGAATACAAGTCAGAGTGTTATCAGTCGACTTTGGACACGTTACCGAAGCACTGGTACCGTGGCTGAGCGCCATGGAGGACAGTATCGCTGCACCACACGGAGACAAGACCGATACATTCAAATCTTAACTCGAAGAGCTCCAACAATAACCGCCATGATGTTAGCCGTGAGGCCTCATCACTCTTCAGGGAACTTAATTAGCGACCAAACAGTCAGAAACCGCTTGCATGAAGTGAACCTTCATTCCCGAAGACCGCTACGGGTACCACCTATGGCAATGCACAATCGTAGGATTCGATATCAATGGGCTCTTGAACACAGAAATTGGGCAGAAGAACAATGGCGTTTCGTGTGCTTTTCTGATGAGTCTCGTTTTGGTATGAGACCGGATACAAGACGTATACGACACTGGAGAACCCCTGGACGCCAACGGCGATTAAAATCCTGCCAGGAAGTCCATCCTTATAGTGGTGGAACCATCATGGTATGGGCGGGTATTTGGATCGGCGGAAGAACTGAGTTGATTTGGATCAGAGGCAAACTCAACGCTCAAATTTATGCTGAAACGATTGTATCAGACGTCATCGTTCCTCTACAAGTGCAAATCGGTCCCTTATTTCAGTTAATGCATGATAATGCACGACCGCACACCGCAAGAGTTGTAAGACAGACTCTCGCCGCAGCTAACATCAATGTCCTGCCCTGGCCTGCTCAGTCGCCAGACTTGAACCCGATTGAGCATGCATGGGATATGCTACAGAGAAGAGCTCTGCCGAATATGGAGGGTATCCAGTCGCAAGAAGGCCTTTTTTTGTTGTTGCAACGAACATGGGCGGCCATTCCACAGCGTGATTTGGATGAACTCATTTTGAGTATGCCAAACCGATGTTCTTGTGTTGTTAGTGTTCGCGGTAGAAACACGGATTATTAATTGTTTAAGTTACCCAATAAAATTTTAGAGAAAACTGTTATTTCAGTCTTTTTTCGAACTTTTGTGTTAGTGGTTCAAATGTCAAATATCCCTTTATTAGGAAAATGGCAAATTTCTTTATTAATGCAAAGGTGACTTGGTTTATCGTTACTGTGACAAACGAAAACACTTTATTTGATGAATCCTTAAAGAAATTTTTAATTAATATCAATCAGGAGAAAAGTTATTGCAAAAATATATGTTGATCCCTAGACACTTTTGATGTGTGTATTATAAATGCGAAAGTAACTCTGTCTGTCTGTCTGTCTGTCTGTCTGTTACGCTTTCCCGCTTAAACCTCTCAACCGATTTTGATGAAATTTGGCACAGACAATCTTTAGACACCGAGAAAGAACATAGGCTACCTTTTATCCCGGAAAAATTTGATGTTCCCGAGGGAAACCTAAAAAGCGCGATATAACCGACCTCCACGCGGGCGAAGCCGCGGGCGGAAAGCTAGTTAGCCAATAAGATGGAATCAGGAATTGAAATATTGTCACGATATTTGGACGCTTGTTATTTCTAAAATCACGATTGAATCTGTGCCTCACACTGATCTAAAAGCTTATTACTTAACCTTTAAGATTAAGCTAGTTTTCACGCATCCCTGTTAAGTTTTTTAAAAAACTTCAAAATAAATCTCGCGGAATAAAATCGGCGGACCCACCCTGTTTCTACTGAATTATGACAATGGCGGCGATTCTCTTGTTCAAAAACTAAACTAATTTAAAGTTAAGTGCATCTTTTCCTTTCTATTTCAGTAAGAAAAGGATAGAAGATATCATTTTAATTTAATCCTGTCAAATTAAGATATTCCATAGACAGTTCAGAAGCGATTATAAACATGGCGACCAAAAATACATCAATTTACGTCAAGCGCGGACAATTGCTTAGACTAATTTGACGGAATAAACTAACCTAATATCTTCTGTTCTTTTCTTAGTGAAATATTTAAAAAACATACACTAGACTTAAATTTAGTTTAGTTTAGTCTGCGGCGAGAGACTAATAAGCAGGATGAATGTGGAAAGCGATGACTTTTACTGCTTAGTTTTCTTCTTTATCTCAATAGTAAGCGTACCGTCAAAGCTCAGTAATATAAGTATTTATTACATTACAGGGTGGAAATTAAGGTGGTAGGTTTACAAAGACGTTGTGGACCTTGTTGGGCACGCTAGTTATTTTATTTCTTCATCATAAAATGCAAAGAACAGTTGGAAGAATTAAAGAAACTTTCGATGAACAGACAGTTGTGCTGTTTGGGAGTTTGTTTCGCCACTTCTTCTTCCCAACCAAAGCACTAGGAAGTGGCGAAGGGCGGGCGTTTTGAGGAGACTGTCTTATCTAATACTGACGTACAAAAAGTGGTGTTCCTCAGCCTATTTTGAATAAATTACTTTTGATTTTGAATCCTATAAAGCTGGTCCATAAACACATCGATCCGCCCAAGTTAAACAGAACTTTGAAAAGTAAATGAATTCCGTCTATATGCATTAAATTAAATAAATGCAATGAAATAGGAATTATACCTTAATTTATCAACGAAATGTCTGAAATAATCATGAAGCATTGTGTACAGCAGCAATAAGCATTAAAGCTCCTCTTCTCGTTACCAGATGAATATTTAACTAAGTAACATTTCAATTCAAAATGGAGAATTTACATCATCACGACACATTGAATTCAACTTTAATTTCCCGAAATGTTGATAACACCTGCCTTCTTTAAGGGTATTCGCACATCTAATCAGATTAAATTAAGAAAAAAAATCCAGGTTTGAATAAATATTCATACTGCAATAACCGTTAAAATAATTTAACGATAAAGGAGTGCGTCATGCTTAAAAGCTCCTCCGATTGGCATTGTTTCGAGAAAGGAAAAACCTCCTTAATTATTTTAATTTCGATAATGTACTCTGTTGATTAAGCGTAACAATGCGGCAATTGTTTTAAGTAGATTTCTTTTTATATTTGCGAATACAAGTATGATGATGCATCCCGGGAGCAATAACTGCTTTAAGAATTCTTGATACAAAAAATCGCAAATAAATGGCGTCTGTCCTACTGTGACGCAGCAGTCTTGACACTACGGGGGCTTTCTGTAGAATAATACCGAAAAAAAAACAATTAAAATTACAAATATAGCTTACAGGATTGACCAAGAATTTTCGCAAACAGCGTTGAAGTTATTGCAGGTGTAAAAATATTCAGACTTTAGTTATTTCAGAAACCTAGATAAATGGGACACTTTTAGACTTCGAAAAGATCCCATTCTCCTGCAAACTGTCTAATTGATCCCCGGCTCACGCAACGCGGATCTCACACCGGCTTCGCGGATAAATTAAATCCAGTAAGTTTAACGAAAGGCTCCCCGTGGACTCATGAATTGTTAATACAATTATAATTAAACTTCATAAAATTAACATTGAGTCCTCGCAAAAAGCCGGCACTCACGGCCGCCAAACTCGATTTGACGAATCATTTTTTATTCACCAATGCGATGTAATTAAATGTCTTCCAGACTCAAAGCGAATAAAATTTACATAGAGTTGATTAGATTTAATTATAAGGACTATTGAGTGAAACAAGACAGGCAGACGAATTAATGCAAATTTCTTTATTGAAGACAGACGAATTAACGCAAATTCCTTTTTGGAACAAAGATATTCAGTTTTGAATGCTATTTGTTTCCATTTCGAAAGTCGGTGGCCGATGTGCATTGGACGTGGGGAATGGTGTCACCTGTCAAAACTTAATACCGATAGCTCGAATTGGCATTGCAGCGCGATTCTCTTTTTACTGAACTTTTTAAAACTAAACATTCGATGACAGTTTGAAGTTTGCACGAATACTCATGTCCCGCAAGATGTCAACTGCAAGTAGTAAATTGTTATCGAAGAAAAACCGTAGCAAGAACATTCAGTAAATTATTTACATTGTTTTTGTTTTCTTTGTTTATTTTTTGCTGGTTTGAAGAGCGTTTTATACTTGCGTGGTTATAAAAAGTCTTTGGACAACAATGTGTCCTTAAACATGATGTGTAATGCGAGTTTTCTTACAATGCTACGGTATTTTTATTCATTCATAAATTAAATACATAATTTCTTGTATTTCATGTCTTCATTTCAATTGTAGGAAAAAAAAATGCTGGCAAAATATAAAGTGGCAACCTGTATCCATGAATTTAGTAATCGATTCTAACCCTTATGGAAAAATCATTCAACTCTAATTTAAAAAAAAAAAAAAAACTGCTATTCCCACATACTTCGACCGCTCAAGTGCTCTTTTATATGTAATACTTACTGTATATACATACTAATATTATAAACGCGAAAGTAACTCTGTCTGTCTGTCTGTCTGTTACGCTTTCCCGCTTAAACCTCTCAACCGATTTTGATGAAATTTGGCACAGACAATCTTTAGACCCTGAGAAAGGACATAGGCTACCTTTTATTGAAAAAAAAATTGATATTCCGGAGAGAAATCTAAAAAGCGCGATATAACAGAATTCCACGCGGGCGAAGCCGCGGGTAGAAAGCTAGTATGTAATACTTGTACATTCGATCCAGCCGTCCCTTGCTGTCCTCTCTAGCGACGCCCTAAGCCGAGGTTCGTACCCCACAGGGCGTGCCCTTAGTGCGTAGTCGCCCAATTTTAATTCAGTTTTAAGTGCCCCTGGCTGGAGGCTTTAATTTTAATAAAGGCATCCACAGGAAAGTCCGGTTAAGTAGTTACGGCCTCTAGTGGCCACCTACGAGATGGCATATCAAAAAAAAAATGTAATACTTAGCAGATTTTTAAGGTATTTGATGATGACTTTACGTCTGCATCTAAAATCATGTGCTGATCGGGAACAGCTTGCTTTTCGATGTCATTGCCACTAAGTATAAGTAGTTTGGCCGGCGTGGTAGATTACGGCTCACTCCCTCTCACCAAGAGGAGATCTGTATCCCAACAGTGGAAACATTATAGGTTGATAATGTGTATGTTATAAGTAGTTTATAAAAAATGTGTCAATTAAAGGATCTTGACAGCATACACCATTTCAAAAAGGCTCTTTTTAATTTGTTGTGCGAGAAGACTTATTATACGCTTAGTGAATATTTGGAGGATCAATTGATATAGGGACGGTTTTGTTATTAAGGAATCATGTTATTTAATTTATTAATTTTGACCGTACGATTATAAATATTTTTTTAAATTTAATATAATTTTATTGTGAATATTTGTACGCCTTCGACGGCAAGACATAGTATTCATTTTATATTGACATTACAATCTGTATTACCTACCTATGATCTACAAATAAAATATCTGATTCTGATTCTAAAGAACAACGAATAACAGATTCCATGTTCAGGGATGTACATTTTCGTAATAACATGACTAAGTACTTCAAAAACAAAACACTCAGGATACAGTAACACGTCTCGCTAGTGAAAGTATCAAGATCATTCAAGATGGACGCTCCGTACTTTGACCTGTCAATATTGTCAATGTAAATGTTTAAAATAATGATCGCTGATTGTAATGCAATCAGACACGGCTCAGATTTACGCGGGTCCATGCGGGGTTGCCAACGTTTTATAAATTTAACTCTTAAATAAAACGAGATTAAATTATTCGCCTTTTTTTGCAGAGATAATCCTCTTATGTAAGGAAGATGTGCTGTTTTCTCTTGTAAAGGTGTGCTCATATTACGTCTGGTTGTAAAAACCTTCTGCACGCGATTGTAAACGCGTACAAATTTATTCTAAAACGCCTATTTAATGGAAACTTGTAAAGCAATACTGGTTTAAAAGTTTACTTTGGATACTGCTTAGTGTCTGTAATTAAAATGTTATCAGCTGTTACTTTTGCTTTAAAATTCCCGTATAAATAGTTTTTTCTCAGTGGTAGGCCATATGACATCGGCTGCCGGCAGAAGTTACCACCCACCAGACAAAGTCTTGCCGCCAAGCGATCGTGTTCGTCGTGTTCCGGCATGGTGTCTAGTGAAGAGGTACGGAGGACGGGTTTGAGCAATTGTGTTGCGATGTGTGACGGGTACAATACGACAAATGTTGTTGTGTCGGGAGTCAGGTCGTGCAGGATCTCCAGATCAATGTCCCGTTGGCTCAGCATCGTTGGTCGTGTTGTTGGGTTTAACATTGCATTACCTCGCTCAACTGCCGTCTTTCTTCCTATTCACTTAGTATTTTTTGAGTGAATAGGCTCTTAATAAACTAGCGCGCTTTTCCATCAACGATTGCATCACTGCTAACCATCAGGCGGGACTGCTGTCAAGCACTAGTTTACAATTATAAATAAAAATGTAAATGAATTTAAAAACACAAACATTAATGGCAGTCTCTCTTGTTGACAAACTAAACTGAAATGAAATTTAGTCCTTCTTTTTAATTTAGTGGGCAGTAAAACAATATTAATTTAGTCCTGTTAGTCTACTAGTAAACTAAACTCTCATTTAGTTTGTGAACGAGTGATTTGGCGACACTGTCTATTCTTTTCAGATTACAAATACAGCGATAGGCAACAAACAGTATTTTACCTTTCTTAAATAAGAATATGAAAAATGTTTAGCGCCCCTAAGCCGATGATATATCTCTAAAATCTGGAGCGTCATCAAGATTCTGAGAAACGGATCGCAACCCGATGAAGCAAGCCTGAATGCCTACCTAGCGGTATTTGATGCACGTGCCGAAAGCATACCCATACTTTGTAGTTATAGTACTTAGTATGAAAAAGGATTACTTGGTACCAATTCCTTTGTTCTTTCTACAACCATTTTGAAA
Organism: Sesamia nonagrioides; assembly: GCA_017933935.1. NCBI lineage: Eukaryota > Metazoa > Arthropoda > Insecta > Lepidoptera > Noctuidae > Sesamia > Sesamia nonagrioides. The sequence goes on along the minus strand of JADWQK010002392.1, from coordinate 366,743 downwards.
ATGAATATGAGAAAAGCTTCTGGCCTTGTAGAAATAGCTTTCAATAAGACTGCGTTTAATGAAGTATTGTTCCTTCGTGACAGAAACTGTAAAAAAGAATTCTAACGATCAAATCTCAAGGTTTTTAGGTAACATACGAAAAGATATGAATTGAGAAATGCTTTCCATTCCCTTTTTTTACCAATAACGTTCTTGGAAAGAAATAAAAAAACATAAGGACTGCTATATTGTAAAAATAAAATGAGTGCCATTGACTTAAAGCCAGTGTTATTATGTTTATTGTGATTAAGTTTATTTTATGGGCCGTATGTTCGGAATTCATGTTTTGTTTCTTTCGCAGTCATATGGTAGATAATATAGATACGATAGCCTTAGATACATGACACGTCAATCATATGTCACTGTCAAAATATTATTTCGCTTATTGCTGACCACCATATTTATTAGTAGTTGTGTTGCACTCCTTGGCTGAGTTAAATTGAATCTGTATGAAAACTAAGCCGAAATATAGGAAATTAACATTAAAAACAGTCAACTATAGCGTAACTATACCTAGCATTAAGTGTACAATGTGTTGGCCTAGGCTCCATACATTTCTGAAACATCTCCTTTACTACTGTGACCTGTTTAACCGACGGCTTGTCGGTCAAAGAGGTCACAGTAGTATATTTTCATATCAATATTAATCACGAACACAGAAGGCCGCGGGCGTTCACCATAATTGATTTTTAATGCACCAGCCGAATTGGCCAGTATATCCCACGGTTTAATTGAAGCACCATCAACCGTTGGGCGGTCAGTCATAAATATGAACTCTACGTAAATAATACAGCCTGTAGCGAATGCTGTTGCGAAAATATGAAAACACCTTCACGTAAAATCATCATCCGTATCAGTTTTTTCTCAATGGTAGGCCATAACATCAGCGGCCGGCAGAAGCTACCACCCAGAAGACACCAGACTGAATAGTAGAAGCGATGTCTTTGAAAAAGGAGACAGGCCAGGAGCACGAAAAACGACCACTCTATTTTTTGGGCTTCATTGCTTTCAATTAAAATCCTAAATAGCTTTTTACAACCATTTGCACTCTCCTTATCTTCCGCGTTAGAATCTAAGCCTTCCACATCCGATCGAACGAGTAAAATACCACAAACTGGATGTGTAATACCTAAAGCCAACTATGTTTACCCAGATTCGAGTGTAAGATTCAAACGGACATCCTCAAAGCAACCCGTTGAACTCTTTTAAACGACGCCGCTCAAGAAACCTTAAACAAACATGTTTTTGCTGTTTTGCTATTCAAAAATGAGTCTTATTTACTAGGTAATAGGCTTGAAGGGTGGTGTGCTAGTGTTTAGCGTAGTGGCGGAAGCGGAGCGGCCTCGCGTTGATAGTATGCTACAAGTCATGAGAGGAGAAATGCGGCTTTGAGGAAGTAGGTTGTGTTTTATTATTTATGAGAAAACCTGTTTCTTAAGGTTTTTAAAATAGTTATTTATTTGTCAGATACAAGGATGAGGATGCCTATCTTTGAGAACTCATTCTTCATACGAAAGGTGGGTAACTTTATCTAGATGAAAAAGTCTGAAAAGCTAAAAATGCCTGAATTAAAGTGGGACAAGTATGTCGAGCCCCGTGTTGTAACAGGCTTAGAATAGGAGCAACCCATATCCACCCGTGGGTTTCGTAAGAGGCGACTAAGGGAACTCTCACCAGGGAAACGGGCAGCAGCGCTTCACCTGTGGAATATCAAATTACTGCGATCCCCAACCCACCTGCCAAGCGTGCGGATTATGGCAAAAGTAATCCTGGTTATTTATTTTATTATTTATGTATTATTTGTGTATACAACAAAATACATAAGGATAAGACGAAATAAAGATCTGAGTACAAAGGTGCTACTTATTTGTTAAGTAATTCCTTTCAGCAGACCTGCGAAAGGAGACATGTAGACAATAGGGCGTAAGAACAAGGAGGAAATAAAAAATCACTATGATAAGTATCAAATATCTCTGTGCAAATAATAAAAAAATTATCTATCCATAGAAACTTTAGAATTTATAATAAAAAAAGAATTTACATCACTATGAATTACTTTTCAAATACAAAGTCACATGCACCTTAACACAACCTCTTATAACTTAGACCTGACTTTTAGTAGAGCGGCGCACGCGCCGACAAGGAAGTGACGTCGCGGCGCGCCCCGTCCGCTGCGTGGCGTTATCTCGGTCGCGCGTGCCCCATTTATCGATATCTTTCCGCCAAGGGGTCACTGGACATTCGTACGTATCAACTCAAGTACGTGACTGTCTTTTAACGTAACGTAAAAGATTTTGAGATGTGATGCAAGATCTTTTTTTTTTTTTTGGTGTTGCAATTTTTTCAGCCATGCCTTTTATATTTTTCGATGAACACTTACAATACTTACCAGAGGCTTATTCGAAAGAGATACATACCCAGACATGAGAGGCAATTCAACTTAGTGGTAGGCCATAACATCGGCTGCCGGCAGAAGTTACCACCTGACAAAGTCTTGCCGCCAAGCGATTCGTCGTGTTCCGGCATGATGTCTGATGAAGCCGTACGGAGGACGGATCTGAGCAGTTGAGTTGCGATGTGTACCGGGTACGATGCGCCAAATGTTGTTGTGTCGGGAGTTTGATCGTGGAGGGTCTCCAGATCAATCTCCCTCTGGCGCAACATCGTTGGCCGTGCTGTTGGGATCAACATTGCATCACCTTGCTAAACTGTCGTCTACCTTCCTATTCACTCAGTTTTTTTTTAGTAATTATTCTTTTAATAAACTAGCGCGCTTTACCATCAATGATTGCATCACTGTTTACCATCAGGTGGGATTGCAGTGAAGCACTAGTTTATAATTAGAAATAAAAAATAAAGGTTGGGTTTACCGGTAAAAGACACAATTCCTTTCGCTTTGTTCAGATAGGGAGAAGTTAAGTTATACCAGAGAGACAACACTTGTAATTTCAAGAACGTCCAGAGTCTGATGTCTGCATCTGTCTATAATATCCCTAATTTCCCTTCATTATTAAACATTTGACTGTCGCCGAGAAGAAACTATGACTGGATTAAAAACATGGCGTTAAGTCGATCTACGAAATGAAATGAAATCGTTTATTAAGCAAGTAGGATCACTGATCACTTTTACACGTCATATTTTTTTAAACTATATCATCATCATCATCAAACTTTTATCGTCCCACTGCTGGGCACAGGTCTTCTCTCGTACAGAGGATTGAGCGTAATCACCACGCTTGCTCAATGCGGGTTGGGGATTTCAGACTTGAAATTCCAGGTTTCCTCAAGATGTTTTCCTTCACCTTCAGTCACTGGTGTCCAAGAAATACTTAGAAAGGACATATAACGTTAGAAAACTTTTAAAACTATATGGACCCCGCATTTCCTAACTGACTACCTCTGAGAACAAAAAGCCGAAACAAACTCAGGGATCATCGTCTTTTTTCAAGTCCAGACATTAAAAATGAAAATGTTAACAATAATTTTCGTGGTTCAAAACAAAACAGTGTTTAAAATGTCATAATTGTAGCATAATTACGTATATTGCTTAATAACAATGCTTAGCAGAGCGAGCAGCTCAATCCCAAGCTACGTGAAGCGCAGACTAATTTGGCAAGATTAGACTAATATAGATACATACCAGCTTTCCGCCCGCGGCTTCGCCCGCCTAAATTTCGGTTATATCGCGCTTTTTAGATTTCCCTCGGGAATATAATTTTTTTCCGGGATAACAGGTAGCCTATGTTTTTTCTCAGGGTCCAAAGATTGTCTGTGCCAAATTTCATCAAAATCGGTTGAGAGGTTTAGGCGGGAAAGCGTAACAGACAGACAGACAGACAGACAGAGTTACTTTCGGATTTATAATATTAGTATGGATATCTACTGTCCTTTTCTTAATGAAATAGATAAAAGATTCACTGACTAAGTTGTTTAGTTAATGACCGGCAATTGGAGCCATTGTAGGACGTTTGAAGTTTAATCCTTGAAAAGAGATAACAGATAACATCGGCTGCCGGCATCACTATTTTTTTTTTTTTGACGCTGTGGTAATGCATTTACGCACCGTACCCCGAAGGGCGTGTGTGGGACTCGCCCAGCCGAAGCCGGGAATACCCACTAAACCCACAGCGGCACAACGACATCGCCTGAGTGGCGAGGTCATGGGAAATCGGCACAGCCTGAACAACCAATCCCCCGCCGGCGATTCCCGCCAGAAGGCGGGCCCACAATGGTCCCCCATAAGGAGGGGCCGGACTGGGTACGTCTTCTAGTGCGAGAAGACGCAGCATCCAAGGGTTTTTTAGCGAGGTGGCCTTCCTCTTAGCCCCACTCGTTTGCCCGGAGGCAAACGGGGCCCCCAGCTCCACTCAATGAGGAGACCGGGTTGCCCGACGGTGACCCGGAGTTCGGGTCACGTCAGCCACCTGGAGTGGTGGCCGACCCGCCGCACATGTGACCGCCGAAGCGGTCCCCACTTCTGGTTTTGGTCCGCGCCGGTAAACCGGTAACCCCCATATCTGGGGGCCGTTCCCCTATCCGCCACCTGGGGACGCGTCCGATGGCAGGCCTATTCCTAAGTTTTTTAAGTGAATAGGCTTAATTAACCAGTGCGCTTTACCATCAACGATTGCGTCACGGCTTTCCATCAGGTGGGATTGCAGTCAAGCACTAGTTTGTAATTATTAAAAAAAAAAGGAGATTATGAGCAGATTCTGCATTTGCGAACCACATTTTATTATTACGAATTGTTTATCTTATAGCCCTTGTAGGCCATAGGGAAACATTGCTCTTGCAGAGTTGATCTCTGAACCGGCACGTTACACATTAAAGTGCAAACGACTCTTACAAAACTTATTTTGTGTATCAAAATGAATATAAAGTAGGTCTGTGATGGATCTCATAAAATAAAAGATGTGAAAACTCAGATATCCTACCGGCCAACCACGATGTAAATATCAGGGTTCTTCCAGACGCTAAAATTAAGTGGCAGTGGGCGGGGCACATTGCTCAGAGAACCGATGGCCGATGGGGCAGTAAGATTCTGGAGTTGCGGCAACGTACCGGAAGACGCAGGGTAGGGAGGCCACCAACAAGGTGGACCGATGACCTGGTGAAGGTCACGGGAAGCCGATGGATGCGGGCAGCACAAGACCGGTCATTGTGAAAAGACTTGGGGGAGGCCTTTGTCCAGTGGTGGATCTCTGTAGGCTGAAGAAGAAAATTTCTGAAGAAATTTCTTTCTATAAATTACGAGAAGTAACGTAATTCAAAACATTTAAAAATCATCTCTTTCTGCGTTTTAAAAAACGTTTTCCCACACTAGGACTTTCTCCTGTAACATGGGTGCAAGTACCCGCCTTACAATACCAGTCTGGTTGGAAGATCCTCCCTTTTCTACGGCGGCTGAGTGAACTTTACACGCTTTTCCTCGTGAGTCTAAAGTTTCATCATCTTATTTGCCTATCAAACCTACACAACCCAACAACTGGGTAATAAGAAACCTCTAAAAAGACTCGTTTCCTCGAATTTCTACTTCTGAGATCCCTTAAATTTCGAGGCTGAGTTTCACAAATGACAGCCAGGACTATGGTCGAACAGTATTTAGGCTATTTTTATTATTTTATTCGTCGTCCTCCATAGCGCAGCGGTCAACACGCCTGCCTGCGACGTGGAGGCCCCGGATTCGATCCCCGGCCAGATCATGATGGAAAATGATCTTTTCCTGATTGGCCTGGGTTTTGGATGTTTATCTATATATGTATCTATTATAAATATAGTATCGTTGAGTTAGTATCCCATAACACAAGTCTCGAACTTACTTTGGGGCTAGCTCAATCTGTGTGATTTGTCCGTATATATTTATTTATTTATATATTTATTATACAGTTCATAGTAAATAATTTACCCCTTATTCATAAACGCTGCTTAAAACTGCGCTGGGTTAATTCAAAAAGAAAAATAAAAAAGGGGGAAAAATATATGGTTAAAGAATCTCTAATCACTTCTTTAACTCTTTATCTTGTCTTTTCTTTTTTTTATATTTTTGACCTTTTAACGTCACATAACTTTAATCATCCTCTATGAATAAACATCACAGAGTTAAAGGGGTTTATTCATAAACGATAATTGAAGTTTATGGACGTGCAACCGTTTAAAATGTATGGTTAAACAATCGCTAATCACTAGTTGTGTCTGTTGCTAATGTCTTTGTTTAAAAAACACATTTCAAATCAACCACAGGAAATTGAATCCGTAGTGGGTGATTGACAGAATTTCAGAAGACATTCAACTGTACATTACGGTTTTGTCCCTTTCCCGGTTCCAAAAACCTTAACCGAGGGAAACTTTAATTATATTTAGGATAATTAAATTCAGCAGTTATGAAAAGTAGGGATGACATAATTACGAAGTTTTCCCCCAAATTTTTCTTTTTCTACACTTTGTTTTTTTTGTATTTTTTGCCTTAGTTTTATATTATACTAGCTTTCCGCCCGCGGCTTCGCCCGCGTGGAGTTCGGTTATATCGCGCTTTTTTAGATTTCCCTCGGGAACATCAATTTTTTCCGGGATAAAAGGTAGCCTATGTTCTTTCTCAGGGTCTAAAGATTGTCTGTGCCAAGTTTCATCAAAATCGGTTGAGAGGTTTAAGGGAAAGCGTAACAGACAGACAGACAGACAGAGTTACTTTCGCATTTATAATATTAGTATGGATTATGTTTTATCCTGGGGCATAGTGATGCCCCAGGATAAAAACGACGAGGAAACGACTATGAGAGCAGTGGCTCTCATAGTCGTTTAATTAAATATAGACCCCAGTAGGCCAAGCTATCCAAAACTGTGAAATATACCCAATCAACATTGAACCCTTATCGAACTCGTGGTGGCCTAGTGGTTAAAACACCAGCCTCTAAAACAGAGGAAACTAGCTTTAAGTCTGAAATTGCCAACCCGCATTGAGCAAGCGTGGTGGTTACGTTCAATCTTTCTCTGTATGAGAGGAGGTCTGTGCCCACCAGTGGGACGATAAAAAAAAGGTTGATGATGATGATGAACCTTGAACCCTAATATTATAGCAATAAAGTTGAAAAAATATTCAAGAAATTTGAAATATTTTGTTCGATTTGATGACGTCTGTACAATATTTAAGGAACCTTTAAACATCATGACCTACTCTATAGGCGCTAGCACATCAAGCTACTACAATCTGACAAATTTCTTTAACAGATTGTCATCTTTACACAGATTCGTACATCGAGGGACTGGAACAATTTGCCAGCGGCGGTGTTGCCGTCGGACTACAATTTGAGTGTCTTCAAGGCTAGAGTGAATAGGCTCTTAATAAACTAGTGCGCTTTACCATCAACGATTGCGTCACTGCTTACCATCAGGCAGGATTGCGGTCAAGCGCTGGTTTATAATATGTAAAAAAAAAAAAAAACTTTATAATTGAAGTATTTAGGTTTAAGGTTGATTGGGCAGAATTTGACAGCTCCAGGTCACGTCATTCTAATCTAGGTTTCCTTGCAAGCTCGCTGTTCCACCTGTCTTCGATGGAGCGATAACTGAACGGGTCTGGTAGCATGTCAGTCTCTTCACTTGTTATTAATATCAATATTGATAGAACTGGTCTGGTTTCGTTTTCTGACACTGATTGGGGGAAGCAAGGGGAAGATTCTGATCTGGTACTTGATGATTATGATGATGTAGCTGTCAAACGGGTAGAAGGTTGTGGAAGCGGATGTTGGAGATAATAATTGCCTAAGAAAGAAGGACAAGAGGATTGTATAGATCTGATTATAGGAACCAGATAATTATTGTACTCCTCAAATTATTGCAAAGAGAAATATTTATTAAAAATAGGATTTTGAGTTTTATTTTTATGCACTGAACACTAATTAAGAAGAAAGAAAATTAAGTCAAGTAGCCATACTCCAAAATTTCTCAAAATTGGTCCATCCATTTCAAAGATTACCCAAAATTAAAAAGACAGACAGAGATTTTTTTTAGAGTATATTGATATTACCTACATAATTATGCATTAAGTACTAATAAGCTGTTTTTTTTTTACATTACAAACACATACTTCTTTCCACTTCTAGCCGCGTGGGTCAATCGATAAAGTCAAGCTACTCTTGCCGCGGTTAGTGCGTGGATGGGTGACCAATTTCGCAAATCAAAACCGCTCCATGTCACGGAAAGCACATTAAGCTGGTCCCAGCTGTCATACCTGTTTTTTTTTTAATAGTTAAGAACTAGTGCTTGACCGCAATCCCGCCTGATGGTAAGCAGTGATGCAATCGTTGATGGTAAAGCGCGCTAGTTTATTTAGCCTATTCACTAAAAAAAATTAGTGAATAGGAAGGAAGACGGCAGTTGAGCGAGGTGATGCAATGTTAAACTCAACAACACGACCAACGCCTTTTGTACTATACACCTGCATTGACGAATAACAAGATTTGTATTTGTATTTGAACGATGCTGCGCCACAGGGAGATTGATCTGAAGATCCTCCAGGACCAAACTCCCGACACAACAACATTTGGCGCATCATACCCGGCACACATCGCAACACAACTGCTCAGACCCGTCCTCCGTACGGCTTCACCAGACTACATGCCGGAACACGACGAATCGCTTGGCGGCAAAACTTTGTCTGGTGGGTGGTAACTTCTGCCGGCAGCCGATGTTATGGCCTACCACCGAGAAAATAGATGGATTTTTCATTGTCTGGATCGTGGAGGTCAGTAGGCAGTCAATCCATGTAGAGTACTGGTATTCTGCTCCACCCGGTCAGACTGGACGCCAACTTCAAAATAATTGGAAAACAGATAATAATGGTGAGGAGGTAACATCATTCAAATTGTCGAACAAATAAATAAAATTAGTAGGTATCGATAATGTAGCCTTAGTTTTCATATTTTTTTTTTTTTTTATATTATAAACTAGCGCTTAACCGCAATCCCGCCTGATGGTAAGCAGCGACGCAATCGTTGATGGTAAAGCGCACTAGTTTATTAAGAGCCTATTCACTCTAGCCTTGAAGACACTCAAATTGTAGTCCGACGGAAACACCGCCGCTGGCAAATTATTCCAGTCCCTCGATGTACGCGGTATAAAGGAGGAGGCGAAACGCTTCATCCGGATCGTAGAGGTGTTAACAACGTAAGGGTGGAAACCAGCCGTACGACGGGTCGTCCGCTGGTGGAACGGAGATGTGGGAATTAAATCATGCAATTCCATCGCACACTCCCCGAAATGCATCCTATAGAACACCGAAAGGCTGGCTACTCTACGCCTGTGCTCTAGGCTTTGGAGACCAACTCGAGTTAGATCAGGGTCACCAATCAGCCTCTTTGCACGTCTCATAATCATCACACTTGCCCACTGCTGGACATAGGGCTGTTCCATGGCACGCCAACAAGCTCGATCCTGAGCAGTTCTCCGCCAGCCACTACCAGCCACCTTTTTGATGTCGTCGCTCCATCTCGCCCAAAGGCCTCCTACGCTACGTTTGCCGAAACGCGGTCTCCACTCGAGGACTCGTTTACCTTAGTTTTACTAAAACTTATTCTTTACAAGAGTTATGAAAACAATGTTGTTAACTAAAATACTAAAAGTTATCGTGAAATGATTTAATCTAATTCTTAAACAAATATTTCCACGTAAAATCCAGTCGACATAAAGCTGATAATAAAACAATTTACCGCGAAACAGAAGAGATCTTTAACTCTATTCAAACGCCAGCCTTCACATATTTGTACCAATAAATCACATTTGGACACTAAGATTTGAGCCTAGATATCCAAACATTGCAAATAGATTTCCTAAGAAGAAAGAGATACACGTATCTGATACTAATTCGAAGAAAAGAGACAAAAACAATTTGATCATATCTGTTTAAATCAATAGGCTTCAACGAGATAACCAAAATGTTTAAACGTTTTATTTGGCGCCAATGAATTTTTAACCAACCATGTTTGGTAATAAGGTGAATATTCGCTTGTCAGAATAAAGTGCTAAGTGAAATCTAAGTATGATATCGGTGAGCTAAGTAATAAACAGTGCTAATGTTAGTACGCATGCGCGTAGATCTAAAAGATACGGTCTCAACGGCGCCTAGGGCATAAAGCCGGGTGTGCACTTACAACTTTATGTTGCCAACATAATAATAAGTTTGGGTTTTTATGTTGACAGTTTGATATGGATATGAAGCAGCTGACTACTAAAATACGATTGTTTATGCTTTTAGTTTTCTGAACTTATTAAAATAATTAACATGAGAGAGTAACATGATGGTTATTAAACTGATAACGAAAACAAAGCATATTAGTAGACTTGCTTCACTATTTATGAATAACTAAAAGGATCCTACCATTTTTAGTTCATGTACCTAATAATCACATTACACAACGCAGAACACTAAGAGGTAAAATTCTGCATAACAATATTACGGCTTTATTTATTTATAGTTAATTAAAACTTTACAACACTCCATCATCATCTCAGCGTCAATCCCAGTCGCATCTGTAGCTTTTCAGCTTTGGAGTCCGGGGTCCGCTTTACCAGTCTAACTGCTGATTTTGGCTAAACTTCTATATTTTCCGTGAAACGACTGCAGGCTGACCTCCACAACCCGAAGGCGATATCGAAGCATTGTAGTTATACCAATTGTTGGACTTTTGAGGGCTCCAACAACCTGTAACGACTACCATTTGATGTACGTAAGGCAACCGGGACCAACGGCTTAACGTGCTTTCCGAGGCATGACCAGACCAGTGCAAATATTCATAATCATGCATACAAATATTTGCACAGCGCGGGGATCGAACCCGCGCCTCCTTGCGCAGCGGCCGCGTTCGCTACCGCTACGCCACGGAGGCTGTCGATACAAAATGATACAACACCAATTACATTAATAAACATAGAAACAAACATATAACTTAAAAACTACTACTAAAACTACTAAAAACTAACATGGAACAGTGGACTCTCTCGCATTCTTTCTTTCACGGAAGACACATGCACGCACAAGCTTATTCAATTCATCCGCAAACACGTCACATTCAGGGTTGACCATCAGAAGGGCATTAAGCACCTTTAGACTACGACAGACCGGGGATTCAGCTGTGCCTACAGTTTTTGCTGGAAGTAGCGCGAACAGATTGTGCCTGCGGCTTTGACGGTGACCGATATATTTGTGAGGCACAAATAGTCAGCAGAAAAGACCATAAAGCTCTAGGCAGTCTATAAAACAATTGTAATCATCATTCTCCTATTCTAATCCTAATTTATTTGGGGTCCACACAACATAAACATGTTGTGTGGACCCCAAATAAATAGATCTATCTCTATACCTATCTATCTATCTTTTTTAGTATAGAAGAAAACTCTTCTTCTATACTAAAAAAGCAATAGCAGACTAATCTACTTATACTAAAATTAACTAAATCAAACTTCTGTGTTGCCAACATAATCACTTACGTCACAAATATGACACTCCGTGTACCTTCCGCCCAACATTTATAATCATAATTTATGACTATAAACTAAGATAATAGTTCCAGATAACCGTCTGTTTGTTTCTACTGAACTACTGCAATTATAACTTGTATAGGAAGATCATTATTAAGATGTTCACGGCTTTGTTTGAGCAGTTCACAAGTTAGATTATTGAGATAAGAGGTGTTGCTAAAGTTTGTGATAAGTTCGTTAAGTTGGGATGTTTGACTTTGTATTACAATATTCGATTGTAATTGCGAAATTAAGTGGGATTATTAAGCTAAACGCAGTTTTAGAAAATATAAAGGTGAATAAATAGTTTTGATAGATACCTCATTATATCAAAGTAAAGATGGGTTATGGACATGCATAAATAAAAGTTAACAAATTTGGTATGTTAATTGAAAGCCACAAATCTAGAAGGTCATAGAAGCTGAAGTTACAAAACAAAGAATAGGCTAGCCTGCAAATGTTGACAGTCAAACCATAATAATCTGCTCAGCGTTTTCCCAACTATGTTTGAATCAGCTTCCATCAGATGCAGACGAACACAGCAACCCAGTTACTGGATAATTCAATACCCATTACTAGGACTAGTTGCTAGCTAGAGTTTCAGGCTTCTAACTATCAGTAACGACAGTCAACAATCCTGACCCAAAAAGGAGCATTTAATTTTTTTAGTATATATTTAATGCTTTTTCTTGGTGGTAGGCCATAACATCGGCTGCTGGCAGAAGTTACCACCCACCAGACAAAGTCTTGCCGCCAAGCAATTCGTCGTGTTCCGGCATGATGTCTGGTGAAGCTATACGGAAGACGGGTCTGAGCAGTTGTGTTGCGATGTGTGCCGGGTACGATGCGCCAAATGTTTTTGTGTCGAGAGTTTGGTCGTGGAGGGTCTCCAGATCAATCTGGCGCAGCATCGTTGGTAGTGTTATTTGGTTTAACATTGCATTACCTCGCTCAAATGCCGCCTTCCTTCCTATTCACTCAGTTTTTGAGTGAATAGGCTCTTAATAAACTAGCGCGCCTTACCATCGACGATCGCATTACTGCTTACCATCAGGCGGGATTGCAGTCAAGCACCAAAAATTAACAAACAAACAAAGATGGAGAAAATGAAGACAGTATGGGTTAAGCCATACCATCATTTCAGTTGATATAGAACTAAAGCATGAACGATTCTTCAATGCAGAATAAAATTTAACCAACAGCATAACTGAAGCAGACCCTAGATAGAAGAAAGTCCAATAAACTGTAAATATGCGAAATGTTCTTAAAACAGTAATAAGTAATGTAAAATAACATGAACTAAATGATTAAAGTCACGAGACTACCAGTGCCAGGGTTCACAGTGAATTGATTAGGATTTGTCACGGTAACACAGTTACATGTTCTAATAACTAAGTTATCCTTGTGACCTTCGCTGATAATAAAATATTAATATTGCTCCGTGGAGTAGTGGCCCCGACTTTGTAAGTTCATACATTTAATCATAATAAGGATGTATCCATGGCATGAAAATCAAAAAAATAATTAGTCCGTCAAATAAATAATAAAAAAAAATTAAGACCCGTAGTTTTTATTTTGTCGAAATTACCAAAAACTACTGAGATATAGCGTATTAAAGTTACGGAGTGGGGGCTAATTACGTCACGCCGTGGTATATTTTGTACCACGGCGTGACGTCATGTGACATTTCAAATCAATATATCTTCCTAAATATTTGAATGAAAGTAAAAATAAAAAATACGTATTCAATATTTTTTATAAATCTATCTGATGGACATTAAATTATTTTGAGGATACAACCCAATTGTCGTCATAATGGCAAAGGAAAATATCAGGAGGAATTCGTTATATCCTGGCACCTGAAATTTGAAGACATATGACAGATGCCATATTATTGATTTTGATTTTTTCTGATTAGTTCTAGATTGGTAGATATTAATTCCCGATATACCTGTATGGTGATATTTCAGTGGGATATTTCAAAACATGATGATATGGTAAAGATAAGAAAAATATTGATTTAAAACTCACCAAAAAGTCTGATATTGAAAAGTAAGCCATAAAAGAATCAATCCATTGAAGTCCTTAAACATTATTTAGCCAATTGAGAAGATAATAGCGCTTCTAATAATGTGATTCGTCAACGCTTTGGCGATAAATAGTCAATAAGCTGTTTCTTAATTAAAGAACTCGATAAATGTTGATTGAGTGTGAAGACCTAGAAACATTATGACAACAACAAGACCACCGCTATAAAACCTGACCTGTAGGTTTTCATCACGAAAAAACCTCTAACGGAGAACAACATACTCAGTACATCTTCTTACGCACACACGCGCACACCACATGTGTCGAAAACATGCACTCCTGCGCAACGCCTTGCGAAAAATCACCGCCGTCATACTATAAAATGAATTCTTTACATAAAACGATAAAACTGCGAAAATTTCGTTCCAATAATTACTTGGTATCGTCACTTATAGGGATATTTAGTCACATGTGATCACCGTATTTGGTATGTTGTTTTTATCTTGTGTCTGTCCTACTCTGTTTCTTAAGGACGATGTATACCTGTCTCTGTTTGATGACGTCACTGAACGGTAGTTGCGATTGGTACTATGGGGATCTTCGAGATACCTCCGAGGCAAGCGTGATCGGTTCTAAGGGTTTGTATAAAATAGGTTCACGTGTACTTTGGACTACGCAGGATTGAATTCTAGGCTTCTGCCAGTATATTTTGTATTATATAGCGTTAAATGGCGAACGAGAGGTCGTGGGGTCAGGAGTAGGTATCCTATTGTGATAGAACCACTCCTTGATAATAAACAACATTGGCAAGCTTTGTTTTAGGTGTTATATACTTTAGTATTGGTGATCCAGGATCCTGAATTGCGAACATTATTCACTTACTCGTCATATGAGTCTTTTTACTAGTTATATATGTATACAGCGTGGAATTTTAGCCGTCTGTCCAATATCCTGATCCATCATCATCATCAACCTTTTTTATCGTTCCACTGCTGGGCACAGGCCTCCTCTCATACAGAGAAGGATTGAGCGTAATCACCAAGCTTGCTCATTGCGGGTTGGCGATTAACGATTAACGAACGAAATTGATTTCCTTATCCAATGACTAATATACACTAGTAAAAAAAAGAAAACGACTTTTGAATAATTTAAGAAAGAGAATATAGTGCATTATACAGATATATATAGTTTGAAACACCCTATATGCGAGCGCAGTCCGCCTATTTCGTTCCAAGGGCACGCGGAGTGAAGTGACGACATCGCTATTAGAGTTCATTCACCCTATCTCAAAAATTAATAATCCTTCAAATAAATGCAGGATCGATATTTACACTTTCATTCAAAAACTAAAGAATGGATTTGGATGAAATTTGGCACACTAACTAAAATTCCGTTAAATTCCAAGTTAAGCCGTTGCCGGTTACCGGCTGTCATTCGTAGGTCTTTGACAGTCGTCACTCAGAATAGTCAATACGAAACTCATCTATACTAATATATAAAGCTGAAGAGTTTGTTTGTATGTCTGTTCGCGCTAATCTCGGGAACTACTGGTCCGATTTGAAAAATTCTTTTTGCGTTGGATAGCCCATTAGTCCACGAAGGCTCTATAACATCACGCTGCGACCAATAGAAGCGGAGCATATAAAAAAAAAACCATATCGAAACCTAAGTGGGTGAACAGCGCGGTGCAGCTAGTCTGGTTTACAAAATATGATTGTCATGTAAAAGTGTTTGTAAACATAAATCTACTAACAGAAAATAAATATTATTTATGAGCACTAAAACAATTTAAAGTTATTGTTATGTAAAAAAAAATACATAACATAATCAGCTTATTATGTGTATCAGACCTCCTTTCGGTGAGAGGGAGAGGGCCTCAACTACGCGGGCCCAGCGCGGGTTGGCAGATGTCACATGTCTTCGAGGTTTCGGCTCTAGGACATGTTGAACAGAAGTATAGCCCAAGTATCTATACACAGTGTAAACGACAGTTTGAAGTTTAGGAAATTAGCATTTGGCCATCAGAAGCCATGTGTCATTATCATTGGACACAGTTTAGGACTTGTGACTCATCAGGGTCTACTATTGTTGTAAAAGAATGACCATTGAATCGTTTAAAATATCACAATAAAATTTTCTTATAAACCGCAATCATTTGCATGTGATGACAAGGCTCACTAGCTAGTAATAATATTGTATAAAGTGGTGTTGTCACTTTTAAAAAATTACCAAATTTTGGGGAAGATGCGATTAATTCGCAGAAAAAGAAGATTATTTTAAAATTTATTAGTATTGTTACCACGATAATTATGTAAAATTTCATATTTTATTTGGTTATGTATATACCTAACCCTTATAATCCTTTTCGGTCGGACAGGGTTTTCTTTACATATTGTGTAATAAACAGTGACCCATCCAAAACCGACCGTAGCAAGCGCCGCTTAACCTTCGATCGACCCGTGCGGCTGCTATCATTTAGTCACGAGCACTAAGCTCATCTGTGTAAAACACTCTCTACTTACACCTAGCACCCAAACTAACCAATACACAAACATACTCAGATATCGCGAGTACAGCTTGACAGTCGCGTGTCAACCTGTAAATTAGTGTTGTGCGAGCTCGCGTGTCGTCAGCGACTGGTGTCGATACTTTATATCGATATTTATCGATACGACACCACGACTTATAGCCACCGATCGGTTGATAACAAGCCGATTTGTTAGCGACCGATGTACACCAGGTTTTGTTTATTTTAACAACTTGAAACGATAGGTGGACTGGTCTATGTTGTATGTCATTTTAAAATATTTCAGCACGTTTTTGTGTCAAAACTACTTTATGAGCTTTATGATTTATAGTGGTTATAGTGATTTATGATTGCAATTAGTACCTACTTGTTGGATTCGACGACAGGGGGGAGGGGGGTACACAGTACTGCTATAACTATTCATACAAATCTAAATATATGTATACTGTTAACACAGCAGATTTTTATGGTGATTTTTAAAAGCTTTCTGTTTATTTGAAGACTGTTATGAATATACCCACATGCAGCGTGATGTCTACTATTTTACTGTTTTTTGTTTTCAGTGTGGTTGCCTTCTGCATGCTTTCATACTTTCTTTGTTCCATCACAAAATGCACATGCACACATATACCTACAATATACAAACAGCAAATCATAAAAATATAGCGTGCGAAACCATGCTGTGCAGTTTAATAATTCACATTGTACATCAAGATAGCAGCCGATTATATTTCAGAAGCGTCGAAATAAATTCATATTCATAGCGCACTTTTTATCGATAACAAGTCACGTCACTGGTAGCAAGCCGGCTCGTTAGGTCGTCGGTAATGTGTCGACATTTCTGTCGCCACTCCGCGGCGCGGGTTAAACGCTACGTGAAGTTTACGATATAGACGCAAATTAGCAAGCGGCGCGCACGCAGTCTAAAGAGTAAAAAAAAAGCGTTTATCGAACCCACTCTCGCGTTTTAGGAAAAGCAAACGATATCACATTAATGATGATTGGTGTGTAGAAATCGGTATAATTGTTCTTGGCTAAATAAGGTGGGTGATGTGGTGGTAGAAAACGTGTAGTTTAGCACTTTGGTTTTACAACCTTGGTGTTATGTCCTGTAGATAAGTATGAAACACCTACAATTAAATTAAAATTGTTTAAGAGCAAATTTCGTCAATGTATCTGATCGGGATGTTGATCCCGATCTGCTGATTCTAATCAGATTCATAGTCGCAATCAGAAGCTGTGAGTGTCATCATCAGATATTGATACTGACAGGTCTTGAAGTAGATGTGCTGATCGAGTCCTAGTTTTTCATTAGCGAAATTCGTCTAAAGAATTTAATAAGGTATCTAAAGCATAAATTATAACAGCATACATAACATACAATAATCAGCCTACATTATTCCCACTGTTGGGACACAGTGGGCCGTAAGACACTGGGGTAGCATGGTAGACGCTGGTACGGTTTAGTAGATGTCAAAGGTCTTCGAAATTTTAAAGCACCGGGATCTAGAACACGGCATTTCCTAGAGCCAAAAACATTTCCTCATTATGTTTTCCTTCACCGTTTTGAGAGCAGTGGTGATGAAATAATTAACACAAAGTAAAGCGCCTGACGGGGTTCGAACCTAACGACCTCAACTTCTAAGTCCCGGCCGATACCACTAGGCCACCACAAAATTAAACAGCATCGACAGCAAAATGCATATCAATTTCCCAACATTTTAATCAACAGTGAATTCCTAGATGTTAATTCTGATAACAAAAGACAGTTGTCAACGCTAGTTATCGTATGGGTATCGACTATCGATACTAAAACCATCTGCATCACTATCAGTCGACACGATCTCTTATCGATCTAGAGTTTTCAACGAGCAATTATACCATTGAAATGTTCGGCTTAAAATAGACGAGGTTTTGCTTCACAATGTTTCGCTTTTTTAGATGTCCAAGAAGGTACTACAAAATAATTCAAAATAATTTCTAATACAAAATCAAAATAAATTAATAACTAAAAATAAGTGTCTAAAAAAGTTCTAGTCACCGCAAATACTAAGTAAGGTTAAGCGAAACTTCGACATCAGAAGGTCAATTCCCGTAATGATAAATGTTCTTCTTCTTCTTCTTTTTTCAAGGTGAGGTTCAACCTCAACTCTTGGTCAATGGCCTCTGTGGAATAGATACCACAATTTTGCTAACAACACGAGTAACAAATTATAGAAATTCTTTGAACATTTTATTTCAGAATAATGGCGGATATCGCCAATGACAGTTGAAAAAGACGGCCGCATGAACCGACTATGAGGGAGGTTTGAAGCAACGTCATGATGTGGCCACTATGCTGCAATATTTCAATGTTCTTTATGAATTATTTACTGAAAGCACTTTTTTTTATTATACGATAAATAATTTTAAAAGTCCAATGAAAACTGCGCGTGGCACTCATTTTAGCTTTCACGTCTAAACTGAAATTAGATTGTGGGAGCAGCGGTGGCCTAGTGATATAGGAAAATCGCAAGTTGTAGGTCGTAGGTTCCAACCCCATCAGACGCTTTACTTTTTATAAATTATTTCAGCACCACTACTTTCAAAAAGGTCAAGGATTCGACATCGCGAGGAAACCAGCATGTCCTAGAGCCAAAAATTTGACGACATTACTTCTATTAACCCACACTGGACCCGCGTGATAGATTACGGCCCACTCCCTCTCACCGAGAACAGAGTCCCAGGAGTGCCTACATTATAGGCTGAAAATGTTATGTGCATTATTGCGAACTTCTTGAAATTACGAGAATTAGGTACTTCTGTTTCTGCCTTTACTTGTCAATTAAATTAATTCTTCTAGAAATCATTGATTGTTTAAATGTGTGTATTTAATATGAACTTTGTCGTTTCACCTCAAGATGATATATCAAACTTTTTAAAATTGATACAAATTGAGCTTCCATCTTCAGCGTATCGACGACACTTACCATCAACTGACAAAGGCCGCAATTTCACATCCACCCCTTTTACTTTTTATCTCCAACAAGGGGCATCAATATCAATCTACAAACGAGCATTAATAAAAACATCGAGATCTTTTATCGATGCCTAGGAACGGGGATCGGTCTACGGTTTTCAACGGGCAATTACGCAACGCTTTTTTTAAAAATAATCGAGTTTTGCATATACTGTAGTACCAATTCACACGCCTATCTGTTATAATGATACCTGATGATGGTGGAGATAGGATGTCCAGCTGCCCCTCGCTGGATGTTAAACATGATGGTTGCATACAGGTGTCTTGTAATTGTTTATTATTTAAGCCATCTCAATGTGATGGACACTAATGTGTGCACTATTGATGGTTGTCATTAATTATAATGATATTGATACTGCGAAAGCGTATTGAAGTGTCTAACAGTCACTATACAAGGGCAAGAATAAAGTATGCATTAACGTAAAATGTACGAATGTCGTGTAGGCCTAGTGGTTAAAACACCAGCCTCTCAAATATGAGTGCGCGGGTTCGATTCCAGGTCAGGCAAGTACCAATGTAACTTTTATAAAGTTATATGTACTTTCTAAGTATATCTTGGACACCAATGACTGAAGGTGAAGGAAAACATCTTGAGGAAACCTGGACTTTATAAGTCTGAAATCACCAACCCGCATTGAGCAAGCGTGGTGATTACGCTCAATCCTTCTCTGTATGAGAGGAGACCTGTGCCCAGCAGTGGGACGATAAAAAAGGTTGATGATGAACGTAAAATATTAACTCTTTTACTAACGCACTATTGGACTATCCACTTTTAAACATTATTAAGCTCCACAAAATTGAGTCACAGTTTATTTACTCGAATCCACACAAAAACAATCATTCTAGAGACAGCAATTCTAGAGGCAACAATTTCATGAAAATGTAGGTAAAAATTAAAAGTATCAGAAAAATCATCAAACTAAAATGTGGCTATGAAGTGAGAATAGCATAACAAAAGAAATATATATAAAGGCCAAGAAATTTAAAGGTTTTGGCTAAAGTTAAATTAATTGCAACACCTGGGCTGCTGGCACATTCCTTGACATTTTTGTCACAAATCTGCATAAAAGATCAATTTAAACAAAAAGTTTTAAAGTTTTCGTACCGAGGTGTCGTTAAGGGTAAAACCTAAGTAGCTAATTTATCTGTAACCTCCTTTATGAAAAAAACAGAGAAGAAACAAAGTTATGTTCATCATTTGAATGAAAACTCGACAATGACACAAAATGTTGGATTATTTAGACTTATGTACTTTGTATAAGCAGAAATCAGTTTGAAAATAGAATGTTATTGGCCAAAAACTTGATCCATGGACAAATACAGAGAAGAAAAGTCCCCCATCAACTCCTAGGTACGTATACGTTCTAGATAATTCTTCAATCGTAACTTTATTTTTATTTATTTTAGCAGTTAACATAAACGTAAAAATTACCATCTTCCTAATGGATGGAATCCAGAGCAAACCGAATCCGGCAGAGAACCAAAATTATCGGAATAAGCAAACTGAAGTGGAAATGGGTTATATTAGCCGTAAATCGGGTAACCGTCGAGGTAAACGAGCTCTTGAGTGGACAACGCACAAACGTAAGGTAGGACGCCCTCGGGTACAGTGGAATGATTATCTTCGCAGGATAGATGAGAGTTGTCGATAATCGAGTAGAATGCTGAGGACTAGAGCTACGTTGTCTATAGACCAACTTAGTCAGTTCTCACTAGCCTAAAGCACAAGTAACAGATAAACTAAAAGACGAAGAAGATCACCGCTCCGTATAACAGTTCCTGATATCTCCCACATCCAATCGTCCCTTTACTTTTGATTTACCACTCGAGCATGTCCAGCCAACATTACCACCTGCCATATTGATTGTTGCCAACGTGTAATACAATACACCAGTTTACACCGATACCATCAAGTTAACGTCACTTATTTTAGCACGTTATCTCTTAACTTATGTATTATAGTTTCGCGAAAGTAGCGTCGCATACTTTCTGAGATAATTATCGTTATGACGAAATCTGCTCGTCTGCAAGTGTGAAATTAAAAAAGGTTGAGTTTAGATGTGTTGTCGTGCAACTGGGCATTGGAAGAGTTGAATAGAGTTGGTTAAAGCCTAAATCTTATCGAAAATACAACTAGTTGATTAAAGGCTAAACCTTATTAAATACAACTAAAGTTGCTTAAAGCAAAAATGCTGTAGAAAATACAATTAGAGTTCGTTGATGCCTAAATCTTGTAGATAACACAACTAGAGTTGTTTAAAGGCTAAATCTTATTAAAAATACAACTAGGCTCTAGTTTAAGTTAAATTAACTCAAATAAATTAGTTCAAGCTAATATTTTATCGAAAATACAATTAGAGTTGGTTAAAGGCTAAATCTTATCGAAAATACAGTATGTTAAATAACAGAGGGCGTTTAAACTCGTTAATATATATCATTAATAGATTAAAATAAAAATATCAGCATAGAAAAATAAGCATAAAAAAATCCGAATAAAAAAAAAATTCTAATTGGAAATAAATTTGAAACCTCCTGTTTTAAATCAAAATAGTAGTCGTCACGTATAAATAAATTGCGACGTTGCCGTCTTTCATGTTCGCGTGTACAGTGTGTTTCTTTTACATGTCAATTTAAAATTTTTATTAAATATTTTCTTATTGGAAAAAAATTTAAAACATTTTGTTTTCAAATGGAAATATTTTCTTTAGCATGTATGTATGCTATACTATTTCGGGTTAACGGGAACGCCCTCTGTTAGTTAACATACTGTATAACTTGAGCCAGTTGAAAGCTAAATCTTGTCGAAAATACAACTAATCTAAATCATACCGCCTGCCATTTCCATATCAAATCAAAGTTCTTTATTGCATTTATGTTAATTGCATTAAAGTCTTCTAATAGTATTTGAAAAAGTAGCTCAGTTATTAGGATTCGTCTATTAGAGATGCATTAATTCGAACTTAGAAACTTATATTATTTATTCATAGAATAAAAACGACTGTCAAAAATTATGGTTACCTACTCGAATAAAATTGGCTGGCGTTGAAAAAATCATTTGAATGTAACTATGTAAGTATGTTACCTTTTCCTAAACCACTGAAAGGATTTCGGCAATGAGATAGATGGCATCTTGGGGAAAGGCATAGGTTACTTATTATTTCGGTAGCACGTTACTGCAGGATAATTTCTGACATCTATGAGGGCAGAAGCCAATATACACTTCAAAACATTGGTATATTTTAATATGAGTTAAGTATACCACGCTTGATCCTAAGCGTGGTATACTTAATAACTCCTAGGTTTTCATCTGCTTTATTTAATTGTGTTACTTAAACAATGAATGGAAATAATATACTAAGTCTAGTTGTTATATAATAAATGATAAACTAATAATATTTATGAATGACGTAGTGATATACTAAACACGGCATCGTTTCCTCATGGAGCAAATAGTTTCCCTAATAAGAAACTTACAACGATAATAAAACAAATGCATCCAGACATTCACGCAATGTCTAAATTACGAACATTACTGCAACACACCTATATTTATATTCAAAACCAGACAATTTACGTTACGACTCCTCTATCGTTGTAATCTATAAAAATTAAACAAGAATAACATTTTAAAACCTCTATAATTTTCAACCTTACAACTTTCATATTAAGATCGACGTGATATGCAAAGAAAAAAATTGTAAATGTCATCTCCAAGTAACTCTAAACTGAATTCGTTTTGACGATGGTTTTTACCTTGATTGGAATAAAGTTGAGTTTTCTTTTAATGGTTGTTGATGAGCCGCATTTTTAAGTTGGTGGCAAAGTGATGAGATTAATTATAAAGATGCATCTACAAACTGGCTACGTATAACGGTCGGTGACAAGTGAAATAATACGCTTAGCGAGAAATGTTTCAACTAATTAATTTCTATGAACACATTAAGATTTAATGTAGGTCGGTGGCTCTCTGTTAGAGGTTTTTGGGAATAAGCTCTAGAGATACGATGGTTTTTGGCGACTTTTCTCACGATAGCTTCTATAATTTATAAGAATACTAACGAACCGCCCTTGATTCACACGGTCTGTTTGACTTGACAAAATGTCAAGATTTCTGTGTTCAAGTAAGTTTAAATACAACTTTATTATTTCTTTATGCTAAACCTGAATATGTATCATCATTATCATCATCATCAACCTTTTTATCGTCCCACTGCTGGGCACAGGTCTCCTCTCATACAGAGAAGGAATATGTACAGTTTGTTCAAAATTAGCAATGAATCGATTCCAATAAGTTTTATACTGTGATACTTTTTTTTTATAATTATAAACTAGTGCTTGACTGCAATCCCGCCTGATGGTAAGCAGTGATGCAATCGTTGATGGTAAAGCGCGCTAGTTTATTAAGCCTAATCACTTAAAAAACTTAGGAATGGGCAGGATGACGGCAGTTGAGCCAGGTGATACAATGTTAAACCCAAGACCAACACGACCAAAGATGCTGCGCCAGAGGGAGATTGATCTGGAGACTCTCCACGACCAAACACCCGACACAACAACATTTAGCACATTGTACCCGGCACACATCGCAACACAATTACTGCTCAGACCCTTACGGCTTCACCAGACATCATGCTGGAACACGACGAATCGCTTGGCGGCAAGACTTTGTCTGGTGGGTGCTAACTTCTGCCGGCAGCCGATATTATGGCCTACCACCGAGTGAAATTGTTGATGCAATAGGATTTCCAAAAAGAACGGTTGGACGCGGCCTGCATCCAGCGCTTTCCTGCGACAGACAGGAAAATCTTACTATTAAAAAACAATGTTTATCAGTTGTTTAGACTAAACACCTTTTAAACACGACATTAATATGTGGTCTTTAACTTATTCGCTTATACAGCGTGGAATTTTAATGGTTGTTTTCCCGCAGCGAAACGGTTTTGTCTTAGTAATACAATCGTTTCATCATGAAATTAAATATTAGAAACTTGAAATGGCAGATTTAACATAGTGATAAAAAACGCACGGGAGCTTATTATGGTTTGAACATTAAATACATTGCTTTCCTTTGAGGCGGTTTCATGTACATTCCGAGTAGTACGGGTAGTACCTACAAGTTGTATCTAGCGTAATTAACTTTTCTCACTTTTTCGAGTTGATGATTTTTTTTATTTACTTTTTTAATTATTTTATAATACAAACATTTTTGTTTTTTACTCTATTCATCGAAAGTACTCCTTAAAGCAAATCGTTCTGCCGCGGGAAAACAACCATTAAAATTCCAGCGTGTATAAAATAAAGGAAAGATTTTATTTAAATTCTTTATTAAGTTATTGTACCGAGCGCACAACACAGCTGATGATAGATCATAGTACTAGAGCCCACAGGATTTTGTAATTAAGCCGCGCTGCTTCGGCTTTACAAAATAAATTTAAAGAACCATGAAGTTTCCTCAATTTTTCAAAAAACTAACCTAATTGACGTTTGAATAAGCGCTGGAAAAGCCTAAGAAATACCTAGGCTAGGATCTATCTAGCTACCGGCAGTAGTGCGGATAACGCCCTCTTCCGCCCCCCATGAATGGGTCCAGTGGCGAGGGACATGGGGAAGTCCCCGCCTCCTATTCGATGGACCCCGAGGCGGAGGCGCGTGCGAGTGTCGGCGCGCGCCTCTGAGGTGATGCACGGGGTAGTTTAACACCCCAATACCCCGTGCAGGAGACGAGGCCCGGACAGACCGGCCAGCACGAGAGGGTGGGGCTGTGGAAGAATTTAGACTCCCGCGGCTCCACGCGCGCTCGTGATGGAAGAGATACCGGGGTGGTTTAAGTCAGTAAAAGTCTGACAGACCCCGTCGCCCACCCCAGGGCGGCGGACATCCTATGAGGATTTCAACTCCGAAAAAAAAAATGATCCATCTAGGTATGCGGCTACTGTATAACTTATACTTACTTTGTAATTGCAAGTACTTCTATCTATATCTTTAGGTTCATTAAACAATCCGGCGAAACGCGAGTCGCGGGTCTGACTCGTATCTATCTATTTGGCACGAAAGCTCCCGTAACAGAAGGTATAAAAAAAATTAAAAATTAATTTCACCTATTATGAAAATTTCTTCTGTATTCACTCATCACTGCTTACCATCAGGCGGGATTGCAGTCAAGCACTAGTTTATAATCATAAAAAAAAAACACAGTTCATAAGAAACAGGGTGATGAGTAAGATGACAGAGAGTGAACTCTTAATAATAGAGTGTCATTTTTACTCTTTGGAAACGGAACCCCAATAAAAATTTATTTAAAACAGACAGCTGAAGTGAAACTTTCAACAATATCCTATTTTATTTCTGCCCATCCAAAAAACTTAAAAAAATAAAAACGTATACACATAAAAATTCTTGTTCAAAGTTCTTGTCAACAATTCTTTCAAGCCCACTTACATCAGTTTTTATTAACCCTTTCCTATCTGACGGTACTAATTTGTACCAGGTGATTTCCCATCCATTATTTCGACAATACGAGCACGAATTACGTATTTGATACTGACGATCTTTTCAAGTACCACTACGCTAGCCAATCACAGTGATTTATTTCAATTTTGCTGACTTACCACCAGCCAGTGACAGTTTCAAATTTCTAGCTGTCTTGGATTTGAGAACTGCGGATTGGTTTTGTTTTAGAAAATATTTAAAAATAGAATAAACGAGGTAAGTGTAATTGTTTTATGTTATTTTATTAGATTATAGTTTCAACTATATAATTAGTATTGTTTTAGATCATATTTTTAAATTTTAGTGGTAAAATAAACATAAAAATGAACGAGGACTTATAAGTACCGCCAGTGACTTTGGTTGACAAAAAACGTTAATTAGATCGAATATATTATGATATGGGTTTATCAGATATTTTAGATTTTTATAATGAATATTGCAAATAATACGGCTTTGAAAGAAGCCTTACTTATGGAAGATCTTCCAGATTGTGCCGATACTTCAGATGTGGAATTGTCTGACGAAGAAAATATTCATGAAGAACAACTACCCTCGACTAGCAATTTTGATGAAAATTTCGAGGCAGCATTACAAGAATATTTACAGAGTCAAGTTGAACCTATATACAGAACACGAGGAAGATGGTCCTAATGCCGAAATAGACCGAGAGGTAATTGTATGTATATTCTATTTCCAAATTGGATTCAGGGAACTGCTAGGTCAACACATGCACAATCCAAAAAAAAAATGTATAAATAAAATATACATCTATTGCTTTATTAGGAAAATTGAAAACAGAAGGATTTGTGCATGTGGAACTAAAAGGTCTAATGGAAAAGGCATTCCCAACAATCTGGTAGTTGACTCCAAAGTGAAGCATGGTCAATATGATTACAGATTTTCTAATTTGAATATTGTATATTATAAATGGAAGGACAATAAAGTTGTGAAATTGGTTTCTAACTTTCATGAGAATGATGAAGCTAAAGTATCGCGCAAAGAAAACAGTGGGTCTACAGTCACCAGTCCAAAGACCATCAAACACTACAACTCTTACATGAGGGTGTCGATACGGCAGATAGATTGAGAGCACTATTTTGCCGGGACAAGAATTCCCGTAAATAGTGGCACAGTTTGTTTTGGGGTATTCTAGACATTGCATTTGTAAATGCATATATTATTCATGGACTCATAATGGAAAAGACACTTGTAAAGGAATTTAGGAGATCCATTGCGCAAGGGTTGACGACTATGAAGGACATCAAAGATAACAAGAAGAAAAGGTTATCAAGAGAGTCTGTGCCTAGCCCTGGATCATCTAAGAGGCGCAAAACTAGCTTCTCAACGTTGAAAGATGTTCGTTTAGGAAACCGTGGTGATTGGGCTACGTTTGTGCCAAATAGAGGGAGGTGTGAAGTACAGCATGAAAAAAGTTCAGCCAAAACCTCACTCAAAATGTTCACACTGCAATATTTTTTGCATAAATGAAAAAAAAAAAGTTTTGTGGAATGCTAATGTATAATTAATTTATAATTTTATTATTAATTTGAGTCAAAAAGAAGTATTTCATGTTCGTAGTTTACTAGTTTTTTTTTTAAAATTAGTAACCCAAAGTTCCTGACGGTACCTGTAAGTCTAGGTTATAAAAATAATATATAGATATAATACTAAAATCTGAAAAAAAGAAAATAGTTTAATTTTTTACCCCTTACCCATACAAAACCATAAAAATTAAATTTTTCATTATTATTGTCATATTCGCTAGGAAAGGGTTAAGAGCATCAAAAAATATAACCATCTTGAAGATACAAGAAAACTATGTAGAAGTCGTTTTTAGCATAATTTAATAAAATATAACCCGTTTCTTGTCTTTTATGATAGCGAGGTGGTAATAAAATAAATGTATACAAATGTTATGAACTGCATAATTTAGGTAATAATAGTAACTTACAATGTAGTCAAATTTTTATGACATATTCACCGTGTTTTCAAATATCTACTTACACAAAATTTTAATGACGTATTCAGTATATCTACTAACCTAACCTAATAACACTTGAAAAAATAATTTACCTATTTCCTTAAATCTTCATTTTAATTTTTGACCAGTCTACAATGAAAGCTCTCAACGTTTTTGTAAAATGATATACGAACGGTTCCGGCATGATGTATGGTGATGTATGATGTATGGGTTCGGATGTGTGTCGGGAGTTTGGTCATGAAGGGTCTCCAGATCAATCTCTGGCGCAGCATCGTTGGTCGTGTTGTTGGGTTTAACATCGCATCATCTCGCTCAACTATCGTCTTCCTTCTTATTCACTCAGTTTTTTTGAGAGAATAGGCTCTTAATAAACTAGCGCGCTTTATAATCATCTTTGCATCACTGCTTACCATCAAGCAGGATTGCAGTCAAGCACTAGTTTATGATTATACAAAAAAAAAAGAACTATTCTCGACCTTAGAAGCATTAGACTGTAGGTACTACGACCTATACATACGACCTAATGCTTTTAAGGTCGAGAATTATCCACACATTTTCTGTCGTTCAAAATCGTGTCGTGTCATAAAATGTAAACTAACGCCGCTCGAGCATGTCGTGTAGAGTGTAGAGTGTCAACACGCGACAACAAATTGTCAGGACTCACGGCATGGCACGCAACGATGACAATTATCTCGTCGCACGCCGGACATGCGGGAAAATGCCCGGATGCTTTTAATAAACTGCCAATTTATTCGATTAGCAGATCCGTATGTTGATTTAATACAAACATTTGGCTTTTAGCCAGCAGTTGACTATTGATAAGTTGGTTCTTTAGACCTATTAAGAGGAGGTAGGAAGTCTTTAAGTTCAACCATAAGTGAGTTTGAAGAATTCTAGAATTAGAACGTCTTAATTGATCTCGCTAATAACCAGTGTACAGTGTACTGTCGTGGTGGCCTAGTGGTTAAAATACCAATCTCTCAAGTATAAGTGTGCGGGTTCGATTCCAGGTCAGGCCAGTACCAATTTAACTTTTCTAAGTTATATGTACTTTCAAAGAATATCTTGGATACCAATGGCTGATTACAAAGTGAAGGAAACCTGGACTTTATTGGATTTTATGATGTTATATAGCCTTCCTGTATTAATGGGCTATACAACGCAAAAAGAATTTTTCAAATCGGACCCGTAGTTCCTGAGATTAGCGCTTTCAAACAAATAAACTCTTCAGCTTTATATATTAGTATATAGATAGATTGCACCAAAAGCTCCAAATTATCTCACACCACACCTTTCACAGTACAGGCACGACCACAGAAACACCTTTCACAGTACAGGCACGACCACAGAATCATACATCATTAGCAACAAACAAGACATGAATGACAGATTAAACTTAATTTACAACAACCTCAATAATCTACATAATCTCTCTCTCTCTGTAGAGAAACAGTAGCAAACAGCAAAAGACGATAAATAGTACTAAAACTAAATGCAAAGCCGATAAGGGCCGCAAAGCCTCGATAAGTCAAAATCCCTGTGTTCAGTCAACAGTCGTAAACAACATTAACATTGTCATAAATTATCGGAGTGACGTAACGTTACGCTATCCTTCCATGGTTTAGTGAGATGAAGAAACGAGACTGTGGCTTTAGAAACGGCGGGTCGATATCCAGAAAGACAATTCTCGATAACCTGATATTAGAGATCATTCCACTAGTTTATATGATAAATCATTTACTGTACAAGCAGTTCGGCTATGGAATGACTTGCCCGTGTCAGTAAGGCGTGCTCAAACACTATTTACTTTTAAAACTATGATAAAAGCACGGAACTCTTTAAACATATTAATACTTTTATTTTATTTGCTCTTGTATCATCATCATCATCCTTATCAACCTTTTTATCGTCCCACTGCTGGGCACAGGTCTCCTCTCATACAGAGAAGGATTGCTCTTGTATGATATTTATTAATTAGATATATAAATTTATTTAAACTAGTATCATACACTTCACGTATATATTTATTGTATAATCTATGTAAATAGTACATTGTAGACTACCTATATTATTTCTCTCTCCTTCCCCTTAGTAATCCATCCAAAGGTTGTCTGTAAAAGATTGCTCTTAGCGATAAGACCGCTCATTGTATCACCCTTTGTAAAATCTTTATATTTATGTTTTTGTAATCTATATGGTGTACATAATAAAGAGTATTATATTCTATCCTCGTATTCAAAAATGTTCAAAATCAAGTCGCAGTGCCGCAGAAATTCCAAAATATTTTTTTTTTTTAATTAATATAAACTAATGCTTGACCGCAATCCCGCCTGATGGTAAGCAGAGATGAAATCGTTGATGATAAAGCGCGCTAGTTTATTAAAAGTCTTATCACTAAAAAACAAACTGAGTGAATAGGAAGAAAGACGGCAGTTGAGCAAGGTGATGCAATGTTGAACCCAACAACACGCCCAACTATGTTGCGCCAGAGGGAGATTGAACTGGAGACAACATTTAGCGCATCGTACCCGTCACACATCATAACACTATTGTTGAGACCCGTCCTCCGTACGGCTTCACCAGACATCATGCCGCAAAACAACGAATCGATTGGCGGCAAAACTTTGTCTGGTGGGTGGTATCTTCTGCCGGAACACGACGAAGTCACAAAAGAAATTCTACTGAACTGAACAAGTACTTATATTCCCGCCAAGCTCTAAAAAGAATAGAGGTAAACAAACCAATTTAGGGTTATCACAACTCACGTTTTACAAATCTCTTGTTATTTACATGATTATCGACTTATACATGCTAACTATTTATTAACAATTCCTATTGAAGCATATTTCAATAGAATCACTAATATAACATGCATAATAACTTGGTATTTCGAAAGACCATTAAAAAGTCGACATTAATTTTACGTGATAGCCCTACAAAAAAAGAAAGATGGATGAAATCCAGATATTAAACACATTTTGTGGAATTCAACCAATAAATAAAATTGAGACATTTGTCAATACAATTTTGCGTATTTTAATTACTTTAAAATCAACTACATAACACATGCATTGTAATATTTTCAAAAATGGACTAATAATAATATACATATATGTATCAAAAAATGTAACCTATTAGGAAATTAGCTTACATGTATGTCATATTTCATTCAAATAGGTTACGCGTTGTATGCAAATCATAAATATCTAAACATAAATAAACTTTTTAGATTAGTAGGAAGTAGGATTATTACTTTTATGAAAATCATCTATGTAGAAAAGGTTGTTAACATCTGTCTTTTAGGCGTAAACTACTCGTTGCCTAGCAACGGTTTGTTTACCTCTATTCTTTATCGAATTTGGCTCAACTATAAGTCAAACACGACTCTCATGGGGACCCTCTCATGGATACGGTATGTAAATACAGGTCGCAACCCAACGAACTGAAAACAAAAATACACCTAATACTTGCTTAATAGTAAATTGCATGAAACAAAAGACACTCAAAGTTCATGGCTCTATCTTTTCTCTTCCTTATGCATCATCATCGCTTCATTTTCATTCATAAGAACCCTCATCCAATCAATCGATCCTATTTTTGAAGTAAGAATTTGGGTTCCGTGCTTTAAATCGCTAACTTAATACCCCAATGCACGCTGTAAAGCGAAATAGGCGCGAATCGGCGCGACTCAGGGCTACCGTGCGCGCGCGCCGCAATAACTCTCAATTATTATCGACATCAAAGCGGCGCGAGTCGATTGTTTCTTGTGACTTGACATATAACTGTGACGTCACATAGCACGGTGTTCTATTTTAGGTATATAATGTCGTTTGATTATACTACCTTAGAAACTGGAGTAAAATATGAAGAGGGAAAAGAAAAAAATATATAACAAAAAAAAAAGTTAAAAAACTAAAACCCAACTACGACAAAAAACGACGCTGAAAAAGTATAAAACAAGATTTTCAGAATACTGAACTGAACAAAGTTGCTAATGTAGTTGCAAGTAAATGGACACAGTAGTAATGTCATACAATACTATTCTGAAGTATGCAATATTCACTATGTAGAGATAAATTTTCATGTTTGGAAAGGCGTAGTCACACGTTACATATACCTACCTACCGTAGCACTTTGACAACGTGTGACTACGCCTTTCGAAACATGAAAATTTATCTCTACATATATCATTTGTCGAATTCTGATAAGTAGTTTAGAAGTTACGAGGGAACAGATGAACATACATACATGCATACATACATACATACATACATACATACATACATACATACATACATACATACATACATACATACATACATACATAGCCTGTCAAAATCATAACCCTCCTTTTGCTTTGCCGTAGTCGGGTAAAAATGAACAATGCATTCGCTGGTCTTATCCCTATTATTTTAAGAATAATTGGGTAGGTCACCACAAAGTGTTGCTTAGGAAAACATAATTATTTAAGTTAAAAAGCTACCTATTGCTGTTTTACTGGTTTTAATTGTTTTACGTATCTATATCGATTACAACTTCTTCGAAACAAAGAATACAAATTGTCATGGATTTTATTTTAACCACGTTAGCTTTAAGCAAATATTTCTTAAACTTTATTAAAGCCTGGCTGTTTTCTTAGGTCAAAACTGGTTTATTATCTGAATATTTGTTCTGGCTAAATTCGAGAACAGATAAGCTATGGTAATAGGTCATTTACCCTTCTAACAAAAACTACGATCGTTGAATATTTATTTAGAGTAGCTAAGTAGTTTAGGTTTTCTAGGCAAGGCTGTATATAAGCTGTATATTAGTGATACTGTTAGATTAAATAGCGGCCAAACGCATGCCAGGACACGCACAATAAAAAGTGGCGGAGTCTTGTGTTGTTGGGTCCGTATTACAGAACGTCACTCAAAACTCAAGCTCTATTTAAGTTTCGTTTGAAGCCTTTTGGTTGGTTGAAACTAGTTTTAAGTAATGTTTAAACAGAGATAAATGCTTGAGTTTCCTTCTGGAATACGAACCTTAGACTATGCAATTGGAATTTACCATGCCGATTGGATCATAAATAGCAGTACATTTTTAGAGCTCTAAGGAACCGTAGATAAACATAATTGATATTAATTTAAATTTAATGCCTCTACGCTTTACCGGGGAGAAAAAGTTCTTGACAGATAAACAGACAGACGGACGCATCGCAGACAAGCAGACGGACTGACATCGGAAGGATCCTATAAGTAAGGGGTTTTTTTTCTCCATTGTGTACAGAACCCTTAAAACATTCCTGTCAATAACATCTGCGCATTAAACTTATTACAATTACAACTACTTGTAAACAGTAATAATTAAATTGAATTCGTGATAAATCAATAAAGTTAATTAAAGAGTCGCCCTTGTTGCTTTTCACGTGCCATGCTTACATAAATTAATACAAACTCCTACTGAGTTCTCCCCTATATTACGCGAAGTTATAATAATTAAATGGAAGTCGCCATGAATCATGGCAAGATGCTAATGGCATGCCAGACGAACTGCACACATGTATAAGTAAATGAACAGGACTTGAAATAAGAAAGGCACACAAGAAGCGTTAAACGTACTTAAAAACGCGCTAACGAAATGTTTTTGGATATTTTTCTAAAATTCTTATTTGATTTACCCTTTACTTTGAAATTTGTCAATCATATTGGTGGAGAAATATACACTGAGCATATATTTCTAAATAAGCTCCATAAGCTGTTCGAAGGAAATTCATAAATATATAGGTACTCTATTTTTAATATTTATATTACAATTATGTAGATCCTTTCACAGCTGTTAATGTACCTAAAACAATTTTGCTGAGTTAACACTGATAACCAGCCGAGGTTATCAGTGTTATCTCAGCAAAATTCTTATCACATGGTATAAAAAAAGTCCTAGTTGTTATCTACTTACTTTTATTTTTACTCTATGTCTACCATTCGTTTCTTTCGATATAAATAAAAAAGGGCCTCGGCTACACTAGCTTTTACACACATCATAATCAGCCTTTATAGGCTGGTTCCCACTCCTGGAACATAAGCCTCCTCTTGGTGAGAGGAAGTGGGCCGTAATCTACCACGCAGGTTGTTTTTAGTCAGTAAAAGTAACACGGGTGGGTTTTAGTCAGTAAAAGTCTGACATGCCCTTCCGCTCCGTCCAGAGCGGGTGACGTCATTTGATGATTTCCCATTCAAACAAAAAAAAAGGTTGTTTAATGTCACATGTCCTCGAAGATTTGACTCTAGGACATGCCGGTTTCGCGATGTTTTCCTTCACCGTTTTTAATGCACGTCTACACGTAGAAAATATGCTTTAACTTTTCTCGGACGTGATGTCATTTTGTACTAGAAGAATTTAAACAAGTATGATTCAGAAACAAGGCTCGGTAATGGAACCTACACGGTTAGGTAGGCATGCTGATAAAAATGAGATAACATTTTCATTAAACATTATTAAAATATTTCTTCTGAATATTTATTGCGAGATAAATCAAGATTTAAATTGTATACAACACCTATATTATCGAATCTCATTGCAAAGACTACTTAAAAAGGATTTGTTACAAAAATGTGACATAAAAAAAGTTTCTTAATCTATACTAATACATAAAACTGAGTTTGTTTGTTTGTTTGAACGCGCTAATCTCAGGAAGTTCTGGTCCGTTATGAAAAATTCTTTTTGCGTTGGACAGGCTATTAATCCAGGAAGGCTTTAGGCTGTATAACATCACGCTGCGACCAATAGGAGCGGAGCATAACTAACTCCACGCGAACGAAGTCGCTGGCGGCCGCTAGTAAAGAATAAGAGGGAATTAGTGAGAGACTTGTATCTTACTTATCGCTCGTGTAAATGATATGTGCCTCTGAACGTGAATCGTCATTGACATTAGACCAATTATCGTCCAATTAACAAATTGCCACCTCAGGGCCGGTTTTTTATACGTAATTAACTCAATCAATTGTTATAAATAGTAACTAATAGTAACATTTTTGTAACAAGCGTTTTGTATTCAATTGTTAGTTCATCTAATGGTAATTTTTTAACTAATTGAGGAACAGAGAGTGAAGTTCACTCATCACCCATAGAAAAGGGAGGATCCTCCGACCAGACAGGTGTTTCGTCTGGCGGGCACTTGCCCAACTGTTGATGTTGGGAAGTTGTATGTATGCTAATTGCACGGTAAACTCTGCTTGCGAGATGCAGAATTCGTGTGACGTCAGTATGACATGTTGTAGCGTATGTAGATACCACTACACTAATATATAATAGTTAGTTATAATTTTTAACTAGTAATAATAACTAATAAATAATAGTTAATTGGGTTGTGTCCTAACAAATAATTGAATGTCCATCAGACAGATTTATAAAAAATATTGATCACGTATTTTTTATTTTTTCATTCATTCAAATACTTAGGAAGATATATTAATTTGAAATGTCGCATGAAGTCACGCCGTGGTACAAAATATACCACGGCGTGACGTAATTATCCCCCACTCAGTAACTTTAATACGCTATATCTCAGTAGTTTTTATCGACAAAATAAAAACACGTGTCTTATTTTTTTTTTTTTTATTATCTATAAGACGGACCAGGTACTTTTTTTTATTTTCATAGGTTGGACATATTCCTATTATAAGGCCATTAGCAGCGATATTATATCATTAGATAAACTAAAAATTAATAAAAAATAATAGATCTTACAAACATTTTAACATTCGTTAGTAATATTAATAATTTGTAGAATTTAACTACGGATTATAATACCGGCCCAAAAAAAAAAATACTTTAAAATATTGAAGAAAGGGGTTATGTTCAAGCTCTGTTATGGTAAAGCTTTTTGTTCATAATCTTTAAAAAAGAAAAGGAGGTATAAACAGACCTCAAGTACTTACCTTAGCAATCTTCTTCTTAATCGTAGATTCCAGTTTCTGTAGGAGAAAATAGAGAGTATTGTTAATAGTTAGGCAAGCAAAGAAAATCAGAAAATCCTGTTATTTCATTATTATGTTAAACAGAGGAGTTATATATTGTTAGAATGCGATCCATCCAGAGTTAGAATTCAAGACTAAAGAGCATTTTTGGAGACTCATGTACCAATAGCCAATGTGGGTAGGTACATATAGAAATACAGCACTACTATTACACAAATGATAGCCTTAAAAGTAGTAATTGAGTAGGGTATTAAGAGGGAACTCTAGTGGTGCTTTCTCTATACAAGCGTATTCCGCTGTTTTCTTCGTGGTTCGCTTTTAGAGCAATTTTTTTTCTACAATTTCACACCGTGATTATACGTACCCCTATCATTTTATTTTTTCCGAAACTTAATTAATAAAATAAATACGATACTTCAAAATCGCGAAAAATAACTAATTTTTACCGCGATGTTCAGATGACTATTAGAGAAACGTGATAAGTTTATGACAAAAAAGAAAATAATGGAACCATAGGTATACTTTTCCTCTAAATTTTGATATAAAAATAATTGAGATCTGTCGTGTTTTAAAAAAGAAAACAGCGGAATAGGAAACGTCTTTTGGTTAACGTTTTCGTAGGTAAAATCAGCCTGAGCTACGACTGTCCTTTTCGCACTTTACCGGGAGAGATGTGGCACTAGAGTCCCCTCTTAAACTATCAATGTATGTCCAACAAATACGCCAACATTGGTTATTGAATATCGGACCAACACAGTAGTATCATAAAATCTCAATACTGTTTACATTTTGACGTGAAAGCAGCAATACCTTTACCAACTAATTATAAAGAAGCATATTTATGTATCCTATATATTTATTTAAATTACAAAAAAAAAATCAGTCAGGCATTCTCCGTGAATTCAGTAACTATAGGTTGTCATCTCACTGGTATTTTAATCTAAATGTAAGTATCAAAACTATTAAACACGGCTGAAAAAACTAAAGCTTACGTGCGGATCTATAAAAAAATCGATAAAGAAAAATCAAATATACTATAAGTACTATAAGAATCTCCCCGTAGCCACATCTGCAACCGCGATTTATTTAACAAATATATGTTTATGGCAAAATAACATTAACTCCTTCATAATAAAGTTGAGTTTACGCTAGAAATTCAAACATTTTATATTTTAGTCAGTCTAAAATCATCTTTATTACCAATGGAATAAAGTTTATATTTGTTTAACCTGAATTAACATAAATTTGAAATAGATTTTACTTTAGTAGTGTCCTTGTCCTGCTAGAATCAGGTGGAACGGCAGATAACTTCACCTGACTTTTCACATAGAGATTGTTACAGATTAAGCAGGCTAACGATACCATAAAACGGAAAAGAAAAAAAAATTATTGCTTTGATTGATATAAACTACCCCAAAAACCATATCAATCCTGTTTAGAATCGTTGAAGAGAACACTTCAAAATACATGATCACTTGCCTAGGCCTTCTGCTTATCTTTCATTGCGCTTATATAGCCTTATCTTTTATTAGGCTACTTTGTGAGAGTATCAAGAACGTAGACGAAAGCCGTAGACGAAAACTTTCGTAGCAATGGTCTACGTTCGTGCTACGGCGTAGTACACGTCAAGAGATTATTTTATTATATTACTGATATTATTTTATATGGAGACTCATTAGAAATGTTATACATAGTAGCATGCAAAAGTAATATATGTAGTTATAGGACAGTTTAAGGAGAAGTGGGGGAAAAATACAAAAACACAGTTTGCACAAATATTTATTAGTACAGCTTAGAGGAATTCAAACAGCCTAAACTTATTATCTTATATTGTATGTAGCTAAAGTATTGACTTTAAATACAGTGTTCTTAAAAAGTTAGTTGAACTAAGTAATTTGACTTCAGGCGTGATGCCACATTAATCCTGGTTTCAATAATAGGGTATTTGACTAAAAAAACTAATTAGCCCGTCAGTCAAATTTCCAAAAAATACTAGACACGTATTTTGTTTTTTTTTTTTCTCAAGACTTTTATTATTTTCATATAGACAAAAAATTAATACGATACAGCGCGTTGAAAACTCGTGTGACGTCATTGCGCGCTACACTTTTTAGCGGCCAGTGACATCACCAGCCACCACTCCTGAACTTTGATGACTTTTATATTTGTCAAGTTTTATTGATTTGATAAAACAAAACATACGTATCCAATATTTTTCTATAATCTGAATGACTGACTAAATACATCATTTTTTTACCCAGGAAACATCCCTATTATATAAAATGTTTTTGAGTAAATTAACTTCCCACGACATATCGCATTTTATTATTTAAAAACATAATATTCCATCAAAGTAGAAATGGAAATATGGCAACTATACATATTTATCGAGAGCATCAAGTGGTATGAATTATATACATGACAGACATACGGGTACCGAAATCTAAAGACACCGAATGAATACTAGTGTTAATATATATTCATATAATTTCAAACGATCAAATTACGTAATTTGAGAAACTGCAGTGCTGAAAATGATGCCAAAAAAAAATATTTAAATAATAACAGTGCATCCTAACAAACCCATCCTCATGATCTATCACACACCTTAAGCACATTCAATTTACCACAATTTATATTACGATCCAATAGCGTTCATATTACAATCCTTTAAAACAAAATTATCTCAATATATCACTTAAAAGAAAATCCCTTTAATAAAAATTTACATGCGGCATAAAGTCCATTACATACCATGTATAATATTCGGCCATACCATTAATTAATCGCATCCTTCAACGATAAATATGGCACATAACGTTAATAAAGTAACTTCAATCAGTATATTGCTTGTTTTATTGTACCCAGTCACGATAATATCGGATGAACACACATAAGTAGTTCGCATATGATTTTTATCAATTGTAAGTATGAATTTATGGATAAAAATTAAGCTAAATGTCGGGTATAATGGACATAACCCAGTAAGATTTGGAGGAACAAATTAGGGTCCATTATGAAGTTTAATAAGGTTTTCCAACAATGTAAGCCTACGCGAAGTATATTTGTGTTAATCAATATGAATTAGCTAAGACTGCATGGCAAGTATAGATGACTGATCGTAGTGTGATGTCATCTGTAGCCTGGTTCTCATGACATTATTTAATTATGTTAGGATTATTTTTGAGCTAGTTAGTCTTTTACATTGTATTTAGTACAACCATATAAAAAAATACTGTAGCTATGTGGCAAATACCGAGAGCATTTCGAAAGGAATTTAGCTATAGTTCTATCGGTAAATGTTTAAAGATGTGTGAGCCTGGAAATCTGTCATATAGGTCGGGAACCCAGTTCAGTTTCCAACTCTCACAAAGGTTCAAGCATGAGACAAAATTGTAGCAATGTACCTTTATGAAAGAAATAAACTTTATATTATTATCTTCCATTGAATTATCACTTTTTGGAGCTCGAAATAAAACAACAAAAGAATACCAAAGATATTCCGCCGACCCTTATCAACTAACTGTGAAATAAAGAAAACGGTATCACTATCCCCTATCTCTGAACTTGAACTCATCTAAATCTCTACTATCTTAAGCTTTCTACGTATTTACAGTATTTTCTCCAAAGATATTAATAGCCTTAGCCGTAAAATTACTCACAATAAAGTTCTTCGTACGCAAGTAAGAACCTAACACTTATTACCTTGGTGTATCAAAAGAGCCTCCATGAGTGATAAAACTTGTACCTTCGAAGTCACTCTAGACCGTTAGCTAAGATACCAAGGTCTACGACCCGCTCATCACTGTAAAATACCCTGTAAAGCGAGGAATCTTGAAAAGTAACCAAATATTACATGAACTTCTATTCTATTTTTACATGCTTTTTATAAGTTTCACTTGTATGTTTGCTTGCTTGTTTGTTTGTTTGTCCGTCTCTAACTCTTGGGACTACGAGTGAGCGGCTCATTACTGTAAAATGTCCCACCGTTTTCAATACGTTCGTTCTTTCGTTTTTTTTACAGAATATCGAACTAAAAAGTTGAAAATAAATATCGTTTAAAAAAACTAAAAAACATGCTATTAAAGAATATCAAACTAAAAAGTTAAACATAATTTTAAAAAAGCGTGAGGTGCTTAATCAAAAAAAAAATTATGGCTAACAGCGCCTCACGCTTATTTAAAAATTGATTTTAACTTTTTAGTTTGATATTCTTTAAAAGCATGTTTTTTTAGTTTTTTTAAACCATATTTATTATTTATGGCAAGTGAGGCCAATGTCGACTATTCTGCCAATGTCAAAAGTGAACATGAACTTAAATTGTCCCTAAAATAAATTCTTCGTCAGGCATGTAAAATTGTTATAACATGGCGCAATTGACGTTAAGAAAAGCTACTCAGATTGTGAAGAACATCTACTCAGATTGTGACGTCGATTGACGATGTATGTACAAAGTACACTTAGAAAACTGTACAGTGTCAATCTAGTACCACTTGTGTACCATTCATTCTCCGTCTACCCTCAATTAATATTGCCATAACATAATCCACTTTTAAAGATTATCTATTTCTCCAAAACCCAGTCACATAATACTTTGACGTACTAAATCTCTGTGTGGCACACGTCGTCGACGCGACCCAGATAACGGTGTAATTGCTGAGCCTTGATCTGCGCAAACGCAGGCGCCGTCATTAGTGGCGCATTTTAAATACCCGCCATTTTATCCTAATTGGAGGGAAATAGGCCGAGGGACATGAGAAAATAATGTGTGTGATACTGTTTGTAGAAATTATGTGAGTCAGCCACATTGTTTGAATGTTGGCGACATTGTTTTGGAATAGAAACGCAGCTTGAGATTGATATCTTTGTTTGAAAATGTGGGTGGTAATATAATAAATGGAAAAGCAATTTTTAGCTGTTAGGGTTACCTAGGTACTGCAGTGCGTCGGGTATGTTCGCTTTGGCGCGGTTTGACGACTTTCATGCCATCATGCGGGAGGTAGAACTAGGATCAGCGCTAACGGAATCCTACAAACCATGGCCGACAAGTACGAGGCGCCGGTGCTTAGCATTGCTTGTGCGGCAGTCATGATTAGTTTTTAAGAGGGAACTCTAGTGGTGCTTTCTCTATACAAACGTATTGTGCTGTTTTCTTTGTGGATAATGCTTTTAGAGCAATATTTTTTTTCTACAATTTTACACCGTGATTATACGAATACCGTGAATATAAAAGAAATACGGTACTTCAAAATCACAAAACATAACCCATTTTTACCGTGATGTTCAGATGACTATTAGACAAACGTGATAAGTTTTTGACACAAAAAAGAAAATAATAGAAGCATAGGTATGCTTTTCCTCTAAATTTTGACACAAACATAATTGAGATCTGTCGTGTTTTGAAAAAGAAAACAGCGGAATACGAAGCGTCTCTTGTCAACGTTTATGTAGGTAAAATCAGCCTGAGCTGCAACTGTCCTTTTCGCACTTTACCGGGAGTGGTTGGAAGCAGCGCGACGGCAATAGTTTCTTCAAATACCTATTTTCCACCGGTCCCCTCTTAAGTGATTAGTTTTTAAGTGTTGATGACCCTTAGTAAATAAGTTACTAACCATTGGGTCATTGTAGTCATTGAATAAATTATAAATTAAACTAGCTTTTCGTCCGCGGCTTTGCCCGCGTAGAGTTCGGTTATATCGCGCTTTTTAGATTTCCCTCGGGACCATCATTTTTTTCCGGGATAAAAGGTAGCCTATGTTCATTCTCAGGGTCTAAAGATTGTGCCAAATTTCATCAAAATCGGTTGAGAGGTTTAAGCGGGAAAGCGTAACAGACAGACAGATAGACAGAGCTACTTTCGCATTTATAATATTAGTATGGATTATTACAAGGTAAAATAGTTCAAAATTGAAAAACGATACTCATTCGACTGGCCAAATTATTATTTTTTTTTTTTTGCTCAGGCATTAAAAACGGCAGCAATTCTATTGGCAGTCCTAGCAAAACTAAGTAAAATACATTAAAAACTTCATGTTAAACAGAGAACGTACTAAATCCTCAAACAGCAGTTAAAAGTGCTAGCAGGATTGTGTGGGTGAAAAGAGGGCGAATCGTGAACCGTGCCCGTGGAATTGTGCCACGCTGACCGCAGCATGCAGTACAGAACCACGACGTAAATTATATTAATATTGAGTATTAATATTATTAGCAAGCTGAAGTGGCAATGGGCTGGTCACATATGCCGCAGGACCGACAACGGTTGGGGTAAACGAGTCCTCGAGTGGAGACCGCGTCTCGGCAAACGTAGCGTGGGACGCCCTTGGGCGAGATGGAGCGACGACATTAAAAAGGTGGCTGGTAGTGACTGGCGGAGAACTGCTCAGGATCGAGCTTGTTGGCGGGCCAAGAAGGAGGCATATATCAAGCAGTGGACGAGTAGAGGCTGATGATGATGATGATGATGATATTTAAATAAAGTTTTAATTTTTGCCAAGAAAATGTAGATAATGACCATCATTAAGTATATTTGTTCATACCTATACGATGCATATTTTTTATAACCCGGTTAATCCGGACTGGATAGGAACAAATTATGTTTCTGATTAGGTTTCAATTGATGAAATTTTATGTATCCGGCTTTGAATTAGGATGTTAGGTACTTACGGAATTGAGGAAGCAGGGGATCACCTTAGCAGTCGCATATCACAGCAATTTTTGAGATTCTACACCGCGCGAGTACCTTTGTCTCGGCCGACGACGCCATTGGTTTTTTAACTGATTTTCTTTTTTTGTTGCACTGTGTTGCCAGCCGTGCGTACGTATTGTCAGGTTAAAGAGGGAAAGATGGGACTAGGAAAAATATTTTAAAGCCTGTCCACATATTAGTTTTGATACTAAAGGACTTTTCATTAAAATGCTTTTGTCAACTTATAATAGAAACATTTTTTTTTTAATAAATTGTTTGGCTTATAATCGTTTAACTTAGGAAAACGAAGATTTATGAAGTTGTACTATAATACCTATATTTAATCCTGCTTAAAATAACATAGAAATATAACACACAAGTAAACAGCACACACTCATGCTAACCGACCTGAAACGGCGACTAAAGTTGCATACAGACCTGAAATATAAGAATACAATATAAATTACAAAGGTATTCAAAAGTGGCATAGTTAAATAGGGGTCATGACCTTACGACAAAATCATTTTTTTTTTTCTGGGCAAAAGCTTTCCAACGCCCGTTGCCCTCGCTTGGGTATTTAAGACGGGGCAGCAAAATACTCAGAGGAAATCATATACCATAGATTACGACTATATAATATTAAAATTTAGAAGAAAATACATTACAATAGCTGTTTTCAGATATACAAAAAAAATAAGTCGTAAATTGCGGCGGTGGGTAAAATATGGTTGAGGTCCTATAACATTTTTTTTTTTTGTGTACACAACACAAGTCATATTTAATTAAGTTTTAAGCCTCCCAGTCATTACCTTAGGAGTTGACAGTAACAACTTAATATACAAGGCTTCAAATTGAGGAAGTTTTGAGCGTGCGGTTGGAAGAAAAAGGCTAGGTTTTGTTTCCATATCAGCAGTATTTAACTTATGTGTCCACCAATTACTAAATTAATTAATTATATTAATACTTCACCAAAGGCATATATGTAGATACAATATTTCTATATTC
The DNA here is from genome assembly GCA_017933935.1 of Sesamia nonagrioides. Taxonomy (NCBI): domain Eukaryota; kingdom Metazoa; phylum Arthropoda; class Insecta; order Lepidoptera; family Noctuidae; genus Sesamia; species Sesamia nonagrioides. Next base: position 323,501 of record JADWQK010002392.1, on the reverse strand, counting down.
CCATGAATGACGTGTGACATGTGTGTACTCTCATTACCACGAGTTGTTAACTTAACCCGACGTTCGATTAAACAATGTAGTTAAGCCAACAGCTTGTTTGTCAGTGAACAAGATGACAGTTCAATTATGTTAAGACAAGACATTTTTTCGTTCCACATAAAGGACGTTACAAGGAATTAATAGAATTGTCAGGTTACCTTCTTCCAACTACATCAGGTTCAACTGACAGCTGAATCCTTACTGAATAGTATCTATTTCACATAGAAAGACTTGCCCCACAACATTGTCTGTGGATAAACCATATCCCTTGGTAAGGCAGCGTTTCAGACTTAAGGTCTTCTTACTCCCATTAACTACTGACAAAGATGTATACAAAGATGTAAATAGTACACTCTACAGTGTACTGTGAAATACCCTATTCTCGTTAACCTGATATTAGACATGCCGATGCATTCCACTAGTTTCTATGATAAATCATTTACTGTACAAGCAGTTCGGCTATGGAATGACTTGCCCGTGTCCGTAAGGCGTGCTCAAAACCTATGATAAAAAAGCACTTCCTCTCTCTTTAAACATATTACTATATTTTATTTGCTCTTGTATGATATTTATTAATTAGATGTATATATTTATTTAAACTAGTATGATACACTTAACGTATATATTTATTGTATAATCTAAGTAAATAGTACACTGTAGACTACCTACATTATTTCTCTCTCCTTCCCCTTAGTATTCCATCCAAAGGTTGTCTGTAAAAGATCGCTCTTAGCGATAAGACCGCCCATTGTGTCACCCTTTGTAAAATCTTTATATTTATGTTCTGTCATCTACATGGTGTAAATAATAAAGAGTATTCTATTCTATTCTATACCTGTACCAGTTGGAACCAACGGTTTTACGTGGTCTCTGAGGTACGGATTATTTATCGCGATAAGGGTCATCCCTCCACGGATCATACGCGGCAAGTGCAGCTGAACCTTGATAGATCGAACTGTACGGCTATTACATTGCCACTAGGAATTAAACTGTGTCCTCACCACTATTCCTATCTATCCCCCATCTCCGTTCCCTCATCGGACGACCCGTAGTATGGCGAGTTTCCACCCTTACGTTGTTGAAACCACTACGATCAGAAAAACAAATTTGCCAGCGGGGGTGTTTCCGTCAGACTACAATTTGAATGTCTTCAAGGCTAGAGTGAATAGGCTCCTAATAAACTAGCGCGCTTTACCATCAACGATTACATCACTGCTTACTATCAGACGGGATTGCGGTCAAGTAGTTTATAATTTATACAAAAAAAAAAGAAAATAACGAAAAAGAAAAAAAAAATATGTAAATTACAGTCCTCTTTATACATGCTAACTCGATTCACATTAACTCAATAAAATCACAAACATAGATAAAATTATTTCATTTGTATAAACTAATAGAGGACTATGTTGTATTTTATAATGAACCTATTATTGATTGATCCAATTCCTGATCACATGTATATTGTATAATAGTAATAACATCGATCACTATTAAGTACTTAACAACATCGATTAGCATCGACTGAATATATCGAAGAATCTAAGAACATGTGTACGCTAACGACTCACACTTGCGAATATTGGAGGAAGTACCAATATCCTCCAGACTGTCGTCCAACAGAGATAGAGAATGATTGTGCGGCGAGCTACATCAACGTCGCGAAATCAGTCACAGTGACCACGACCGTTCAGTCAAGAACGAAAGAAGAACACCAATATCAGAAACAAAAGAGGCCATGTGCGAGTCGGCCTCTCACACGTAGCATAGGTAACCTACACAAAAAAAAACTGTTTTAGTATTTGTTTTTATTGAGGCAAAGGAAATTCTTCATCTGTAAAAATTTCAACTGTCTAGATAACACGGGTTATGAGATACAGCCTAGGCAGACCGACAGTGCTCGCCGCCCGGTAAGGACTAAGCAGTAGACACGGGTCGACGCGACGGCGCGTTGTGTTTCACGCGCGGCTCAAAGAGATGTCAGCGCATCGTGACGGGGTCCACGAAGACCGATGCTTCCTGGATCAGGGTTACAGGTTGGTTAAAAACGAAACCGTGGCCATGGCGCACAGGCAAGTGAAAGAACACGGGCGGGTTTTAGGTCCGTATTACAGAACGTCACTCAAAACTCAAGCTCTACATAAGTCTCGTTTCAAGCCATTTGATTGGTTGAAACTAGTTTGAAGTAATGCTTAAGCAGAGATCAATGCTTGAGTTTCCTTCTGGAATACGCACCTTAGTCAGTAAAAGTCTGATACGCCCTTCCGCTCCGTCCAGAGCGGGGGAGGTCATGATGATTTTCCATCTACACCAAAAATAGAAGAAAAAAAACAGCCATGAAGACAGTGACAGTAACAAATAAAATTAAAATTAATGAGAGCAAATATAAAAGAAAATATAAAAATTGGTGTATTGGTTAGGTACTATAAAATGTGCGTCACTTTAAATCGAAATAGCGTAGAATGAATATCAATATTTATACGCAGTAAGAAAACATGCAATTTACCGACATTTTTTATCTTAAAAAGGGCGTGGCCGTAAAATGCTTAAAGAATCGAAAGCGCACGACATGTGCTAAACGTCGCAACACACTTGCGATCAATTTGAATATTTCTGCATAAAATCTATTAAATTCATGGAGAATTTTGTTACGGTAAGCTGTGGAAACAGGTGCAATGGTAAGATAAAGTACTCTGTCCAATACATTGTCTCATATTTAATTAATTATTAGACATTTGCATACTGATTTACGCGAATTTCATGACAAGGAAATCCATCCAAATCATGTATTTAAAAGATCGCTCTTAGCGATAAGATCGCCTGTTCTGAAACACTTTGTAAAAAAATATTTTTATACCTGTAATTTATCATCATTGTGGAAGCATGACGAACAGGGTACAAAGTTATAAAAAAAATGAATAACGGATGATTGCATCCTACATAGAAAAGAGAGAATCCTGCGACCAGACGGGTTTTATGTCTGGCGGGCACTAGCCCAACGATTGATGTTGGTAACTTATATAACGCTAGTTGCACGGTAAACTCTGCTTGCGAGTTGTAAAATCCGTGTGACGTCAGTATGACGCGTTATTTTTTATGCTTGACGGCAATCCTGCCTGATGGTACGCAGTGATGCAATCGTTGATGGTAAAGTGCGCTAGTTTATTAAGATTATTCATTCAAAAAAAAAAAAACACGCGTGAATAAGAAGAAAGACGGCAGTTGAGCGAGGTGATGCAATATTAAAACCCAACATCACGACTAACGATGCTGCGCCAAAGGGAGATTGATCTGGAGACCCTCCACGACCAAACTCCTGACACAACAACATTTGGCGTATCGTACCCGGCACACATCGCAACACAACTGCTCCAGACGCATTTTAATTTATTACTAACATTAGGGTAAGCTTTACTTTTATTAACATTATATGGATATTTATATAACTTACCCTTAATAATATTTAAAAAAAACAATATTTTGAATAAAGAGTATTCTAAAGAATATCTTCCAGTCATTATTTCGTTACCTAACGATTTAATATAACATTCATCTGCCTATGTCAACGAGCTTATTTATGCAATAAGACTCATACAGGATATCATCAGTTATACAAAATAACACGTATCATATTTATAACTAAATAAATTACTATATTCCTTTCTAACTGGGATGATTTATTAAAGTACTAGTTTTCCGCCCGCGGCTTCGCCCGCGTGGAGTTCGGTTATATCGCGCTTTTTAGATTTCCCTCGGGAACATCAAATTTTCCCGGAATAAAAGGTAACCTATGTTCTTTCTCAGGCTTTAAAGATTGTCTGTGCCAAATTTCATCAAAATCGGTTGAGAGGTTTAAGCGGGAAAGCGTAACAGACAGACAGACAGACAGAGTTACTTTCGCATTTATAATATTAGTATGGATTAAAGTATTAGTTTCCGTTCCCGTAAATAGCATGTATGTAGCATTAAACTTGCAGCTTATTATACAATAGCAGCTATTTTGCTTTTGAAGCCAAAAATAAAATGACTGTCTTGTTATTGCATAACACAATCCTTTAGGCCGAATGATGAACGCTGTTCGGACAAAACTGGTCACCTCCAAAACATATTGTCCACTGTTAAAATATAACCATTCACACGTGCTGTACCGTTTGCACAAACATCTGTAACTTTTTAAAATATCGTAAGTTGTGTCGAAAAAAAAATTTATAAAAAAAGCAAGTTAATGTGTCTTAATTAATACACTATCAGTACGAATTGATTTTATTTTGACAGTTCAAACATATTCATTGCGTTACTCACATTGTTGATCAGACACATTTTTCGAAAATATCAAGCAATAGATTAGCAATATTATTCACGATGGTTCAGAGTACGATTGCTAAGTAATTCGTTACGCAATTAAAGTCCTAGTTTTTTTTTATATATAAAGAGACCACAATCTATGGAAATATCTTCCAATTGAAATACAGATGAAGTAGATACATACTTAATCAAGATTACATAGTGATAAATTAAAATGATTGCAATTGCAAATTCCCTTTGTCTTAGAAATCTTTGTTTCCTCGCTCATTCATATAGGTAGTAGATGGCATTAGTGAAGCGAGGAATGTCATTCATGAACTGATCACGTGCTGGTGATCAGTAAACAACTTTAACATAAATTGTAATGGAAACCATAAATTATGGTAGAGCCTGTTCACTTAGTAACCATCGAAGAACTTAAGATACGGAATTTGTAAGATAAGAGCAGAAACAGTGTTGAGTGTCCAATATCATCAAAATTCAGAATGTGATAATAATTTCATGTCCTTGACGAACATCATGTCCCACTGAAATTTTGAGCATCTAATAGAATGAAAGTAAAATACGGGGGAAGCACGCGTCACATCTAAACAAAACGGTTACCGACACAGCGGTTATAAAACCTAAGGCTTGGACGGTAGGCCGCGCGTTGTTCGAGAGAGATCCCGTAGGTCTGGCGCACAGTCAAGTGAAGGAACACGAGTAGGTTTTAGTCAGTAAAAGTAAGACACGCCCTTCCGCTCCGCCCAGAGAGGGAGAGGTAATTTGATGATTTCCCACCTTGAAAAAAGGTCGGTAGGAAAATTGAGATATTAATCCAAACCAAACTCTTCAAAAGAAGTAAATCTGAGATAATCTCAGTATTAATCGGTGAACCGGCAGAAGTTACCGAAGTAACGAATCTGATAGGTTACCACCTATCAGACAGTCTTGTCGTCAAGCGATTCGTTGTGTTCTGGCATGATGTCTAGTAAAGCCGTACGGAGGACGGGTCTGAGCAGTTGTGTTGCGATGTGTGCCGAGTACGATGTGCCAAATGTTGTTGTGTCGGGAGTTTGGTCGTGGAGGGTCTCCAGATCAATCTCCCTCTGGCGCAGCATAGTTGGTAGAGTTCTTGGGTTTAACATTGCATCACTTCGCTCAACTAAAAAAGACGTCTTCATTCCAATTCACTATTTTTTTTTTTTAGTAAGTATACTTTTAATAAACTAGCGCGCTTTACCATCAATGAATGCATCACTGTTTACCATCATGAGGGATTGCAGTCAAGCAAAAAAAACTGAGTGCACTACATGACAAAATAAAAAACAAAATAAGTACGACTAAGCCCACGAACATAAAATAGTCGTCCAAAAATTTCTATGCGTACAGTACGCACGCCACACAACGCGCACACAATATGTCCGCGTGCATTTATCATCATAAGTGCCGCTATACACCAGCAACAAAGCGACGCGACACAACGCGACCGCGACAAAGCGTCGGACGACACAGCGACACGATTTGTAACTACACCTAAATATTGTATTGTTATTTATTACTACCATTTTACACGGATTCGCTTGTACGCCTGATTTAATAGTATTTTCAACGAGGATAATTCTTGGGTGAATAATAGATTGTAAGGAACTAGGGTAACAATGGATAGGGTAGCAGTAATTTTAGTTTAAATTGTGTTGCCTTAAAAGAGTTAAATCGGTGTAGTTACTTGTTCGGTCAGTGAAAATGGTAGCAAACATCCGTACACCTAGGAGGTTTTTTTTTTAGAAATTATAAACTAGAGCTTGACCGCAATCTCGCCTGATAAACGCAGTGACGCAATCGTTGATGGTAAAGCGCACTAGTTTATTAAGAGCCTATTCACTCTATCCTTGAAGACACTCAAATTGGAGTCCGACGGAAACACCACCGCTGGCAAATTGTTCCAGTCCCTCAATGTACGCGGTATAAAGGAGGAGGCGAAACGCTTCGTCCGGATCGTAGTGGTGTTAACAACTTAAGGGTGGAAACTCGCCGTGCGACGGGTCGTCCGATGGTGGAACGGAGATGGGGGAATTAAAGCATGCAATTCCCTCGCACACTCCCCAAAATGCATCCTATAGAACACCGTTACACAATACAACACACAACGTTACACAACAACACATACACAACGTTACACAACGTTGATACACAACGTTAATTTTACTTTATACGAAACCTGAATACAGTTTGTTCAGAATAAGCAACTGAATAGATTCCAATCATTTTTACACCATGTTATATGTATTTTTTCCCAAAACATTTAGAAATTATTGCTGTATGGTTACCGAGCGGATGATTCAGCTTGCGGTAGAACATAGTACTAGCACAATGAGATAGGCTCCACCGCGCTGCGCTACATCAGGCGCGGCCGGGCGAGCAGTGCGTTGACCACATTTTTGTTGGGATTTTTTAAATTTTGTACATAGATTCTTTTCTTAAAAATACTGGACACGTGTTTCGGGTTTCAATTTACAAAAAATAATGTTTGATATTCAAGGTTATATTCTGAGATAGTGAGATATAAGAAATAACATGGGTCTATCGATCAGGTTAGGCGACACTTGCCGGGGTTAGACCATGGATAGGTGTCCATCTTTGCATACCAAGACCCCTCAGTGCCTCTAAAAGTACTTACCTTAAGCCGTTCCGTCCTGGCTATCATTTGTGTATCCTTCACAGTCCTTAACAGTCTTACTAAGGGGTATAGTATCACCCAGGAAATGTATTATGAAGATCAGACACGCAGTCGCTAGGCACATGTAAAGTGGTTACAACACCAGCCTCTCAAGTATGAGTGTGCGGGTTCGATTTCAGGTGAGGCAAGTACCAATGTAACTTTTCTAAGTTATATGTACTTTCTAGGTAGGTATATCTTGGACACCAATGACTGATTAAAAGGTGAAGAAAAACATCTTGAGGAAACCTGGACCTTAAGTCTGAAATCGCCAACCCGCATTGAGCAAGTGTGGTGGTTACGCTCAATCCTTCTCTGTATGAGAGGAGACATGCGCCCAGCAGTGGGACGATAAAATCGACTGAATAGGGTTATACTGGTAGCTGACCCCAATGTATGTAGTTGGGTAAAGACTAGGAGAAGGCTACATAACATACAACATAAATAATCAGCTTATAATTTTCCCACTATTGGGACACTTTCACTATCTTTCGGTGAGAGGGAGTGGGCCATAATTTACCACGCTGGCCCAATGCGGATTGGTAAGTCACATGTCTTCGAAGTTTTTGTCTCTAGGTCCTAGAACATGCCGCTATCATCACGATGTTTTCCTTCACCGTTTTGAAAGCAGTGGTGATGAAATAACTTACACGAAGTAATGCGTCTGATGGGGTTCGAACCTGCTACCTACAACTTGTAGGTAGGTAAGTCACGGCCGACATCAAAGGGCCACCTTGACCTAGGGCTAGTTCTAAAGTATTCTCAACTCTATGTACCTAGTACCATATCAGACACCAACCTTCCTGGTCTTAAATGACCTTACAAAGATTTTGTGTGGTGTTTAAAAGAGACCGTGACACTGAGATTGCATTTATCAGTGGGAAACAGACTTCATTTAATTTATTCATTTAAATTTCATATTCATCATCATCTCAGCCACATGAAGTCCACTGCTGGACATAGGCCTCCCCCAAGGATTTTCAGAAAGAACGGTTGGACGCGGCCTGCATCCAGCGCTTCCCTGCGATTTTGGTGAGATCATCCGACTACCTAGTCGGTGGGCGTCCAGCGCTGCGCTTGCCGGTACGTGGTCGCCATTCAAGAGCCTCTCGGCCCCATCAGCCACCGGCTCTACGAGCTATGTGCCCCGCCCACTGTTACTTTCATTTTTCAAATTTCATATTATGATGTATAAAAGTAATTCCGATGTCCTATTGATAGTGTAGGTAGGCCACCGACAAGGTGGACCGAAGACTTGGTGAAGGTCGCAGGAAACCGCTGATGCGGGAGGCGCAATAGCGGTCAGTCGTGGAGATCCTTGGGGGAGGCCTATGTCCAGCAGTGGACGTCTTTCAGCTGAAATTATGATGATTGACAGAATAAGCAATTTTATTTTATTTCACTGGTAATATTTTCGATTCATTTAAATGGGCATCATCATCATCATTTCAGCCGAAAGACGTCCACTGCTGGACATAGGCCTCTCCCAAGATTCTCCACGACGACTGGTCCAGCGCCTCCCGCATCCAGCGGTTTCCCGCGACCTTCACCAGGTCGTCGGTCCACCTTGTCGGGGACCTACCCACGCTACGTCTTCCGGTGCGTGGTCGCCACTTGAGAACCCGTCGGGCATATTACATTATAATGCTTCAAGTTATTAAGTTACAAAACCATGTCCTACGGAACTTTTTACATTTGCAACTGGGAAAACACTTGTGTTCAATTTACATTTTTTTAAAGACACAATAAAAGGATACGGTTACCTACTCAATATAATACCGAAATGATAATAACACATTACATTTGGGCCATATTTACGTTCTGAAACAAAAACTGAAATTACTCCTACACATAAAAGTTCACGCCTTGTATCACACCGTAGCGAACCCTGTCGAATTACAGCAATTATATCGTAAAATTTTACATTGTCGTTTTAAATGTATCACCTCAATTCCCCTCTCGCTCTAACTAAATACGACAGAACAGAACAAAAGCAGGAAAGCGCATAAAATTAAATTGGATTCGATAATTAACGTGGGCTGGTAAGTAAACAGAGAACATAAAGAACATCAGATCATGATTTTCTGGCAAACAACTCGAGGCTATGGTAATGCTAAAGTAATTCTCAACTTTAGTTTAAGGGAATAAGTCATGTTTATGCTTGTTAATTACGTAGAGATATTTCGACCTGATTTTTAACGTGTCACTATAATTGGTTCCGAGACGAGTAGTCGATGATTGACGCGTAATTTTGACGCTGGGCCGCCATTACTGGCATTTTCGGGAAAAAGATTTTATTGGTCACACACACGTATCGATCACAAATTTTTATTTAGTTTCTGTCACATTGTATGGTTATTACGAACATTGAATTTATTATCTTCACCATGTGGTTCGATGTAATAAAAGTTAATGAAAACAGTCATGTTAAATTAAATTGCCGATTGAAATCATTCGGACATCCTTCTGGTAAATCAAAGATTGAATAATTTTAAGATTTTATTTACAGACACTGAACGTAAAGTTACATGCAAGTATTAATTTACTGGGAAGCGATGGCGCTTTCGATCCGCCATACAACTTAACAAAGGCTATTCTCATAAATACTCTGTAATAATTTCTACCAATTATATGTTTAATGTCATGGAGTTCGCATTCTTCGATCGTAATGATGTACAAATTGAATACATCATAAAACTTTCAAAATAACTGTATAATTATCACTATGCAATTACAGTGACAGTTTGTCCGTAAAAAAACGCATTTTTGGGACACAAGATGATATTCATCACACACGCCTCGAGAAGATAATTCGCGAACAATTTGCTTGGTTTATCAGTACGTAATTATCCGAAACGCGTACGTTAATGAACGGTTGCGTTACACTGCGGTGTGCGCGACAGCCTGAAGCGGAGACTAATGCTCGATTTAAACTACAATATTAAAAAAGAGAAGTCGTGGTGGCCTAGTGGTTAAAACACCAGCCTCTCAAGTATGAGTGTGGCGCGGGTGCGATTCCAGGTCAGGCAAGTACCAATGTAACTTTTCTAAAGTTATATGTACTTTCTAAGTTTATCTTGGACCCCAATGACTAAAGGTGAAGGAAAACATCTTGAGGAAACGTGGACTTTAAGTCTGAAATCGCCAATCCGCATTGAGCAAGCGTGGTGATTACACTCAATTCTTCTCTGTATGAGAGGAGACCTGTGCCCAGCAGTGGGACGATAAAAGGTTGATGATGATGATGATTAAAAAAAAAGGTAAGTTAATGTGACTTCATTCTGATTACGAATATGTAATTTTTTCTTCTTCTTCTTCAGTTTTATAGAGGTCCACAGCTGGACAAAGGCCTCCCTCAAGGCTTTCCACGACGAATGGTCTTGTGCTGTCCGCATCCTTCGGCTTCCCGCGACCTTCACCAGGATATCGGTCCACCTTGTTGGGGGGGCCTCCCTAAGTTGCGTCTTGCGGTTAGATAAACCGATGAGACAACAGCCTTTAGTTTTATAAGTACAATATATTGATTGTCATCTCATCAGCATATTGATATCTAACATCCACCAAAAAGTGCAGTGGATCAAAGTTTAGCTGTTGGAAAAGCCCATGACTCAAGTCAATATGAAATTTAAAAAAACGAATCTTTTAGTAACAATTGATTTGCATATAACACCCCTCTATCCCTTTCTGTAAGTGCACATGCCCGCCATTTTACAAAACTTGTACCAAACTTTGAAAAATCGCACTCCTGCGCATCTTCGCGTAAGAATAATGTGGACGGACCGCCGGCGTGTTATTAGCGGGTGAGTTATGGCGTTGACACGTATAGTGTCGGCGGGAAAAATATTACGCACAAAAGTGATAATTAGCCATGAAATCTTATTTCCGTGAATCTGTGGAAAGTTGATTGTGTAAGCTACTAATTAAATGAGGACTAGGGATGGGGCGATGAAAAAAGCTCTCTTTTATATGCTGTTGAGAACTGGGGAACAAACTGGTTTTGAATTTAATTTGAGTGGTTGTTGTCGGATTTACAATGTCGAAGCTTTGAGGGTCCTTGTTTTGAAAATAGTGAAATATGGCTGTCTAGTGTGTTTCAAGTGAAGAATTACAAAGAACACAAAAATGCCTGAACTTTTTGTTTTTTTGTCTGCAATGAGATATATTAATAACTTTACTCTTTTAATATCGTCCTAATTACTGATTAATGATACATATCCTATGTATGTCGACAATATCGAGCCAGAATTCCAATTTACCTTAATGACCAAATAAATAAGTAGTTAGAACGTTAATCCAAGACAAGAACCAATTAAAACTATTTTACTACCGTCAATTTGCAGTCAACCATGCTCTATTCAAATGACGATAAAAATTCACTATCGTCAGTTATTCGTAGATCGATGACAATTCTCGTAAGTTATTGCGCTCGACCGGTGGGGGGTACAGCTGATACTGTCTACCTGTCACGTTACCATCAGTAATATATTCATTCACAGAACATCTGACGAAGAAACAAAAGGTTAGTCCGTAAAAAAATAAGCAATATTTGTGTAATTACTACATTCCTAATACATTTTCATGGTAATTTGTGAGAAAAACGTTACAGCTGTCTGTTTTCCAAACTGTTTGTTTAACCGTCTTGTTATTATGTGAGGTTAACAAACAGGAAACCGGCCTGCCTTGCTTAGTGATGAACGCCTTAACATATAATATAGACACATAGAACCTAAACCTCTGGCGAAGAATGACGAAAGCTAACCCCAAATGAGATGGAATAAGGCTACAAGAGGAAAAAAAGGTGGTTGCCAAAGTGTTGCCAAGCTCATGTAGGAATTCAAGAGCCTTTTGACTATAAAATGCTAGGCAGTATACAATACGTAGGACGGAGGTAATACGTCACTTAACTACACAGTAAACACGCATTGTTACTAACACATCAATCATCTCTCATAAGCCTTTTTTGTCGGTTTTGGATGGGAAATCATCAAATAACCTCTCCCGCTCTGGGCGGAGCGGAAGGGCGTGTCAGGCTTTTACTGACTTACCCGTGTTCCTTCACTTGCCTGTAGGTCAGGGCCATGGTTTCTTGCTACCACTTTCTTTAGCATCTCTTACTACGATCTCATTGTCGTAGTAACAAGTTGGATAGCAGTAAACAATTCGTGCCGACCTACCACTACATTTTAACTTCAACAGCCTTTTATAAACTATACTAGGGTCAGAATCCAGCCAAGCCAGATGTTGTTGCAGTATTTTCTAAAGACCCACTGCCATCTGGCCTTAAGAGCCTTACCGCTAGTATATTACACTGCAGTGTCAGACGTCAACGTTACCGTAACGTTTACCAAGCACGTCACATTGGCTGACTAGACGTATTTCAGGCTTCTGATTGGTTTAAAATCTGGTTGTGTAAGTTGACTACCCCGGCTAGTTCACTATCTGTCTAAGTGATTATCAACGATAAGCGATTATTGTATGTAGGTGCTGAATGACAATCAAGAGACCATAAACTACCTGATAAGACCTGTTTACCGTTACATTACTTAGTAATTAGTAAATCACTATTAGAAATATGGAGTTGATCCTTTTATACAGAGTGGTGCTGACAATACGACAATAAATTAAAACATGAACAATGCTGGTTCATAGGAATAATCCTAAACCATAGAAGAAAACCTATCATCAAAAATATAAAAAAAATGAAAATTTTAAACAAACCAAATCGCATAAAGTTGCAAACGGAATAGAACATCCTTTAAAAATATTGGTTCACTGACCTCCGATCGGTGACAGCGCGATCCTGTATCGACTTGCTTTTTTCGCGCCATTATTATTAAAGTTTGGTACCGCAGGATGCGGCGGTCAGTAACCTGTAAACGCTTCCTTATCAACTTGTACATCATGTAGAAAATGTGAAAAATGAAAATTAATTTCCTGTGACTAAACTAATTGACATATTTATATGATTTTTAATGGGTAGACTAAGAATGTGTTGAGGTTCACGGTGTTTAATTTATTGTCGTATTGTCAGCACCACTCTGTATACTCCGGTTATACTTATACTCTTTGCGTTTGAAACACTTGAAGGAATCTTAGCAGCTGGGGTGTAGGTTGGTTGTCTGCTAACATCTAGCATTATTGAAGGAGCATAGTTTTTCAAATCTGAGATCCATGTAACATGTTTGCTGTATTTTCAGAAATAAAACCCAAATGTCAAGCCTCATCTTAAAGTTCTATTGGCAGAGTAGTCAAATGTAAATATAATTCCTCGAACAAAAAATATTCTTTGTACCTATTTTTCAGTTATATTTTTTCTTGTCTGTTTTTACATGTGTGTACATAAATAATTAAATAAATGTTGACCAAATCTCGGGCTCCAAATCAAGCAAAACAAACATTAGATTCTCAATCTTTTACGCTGGTTCTAGGTCGCAGAAACTGCTCCACAAATACCTACTATATTGTTTACGCTACGCATAATGAATGAACAACACTTAAAGGCAATTAAATAATCACAAATAATGTATGCACGAGACTTTACAAGTACATAAATATGTAATGAGATAGGAAAACATGGATTCTGTCACTCGAACGTGCATATTGTGGAAGCTAAAAGGAACGGGTTATAATGGAGATTGTGACTTTGAATATGGTAGATACGACATACAAGTGCATGAAACATGGTTTAATACATTATAAAACAGCTGTTTGATTAAATTCATTAAAGATACAAGAGTTCAAGAGTTGTTTTAAGCAACATGGCGTAAAGATTCATTGTTTTTTTTATATATGTTACTAGCTTTTCGTCTGCGGCTTCGACTGCGTGGGATTCGGTTATATCGCGCTGTTTAGATTCCTCATTTCTTCATTGGCTTCTACGTTTATTAAGTTTACGAATTGGTATGAACCTAACAATATTTTTGTTTTCCCTCGGGAACAAAATTTTTTCCGGGATTAAAAGTACCTACCCTATTATTTCATCCGGACTTCTAACTTTACGTCTGCAAAATTTCAAAGCAATCGGTTCAGTAGTTACGGCGTGAAAGCGGAACAAACAAACTAACAAACTCATTTTCCGATTTATAATATTAGTAAGGATAAACTAGTGCTTGACCGCGATCCTGCTTGATGGTAAGCAGTGATGAAATCGTTAATGGTAAAGCGCACTAGTTTAGTAAGAGCCTATTCATACTATCCTTGAAGACACTCAAATTGTAGTCTGACGGAAACACAGCCGCAGGAAAATTGTCCAGCCAGTGTCTTGATGTACACGGTATAAATGACGAGGCGAGGCGCTTTGTCTGGATCGTAGCTTAATAAGTTATTATTAAGTTTTTCTATTAATTTATAAGAGGCCCACTTACTTTTATGTTCTAGAACACTTTACAAGTTAGAATACCTGCTGACCTTGCTGACTAGTGTTTCTTTTTTCCAGAGTACTTTGGAGTAGATTGAAATTTTCCATCAATATTTTGAATATAAAAGTAATAAATGTATTACCATAAAATACCATACGTAAAGTCGTATTAAGACATATTGTTTTGTCAACACAAGTCTGCGAAGATATCGGCGTGATCGATTCAATCGCCACGACCTGCGCCGGCGCAACTTTCTACTTACCTGAACCACAAGACGCCCATACAGGTAGCTTTATTGATTTTTCTTTTTGTTTTTTTGTATGACACAATTTATTTATCAGATTGTATGCGGTATTAAATAAACATATTACATGTTTTAAAATATTTTAGCTTTTGAATTCTTAATAGCGATATTGTGCATCCCATACTTCACCAAGTTATATATTTATTGAGTTATTTTTGTTTGCAAGACCTGTCTTGGAAAACTAGGTTCAAGCGCAGAATAGATCAAGAATTATTTCCTTAAGAAATGTACTTTGTAGAAACATGTATTCGTCACTAGGTCAAACTGCAACAACACAGAAAAAAAACATTAACGTCATGGGATTGGCTGATAGAACCGATAATAATAATTTAATTAAATACGCCATACGTTACGTTCGTGCATCATCAGATACCATTCAAATGGCGATATGCTTGCGTCCCGTGCTAGACATTCGCCTGGCCTCAATGATGTAGAAATCTAGGTGTTATTGATTATGTGGCTATGAATTTTTAGACAGGTCATGATGTAATGCTCCTGATTGACTGATTTATATTCGCGCACTTAAGCAAAGGATATTTAAGATTTTATATATTTTTCTGTCACCGACATAGCCCTGCGAGTCGCTAAAATTAAGTGGCAGTGGGCGGGGCACATTGCTCGTAGAACCGATGGCTGATGGGGCAGTAAGATTCTGGAGTGGCGGCCACGTACCGCAAGACGCAGCGTGGGGAGGCCCCCGACAAGGTGCACCGATGACCTGATGAAGGTCGAGGAAAGCCGATGGATGCGGGCAGCGCAAGACCGGTCATCGTGGAAAGCCTTGGGGGAGGCCTTTGTCCAGCAGTGGACATCTATAGGCTGAAGAAGAAGAAGAAGATATGGATCCTGGAATATCCGTTATATTGTAAGTATTTGTATCATTTCTAGCAACCCATCGACAATCGTTTAAGATTATACCCTTTTTTTTTTCGAATAATCTCGATCCTTGGACAACACCTACTTTAAAAGCTCTTCTTTTTGTGAGAATATTTTAAATCATATTACTTTTAAGAAGAATATCGAAAAAATAACATGCATATAATATAACTATGCCGAACGTCAAAGGCTGCTCAGCCTTCGGTGGATAACATTGGCGCCCAATCAATCCTAATTCGCCTTTGGTGCCTCCCGTAATCAGTGGAAAACTGATGACGGGAGGTTAGGTAAAAAAAATAACCAAACCATCAAAGCTCAAACCTTCAATACTGACGACAGCTCGTTCAATAACCAGAAATAAATTAAATATACTGACGTCACCAATTCAATAAACGTCAAATAATTTTAACATACAGTTTTATGGGGACTGATACGAGGTATAAAACTCAATATTTGCTCACCAAAGTGGCTGTGGTTTTAATGCGCGGTGGATATGTTGCGTGTGCATAAACCGATATTTGTAGGTAACTGTGAATGCGGGCGTCTACTAAATATATGGCTATCATTTCATAGAAAAGTGAAAAAAGGATTATCATTGAGAGTTTTCGCTTGCAGTCGATTTCCGATCACCTTGTAAGTCTGATATATCTTGAATACTTATTGTAAATTATCAATGGACAATGCAATGACATCTACAATAGTGATTATTTCAGTACTCGTGGATTTAAGGGTCCGTTCTGTTAATCTGCTCATTTTGATCAATTTTGTTCCATGATTGTGAGAATATGTTACATAATATTAGTAAAATTATGTATGATATGGATAGTACAACTCCTCATCTAGCTGCTAGCTTGACTACTTTTTTCAAGAAACTTCATAATTAGTAGTAAATCTACAATTTCCAATACTCTTTTTCTCAAATTTCACGTTCGAGTGAAGTTTGACCATAGTTTCTGAAGAAACTACAAGCGATTTTGCCTATAAAAAAGTACTATTCACATCAGCATATAACTATCTTGCTGCTAGCTTGACCACTTTTTCGAGTTTATTTCATGATTCAGCCAAAAAAGAAGACAGAAATTAAGAAATTCAAGGGAAAACTGCAGCCAAACAAGTATGTTTTTTCTATAATAAAGCAACTTTTTTTAAAAATTAAAAAATGCCTCATTAATTTTAAGGTATTTTTATAATAGAAACAAAAGTTTATTTTCTAAAAAAAAATTTTTTTCATCATCAAAATCAATGTCAAAATCTACTATATTTACGAGCGCGCAAACGCCGCCGGCTCAGTGGTAACACGGCTAGCGCAAAGAGAGGACGTATCACTTTGTGTCGCCAAGAGCTCGCGAGGTTTACGTAGGTTTATGTAAAAAATATACTGCGACTACCACAACTTGGTCCTTTAATTATTTTTCTTTCTTAGTAATATTATATTAGTTGTGAATTATATTAGGATATTTACGACTTATCCCTTGGATTGCTTTAACTAATTTTTAACCGACTTTAAAAATGAAGGAGTATATTTTTTTGAGTTCGTAGATTTTTCCATCATTTGTGAACCAATTTAAAAATATCTTGGGTTTTTTAGTTCTCTATTAAAGTCAATTCACATAATGCTTTTGTTATACCTAATCTCATTTTTTTTTTATTATAATGGGGCGAAACAAGGGAGCACATTACCAATGTATCAATAAAAGAAAGAGGAATAGAGAGGGAATGGCAAGAGCCAGACAAGTGCTTAAAGAACGTACTTTTAATCAACTGGATACCACTTCGTCATCTACTATGAGTGTCGAAGTTGATGTAGGCACAGTACGTTTCTGCTATCTCATTTTTTTTAATAGCCTACTGTGTCTCCTTCTTCTGGGCAAAGGCCTCCCCTTTTTACTTCCAAACCAACCATAACCTACAACCACCAATACCACAATAACCTACAATTATTTATTAATTTTATTTCACAAGTCTTTCAATAAAATACAGCTTGTTACTGTTTTCTTTATATAATCATATGCTATTTATTGCAGAGTAAAGAAAATAATCCAAAGGAAGTAAGTTATTTATTTAGAAACACAATTATAGCACTATTACAGAGCATTCCAATTCAGTGCTATAAGTAAGAATAAACTATACAAAACAAAAAAAAAATAATAATAATAACATTACATACATAAAGTCAGAATAATTAGTAAAGAAACATTTATAATATATTTACATTATATACTTAGACTAAAATAAACAGGAACAATACCTATATCATTAATTATTATTAGTTGTTTGGCAACAAATTTATTTTCAAGCGATGTCTTTGAAATTGAGTCAAACAAGGTATGTACCTACTGGATGTACTAACTATGCTGCATTTAATGCACATTAAGTAATAATAATTAATTTAATTCACCAGAAACACACATAAGTTTGAATTTTTGTTGTTTCAGCAGTCACCAGTTTCGTCGTTGGTATAGAAGGACGAAGAGTAGTTGATTTTCAGTATTTTTTTGACCAATTTATTAACATATTAAGTCACAATTCAAAATTTGGATGCAATGCATCAAACCTCGTTATAATTGAAGAAAAATTGCAAGGGTTTTGTTCAGCATTTTCATTGTCATGTGCAATGTGTGGAAGTCAATTCCTGCTAAAGACGTGTCAAATTAAAACAAACAAACTGGACGTTAACCAAAGCGCTGTTTCGGGAGTTATAAGTATCGGATGTGGTCGAACCAACTTAAATGAGCTAGCTGCTTCCATAGATTTGCCACTTATGAATAAATCCATTTATGAAAAATGTCACGTCAATTTATTTAACTGGTGCAAACTACAGCCGAAGCCACAATGATAGAAGCTGGTAAGGAAGAGGCTTCTATAGCTTTCGAAAGTGGCAATGTAAGTCCATCAGGTATACCAACTAGAGCCGTAACAGCTGATGCTGCTTGGGGAAAACGTTCATATAAAACAAATTTTTCTGCCGCAGCAGGCGTTGGAGCTAGCTAATAGGGGTGAAAACTGGCAAATTATTACATGTTCCAACGCAGCAGTGAACAATTTAGGAGATATGACATCTCCTTGTATCACACCACGCTGCAGTTGGATCGGTTTCGAGTCCTGATCCTGGAGACGGACTGACATGGTGGCGTTTTTGTACAAACACTTTATCACCTCAATGTATCGACGGTCAATTTGGCACCGCTGGAGAGACTGTATCACCGCCCAAGTCTCAATCGAATCGAAGGCCTTCTCATAGTCCACAAACGCCAGCATAGTGGTTTGTTATACTCCTCGGACTTCTGTATAACTTGCCGCAGCGTATGAATGTGGTCTATGGTGCTAAAGCCTTTTCGGAAGCCTGCTTGTTCGGGAGGCTGGAAGTCGTCGAACCTGCGAGCGAGACGATTCGTGATGACCCTAGAAATCATATCTAAGCGACAAAAGTTCGTAAATTGAGTTATATACACCATTCGAACCGCCAGATTTTTCTGCGTCGTTTGGTGTATAATTGTATATAACTCAATTTACGAATTTTTGTCGCTTAGATATGATTGCCAATAATAAGATCAAGCGTCGATATATTATCGCGTAATAATTATGTTAACCCTAAAATTTTGTTAATATATTTTAGATTGTTTAGGGTTTTTAGATTGTTTTTTTTTTTTTTGTTTTTTGTCGACCTCCGTGGCGCAGCGGGCAACACGCCTGCCTGCGACGCGGAGGCCCCGGGTTCGATCCCCGGCCATGTCATGATGAAAAACGATCTTTTCCTGATTGACCTGGGTCTTGGATGTTTATCTATATATGTATTTCTTATAAATATAGTATCGTTGAGTTAGTATCCCATATCACAAGTCTCGAACTTGCTTTGGGGCTAGCTCAATCTGTGTGATTTGTCGGTATATATTTATTTATTTATTTATTTTAGATTTCTAAATAATATTATATTAAAGAAGAATATTAAATTAAACTGATTACTTATTCTAATATTTCATTTTACCGTATATGTTTTTATTTCTTAAATTGCCTATGTAATAAACTATCATTACACCATATTTTTTTAATGTCAAAATGTATCAATATTCATCTAAATTGTGATAAATATACAATGTGCACTCGTTTCCGACTATTCACAAATCATACTTTATATAATTTAGAATAATATCTTCTAAAGGATCAAAAATGTTTAAGCGTTCACTAAGCTCGATATTTACGCGCGTGTGCGTCTAGCTGCTAGAACGATGCACACAAAGATAACATCGCAACGATTTTACCTAAACTGTAGCGAGAGAATTTTGTGCACGGACTCTTAATTTGCGTTACATGTTGTGGTTCTTCAAGACTACTAACAGGACCAAAGTACCTCTATGGGATAATCCTGGTAATAAACTACCTAAATGTGCTGTATGTACTAAATGTGTTTAAGAAACTTTTTCAAAGTATTTAAAAACCATTTTGCGGCATCTCTGTCACCACAGCAGCCAGAGCAGCCTCTCTTATCACTGTGCAATCTTTCTCCTATTTCATAGCAATTGCTTTTCTCTTCAAAAACATTAAATGTTATGTTATTCGGTTTGAACTTTGGATTACTTTAGTATTTTATATCGTAACAAATATTTAATTTTTTAAGTTTTAACGATAATGACTGTAGAAAACATTGTCAAGCAACGCATTCACGAATCCCGTTTTTGATTCCCAGAAGGTATACATCTTTAAGTCCTCGGGATATTTTATAAATGATAGCGCAGATATAAACTATAACGTCGTGAATTTTTGTCACATCTTTAATAATTCACCTGAGGGGCAATTCTAGTAATTTTAAGAAAGTTCCCAGTTTGATCAGTCTCAATCTGTCAAAAATACCTCGTATTCTCGACACAAGTTTTTGACACTACTTTGGCGCTGAGATGAGACTGCGACTAGATTTTGAATTTAGTTTTAAATTACCAGAATTGACCTCCAGACGTACCCATGTCTTTTTTTAAATGAACAGACAGCTGTGCTGCTAGGGAGTTTAGTTCCGTCACTTCATCTTCCCAGCAAAAGCACTAGAAAGTAGCGAAGGGCGGGCGTTTTGGGGGGACTGTATTATGTAATATTGACGTTTAGAAAATGCTGATTCTCAGCCTAATTAAATAAATGACTTTTGATTTGATAGACTAAATCAGAAAATACTGTCTTATCAAAAATATTGTCATTTTATCAATAACATACATTCGTATGACAAATGACTTTCTTCAATTGGTTTGGAAACGAAATAACACTTATTAAGAGGATAAAGTTAACGTGGGCGGTGTGTCAAGCTTTCGACACTAGTGGTTTCACCTCGATGGTCGTAATCGATTCTGATTCGCGTATCACTTTCGATGTATCGATATTTTAGAGCGATGCACAAGAATTTGTAAGGCTAATAGCGCTGATTCCTAAATTAAACTAAATGTCTTCATCAATTGCATCTTTTTCCTTCTATTTTATAATGAAAAAGAGAGAAAATAATATTAGTTTAGTCCTCGTAGTCAAATTAGTCAGCGCCTGACGTAAGTTGACATATTTTTAGTCGCCATGTTTTTTTTTTAAACACGTCTCAATTGTCCATGGAGTATCAAGAAAAAGATGCTTTAGTTTGTGATCTTTTTATGAAAATCAGCGCCAATGTCTGGTCTATAAAAACTGCTTGTATAAATAATTGATTTTCTCATTTCTAATATAATATCTGTATCAGTGGTAAAGGCCGCGATTTACTCGTTGTAGATCCGGAGTACCAACCTAGGCAGACAACACTACAACACTCAACACTACAGTTCTCAAAACGAGGAAGAAAAGACATCGTGAAAGAACAAACATGTCCTTCTTTTGTTTTCGGAGGAAACCTTTAAAAACACCCGAACTCTGGGGACCGCGGTCGAGAGTGTGTAGGATTTTTATCTCACTAAAACCACGCTGATGATCACCATCCGCACATAGGGGTGGTCCAAGTTCCCCTTAAAATACCAATTCCGCCCCCTGCGTAACGCCTGTAAAGGCAAATCCTTGAGGAGACTGTAAAGGGGCCTACCCTAGGCCTCGTAGTGTATCCAGAAGCAAGTGACCACTGTGCCATCGTCTTCCCTGCGGTCACTTCATGGGTGCACAGAGACGCGAGCCCAAGGAACCAACATATCCGATAACCAAAACAAGTCGCCAGCCAAAGTCATTGATAATTCGTAATTTAACCAATTTTGAATGTATGTCTGTCATGTGGGTTTAATAATTTAGCCTAAGCAATATCTACTGTGTTTATTGACCAACCCAGCAGTTACACAATTACAGATAAACAAGTTGAGTGCCACTCCAAAATACTACATCCGTTAAAAAAAACGTAGGAAGTCAATTGGTTAAAGTAACATAAAGATTCAACGAAAGCTAGTTAGTATTTAAAAACACAACAAATTCAAATGCAATCTCACAGATTTTTTGAAATACAACGTAGATTTAAAAGGATATCTTCTAGCCACATTCAATAATTTAAATAAAACAAGCGGCAGTAACTGTTGCGAGAAAGATGATACTCATATGTTAGACCAGCTATCGATGATCATATTAGCTCCCATATAAAGACCACCGTACTCTTGACAAATGGTTCAGGAGTCCAAAAATATCTTAATCAGGCACATGAGATATGGTTACAAAACTGTTAAATGGTGATAACCAAAAATGAAGCTAATTATGGTCAAATATACATCAACGCACATAGCAAGACCATTATATATACAAAAAAAAAACAACCGTAGGCGACGAACAGGACTAAAGTAAATAAATAATTAAGTAATTAAAAATCTAGGAGTGTGTAATAAAGAACTTATATCGTACAGGCAATGTGGGTAGCGTGTATAATTTAAAATTGCCATTTTTTTCTGGTGGCGACCCACGGCCAGATTAGTCAGTATTTCGACATTCTCAGCCCACATGCGCTGGTTATTAACATAAAACGCTACAATTCATTGTGCAATAAACGCGAAATGCGATTTTATCTAGCGACAAGACGGCGACGTAAAATTCAGCGACGTGTTTTTTTGACAAAACCAATATTGGTTTGTTTGCGCCAGCCCTTCGAGCTCGAGCGTTTGAACAAATGTTTGCGGAGCCTTTACATTTATGATTTTGTTCTGCGTAGATAAAGATTTTATTTTTAACGCTTCGATATACAATATCCTGTGTGTTTTGAAGAAAATATTTTACCAAGATTAATCCTTTACCAAGTTCTTTAATTTCTTTTTTAATCCTAAGAAAATTTAGATGAATGGAAGACAAAGGCAATACCATCAAAAGATAAGAAGATGAACAAAGCTATAAAGAAGTGACAAACGCGAATACTTTATACGGCAAATCTTTCTATGATCATATATACTTAGATAAGTACTGCCAAATTTTGAACTTGACTACCATTATACTTAAGTTTGACCAAAAGTTTGCACAAGTTGGGCCAACAAACGCTACCATCAAAAGTCCGTATTTCAACCGAAGTATAAAACGATGCGTATTTTAAAGTTTTCAACTTCATTGTACATTTACACCCCCACAATTGAATTTTACGATCCCCGTGTGAATATTTCAATAGTCATTACGAGTATATTGAATTTTTATGCACTTATTTACTCGAAGTGTTAAGCTGTAAATCTTCTGCAGAAATAGCGGTGGAAGTGCAATAAATTCTTAAGCCCAATGGACTCATTTCATCGCCGATATTGTTAAAGTAATTGGTGTTGAGGGCGAATACATCAAAAGAAAGATTCGTCAGAAATTAAATAAAAAGAACGACGCCAAAAACATATATCAAGAATCAATATCATGTATCAAGGTCTGAGAGAAATACTCATTAAAAACCTGGAAAATACTGCAGTTTCGAACTGCTTGCGATCAGACCCATTGACAAGCAAGGTGACATTATACAGACACAACAGCACTGCAATAAACAATGCAGTTCATTGCATTCCGGCGTACGATACCGGTACCAATTCCCGGAGCAAGGGTCACATCCCGAAAAACCCGACTAACTGCACCACGCCTGCATATAACGAAGCTTTTGCTTAAGCCATCAGATAGCACAACCTGAATGTACGGCCTCTACTAACTGCCACAAAAACAATGTCCACCACACTGGTTTACAGATAATATTTCAGATGAAACAAAGCTCATACAATTTTGCCAACCGACAAAGCGGCATCGCAAATCTCATTTGCAGACAACAAACAGATAACTATCTCATTCTTTCAACAATGGCCGGTAGGCTCATAAACAGAGCCTAATTAGTAATATTCCGAGTGCATTGTGGTATCTTAACAAATGGACAATAAGATGGAAGCGTGGTTATCTAGGGCGATAAGGGCGCCGCGCCGGGGAGCGACAATTATCAGCCAATGACGTTTGCTTGGTGCGTTTTCGCAGAGACCGCTGAGCGAAAATTTGGAATCAAATATCGCGTTGTGCTCCAACCATTGCTGCATAAACCTCGGTCGATTAAACTAGGTTGGGGAGCAAAGCGTCGTTGTAAGTTGTTCGTTGGGTAGGATCATTCGTGTAAGCTTACGCGTTCAGGTTGAGATAGGATCGTGGTCGGAATACGTAATGGTCGGTAGTGCTCGCCCATGTAGCTCCCGCTTATTGTTCCAACTCTTGTCCGGCGTAGAACGTAAATTGAATAAGTGAGTCCTAGAAAGCAGAGTTACGGCGGTTCGGATTAGAAATTCTTTGGCTAAATTGGACTCTAAGTCATAACTTGATTTATTGGCATTGTGTCGATGCTTGATGTGATATGTTGTCCTGTTCAGCTGGCGCACTTTATGTAGTTTCCAATTCTGCAGGAAAATGGGGTTTCAATCAATAAGGCGCGTTTATTGGAACCTAAAAAGGTCTTATAATTGACGCATCGTTCTGGCTGGTGATATACAGCAAGCTAGAGTATCTTGGGCTTGATGCAGTCGGTTTATATATTATATAACTCATGGTAGGTACCAGAGATATGAACTCTAAACAGCAACAGACCTTTTGATGCTATGGTTTATGGGTTCAAAACACCTTGGCCATTAGTCATGTAAAAAGTAATGGGAGAATATAGCTTAAAAGGTTATATTTTTTCCAAATTAATCAAACGTTATATTCACCATCTAATGGCAAGAAAATATGTGGTCATCAAGAGTGGCACTAGGTTCTACGCTTGCCATAATAATTAATACGCATTTTATGCTAACTTGCAAGTAATTGATATGTAGCGAAACGTTGGATCACATTCAAGCACTTTATAATTCGCGTAAAATTAGCTTTATTTTTAATAAGCGAGCGACGTCGCTGTGAGTCCTCTATGTTATTAATAGGTACTTTTGTTAATACGCAGTTAATTGATTTTGGCGTTTTGTCTTTATCGAGCATGTTATTGTTTAATAATGTTTAATTAACATAATTTAGTAATGAATTGAAGGTAGCTAGAATATTTTTAAATTAAATGCCGTTCGGTTTAAATGAGTTAGGTATTTTAGTGGAGCAACGAAATCGAAAACCAAATATTATAATTAGTTCTGTTAATGAAAAGCTATACTTTTTCTTCATATGCTATTCGCTGCGTGGAAAGAAGCTAGAGCTGGCTAAACCGTCCTTTGCCGCGGGTTTAGAGCTTTTTGTTTTTAGGGCACTCGATAACTAGACGTGGAACACTAGTATTCTGAAAGTCAATGAGAGATCAGACATCTTTAAAAAAACCTTTAAAAATGGTCCTTATGTGTCAGATTTGCTACAAAGAAATTTTCATTGTACTATTCTATCTTTAACCTTCTTTGTATGAGGAGACCTGTACCCAACAGTGGAACGATAAAAAGTTGATGATGATGCTAATTTTAACAAAGATTAAATTATAAAAATACCCTGTGATTGTGACGACCCAGAGATGATTTTAATACAAACTAAATTTCTACTAATTAAGCTTGGGTTGTTTGACGCTCATACATCATACAGGACCGCAATGACGGAATTGAATCAAGAGACATATGACGTCATTAAGAAAACTAGCTGCGCTGGTTTAATGACAGTTGTCGCATTTCGTATATTAATTTTTGCAAAGTGCTGGCACTGAGGAATAGGTAGAAACGATTGAGTTAATGTCTAACAACATACCATGGATGGTGTATGCGGTATGGTCTATTCTACAAGCTTCTAGTGAAAATGTGAACAAATAGATAAGGAAACGTAATTTCGGATACCACTTTCTAGTGCTATTTACAAATATAAGTGCTTTGATATGACTTTTTGAGTGCTAAAACACAACATTCTAAATTTACATTAGCTTTTTTTGCAATTGGCCATTGCGTTTCATTGTGTTAAACTATGTGAGTAATTTAAGCGGACCTAGGTTTGTTTCGTCAAATAATTTTGAAACTAACTATATCAACCGGATTCAGGGCGGAGCGCGACTTTACTCTAAAACACATCTACTTAAACATACATACTTACAATGTAACGTAATTTATTCTATACACTAATGCCCGATTCCTAATAATTACCGACCGGTTGAGGTAAAAAGCAGGTGAATCTATGATAAAACGAAAGCATATAGGTTGATCTGTCCATTTACCAATCCTGACCAATTTCATAATGGCATTTATGTCCTCTTTCAGTGTTAAATAGGATAATGGCCTGATCATTGCCATTAAAAAAATACACATCCGAATTCTAAGCAATCTCTTGCCTTCAAGATGAATATTGAAATGAACAATACTAAACATGACCATCAAAACTTCTTAATACTAACTACACACTTGCCAAACCTGATGTTTTTGCAATTGCTGACAGAATCGCGATTGTCTTTGTACCCTGACAGTCGCGTTGTCAGTTGTTCCACTGACAACCAGTTACATAATAACATCGTGTCATTGACAAATGAATCTGTCCTGTAGGGGTGTCCCTCACATGAAAGCTTCTGGCGAAAATTGAGTTTTAAAATACAAGAAGTATCGACGTTTTCGATGTCAATTTGATGAGGGTTTTGACGACATTTGACTTAATTTCCTACATGTCTTACACATCGGACTTATTACTTTATTTATCGCAAGGTAATTGTAATTTAAAATTACTACACAATAACTACTGTCACATAGAATACTGATCTCTAATCTTCTTATAGTGTGCCACGCGGGCCCAATGCGGGTTGATAGATTTCACATGTCTTCGAATTTAGCACGAGGCACTAACGTACGTCTGAAATAATGGCATTGTATTTAGAAGTTTTTCAAATATTTCATCGACAGACAATAATCATTATGCGTTTTTAAACGGCTCTATTATCTTGTTGGAAACCAAAAGCCAAGTAAAACTTAAAGCATGTGCAAAATTAGCGTATGTATCCCAGATGTGGGCGCTAGTTATAATTATATGATAGAAGCAACAGAAATATGTAACGAAGAAATGTAACCCATACTATGATTTTAAAAGAGTGTTCATAGAGTTTCTTGCACGTTCTTCTCCATAGAGATCTACGCTTTGGAACGTGCAATTTAGCTTCACTTTTCTTGGACTGACCGACATTGACTATTCAAAAGCACCAATGGATGGTTAATTTGAAATAAACAAATTTGATTTGATTTTGCTCATGCTTTAAGTTTTACTTGTTGTTTTGCACTGAGAGCATGTATCCGGGATACATGCTCTCAGTGAGAGTGATTAGGCAGATATACACCATGCAGGCTCATTTTGGATTGGTAGGTGTCATATGCCACATCTCTTCAAATTCTAGAAAACGCTGGTTCCCTCACGATGTTCAAAACATGAATTTATGAAAGTTTTGTATAGCTTCATTTTTTCACCGGTAAACCTTGAAATTTACGACCAACCCTTTCAGCAAACGGTAAGATTAATAGCGTTCGCATCAATTCCGCATCTTCAGTAGTCAACGAACATCGTTTAAACTTTTTATTACTACGCCATGTCATAATGTTACATTACAGTGAAATGTGTTTTTATTATGAAAACATGAGGCGAAATATTTATTGGCTGAATGATTGAATGACGTTGCCCGCGTACTAAGTTCTACGA
This sequence comes from Sesamia nonagrioides, assembly GCA_017933935.1. Taxonomy (NCBI): domain Eukaryota; kingdom Metazoa; phylum Arthropoda; class Insecta; order Lepidoptera; family Noctuidae; genus Sesamia; species Sesamia nonagrioides. Next base: position 295,882 of record JADWQK010002392.1, on the reverse strand, counting down.
CGATAGAAAGAAAAAACGCGAAAAAAATTGTCGATAATCGCAAATTACGACCGATGTTCAAATTATGTTATGGATTACATGATGAGGCAGTAACTTATTGTTATGGGTTATTTTAAGAAGTCATAGTTGAGGACTCTTGTGAGCTTTTTGCAGCCATAAGATATTGCGCAGCGGCGAGCTCTTAGCCATCTAAAGATGTTCCATAGTACTAAACTATAAAAACATTTTTCTCGAAGTTCTTCGACAAGATCAGCATTAATTTTTGGTCGACGATTACAAATACGTATTCCATAGTAAGCAGGAACCGCTCAATCGATCAACTTAGAGAAATAGCCACCATTTTGTCAACCAATGACGGTTGCAGTAAGAGTGGAAGCAAACAGTTTGATCGATCGTCTTCATTTGGAAATATTGGATTTAGGGTCGACTTTCAGATGTTGGTGCTGACCCAGCTGGCTTCACAGACTGTTGTGTGTTGACTTCGCTATTTAGGTAGGTACATTCGACGATTTATCAAGCTACACATTTACAGTTTTATCAAGCTACACATTTACAGTTTTATCAAGCTGCTACACATTTACAGTTTTATCAAGCTACACATTTACAGTTTTATCAAGCTGCTACACATTTACAGTTTTATCAAGCTACGCATTTACAGTTTTAGGTGACCTCACAATGGCGGCGATTCTGTTGTTCACAAACTAAACTAATTTTAAGTTATGTGCATCTTTTTCTTTCCATTTCGTTAAGAAAAGGATAGAAGATAACATTTTAATTTAATCCTGTCAAATTAAGATACTCCATAGACAATTTAGACGCGATTATAAACATGGCGACTAAAACGCCAGTTTACGTCAGGAGCGAATTATTTTGACAGGTCTAAACTGACATTTTATCTTCTGTCCTATTCTTAATGGAATAGAAAGAAAAAGATGTGTGGAGGCATGAGGAACAGGGAGTAAAGTTCCCTCATCCTCCAATGCTTGAAATTGGGAAGTTGTATATGCTAGTTGCTCGGTAAACTCTGATTGCGAGATGTAGAATTCGTGTGACGTCAGTATGACGCGTTGTTAATTTTGTGGCGTTTGTAGGTACCGCCACATCCCTCCCCTCCGGAGACCGGAGGTCGATAGTAGGCTGAGTCTTGTAGTCTTGCGATGCTTGCCAGGCCAGGCTAGGTTCCAGTGTTGTTGATTTTGTGGCGTTTGTAGGTACCGCCACAGATGCACATAACGTAAAAATAATTTAGTTTGTGAGCAACAGAATAGGCGCCATTGTATAAGCTTATCGAACAATAAGCAGTTAAATTGTACATACAGGATAAATACAGTATGTTAAATAATAGAGGGCGTTCCCTTAAACCCGTTAATATATATCATTAATAGATTAAAATAAAAATATCAGCATAGAAAAATAAGCATAAAAAAATCCGAATAAAAAAAAAATCTAATTGGAAATAAATTTGAAACCTCCTGTTTTAAATGAAAATAGTAGTCATGTATAAATAAATTGCGACGTTGCCGTCTTTCATGTTCGCGTGTACAGTGTGTTTCTTTTACATGTCAATTTAAAATTTTTATTGAATATTTTCTTATTGGAAAAAATTTTAAAACATTTTGTTTTCGAATGGAAATATTTTTTTTAGCATGTATGTATGCTATACTATTTCGGGTTAACGGGAACGCCCTCTGTTAGTTAACATACTGTATAATTTGTTATTTTGTCATATGTCTGCGACTGCAAACGTGAACGTAAAGTTCAGCACCAACATGTTGACTTAAGAGTCAATAAGCAAATTAAGTTATCAAGATAAAATAAAATATAACGCTATAAAGGCAAGATATTTCTCTTTAGGATAGTGATAGAAATATCCATGGTGCCAGAAAAATATACACAGCTTTATGGTATCTCACCAGGCATTCGATCGGTTGCGCAAGTAACAATAACAACGGTTAGCACAGTAGTTAAGCTATTGATAGCTGCATTGCGTGTCGCTGGTTCGATTCCTGCAAGTAACAAATATTTGTATGACCTGCAAATAGTTGTTCCGGGTCTGGCTGTTTGTGTATGTGAGTTTATATGTTTGTAAACGCACCCACGATACAGGAGAAATTCCAAGTAACGGCCAACGTTTTTTTTTTAAAAAAAAAGGCAAGAACAATAAGACATTTTTGGAAGTGCGATGTTAGTTGCGACAGCCCTGGTGTCCACTAGGACACCAAGGCTATAATTCACTAGAAATACAGCCCTCAGTCATCATTACAAGTTTGCATGATCTTCCTTAAAACCAAGTCGTCATTATCACCTGCCTATGCTACTATGTTGGGGCGGCATCCAGTCAACCCAGATGCAGATATTCATGGCATTCACCATGAACATGGAGCTACAGCCTATCTGAAATCCGTAGTTAGGGGTAATAAGATACCACTTGGTAAACTAGGTTACGACCCATAAAGAAAGATCCGGGAATGACAGCGGAGACCATCGGTTTAAAATGTCTTCAGGTTTTTTTTTTTATAATTATAAACTGGTGCTTGACTGCAATCCCGCCTGATGGTAAGCAGAGATGCAATCGTTGATAACAAAGCGCGCTAGTATATTAAGCCTATTCACTAAAAAAACTGAGTGAATAGGAAAGAAGACCAAAGATGTTGCGCCAGAGGGAGACCCTCCACGACCAAACTACCGACACAACAACATTTTGCGCATGCCTACCCGGCACACATCGCAACACAACTGCTCAGACACGTCCTCTGTACGGCTTCACCAGGTTTCAGGAGTGGTCTTGGTACATAAAGATCATCCATGGACCAACGGCGGCAAGCGTAGCTTAACCTGATCGACCTCATTACTTAGAAATAAGGCTTGAACTCAAGTAAAGAATAAGAGTGGTACCCAGAGCAGTTCTATACTTCTTTGATGTAACATTTTTAGAGCGAGGATACTACCATTCAATGGAACATAACAACAGACATATAAACTTCTTCCATTTCTTTAAAAATACAATTTTCTTGAAAGCTTTCTGTAAGTTCCCAACTAAACTGGAAACTTAGCGATTCAGTAATTCCATTTGAATACCTAAATCGGGTCGCTATTGAAAAATGGAAAATGGTAACGATGAACAATGGCCGTGATTCTCTTGTTACAAACTAAACTAAATTGAGTTCAATGCATCTTTTTCTATTTCATTAAAAAAGGACAAAATATATTTTTTTTAGTCTTAATAAATTAGTCCACGGCTAACGTAAATTGACGTATTTTTAGTACTTATCTAAATTTAACAGGACTAAACTATTATTTTATCTTCTGTACTTTTCAAAGATACATTGAACTTACAAACTATAGTTTCAGAACAATATCCCAAAAAATTTACGAATCAAGAAATTTGAAATGAAGCGGCATATAGGACTCCCTATTTCGCTTCTGCGCGCATCATCATCCGCTCATCCATGTTCTATTGTCACGAGTTGGGTTTCCGCCATTAACCCTTCAAGTAGACCATTTTGCTTGGGCCATGGTAGTCCTTGGTTGAGGCGGCCTGGCTACTGGCTAGGTCCCCGCCCTGGGACCTGGAGGAAAAGGTCCTCGCGTCACTGTACCGGTGGCGTGAGGAGTCGCGGGAGCGGGACGAACGGCCGATGCAGCGTCAGCTCGAGCAGGGCGGACGCAGCTCCGCGAGGTCCTGGAGGCTAATGGCGGGACAGGCTTTCATACCCACCATCGAGGCGATCCGGCCGGTACTGGCAGACTGGCTAGGGAGAAGACATGGCTCCCTGACGTTTTGGTTACACAGGTACTCTCGGGGCATCGTTGCTCCGGAAAGTACCTGTGTTGCATAAACAGGGAGCCGGACGCGCGGTGTCACACTGCATAGACTGCCGGGAGGACACGGCGCAGCATACGCTGGCAGAGTGTGTCGCTTGAAAGGAGCTGCGCCGTGCCCTCAACTCTGAAGTAGGCAGTGGCCTGTCGCTGCCGGCTGTAATCGAGTCGATGGTCGGCAACAATGAGTTCTGGGATGCGGTGGTTGCCTTTTGCGAAACAGTCGCCTCACTGAAGTAGGTTGCGAAAAGGGACAGGGTTTCACGCACAATGGTCCGCTGGAGGGTCTGAGTGTGGAAACCAAACTCGTGATATAGAACACAGAGGGAGCTCTCGTCCACATACCCGGCCCACAGCAGGCGCACCGGACGTCGGCGGAGGGCGGATAACACCCTCTTCCACTTCTAAATAAGTCCAGTTGTGACAGACTCGTCAGACGTCTGTCGCCCCCCAAACATCAGGACCTGAGGTGGCGGCGCAAAGTGTTGCACGCGCCCCACTCTTAGGTGCGTATTCCAGAAGGAAACTCAAGCATTGATCTCTGCTTAAACATTACATATGACTAGTTTCAGCCAATCAAATGGCTTGAATCGAGACTTATGTACAGCTTGAGTTTTGAGTGACGTTCTGTAATACGGACCTTAGACGTCACGGGAGAAGACACCTCACACATATACATAACATAGTATAATATATGTTCCAAGTTATGACTCATCGGTCATCGCTTACAAAATCCAGAACAATGCTGTTTTGTAAAACTACAAAAAAGTAAACGGGTATCTGATAGTTTTTGCTCAAATGCGACAAAAACAATGTCTCCCTTCAAATGTATTCCGTACTACAATCAGCTGTCCCTCGAAATTAATAACCGGTTCTGCCCATAGTACACAAAAATCGATACAATACAACATCGATCACGGATCGATTGGTCCGATTATCGGTAATTTCGTTACGAGTCAAAAAATGGGCCCAAATACCTGCATTACAACCTGCGTGAATACTTCTATAATGAAATGACAATTACCTACGAGAAGCAAGCGGATTCCTTGCGACCTTACTGAACTGAAAACGCACCCTCGATGTGGACTACTGTTGGTTCTCGATGTATCGTTTTGAATCAGCTATCGAGTACATTATTACAGTACACTTTGTCTAAGTTCTCACATTTTTACAAAATAGATCGACTGTCTCGACTAGAACATCGAAGATCTTTATTTTGTAAAATATTACACATACTATTATAAAGTACAGACGTCAACACGTCAAGCTACTACAATCTGTCAGATTTCTTTATTAGATTTTCAAAGTTATCTCTAAAGCATTAAGGGTCGAGGTCCATTGGAAATATTTGACAGTTACAGATAGCTTGACCTGTAGTAGCCCGGTTTAGGTTACATGAAAGAGCAGGTCTATATGGGTAATTTTATTTTGTTTTCATTTTTGTACCTGTTCCTGTGATAGAGTTGTCATGGTCTAACAGTTGAAGTAACTTCTGTGGCCTACCCAAATGTCGTTTCTTTGATATTGTTCATCGAATCGCTTAGATCCTCAGGTTTGAATTGAGCTGCATCATTTCTGATCAATGCGTTCACTGACAGGTCCGCTCAACCTGTATAGTATTTTCTTCATAATACCATCTTAGACATCAATTTACATGGTCTTCATAATGACCTAACCAATATTACACAGGCGGCGCGGGTTCGACCCCGCGCAGTGGAAATATTTGTATGCATGAATATGAATATTTGCACTGGTCTGATTGTGCCTCGGAAAACACGTTAAGCCGTTGGTCCTGGTTGCCAAACGGATATCTAGTGGCAGTCGTTACTGGTTGTTGGAGCCCTCAAAAGTCCAACAATTGGTCTAACTGCAATGTTTCGATATCGCCTTCAGGTTGTGGTGGTCAGACGGCAGCCGCTTCACGGAAAATATCGAAGTTTAGCCAAAATCAGCAGTTAGACTGGTAAAGCGGGCCCCTGATTAACGGTGAGATGATGATGATGACATAGACTTTAAAAGACACTGTGATCTCTAAGTTTGTTTCGGCATATCTCAGACTAGCCAGGTAACGCCGCACTCTCTTTTCAGCCGTCGACTGTGTAGTTTGCAAAATATGATTGAAGTTTAAAAAGTGTTTGTACAAATCTAGTAACAAAATAAAATCCACCACGACCGGCGATCATTAACGACCAAATTATCTTGGTACCAAGACCATCTTTTTACCTTTTGTCATTTTCTTTCGTGGAGTCATAACCACTGGTAGGGGCGAGCATTTATCGAACGTTCGATTGTTTTATAAATAAAGCAACCGCAAAAAATACTATCAATCAATCGTGCGAAAGTCAAGCGATGAGACCAGATAAAGATATCCCACAGGAATCTCATCTTTCCAACTGAAGATTTAAGATGTATTTCTCATTGTTCTTCAGTTAAGGGCATTACACGGCGTATGACGACACAACAATCAAAAAGGAACCTTATAATCAATAACGTAGGTTGAGATCTGATTGGTGTGTAATGACGTCATATTCGTGCGTCTACGAACGTGAAAGATTTTATACGAGAGCTGTCCAAACATTTTATACTTTCAAATCTGTGCGCTTATCTGTAGTGATGATCTGAAGAGTGTTATCTCGGCCGGATCAGCTCATGGGAGGTTCCTTAGATCTTTATTACATGGGCCCGGTGTGCTGCATCCACACAGTTAAGTTTTATTAAGTAATAATGAGCGGCGATTACAATTCTTTAAATGTTAAGGCAGTTCTAATGATGCTATAAAATGAAATTATCGCAATGTTGGCATACATCGAATTGAGATCAAATCGATTGGAAACAATTCCGATTTTGTACCTCAAGACGTTTCTGCAGTTAATACTTATATGCTAAGTAGAAGAAAAAATGTTATCAAAGATGATTCACCATCATCATCATTTCAGCCGAAAAACAACGACTTTGACGGCTTTGTGCAAATCAGCAGATTTTCATTCAGCAAACAAAATCAGCTTTGAGATAGACAAGAGAAATGAAGGTCCGTCGCAATAGGTGATCAGACTTATTTCTTAATATACCAGTTATTAAGGGGTTATAGAACGACGTTAGCACCGATTCCATTGGGCACAAACTAAACTAAATTTTAGTTCTGTGCATTTACTATTTCTATTTCATTAAGAAAAGGACAGCATATAAACACTTATTCTTATTCTGTCAAATAAGAACAATTCATAGACAATTTGTAAGTTATTAAAAACATGGCTACTTTATTACGTCAACTTATGTCAGGCATTGACAAGAAGCCTATTTTGACAGGTCTAAACTAAATTTGTATCTTCTGTCCTTTTTTGTAATGAAATAGAAAGATAAAGATACAGTGGGAGTTTTGGCGGGAAGCTAAGATGAGTGCCGCGCTCATTTTTCATTGGACTTTTAAATTATTTATAGTGTCGTTTACTAAATAAAAACGCGTGATTTATGTAGTAAAAAGTGCATTCAGTGAATAATTCATAAAGAACAGTGAAATATTGTAGCATAGTGGCCACATCATGGCTTTGTACCAAATCTTCCTCCTAAGTGTTCGGTTCGCGCGGCCGTCTTTTTCGACATGAATAATTCATTACGTGACATTGGCTAAATGCACAAACCGTGCAAAGCCATAAGAGAAAGAAAGAAGAACTTTTGAAGATTTTTATTTTACTTGAAATTGGCACAAAGTCATAACTAGTGCCACAATACAACAAAAAAAAAAAAAAATACTGTGAACTTAAATTTAGTTCAGTTTGTGAACAAGAGACACTGCACCATTATTTCTTAATTTATTCTTTCAAAGCAAATAAATATTCTTATTCTTAAAAACTTAGGGGGTAGGCCATAACATCGGCTGCCGGCAGAAGTTACCACCCACCAGACAAAGGCTTGCCGCCAAGCGATTCGTCGTGTTCCGGCATGATGTCTGGTGAAGCCGTACGGAGGACGGGTCTGAGCAATTGTATTGCGATGTGTGCCGAGTACGATGCGTCAAATGTTGTTGTGTCGGGAGTTTGGTCGTGGAGACCCTCCACATCAATCTCCCTCTGGCGCAGCATTGTTGGTCGTATTGTTGGGTTTAACATTGCACCACTTCGTTCAACTGGCGTCTTCCTTCCTATTCACTAAGATTTTTTAAGTGAATGGGCTTAATAAACTAGCGCGCTTTACCATCAACGATTGCATCACTGCTTACCATCAGGCGGAATTGCAGTCAAGCGCTAGTTTATAATTATAAAAAAAAAAACTTACATGAGATTTACTTAGATCCATTCTAAGAATCGATCTCCTTGCGAGATCACTTTAAAGCTAACATCGAGTAACACCACAACATCGTAACAACAGGGGGACGGGGGGGGGTGCCAGGGGGGGGTGGTAACATAGAGTCGTTGAGCATTTTGATTACTTTGTCCAGCACGATAAACGACGGTATTATGTCAGTGACTGCCTATATCATCTTAAAGGAAAGATACTATAACGAATAATAATTTGAATATGCAAGGTTATTTTTTTTACTCCAAGTCAGTCATAAATCCATAAATCCAAGTTGTTTTTACAGCCGATTTGAGTCCTAATCAGCACAATTATAGAAGTTGCAGTGTGATGTACACATGGAATTAATAATTTAATTTTTGAACATAGAGAGAAAATAGTGAAAGCAAAATGTGTTTATTAGCATTGCAGCAACATAAACACACCTTGAAATTAGAAAAATATAAAACAGAAATTTTAATAGAACCTCGGCTTAGCATATTCACAGATGACACACAACCATCTGATACCGATTTTTAGCTGCAACCAACAAGTCCCATACGCTAGAATAACAAACTAGATATATGCTCGCATCATGGTCAGTAGTAGAAATTGTCGGGTCCATATGTATACTAATATTCAGCCATTTCAAGATAGACTGGAAGCCGTGAAGCAGAAAAAATTACCAAGGCCAAAGGTGTGTTTATCTGGCAGCAGCACCAACTGGCCAGGATCTCAAATAACTCACAATGCAACTTAACCATAGGCTTTATCATTAATCAAAGATAAAATGTATAAAGATTAAATCAGCAGTCATAAGCTTTTTAATAGGCAGTTAAAATGTTTGCAAACCTGCGCTAATGAGAGCGGTCGTAACAATAAAGTATGAAGCATGTTTTTTTTTTTTTTTGCTTTTATTTCCAAACAATACGGTAATTTGTACTACAAATAAGTATGGTTATGTTTTTATCTTCTTAAACAATCTTTAGGCCTGTTATTGCTCGTAAGTGAATTATAAAAGAGTTGGGAGAGAGTTTAAGAGTTTTATTAAATATTGTGAGTTATATTTAAGAATTATTGTTTATTAAAGTATTAGTGGATAACTGCACTGTCGCATTATGGTAAGACCTGTAAGGACAGTTGTAAACTGATAAATAAATAAATAAACTTTTCATCTGGTTGACAATTTTTTACTTCTTTGTTTTACAAATTAATGTGGCATTTGGCAAATGGACAGACCAGATATCTAATGTAGTGTCCATTTGCCATAATATATTGAAATCTATCGTGTTATTACTAAAATATTTTACAGAAAACTATGATTGACGTGGTGTAGAAAATGGGACTGCTTAGAAGCTAAACAGCAGAAGAATTGCGTAATACACTATTACAATTCATTGGTATAATTTTGAAGCATATTGCTAATTCATTGCTCCATGTGTTCGAAAAATGTGTCGGCTCCATAACGTAAATAACGCAATGAATGTTGTTGAACTGTCAAATTGAAAACCATTTCTACTGATAGTGTGTTAGGCAAACGCTGATGAGGAAATTTGAGCTACGAGCAAATGATAACCTTTAACAAGCTCTAATGAAAAACTTAACATTCGGGTTCAGGAAGGCTAGTAAATATCTTCAAAACGTGGTAGTTAGTAGTTATCTTTGTAACCTTTATTCAGGATTAATTTTGTGTCGAGTTTTCACGACTTCATTAATAAAAGAATGGAGTAATTTTTTTGTATTTTTTGGGACGTCTTTCTGGAAAATTCCCTTCAAAACCCTACAGTGTGTGCACCGCCCTGCTCCACAACCGCTCATATTTTGATTCGCCGTCAAATTATACTATTGTGTCCATTGCTCACTTTATCCCGATATTTCAACGGCATGACATGTTTATTGTTGACGGACGGGTGATGGCAAAGATGGCCGATCCAAGATAAGATTATATTCAGAGATTCAGAGCATTTCGGCGAAAACCTGATGAAGGATCATAAATAATTTGATTGTGCGGGATAAATATGGATTTTGTAGAATTATGAGGAAAGGGAGCCGCAATTGATCTGTTTTATGTTAATGAAAACTGCGCTTAAATAAACAAGATGGTTCTTCCTTACATTGTAAGAATTGTGAATACATATTTCGAACTCATCTTTAGTTATTCTATCGCAAAGACTGAAATCGATGGAGATGCCAGTAGTTAGCAAACCTCTGATGGAAACAGACAGAATAGAAATTTGCTTAAAATACATATACAGTGGCCTCTAAGGACCGTATTACAGAACCTTACTCAAGACTCAAGCATTACTTAAAACTAGTTTCAACCAATCAAATAGCTTCAAACGAGATTTAAGTAAAGCTTGAGTTTTGAGTGAGATTCTGTAATACGAACCCAAAATTCAGTTTAATTTTTTCTACTTCAGCTATGCCACACTTCATTGCGATTCAACATTTTAGTGATCCACAAGTTTAAACTGTTATAAGGTCTTTTTTGACTTATTCAATTACTCGGTGGTTGGCCACAACATCGGCTGGCGGTAGAAGTTGCCACCCACCAGACAAAGTCTTGCCGCCAAGCGTTTCGTCGTGTTCGGGCATGATGTCTCGTGAAGCCGTACGGAGGACGGGTCTGAGCAGTTGTGCGCTTTACCATCAACGATTGCCTCACTGCTTACCATCAGGCGGGATTGCAGTCAAGCAATAGTTTATAATTATAGAAAAAAAACCTTCATATAATAAACCAAGTGTTCTCTTTGGAGTGGCTAAGTGAGGCTTCCGTCGACTGGGACCGCAATTAACTCGGACCGCGGTCCCAGTCGCCGGATTCATAAAAATTAAATAATTTTCTTCCGGCGACTGGGACCACTCAAAAATGATAACTGGAATCAAATAATGTACAGTCAAACGACAAAGTAATAATTGAGTAAAAATCTTTTTTTAACCGACTCCAAAAAAGGAGGAGGTTCTCAATTTTTCGTAATCTTTTTTTTTACATATGTTCACCAATCACTCTAAGACCGATGTGCAGAATTCTCTTTTTTTTTCGAAAGTGTATACTTTCCAGGTGGTCCCATGTCACCAGGTCAGGATCTGATGATGGAAGACAAGGGAAATCAAGGGGAGCTTTCAAAAATCGTAGAGGCGACTAGTACATTCTGTACCATTGATTATGAAATTAAAGGATTGAAGTTATTTGTATGAAACATTACGCGGTAATAAGCGGTTTACTATTTACGGGGTATTAAAAAAAACATACTAGATCTCTTTCAAAACAATGATCGTTCGTAGTTTTATAGTAATGTACATCATATGCTTTTTTAGATTTTTCATTTTCTTATTTCTAAAGTTAGAGGGGGGGGGGGGCAATTTTTTTCCACTTTGGAAGTGTCTGTCACGCAAACTATTCGGTTTAGAAAAAAAATATTTTAAAAAAGTCGATATCATTTTTGAAGACCTATCCATAGATACTCCATACGTATGTGTTTGACGAAAAAAAAAAAATTTTGAGTTTCAGTTCTAAGTATGGGGACCCCCAATATTTATTATTATTTTTGCATCAAAACCTTAATGCGGTTCACAGAATACATCTACCTACTAAGTTTGAAATGGCTGTGACATACGGACGGGCAGACAGACAGACCGACATGACGAATCTATAAGGGGTTCCGTTTTTGCCATTTGGCTACGGAACCCTAAAAATGGCCGTAATGGCTTCACACAAAATCAGTATTAACTGTGTTAAAATTTAAAAATAATGTTATATTTTTATAACATCCTTCTTTTTTTTTCTAAAGTGTCCGGTCAAATATAGCCCTAAAGCAATAGTATTCGTCGATACTCGATACGAACTACGTAAATATTTTGTATGAATCATTTTACGAGTTAGAAAGAAATAGTAATATACTATCAGACAATGCTATTGCCTTTGTGTGTGTTTACCTGCATGTGTGAATTATATAAAAACGGGCTGATCAATTTATAAGCGCATAGGATAAAATCATGAACATCATCTAGAACGAGTCAATGATATTCATATCAATAATTTAGATGGTTAATTCGTTTGACTGTACCGATTTCGGCTTGTATAGTAGACTTTTTTAAGTCACCTATGAGTGGTCCCAGTCGCCGGAAGAAAATTATTTAATTTTTATGAATCCGGCGACTGGGACCGCGGTCCGAGTTAATTGCGGTCCCAGTCGACGGAAGCCTCGCTAAGTACCTGATATTTGAAATGATAACTTCTTTCGAGGCGTTGTGCACTTTTTTGGGGTGGATTCCTGATCGAAAATTCGTAAGACAGATTTCTCGCTATTTATGTAATATAAATTGTACAAACAGTATACCATATTAAATTTTACCATATAAATGATAGCACTTTTATACTGATAGATAAAGCAATGCATACGAAATTGTTCCCTAACCATTCCAAAATACTAAAAAAGCAGAACGGTAATATTCAAATTCTGTCTTCTGCCGAATATCATCATAATAATTCCCAGAATATCATCATAATATGATGATATTCTGGCAGCTGCCATGCCATAATATTATTATGGCATCACGGTTGAACGGAGAAGAGAGAAAAAAAAATTTCATGTCAAAGAAGTCAAGACATGAGCAGTACAATTCTCTAACTTTGAAAACTTAGTTGAAGTCAGCGTGGAGTGAACTCTCATTTCAACGAATGCTATGGCATTGACACCATTGACACTTCACCCAACTTTGCACAATGCCATTTTTACAGAACCAATCGACAGGTGGCTTGAGTTTAATTAATAGAATAGGAAATGGAGGTTATCTGTTAACGATCGTCTATAGCGATAAGACCGCCCATTGTGTCACCCTTTGTAAAATCTTCATATTTATGTTTTGAAATTTATATAGTGTCCATAATAAAGAGTAAGTATTCTATTTTATTCTATTTAAATAGACGATGGGCCTTATAAGCAAGCTCAAGGCCACTCAAACAGCAATGGAGAGGGCTATATCTGGGATTTCACTGCGTGATCAAATCAGAAATGAGGAGATCAGCAGAAGAACGAGAGTAACCGACACAACCCGAAAAGTTGCAACACTTAAATGGCAGTGGGCCGGGCACATTGCCCTAGGACCGATGCCCGAAGGGGCCGACGGATTCTCGAGTGGCGACCACGAACCGGAAGTCGTAGCGTGGGTAGGCCCCCGACAAGATGGACCGATAACCTGGTGTAGGGCGCAGGAAACCGCTAGATGCGGGAGGCGCAGGACCGTTCGTCTTGAAGATTCTTGGGGGAGGCCTATGCCAGCAATAGACGTCTTTCGGCTGAAATAATGATGAAATAGACGTTGCCCCTTCTAAAAGATTAAACAAACGTACGCCTATTATATTATAATTAAGCACCTAAATAGAAACTGGAAGCCAGTAATAAATAAACAAAACGTCGAGAGAAATAAAGTTAATAACTCTACAAATGAATTAAGTCTTTTCTCACTCTTTAACACAATATATATGGCCAAAACAACCTCAGTATGGCCATACAAGCTTTTCTAACGACTGAATGAATCTTTTATTGTCGTGGCAGCTTGTTTACATTGTGAAAATAGGGTTAACGTTCAACCACTGCCGTGTGCAAAAGATAGTGATGTAAGGCATGACTCAAACAGACACAAATACCCTTTTCAGAAACTTAACGGTAAAATGTATCAAAAGTACGAAAAAGTCTTCGCTATCACAAGTTAATCATTATTTATAGTGGTGTTAATTATGTAGGTATATGACAAATGTCCAAAGCGGTGTTATGGCGTGTTAGCGAAATTGTTAGAACAACAATGTTTGTACCGCGGCACCTTTTTGTGTCGCCCACTGCGAGCAGGCGGCATCAAGGATTGAGTGGTCCAAGTTACGAGGGATTGCGGCAGTTCATAAAATAAACAGTAATAATAATATCGACGCTTGAAATGCAATCATATCTAAGCGACAAAAATTCGTAAATTGAGTTATACAACGTGTAACATAAAGGGTGTATACATAACAAAGGCATGGCATCTTTACATGATATCAAACGATATTGGAAGGGTTTTTTAATCCTATCTTTTTATGTTAGGAAGTTATGAGGAAAAATACCGCCTGTGATAGGCTACTATCATACTAGTCGCACAGAGATATTGAAGGCATTTATCGGATTTTGGCAAGTAACGTGACGGGTAACGAGTAGTTATTAACGTATGTAGTGTGCTGCCACGTTTGTTATGATTTTATTTTAAGAAACACACGAAACCGAAAATTTGGTACTAACTTTTTGTGTATTTTATTTTGAGTTGAAACCCTTCCGATATCGTTTGATATCATCTATAAGATGCCATGCCCTTGGTATGTAAATACCCTTTTTGTTTACAAGTTGTATACACCATTCGAACCGCCAGATTTTTCTGCGTCGTTAGGTGTATATAACTCAATTTGCGAATTTTTGTCGCTCGCGTCGCGTCGATATATATTGATCTGTGCACTTATGGACGAAGTTATCTTGACTAAAAACTACCGGAAAATTACGGGACGATTGACGTGTTTCGGGCATGTCACCATCCGGGTGAGTCCATCAGATATATTATCTATGGTTGCTCTCGTCTGGCTAACGGCGAGTATTTGCACAGGTATAACCAAGTAGCTGGGATTATTCACCAGCAACTTGCTTTGAAATATGAACTTATGGATTCTGAGGTACCGTATTATAACTATGTATGTGCCTCAGTTCTTGAAAATTACCATGTCATATCATACTGAGATCGGTCTACCATTACTGACAGGACCATTGTTGCAAATAAGCCTGATATATCGATTAGCGCGCCTCGCAATCATTATCGATGTTACCATTCCACATTCTATCGACTCTATCGTAGTCGAAATGAAGATGTTAAAATGATGCCCAACACAATATTTTTCGTTTAGTTCTGTTTTCCGTTTTCACCAGTCATGTCTGGTGAATCTGACATTTCAAGGCCTGCGATAGAAGGATGAAACTTAAGAAAGACTACGAGAGCAGGCATACCGCCCGACTATAGTTACATCTTTTGCAACCATTCCCATTAATTAACATAGAAATGACGTCACCACCAACCTCTAAACCAAATCGCCTTCTCTTCTAACTTCGACCAAACTAAATGAACAGTCAATTAAGTGTATCGCCTACGCCGAATCCGCGACATGACGACCGATACATTCTATATAATATTCATTATAAATTGCGTTATATGTCAGACTATACCTACACGGCTACAAAGGTGGTGAGCATTATATCTATGTATGTTTTTTTGGTATTTTCCACGTGGCATAACATCTGATTCTTAATACAAGGTTGAATTGGGTCAATGTCTATCTGTGTGTCGATGGCGTAGGTCTGATTAAGTGTTTTGTAAGTCTACTTGCATAAAGACAGGTTTCCAGTACGGACGAAGGCACTAGACTGCCGCGACCCGACTCTGGTGGCACAGTTTTTATGAAAACTTCATGAGAATTGTTCTACCGAGGTCGCGTTGCTCCTGTCTACGGGAATCTGAAATCGGAACGGATCGATGCGGATAAAATAATCGTATGCTTTTTGTATACGCTCGAATATAAAGAAACAAGTCCAAACTTGTCGGTACGGACAACAGCAGGTCAAGGTACCCGAAACTACCAAATATTCCCAATCAACCTCGAGTCTTAAGAGGGGACTCTAATGGCGTTTTCTCCATACAAACGTATTCCGCTGTTTTCTTCGTAGATAACGCTTTTAGATCAATGATTTTTTGCTACAATTTCACACCTTGATTATACGCGCCCCTATTATTTGATTTTATCGAACACAAGAAATCTGATGTTTCAAAATCCCGAAAAGTAACCCATTTTAATCGCGATGTTCAGACGACTATTACACAAATGTGATAAGTTTTTGACAAAAAACTACAAACGTATTCCGCTGTTTTCTTCGTAGTTTATCGAACACTTAATAAAAGAAATCTAATGTTTCAAAATCCCGAAAATAACCCATTTTTACCGCGATGTTCAGACGACTATTACACAAATGTGATAAGTTTTTGACAAAAAAAGAAAACAATAGAGGCATAGGTATACTCATCCTCTAAATTTTGATACAAAAATAATTGAGATCTGTCGTGTTTTGAAAAAGAAAACAGCGGAATACGAAACATCTTTTGGTTAACGTTTTTGTAGGTATAATCAGCCAAGTTGCAACTGTCGCTTTCGTACTTTACGGGGAAAGGTTGAAAGCGGCACGACGACAATAGTTTCTTCAAATACCTATTTCTCGAATTCCTCGGCACTAGAGTCCACTCTTAATGCTTTAGCTATAAAGTTAAAAATGTAATAAAGTAATCTGACAGATTGTGTAGCCTGATGTGCTGTCGTCTGTACAGTCTACAATTTTTCGTACAGTCCACTCGTGGGTTAATCTGTACACGGCAAATACCCGTACCGACAAATCTGGATCGGAGACTTGTATCTTTATCTGAGCACCCTAAAATTATAGCAAAAACTAGGGAAATTGTTATATTGATGTCATCTAGCAGTAGTTCCTGTCGTAGTGAGCAAACCAGCCCATTTTTCATCAAATTCTGAATGTCGTTATTAGGAATCTGATAAAAATTGGGCTGGTTTGCTTCAAGCCTATACTTAAAGCTACTTAAGAAAACCTCCTGTTTATAATATAAACTGCAAATACTTACTATATCTTGCCTAGGTGTGTGGATGACCTACATAAGATAGCAAGGAACATATGGATGGCACTGGCACAGACCAGGGATGCATGGCACAAAAGAGAGTCCTCTATAGTCCATCAGTGAGTGGAATACGGCTGCTAATGATAGTGATTACATAACATACATACATACATAATCAGCCTATAATATTCCCACTCCTAGGACACAGGCCTCCTCTCGATGAAAGGGAGTGGGCCATAATCTACCACGCGGGCCCAGTGCGGGTTGGTAGATGTCACATGTCTTCGAAGTTTTTGCTTCTAAGACATGTCGGTTTCCTCACGATGTTTTCCTTCGCCGTTTTGAGAGCAGTGGTGAAGAAATAATTTACACAAAGTAAAGCGCCTGACGGGGTTCGAACCTACAACCTACAACTTGTAAGTACCGGCCGATACCACTAGGCCCCCGCTGCTGATGATTACTTAAGAAGTATTTTCCAAAGATGAAGATTCTTTACTATGGGACGTGTAGTGTTTGCTCCTAAAATGTAGATACTATCATAGTCTCATGTACACTAGTATTCAAAGTATAGTTGTCAATCTAGCAAGCAGTCTGTTAATGACACTGATCAAGGTTGGGCGTGTGCTGCTTGCGATACGAGTGTAATGGTGCGCCAGTGAATTTGAGGTGTTACTGTAAGGACAGCCTCCGTGGCGTAGCGGTAGCGGACGCGGCCGCTGCGCAAGGTGGCGCGGGTTCGATCCCCGCACAGTGCAAATGTTTGTATGCATGAATATGAATATTTACACTGGTCTGGTCGTGCCTCGGAAAGCACGTTAAGCCGTTGGTCCCGGTTGCCATACGAACATCTAGTGGCAGTCGTTACGAGTTGTTGGAGCCCTCAAAAGTCCAACAATTGGTCTAACTGCAATGCTTCGATGTCGCCTTCGGGTTGTGGAGGTCAGACGGCAGTCGCTTCACGGAAAATGTCGAAGTTTAGCCATATCAGCAGTTTGACTGGTAAAGCGGACCCCAGACTCCAAAGCTGAAAAGGCTTCGGATGCGACTGGGATTAACGCTGGGATGATGATGATGACTGTAAGGACAAGGGTCCTTACAGGACGGTTTTATGATCCGTAGGTAAACTCAACTAATTGTTGAAAATAATAACAATTGTATGGCACGTGAAAAGGGGGCTAACTTATTCAAGTTAGTTCAATAGGATGTATCCAGCTGCGATATGACATAGGGTGACGCGGGCCCACAAAGCGTATGTATACTTAGGTAATTATTACATTAGGTAATTAATTTGAGGGATTTTTTTAATTATTAATAGTTTAAAAAATCCCTCAGATCATAAAACACATTTTGCTATAATGTATAATTACTTTCTATTTTTAATATGTAATTGGTTAAGTTAAACCATGGATCAACAAACCAGCACAGCCTTACATAATTGAACTAAATAAACCCTTAATAAATTTTATTGGTTCCAATGTATGTCCTTCTTGATTTGGTGGTGTTATTCTGAATCCAACTGTAAGTTTTTCAGTAGATAATATTAGGTAATAACAATAAAGAAATCTTATTTTATCGCTGTCATTATTTCTTGATTGCCTCTTATAAAGCCTTAAGGACAATAAACTTCACAAAAACTCTTCGGTCCTTACAGATATATGAGAATAAGTCAAGTTGTACAGCATCTCGTGACAACATCACGTGATGAAAACCATAAGCAAAAATTATCGATAATAATCAATAACTTTCCAATACAAAAAAGTGCGATTAACGTATTGATGAAAGCTCTTTTGGCCGACGCCAGCCAAAACCTACCACGCAACAAAAAATATCCTTCACATATTGAATGTAAGGATCAAATTCGTCTAACAAGACATAAACAATAAAAGAGCGAACATTCTCCAAATTAAATGTCAAAAATGAATGAAAAAATGCAATCATCTCGTCAAAGTCCACACAGAAACGATTATCGTTTACAATAAAAATGCCTCCAACACTTGCGAAGCCTAACTATAGATTAAACCTACATATATTTCAACACACGCCCAATCAATAATACATACATATGCAGCTAGAATCGATTCTTTAATCGATATTATTAACTATAGCTTTCACCCGCGGCTCCGCCCGCGTGGAATAATATTTTTCGTATCCCACGGGAACTGCATATTTTTCAGGGATAAAAAGTAGCCTATGTGTTATTCCAGACTATTATCTACCCCTGTGCCAAATTTCAACCAAATCCATTCAGTAGTTTTTACGTGAAAGAGTAACAAACATCCATACATCCATACTTACAAACTTTCGCCTTTATAATATTAGTAGGATTATTAGAATCGATTTAAAAGTAAACATTATTTGTCCTTTGAGATGTCAATGAGTGAAGAATAGTAATTACGAATAACTGTAGTTTTTCGCATTATTTTTTATTCTTCTCCGTAATAGGGAAGATGGGTTCATAATGACGCAATTCCATTAAACGACAAATGTAGTGAAGTTTTAAGTATGACAAAGTGGGCAATACTTTTGTCCGGACTTGGAATGCAGATAATATGATATACTGTAATTGTACGCCAGTACATTTGTCTACTACAATCTGTAAAATCTCTTTAATAGCTTTTGAACTTTATCCTCAAGGGATTAACGTTCAAGGTTGATTTGGGAAAGTTTGACAGTTTCGGGTAGGTGGACCTGTCGTCCATACCAATTATAATTTGAATATCCATCTGTTTCAAAGGGGTTGAAGGCTAAGTAGTAAAATCCGCACGGGTCGATCGATTCAGTAGGTAGGTACGCTACGATGGCGGTTGTGAGAACCATGGATGGGTGGCAAACTTTGCCTTACCGTACGATTTCGTCCAGGAAAGCACGTTCTTGGCTGTTTTTTTTTTATAAATTATAAACTAGTACTTAATCGCATTCCTCCCTGATGGTAAGCGGTGATGCAATCGTTGATTTTAACGCGCGCTAGTTTATTAAGAGTCTATAATTCACTCTAGCCTTGAAGACAATCAAATTGTAGTCCGACGGACACCGCCGCTGGCAAATTGTTCGAGTCCCTCAATGGACGCAGTATAAAAGACGAGGCGAAACGCTTCGTTCGGATCGTTGTGATTGGTCGGGTGATTGGTGGTGTTGATGGGTCGTCCGATGATAGAACGGAGATGGGGGAATTAAATCATGCAATTCCCTGGCACATTCTTCAAAATGCATCCTATAGAACACCGACAGGCTGGCTGTAGGTGGCTTTTGCAATAGATATGGTTCGTTAGAAGCCTGAAATCCTAATAACCAGTCTGACCTACTGGTATCGTACCCAGTAACTGATTTGAAGAGGTCAGATACTCGTAGGCAGTCACTTCATTTTAAATATTTATACTCAGCTGCATCCGGATATGGTGACAAGGCAGAACGATCACCTAATTCAGAAATTACATATTGACATTACTGACATTATTTTTCTGAAAGAAATAGAAACCTTCAATTACCTACCTACATTTAAATATATGAATAACTAAATCATTCTCCATCTATCTCACATCTACGATATAGTTTTATACAAATCAATTTGATCTAAATCATCGCCATTCATAAGTTTCCAATTATTCTGTTTTGACATTTAACAACAATTAATATCGTTATAAAAGAAACAATAATCGATTAAATCTTATCGATCACGCAGTAAGCGCTTGCTAGCATTTTTATCTCGACATATTTAACAACAATTAATATCGATATAATCGGATCAACAATCGGCCAACTCGATCTTATCGGTGTGCACGTATTAGCTATAGCTAGAGGCACCTGTTAACAGTCTGTTATATCATTGTGACAGCGTGAAATATATAGAAAATATATGAGAAATGAATGAAATGACTGAAGGTGAAGGAAAACATCTTGAGGAAACCTGGACTTTAAGTCTGAAATCGCCAACCCGCATTGAGCAAGCGTGGTGATTGCGCTCAATTCTTCTCTGTATGAGAGGAGACCTGTACCCAGCAGTGGGACGATAAAAAGGTTGATGTTGATGATGAGAAATACTCAAAGTGATGGCTGATGGACGTTGCTGCACCCTAATTACATAACACGCTTGCTATCAGTTGCAATCATTCTGAAGCTTATTGTTAGTCCATTGGTCCATATGTTCTAAAAATGTCTCTGCTCACTGTCTAGTCGGCAATGTAAATAACGCAATGAATGTTGTTCGACTGTCAAAATGAAACCCATTGCTACTGATAGTGTGTTACGTAACTATCCTACTGGAATTCTTTATGGTGCCCGAGGAAGCTATTTTAAAGAATAAATTCATCATATTCTTTTAATCGTGACTCGAAAAAGTATATCAACCACCGTCTGAATCATTCAAAAGGATTTTTTTTTATTCGTTATAAACTAGTGCTTGACTGCAATCCCGCCTGATGGTAAGCAGTGATGCAATCGTTGATGGTAAAGCGCACTAGCTTATTAAGCCTATTCACTCAAAAAAACTGAGTGAATAGGAAGGAAGACGGCAGTTGAGCGAGGTGATGCAATGTTTAACCCAACAACACGACCAACGATGCTGCGCCAGAGGGAGATTGCTCTGGAGACCCTCCACGACCAAACTCCCGACACAACGGCATTTGGTTCATCGTACCTGACACACATCGCAACACAACTACTCAGACCCGTCCTCCGTACGGCTTCACCAGACATCATGCCGGAAAACGACGAATGACCTGGCGGCAAGACTTTGTCTAGTGGGTGGGTGGTCCACCGAATGGATAAAAGATGATCTGGAGACCCTCCACGACCAAATTCCCGACACAACAACATTAGGCACATCGTACCCGGCACACATCGCAACACAACTGCTCAGACCCGTCCTCTCGTATATTGCTATAACCATTGTTTTATATCTTTAAAAATTTGACCGCACAACAATTTTTTTAGTAACTATAAACTAGTGCTTAACCGCAATCCTGCCTGATGGTAAGCAGTGATGCAATCGTTGAAGGTAAAGCGCGCTAGTTTTAATAAGAGCCTATTTACTGAAGACGGCATTTGAGCGAGGTGATGCAATGTTAAACCCAACAACATCAACGACGCTACGCCAGAGGGAGATTGATATGGATTCTCCACGACCAAACTCCTAACACAACATTTGGTGCACTGTACCCGGAACACATCGCAACACAATTGCTCAAACCCGTCCTCCATATATTATAAACAATATGTAAAGAAAACCCTGTCCGACCCATAAGGATAATAAAGGTTAGGTAAACACTTGACCAAATATAATATAAAATTTTACATAACCATCACAGTAACAATACTAATGAATTTTGAAATAATCCTTTTTTCCCGGGAATTAATTCCAATTTCCCCGAAATTTGGTAATTTTTAAAACAGTGACAACACCGGTATTATTATAAGCGAATATCGACGCGACCACGTCACAGGTGCCGCGTGCCCTGCCCCCCGCCGCCCGCGGAAGGGGTTGCATAACGCACAAGTATTAAGTTACCTCTTTTTGCGAAATATTATTTATTTTTTTAGGGGTTTTTTTTTTAAGTTTAGCCTGTCTTTGTGGGCTTTAGTAGAATCAGTTATCGATACCTAACAATACCTTCACGGATCGGACAGGGTTTTCTTTACATATTGTATATATTTTTTTAATTACCCTGCTGTTTGCTCTTCTTTGGAAATAAACCTAACTTCTAAACGGCTCTATTAATTGTAAAAGTCTTGTAGATAAGACATAACTTTTGAAAGTGTTCATGTAGAACAGTTTGGAAAGTGTATCAACTCGGGTAAATCGACCATTACAGTCATCATCACCATTAGAATGCAGCCACCAAACTTAACTCTTCGGTTCCGTAACTTTTGGTACTTTATTACGACTTTCTCAAGTTACTTGGAGCAGAGTGGTAACTTCTAGTTATTAAAACCCCTTGAAGATCAGCATGTTCTTGCCCTCCAACCAATTTATTTGTTAAATGTCATTTTCTATTACCACCATCAGTCTAAGGTGTGTATTCCAGAAGGAAACTTAAGCATTGATCTCTGCTTAAACATTACTTAAAACTAGTTCCAACCAATCAAATGGCTTGAAACGAGGCTCAAGTAGAGCTTCAGTTTTAATTGACGTTCTGTAATACGGACCTAAGACTTGACACAGCACTATCATTATTCTATATGGACTGGTTTCTGCAAAAATGATCCAACAAAGTGTCTTTGATATGTGATAATATACCTACCTTATATAATAATCCATACGACAAAATATCGAAAATGTCGAGTTTTTGAGTTAGATCATTTTTGCAGAAAGCGGTCCATATAAGGTGAGTGATATGAGTAAACGCCCTTTAACCCTGGAAGCTCTTATTTAGATGTTAAAATTTGTTTTCTAGTAGCGTTGGGACTTGCAGATTGTCTTTAAGAAGTGCTGATTCTCAGTCAGCAATAAATGTCTTTTGGTTTTGGTAAGTAAAGAGCATTTTGGAAAACTGTGTTATGTGAATTTCATATTCGTATGTGTGTTGCATAAATGAGTTTTGATATGATTTTGTTTCATATATTCTTGTTTTCAAATGATTTAATTGCATATGGCCTAGTTCTCACTTATGATTTTTATTTCCTCCGAATAACATGGACTATCACAATCAGCTAATCTTTAGTGTTTCTTCTGGCACAGACGCTCAATTACACTTCAAGTTTTATACCCATTTCTTTACTAAAAGATACCATCGCAAAATCGACTACATTTTACAAAAACGTGTTAAAACAAATTTGCATGATTCAATCAACGCTCGCAGAAAAATCGGGTAGCTTCGTGAAATTGATGGGGTACCACGAAACGCACCTAAAAGCATAATTTTTTGGGCAACACTTCCGTGTTAAAAGCTGCATTTGCGACATGTAATTAATTATCCAGGATAAAACTCTTTTATAATAATTTAGATTTTATTATGTGATTGGTGGGTTAAAATTAGAATAAATTGCTCTCTCTCTCATTGAGGTTATTACAAATTAGGATTCTAAGGCGACTATATTTGAATAATAAAAAGAGAAATTCAACTGAGGTAACTCATATACTTAGTTTAGAAGATCTTCAGCTGAGCCGTTCTGAAACACATCACATAACTTGATTTGATGCTCGACTCCTATAAACAAAAAATAATAAATTTTGATTATCAATGGTAGCATTTTTATTGCTACTCGTTAAGTTTATTCGTGATAGGTATTTCCTTATACGAGGGTCTACTATGCAAAGCCGCGAGGTCTTTGCTTAACTATTGGTAAAAATACGAGATGATTAACCAATAACAGTACGTAACATACAGTAATAGGATGAAAAGCTTTTAAGTTGTGGAATGATGTAGATACAGTAAGGGCCAAAAGGGGAGTACCACTTTTGACACTTATTGTTAATGCAATAAAGTTCAAAAGTGGTAATGCACTTTTGAGCCTTACCTGTATATTTCACATTCCATATGACAGGGTGTACATCAATAATATAATGTCACTATTCTATCCTTCCTACATTATTGAAGGATCTCTTTAAAAACGAATTCAATCTTAGCTCCCATCTTAGAACAATCTTACCCCAAACCAGATCCCCATGGCTATAAAACTCAAGCACAACATTCTGGGTTCAACAACGTCTGACCCGCAATTTTAATCAGTTGATAGCGATGATAGACGATTATTGTGTTAAATTCGATACATCGAGAATGATGGGAGTCCCCGTAAAGCTGAACCTCTATTTATTGAATCTGATAGGTAAATTGTTGTGAAATATCTCAGCTGTTATAGGTTGATTTCAAGCTTGAAGGAGGCTAATATTCTAGAACAATGCTTGAGCATATATCTCGATTCAAACTGGTCGATGTTAATACTAATCTCTGCAGATCTAGTTTTAACATTCATTCATAGAGATTTAGTTTTATTGGACTTATGAAATATAACCTCATTGCTTTAAATTGCTAACGTGATTTCACATCGGCAGTACAATTGACATATCTTTATTACATAGGCTGTTTATTGTAGACTTATAAACGATGTAAAATGAAATGAGCTAGCAAAACTCTCAGTTGTGATGGGTAGATGAATGGGTTGGGACGTAAACATCTGAACACAACTCGAACTCTTGTGTTATCTTATCTGATAATATTCACATCTCTAGCTTTTGTATGAAAGTTTCATATGGGGCCAAGCACTTTTCTGATCATAAAGTATTTTTTAATGGATATTAAAAAATACTTTATATACTACTGCTAATAATACATATAATAGTGGCTAAAAGCGATATTGGCGAATATATAGGACTAATGTCTTTAATAATGCACCAGTGATAGTTTTATCAGAACAAATTTTTGTAAGTGGGAAAGACCAAGCCGTGAAATGGACCCCGAGTGTTTATTTTTTTTCGATCTTAGGATCGTAAAAAAATTCAGACTTTAGTAGACTCTACTGCCCTAATATGGGTTATCAAAATACATTTCAAATTTTGCATAATATATGTATTTGTATATGTAGTTGATTATTATCATTTGTATTTTTGTATTTCTGGATTTATTTTAATATTGTATTGTTTGTGTTGTATGGGCTGTGATGCCTGAAATGCACGTATAAAAAAAAAGAGTTTAACAATACTGTCCCGGGTTATTTTACATTGGCTGGCTAAGCTTCGCATGCTAAGATCACGGCGACTTTGGTGTGACAATCTGGTAACGTTAGCAGGACCAACATGGCTAGAGATTGCACAAGACATTGTTGTGGAAGGAAAAAGGTGAGGCCTTTGCCCAGCAGTAGGACATGAGGCAGGTTAACAAAAAAAATCCGCGATAGAATATCCAATGTCGGATGGGTAGCGATATCTAAACAAGAAAACAAAACTATTAATTCTTTGTGAAGTCTGACCGCATTTATTGTAGCCACTTGTGAGTTTCAAAAACCTGTTTCTTTTTTCATAAACATCAACGACGTGATGATTTTCGAAACCTTTATTTGCTACTTCTTTTACGCGATCTTTGCCTCTGGAGCTGAATTCCATGTTCACAAACTAATGTAAATTTAAGTTTAGTGCATATTTTTATTTCTTTTCAAAAAAGGAATAAGTATAGTATAAAAATTAGTCTTGTGTTTAGTCAAATTAATTTGACTAATATTTATCTTCTGTTCTTCTCGTAAAGAAATAAAAAGAAAAATATGTATTGAAACTTTAATCTAGTTTAGTGTGAACAAGCAAATTGGCATCACGTCCTATTTTTCTCACAAAGAAAATAACACAAAAAAGGTCTCAAATCCTCAACCAACGAGGAAAAAGGTAAGGCCTTTGCCCACCATTGGGGCATGAGGCAGGCTAACATGAGATAGGTTAGGATAGGTAGATAGATCTAAACAAGAAGTCTTTGACCGCATTTATTCCGCAAAAAAGAAGCTTAAAAATCAGGTAAAAATAATTCCGTGTACATTTTTATTACTCGTCACCACGCAGCAGTTCGTCAATCTTATCGACGACGGCCCTCGAATTAACGCCCGAATATTATCATCAAACAAATTGTTTTGCAGTGTTCCCGGTAACACCGAAATTGTTAAGTGCTCACTTTTAGCTTTTTTTGCATTTAAAACGCGTCGCCAGCGCTGTATAATTTTGGCTATAAATCCTTGGGTGTTGACGTTTGATTATAATGATGGATTCTACGACAGCGTAAAGTATTAAGGAAATTAAATTTTAGTATAATGAAACTGGTACCTTCCTTCGTAAATTCCGAAAAAAAAACAAAAATTAATGAGAAAGTTGTAGATTACAGAAAGAACCCGAGAACTTAGCAGATGTCCGAAATAGTGGTCACGGCATTAGAACTATTAATTATATTTATTCGTTCTAAACTAAATTCTATACAAGAATTCACGTAGCTCTTAAAACATCTTACCTGCATACCAAACAATATCATTTAATATTAGAATCTATTTACACTATTAAGATCTGACTGCGACCAATTCTTACTGTAAGACCCGGCAATGCGTTTCAACTCTAGGGACCTTTGAACTGCAGCTAATGAAAGGCAAATTTCATTAATGTTTGTGCTATTGTGCCCAACATAGTCAGAAACAACAAAGGGATCTATAGATACTATAGATATTAAACAAACAAGCAGTCGCCTAAATGGATCTTAAACTCAATATCTAAAAATCGTTTCAAGGAATACTGAATCTCCTTTTCACCCTTCTCTGACCTTTCCAAATGCCCTACCGACCTAATGACACCGTACTATACAGCCACTACCATCAAATTTATCGCGAAACCCGACATAATCCCTTCCCATTAAAACATAATTTCCCATATTCATGTCACCATCGAAAATCCAATTTCTTACTAAATACTTATTAACATGGGAATCGATGTCCAACGTTTTAATTTCACTGGTTATGTCAGCGGCTTAATGAAATTTCAGACTTAATGTTGTGGGTAATTATAGAAAATCTTCCTTTTGATGACAAACTCGTTTCGGTTATTCCGTGTGAGTTAAAATCTGATACTGCTCGACCCACTAACGTCTGCGCTTGAGTCTTGTGATTTAAAAATAATTGACCTTAATTTTTTCGTAATTGAATCCGTGTTTTGTTTTCGTGGATCTGGAAGTATATCGTAAAACGTTTGAGTGGTCCATATGGTTAATGTATGAACAGATTTGGGTATAGGAACTTATATCATTGACAGATTTAGCCATAACTGTTCAGCCTAAATTGATCAGGGTAGGGCTTATTCTACTCAGTCACTAGGCTGTGTGAAGCATTCAGACATAAAAGCTGTTAGATGTACAGTCTCGAGCAGAAGTAGGTATGTAACTACTCGGCTTTACTCAAAAACGATTTACTGTTTTATTTTTTATTTGAAATTTTACGTCGTCTCGGTCATAAAATTTTCAAATCCTTAGGTTTATATAATAGTATATTGTATTTCAACGTTGTATTCGTTTTTTCACAAAAAATTGCAATTAAAAGTTTTATTGGCGCTCATGACTGTACGTACCTAAGTGAAAGTGCTTGAATATCTAACGATGAATTAGTAGTCTTCAATTTAAGATAACTACTCTGAAGAATGCAATTAGTAGCTCCTTGAATAGGGATCTCTAAAGCATAGTCTTGCATCAAATCACTCTTAAGTGAGATGTTGGAATTTGTAATCTAAAGCAGGTTTCTAAGTTTAAGGCAGAGATTTCTAAACTGAGAAACAATCTGCGGTCCCTAAATCCGCATTTAAAATAAATCACAAAAAAACCATTTCCTAAAAGCTTTCGGCTCTCAGCGCATCATAAACGAATATGGAGAGCACAAAAAGCTAATTCAGTCACTCCCCCTGTAAATCCACACGAATGGTGCTCATAAAAGAAAGACAAAAAAGCATCACATTTACTGTTGCGTAATAAAAAAAAACAAGTGACCTGACTTTTCACACAATAACACGCGCCCACAAAAAACATCAACTTACGCAATTTCGACAACCCAATGTTGCGTGAACGAGCAAAAATGATAATTTACTGTGAGACTCGACTCCCATAAGCCATGTGATTTCTGCCGCACAGCAAATACGACTAAAAAACGCTTAACATTTAAATGATGGCTCCAACCAACAATTTCCCCACCATATAATTGAAATCAAGTCTTCTGACGGTAATTGAAAATACAAGAGTAAAGGCATTGATTTTTGAGGGTACTTTCCAAAATTACTATGTGTTTGTAGGGTCAAGTTGACCGAGTAACGCCCTCAACGATTTTTGTTAAAAATAAGATGACTTTTTGTTAAAAGTTCAACGAATTTCACGGTGTAATTTGTAAAGAAGAGTGTAATGAAATCAGAATGTTCTGTGATATTTAAGGTAACTACGAACACTTGTTCGGATTAATGTCTTCGTTGTTTTGAGCTGTTTACAATCGTTGTGCTTAGACCAACAGACACTAACAGCTTTTTCTGCGAATGCAGACGTCGGACAGTTAATGCCTAATGATGATAGTAGTTAGCACATAATATAAGTTTTAATGACCAATAATTCATCCAAGCGGAGAAAAACCAAGTGTAAATATTAAAGCGTCAGTTGATATCTGATGGGACCGGCTTTATGAAGCCCGAAGACCTGATGCAAGTGACGTAGGGTAAAAAAATTAGATTCATAACTCTTCATCTTCAATAATTGGAGAGACCTGAGAAAAACGTACATATCATTCATTCATAAGCACTACGTTATATTTTTATGTTTTCATTTACTTCTTTAAGCAAACACCATCTGTTCTTGTTCAAGTAACTTGGTAAATTCTCTGTATGTGTTTCATTAGAGGCATTCAAACTGTCCCAACAATCAATGCCACTTAGCCGCATTTACCGATAGACTTATCGATTAATTGACCTACGTCCAAACAGCTTGCATGTAACGGATTTAGGTCACCCGCGCAACCGTGTAGCATACAATAGCTTGACCCTAAGCTTAATCCTTCCTAAGCTTCTATTCTCTAACAATATTGGATATCGGATTAGATATACAAATTATTCTCTTTCAAAACAGGTAAATAGCAAGCGTGGGTAGATAGAAAGCACACGAAATTGATACAAATATCACTTCTATAATACGTATTGATTATTTTTAATGACTAATGGATGGCAGGCGCACCCAAAAATTCTTTGTGTGTATAAAAATTGAAATTTTGCAATCGATGTTCTATTTGTTGTTAATAGTGTTGAAATCTTTGAATCTCATCTTAGTGTGGTAAATCTAGTTTGTGGTAACGTTGTTTTTCTGGGAATTACTAAATAGATTAACTTTAAATGTCGTTAACTTTGAATTCTTATTAACTTTGAATGCCTAGAATTCTTCTCAGTTGTATAGTTCACCCTTTTACGGGAGAATGGAAATATCATCATTATCTTGCCCTTACGCCACATGGGCTTCTGCTTACTCTTCTTCAACTTGGCTTCTCCTACACTACCCTATTGGTCCTTTATCCAAAATATAAATAAGAAAGGTGCAAAATTCAAAGCTCGAAATCAAACCAATATTACCAAGAGATTCGACAAAAAGTTAATCAACCCCCCAACAAAACTTCAACAGCCATCCGAACAATAACCATAACTCCGGCACGCTGGCAGTAACTCAGCCTTTTTTCATCCCTTAGCATTAACCCAAGAAATCGATTTGTAAACAAGACAATAAGAGTATTAAATATAATCATTCTCACGCATGTGAACGCAACGGACCGCATCCAAGTAATGGCATCATGGTATTTCTGTTGGCGCGTATAAAAATGCTCGATAACACCAGCCTGGTGGCTCGGTGGGCAATTTGCATTAATATAACGTGTCCACGTTATCGCTCTGCGTCCTCAGGTACCACTTTGATGCGACAGGAACAGGACACAGGTTATAAATGGAAAGTTTTCTTCGATCTCCGAAATGTTAAAGTTTTTTCTGGCTTAGATGGTAAAGCTGCCTTATAATTATCTAGTATCACCTTTAATTTTTTAAATAATTTATATTTAGGGAAAAATGACTATTATTGATGTCTATCAGGGATATAGTCTCTAGATTATTTTCATTCCGTACCCTGATCAAATGATTTTTTATGGCTCCAGAAGTTTGTAATAAATATTCAATTGTTTAATTGAAGCTGTTATTCTAGTGATCGATCCCGTGCAGTGCAAATATTTGTATGCATGAATATGGATATCTGCACTGGTCTGGTCGTGCCTCGGAAAGCACGTTAAGCCGTTGGTCCCGGTTGCCATACGAACATCTAATGACAGTCTTTACAGGTTGTTGGAGCCCTCAAAAGCTCAACAATTGGTCTAACTGCAATGCTTGGATATCGCCTTCGGGTTGTGGAGGTCAGACGGCAGTCGCTTCACGGAAAATATTGAAGTTTAGCCAAAATTTGCAGTTAGACTGGTAAAGCGGACCCTAGACTCCAAAGCTAAAAGCTTTGGATGCGACTGGGATTAACGCTGAGATGATGATGATTCTAGTGATCGATCATAATTCATAGCTCTTCCGATTTTTTTATGGAAATTTCGTTTACTATAAAGCACTGTCATCTGAATACATACGTGGAAAAACAGAGATCCATCTCTATCCTGTTGTTCTAGAACAATCGTATCGTCAGGTGCACGCTAAAACTGTTACCTACCAACCTGCCATCAAATGCCTGCATACAATTAAGTAGGAATCTCGGTAATGACTACGATCACGTCAATCACGGCTCTCACTGGCCATCATCTACATAACGTGACAATCAACAGTCATATATCAACATAACGCAACACTTATGGAGCGTTACAACGCAATGTACATTTGTTTGCGAAACGGAAATGGATGCTTTTTTTCCTGTGTATGAAATCGTAAGTAGAAATTGTTGCTGCAGTGGAATAATTTACGATATTTACACGTTTTATTGGATTTAAGTGCATAATTGCATTAGATGAGTTGATGAGATGTTTTTGTTGATGAGTTAGTTGTTCATATGATGTAAATAGATTAGAGTATTATGTTCTAATCTAACAGTATTTTCAGAGTGTTTGCAGGTCGATGGAATCCCCAATGTTGCGGAAGTGGATATCAAAAAAGCTATTTCTTTTTTTAATATTTATATGTTTTTCGGAACACAAAGCGCCTTCAGCCTCTCTTCCATTATTTTTTTTTTTTTGTGATCGACAAGGTTTATAATTAATTTGATATTTAAACATACTAAGTATTGTATTTGTAACTACACATTATGAAATAAAATATCGAGTATTGGATGCAGCCACACACAGAATTTTATTTGTGTTGCTCCCTCTAGCGCAGCATCGTTTGGTCGTGTTCGTCTTGGGTTTAACATTGCATCACCTCGCTCAACTGCCGTCATCCTTCCTATTCCTAAGTTTTTTAAGTGAATAGGCTTAGTAAACTAGTGCGCTTTACCATCAACGATTGCATCACTGCTTACCATCAGGCGCGATTGCAGTCAAGTACTAGTTTATAATTATAAAATAAAAAAAAATATCTGTGTAATCTACTAACACAAGGAAGTTAAGTGGAATTGTTACTATGAACTCCTATCTGAAATTAAAGTTTTCTATTCCATTCAAAACTACGGTATCGTAACAGAGCAGTGGCTGGCTACCATACCATATACCGACCACCATGAAAATGATGGTCTTACTGGAGTTTGCCATTACGGTATCAAAAATCGCTCTCTACACACAACTAACTTTCTTACATAACCTTTCAGGAACGTCACTCGCCGGTAAGTTGTGGCCGCCGCAGTCTTAAGAAACCTTGGTTTAACACCTTTTCTATTCTTTTCCTATTCATGGTAAAGAATAGTATAGCATCGTTTCAGTAATATATTCCAGGAACTTTAAAAATAAAATCAGAATTCAAGTTTCCAACAAAAACTCAATCCCGAAGAAGACAATAAAACAAATTGTTTTCGCTTCAAACAATCAAGTTATGATGCTTGCGACAAAAGGAATCGAAGAAAACTGTAGTTCGGACAAGTTTGTAAGTTGACGGAATCAACGGGAACTTGGCAAAAACAAGTGGAAATACGCAAGCTTAGCGTGAATGTAAAAGTTGTCATGTCCAATAAGGAACTGTCGGACTGTATCAGCACTTGGCAACTGTCATATACTCAGAAGTATTTCGGAGAAGATATTGTAGAACTATAAAAGAGAAAAGTTTTCCCAGTAAATGTAGGTAATGCTTGAAATAACAATTGCGTTTGTTCTAGTATGTTTTCCCAGGATTTTGTAATCAGGACAAAGACAATAAAGCTTTTAAAAGAGTAACAGAGAATAAAGAATAAATAAGATTAGATTATTCCTCATTTGAGGTCTTCTCCAATACAGTTCTAGTGATGATTGCCGGGAGATTTGACAGCTCTTATATCTGACATTGAAATGAAATGAAATCGTTTATTATGCAAGTATGATTTTTTTAAACTAGCTGGCGCCGGCATTTCCTGACTACCTCTGAGAAGAAAAGCCGAAACAAACTCAGGGATCATTGTCTTTTTTCAAGTCCACATTAAAAATGAAGATGTTTACAATAACAATATGGGTTTGCTCTGTACATAACAATCAATTTACGTGATTTAAATAAAAAACTGTGATTAAAATTTCATAATTGTAGCATTGCAAAGTAGCAAACATGTTGGTAGCTGTTTCTGGTAACTTTTGTTCATGTGTAGTGTTGTATATAGGTATCTATTCTGTTTACTATATGTGTGCTTTTAGGAGATCTGAAATAAATGTATTTTATTACATGCTTTTTTTTAGCTTCACTTGTATGTTTGTTTGTCCGTCTCTAACTCTTTGGACTACGAGTGAGCGGCTTATTACTGTAAAATGTCCCACTGTTTTCAATACGTTCGTTTGTTGTTTTTTTTTAAAGAATATCGAACTAAAAGTTGAAAATAAATATAGTTTAAAAACCAAAAAAAAACTTGCTTTTAAAAAATATCAAACTAACAAGTTAAAAATAATTTAAAAAAAAAGCGTGGGATGCTTTGTGCCATAATGTTTGTATATTAAGCGCCTCACGCTTTTTTTTAAATTACTTTAAACTTTTTAGTTTGATATTTTTTAAAAGAATGTTTTTAAGTTTCTTAAACTATATTTTTTTACTTACTAAATTTGTCCCGTAAAGACTCTTTCAAGACAAATATGTTGTCATCATTGTTAGATTACTGTTAAAATATCAAATAAAATATACTTAAATTAATTAATTAATAATAAATACTAATTACTTAATTTTCTTTCGGTGGAGTCTATTGTGCATTCTTCTCCATACCTTTAAAAGCGCCTATACATTATGTGCTATTTGAAAAGATTTTGATTTTCACTTTCATGAAATGATATCTATTAATTTCATGATATAGGGTCCTCTTTAAATTCAAGCTCTTTTTTTTTTGAATTAGTACCTAATGAGGTAAAAATAGAACCCATTACTAAGACCCACGGTCCGTCTGTCTGTCTATCCGTCACCGGGTTGTATCTCATGAACCGAAAAAGGTAGACAATTGAAATGATCACAGATAGTGTATTTCTGTTGCCGCTATAACAACAAATTACTGATTGATCAGACGACACGGTTGGTGCAGTGGCTGAGCGATCGACTGCTACGCTACGTGTCACGGGTTTGATTCTTAATACTTGTATCGCCTACAAGTCGTTGTTCCGGGTCTGGCTGTTTGTGTATGTGTGTTTAAATGTTTGTAAACGCACCCACAACACAGGAGAAATGCCTAGGGTGGGGCAACCTCTTATATTTAAAAAAAGAATACTAAAAACAGAAATAAAATGTTTCTTTTTTTATTTTCTTTAGAGAATGTTACGGAACACTTCGTGCGCTCATTCGACTTGTACTTGGTTGCTTGGCTACTTCTTTTATACTACTACAGTGTATAGCACCGTTTTTACAGTAAGCACCCATTATGTATTTTAAAATATCAAACTAATAAGACCACACACAATTACCAATACACAAACACGGTCTCAATCGCCCATTGTACTATTATAAGTCGGATAATCTCCATACTACAATCATTTGGACAAGCAGATTGACGGTCAAATAAAGTTTGCAAGCAGACGAACGCCACTAGAATCCTCTATAAATTTACCCCATTGAAATGACGATCAACTTGTGAAATTACTTGACCAGCATATAAAGATACACATATTCGTACAAAAATGGGAATTTGTTCAAACGCGAGACGAAAGTTTAGGCTCAAATGAAACTGGCCAGCATTATGTAGTAAGCGGCCCACGTACTAAAGATAATTCATTGTACGTCACAATATTTTAAACGGATGCATTAAGTCCTGACCCCTCACAGATAATACTGGTGTCCAGTTTAATATATTATTTAATGAATGTGGAAAAATAAGGTGTTACTTTATGCAGAATCGTGCATAAAGCCATGACTTACAATAAGTCAGTGAGAAAGCGTAAAAACTAATATGTTTCGTGTTGTTTATCTTGTGCGCTGAGTTTATGGTGTTTTTACTTACGAATCACTTCAGACTTATGAATCACCACATAACCTATCAGTGTTGCCAACGCAAATTTTGAGGCGGCCGTGTATCTACGATAAAAAAGCCGTGTTTATAAGGAAAAACATCGACTGTCGGCCGTGTCTTTGCCTTTTTGTGGAGAAAATAAAATTACCTTTATATTGAAAGATTTAACTCGAAAAAAAAGGTTCAGACGCCGGCAATTTTTAAATGTATTTGTAAACTGGAAGATATGTACTTTTTTATAATATAAGATTGACGTGATAAATAAAATAGTAAGTCAAAGAACTTATTACCCAAAAACAGTGTTTTGGGTTTTTTATTCATTTTAGTAGTTTTTTTAGTTTTCCAATTATTATTGTATTAAGTAGCGTTCCATGAGGGGAAATCCCCATCCACAGACTTTACAATCTTGGCATTCGGAATGTTCGGATACACACTCGAAATATTTGTAAAATCATTGTCCACTCTAAATGTTATGATAATGAATTAACGAATTCCTGTAGAACTTGCGAAAAGCCGTAAATTCTGCTGCGCTCCTAAGGTGAAGGCCGTAGCCGTAGATTTAGCGATTTTCTGACCTATAAGCCGTAGTACACGGTAATTGCCGTAGCAATGGCAACACTGTAACCTATTGAAAAGATTTCTAGAATGAAAGTTATTTTTAAACAAAACACTTTTGTTGAACACTATGAAGAAATTTCTAAATTGTAAACATACTATTGATACCTGTAAAGCATACCTGAAAAGCACATCAAAAGACACACAAAATGCAAAAGGCAATTGTTAGTTGTTAATGAATTAACTTAAAACTAGTAGATAATAGGAATACCCACATACCTTACTGCAGTCTTCAATTTCCTTCTTCAGTCTTCAATGTTCACAAGACGCAAAAGATTGGCCAACATTAAATTCTAGAATTAAAACGTAACTCCGTCGAAGGCAAAAGAAAGCTGTCCGAAACGCCTTTCCGCGGCCGGTGTGCACAAACCCGAAGGTGGATCATTGAGCAATTATTGCATGTTTATGATTGTAATATTCGCGTCTGGATGGCGAAAGTAATTATGGGGACAGCGATGCAGCTTTTGGCTTCGACACAGTAAAAACTATCAACCGACAGAATCGAATATTCGCAGATCTGATAACCGCACGCGTTCAACAGCCAGCATCTCGATTCGGTCGGATTTTAGCATCGATAAAAGCCAAACACTATCGGACACACCCCTTTAAAACATCGATGTGTATATTGTAACGTAATTAAAAATGTCGAATTGGATGCTTTACGACAATGTTTGCTTTAAAAACGCGAAGGGAATATGATCCTTATGGTCCGTTTGGCGAGCGACTAGAAATTAAAGTACAACAAAATCCCATCGAATGCATACACATCACTTTAGGCCTTTAAATGATGTGCCGAATGTCGATAAAATAGTGTTGTACCCTAATTGGGGCCCCTTAGTCGCCGCCCCTATTTACATTTTCCGATTCACGGTGCCGTCGTTAAAGTTCCACCAACTAAGTTTCAAAAAGGAAAAAATAACGCTACTTACTAAAGTTTCAAGCAATTTTTCTGTGTGAATCTTCAAGTTCCGGCACAGGACATCATAGAGGACCAATTTCCCAGGAATTATCCGATAGTGGATGGGGGGTGGGAAGATCTTAATCACAATACAAAACCTGATAAGATTTTTTAACGTTTTATTATTTTTTATATATATATTTTTTGTAATGTCTCTCCGATTTCATCTACGACATTGTACAACCACATTATATAAATTACTCGAAACGATAAAATAAGTTTATTAAAAATAGAGTAGATTAAATCTTTCAAAAAATATTTAAATAGAAAAAACTTGTACAACATTGCATCTAGTATTACAAGACCTCGCTTATTATGTTATTAAATTTATTGTACATATTTACAAAAAAAAAGTATTTTACAGTAACAATGATCTAGCGTCTTTAGGTATTGTTTCTATCACATTGTCATTTACATCAAGGAGGAGACAAAATGTCGCGTCTCCTGCGTGACGTCATAGTAAAAACTTAATCAACGAGTAACTTCCTTTCTACTTGAATTACAGTCGGCCATTTCACAACCATTGGAGTAAATATATCCAAAAAATATTGTCAAAACACTCAGTAATATCAATTTAAATGTTGCAGAAACCACCGAAAATATTTATCCAAGGTGTAAATGAATTAATTAACATTTTGAACATTAACTTTTTAATGGCTATTGTAAATTTTAGTGACAGCTTAATACTGAGTACATAAATAATTTATGAAGTTGGATGGGCACTTCCACATGGCAGTGACCAGGTAATCCATTTTCATTTACAGCTTGCAAACAATTTTCTCTACTCATCGTTATAATAAAGTACATGAGGCGATTACACACACGCGGACCACAATAAAGTCGCACGTCAAAAATGTACTATAAATATTATAATGAGAGTTATAAATTTTATACAAAAATATACATGTGGCTACCGCGTGTGTGTAAAGACTTTACACGAACAAGCTTTTAAACGAGAATGGAATTATTGCACGTCGCGCATTTATCAGCGAAACATGAATAATCGCCTTGGAAAGCAATGAGCGCCCGTCGAAAAACTTAATTTCATATTTAAATATATGTTTTCGATGTTTTTGTCTTTGTTTTTCGGCGTTCGGCTAATGTTTCTGTCAACGGAGTGCCTAAATTTGTGATTGACACTTCGCTTGTCGGCTGATGTTCGAGAACAAGACGTCGGATGAATATTAAAACATCTTTCATATGTAATGCCACGTTTCCTTCTTTATTTATCTAGTACTTTCGTATTAAAGCCACAGAGGGAGTACTGAATTGATTTCTCAATGCGAAAACTAAGATGAAGTGATTTTGACATGAGGTGTCATTCCACATTATCTTTGACATCTAATTTCACCTTGGTTTTCACTATGAAAATTTTAAAGAGTACACCAGCTGGTAGCACAAGTGAAGTGTTAAAATGTCTACATATATTTGAACTATAATTGTCAGCATTGAAATAACCAAAACTTTCTTGACATCTCTTACAAAATTCTAGACTAGCGCCTGGTTAACTTATTGCTTCATAAAATAATTAAGTACCAATAATTCAAATATCGCGACCACAGTTTTAGAAGCCTAACATTCAGAGATTCCGTAATATAATACTGAGAAACAGTCATTAAGTTTAATTTTAAGTACAATCTTCGGCTCCTCACTTGGTCGTTTATAAGGCACTAATAAGACACTTCCATAAGTCTTCATAAGTACAGTCAGCAACAAACAGCTTTTAAAAAATATTGACGTATTTGCATTAAATTTTATCATTTTAAGTACTTTTGAATATTTACAATATAACGCCAATCCAGCAATTTATGTGGCTGAGTGTACAACCGCATCACTTGTTAGGTTACATACGTTACTTAACACTTAATATATTAATTTATTATTATTATTGTATCAACGTCAAAATCGCGAGATCCAATTTTACTAGCACTTTTTACTTATTACTATAACTTAGCCATTTATAAAAATTTGGATACTAGTAAAATTGAACTAAAAACTGGCAGATGCTTCGTTAAAATATAAATGACGACAATTTTAAAAACTAAATAAAAATAAATAAGTATTATAGCAACTAAATTATTATGTTCGGAAATAAATGGTAAGATTAATCTTTAGGTACATAGTCTGTGTAGTTGCTAGATTGTTCATTTAATATTCATTCTAAAACCACTTTATTTGATCACCGGTGACTGGGCGTCGTGTGCCGCCACCCACGCGAACTAAGATATCACGAGGTACAAAAATATTGTAACAAAACATCGGCCGAATGTTCTAAAAGTCGCTCAAACACACATCATGCCTTACATTAAACTCGTTACTCTGGATGGATCACAAACAATGTTAAAAATATACACTGAAGCGCACACTCGGAATGTTACGAACATACAGGTATCAACAGGACTCGGTCCTTGAGGACTCGTCACTAACAACTACATTATAAAAATATATATTAGAATTTTACCATTAAAATTATTATGAAACAATTTTTAAGAGATCACCCTTGAATGTATCCGAGGTCACTGCAGCAGCACCAACAATTAGCACCAATTTAGAGGGACGGGATTTGAGAGAGAATGATCAATGGTACTTAAAATTAATTCGTTGCATTCAAATTCAGTAATCGTTGGACTTAAAACTACAAAGAGGATGGCACTCGTTTAATGGCCTGAGAATTAATGAGTAAAATGCATAAGAATAAACCTTACAGTTACTGATTCGCGTCACAGATGTAAATTTTAAATCTCGCTTTCTTTTGAGTCTGATTGTACTTACTTATCTACATTGAGCGAAATTCAAAATTTATTTCTGCGATTCCGTACCTTCCTAACAGTTGAAAATAACGCGAAAATGTATCAACAAACTGTACATAGCGAACATAAATGTTTTATTATGCTAGGGCTCGCGTCTCGTGTGATTTGGTAAAGCGAGTCACGTAGGTCTGTTTGTTTGTCTTTCCTCTTGTCTCGCTACATTCTATGCGTCATTCCGTTTTGATATATCAACTATTTATGACAGTTTTATGTTAATGACTTGTTCTGTACTTGATCTGCGAGGAACTGAGTTACGGTCTGTGTATACGTCTTAGGAGCACATTTGCTACTTCACTTTCTTAGACCAACATAGAGTTGCGTCGCAAAGGTTTTATTGAGACCTAAAATATAGTAATAAGAAATATATCAGTGTTGAGTTTTGAGCTTATAAACTAAAAACAGAAATCATTGGTAGAGTTAAACTTTTTTTAAATCTTATTGGGACAGGGCTAAATGTAAGATTTTACAACTTTCGTAGCTATAAAGCTGAGAGCAATAGTGACATACCGAATCACAAAGTAGATATTGCAGTACCGTTATTACAAAACATATCGTATAACAGCACAAAAGAGAGAACAAAATTAAGTCATAATTTAAGGAGGATGGCCATTTCGAAAGGTTGTGTAACGCCAAGTGTACCGCGAGCGCTTTTTATCGCGGACACCACCTACTCAATGACGTCACACACTCGCAAAGGCACAAAACTTTTAAAAATTCAAATTTTAACATTCGAATTCATTTTGATTTAAATCTGGCAACAGTCACTAACAATTGTGGCGACGAGACCACCGGCTTGCGATTTAAAAAGTAAGTTAGGTCGCGTAGGTTGCGCGCGCGCTATCGTGGGCGGGCGGAAGTGAGAGCGTCAATGTGGAGACTTTTGCATCCTTATCTAACAACAATTAACACGACTTAGAGCGAAAAGGACGGTAGATAGACAATTCCGCAATGTCACAGATCACAAAACCCGATACTAGGCTGTCAAGGCTCGTCAGTTTACGACCACTTTCGGTGCAGATTGTGATGCAACCGATTGGATCTTGAAGTTTACGTAGCTACGTGTGCCTTTCATTGAGAAAACTGTGGTCATTACCGTGCGAGTGCTTATTGCAAAAATTACAATATTCAAGTCACGTTCCGTCGTGAATGCTCTTATAAAAAATTACAATAAATATTGGTTTTACGTCGAATCGCTGCGGAATTGAGACGGTTCAAATAAACAGACGTGTTGTCGATCCATTGGCCGGCAGCCCACCGAGGTTCGATTACATACGAACACATTAATTTGATATTACAATACAATATTTCGCAAGGCTGAAACTTTTTTTGAATAATGAGACATTAAAAGTAACACTGTGAGGTAAAAGCAAGTCTTAAGATGCAAAATTTACTTCTCACATAAAAGCCACTCGTAGGCACTGATAACTTTGAATGGATCAGAAAATATGGTTACCTTGATGTATTTTGAAGTTATCATCATCATCATCTCAGCGTTTATCCCAGTCGCATCCGAAGCTTTCTCAGCTTTGGAGTCAAGGATTCGCTTTAGCAGTCTAACTGCTGATTTTGGCTAAACTTCGATATTTTCCGTGAAGCGTCTGCTGTCTGACCTCCACAACCCAAAGGGGATATCGAAGCATTGCAGTTAGACGAAGGTGTTGTTGGACATGATAAAAGATATATTAACTACCGAGCATTATGTGTCTGTGTATCCGTAACACTATACATATATTGAAACATAGATACCGAAATGACCGCTGTATCTGAAGATAAATTGCTCAACCCTAAATTACTTTTTGGAAAAGCTTGAAAGTATTTGCCGACACTTTTACAGTCACGCTAAAGTGCAGATAGACATAAGGGTTACTTATAGTAATAAAATTCGCCAGAGCCTGTCGATTTTGCGTCAAATTTATGCGATTAACGGCGAATCTAATGCGATTTCAGCGATTTATCTACTATTAAAGTGTGGTATAAGTTATATAGATTGACCTCTGGCACTCACAATCGACACGACGTTTGTTCAATCGTGGGTCAGGTTTCACCTCACAAAAGTATATTAAAAATTATGAGAACAACCTTTTTTTTTAATAATTATAAACTAGTGCTTAACTGCAATCCCGCCTGATGGTAAGCAGTGATGCAATCGTTGATGGTAAAGCGCACTAGTTTATTAATCCTATTCACTTAAAAAACTTAGGAATAGGAAGGAACCAGAAGGAACCTTTTTCTTAAATAATTTAGAACAAGTTATTCAGGGGTTTACAACTCCTATCTACTCGTTTTTTGAATTTACTGAATCAGACAATTTTTTTTTAACTTCTATTGACTCATCAAATTCCTTCCTTCCTTCTTGTCGTAACCTAAGAAATGAATTATTTTTGCTACCCCGATATTTCTGAAAAGAAAAACAAAGATTCTACTGTTTTCTATCACTCGCTGTCTTCTTACAACTTGCTCTATTGTGTCAAAGCTACGAAGAGAACATCGGCACGATTTTACGATCCAATCTCTGAAATAGAGCCTGCGTCGCAAGCGCATCGAACTGTGAATGACATCCAAAACTTCCTACATTGTCGCCGCCACACTATTTACTACAACACTTGAGACTAATAGGAGATAAATTGGATATAACACAAACTTACAACACCCTCCTATAATCAACTAGCAACATCCCATTTTAGGGCACTCGAAGACTTCCATTTAAAAAAAAAGAACTCTAGAAAAGTGCGAACCAGACAATCACATTCATATACTATATACCTATGTATGTATATACATATATGTATATTCAAGTTACAAAATATACTTTCCTTTTGAACGCAACCAATTTAATTTGCTACAGATTTTAAAAGGGACATTCGATTCTAGAGAAAAACAAGTAACAGGTTTTTTGATACAGTTTTTTTAAAGAAAGGCCCACTTCGTTAATGAAGGTAATTTCGGTGACTGGACTGATTAAGGAGACGGGGACAGGCATTTACGCATTAAGAGAACTATAAACAAGGCTTCGATGTGAGGTATTCATATCAGGGCTCCTGACGACAAAATTAATTTAAAACGATTTTACTAAGGAGATAACTATGAACTAAGGAAAATGTTGTCGGATAATTTAGAGTATGAATGTCTGTTGGCTATAAGTGTAGGGAAATACCAAAGATATGATGGATAAACTGTGTCAATAATGATGTGATTTTAAAGGTGGTGACAGCAGAGAAGAAGAAGCATGGAAAAAGAAAGCATAAGACATGTTGCTCCGACCCCAAATGAATTGGGCAGGAGAATGATGATAATGATTATTTATGAACAAAGGAACTTTTAAATTCAGCCTCATTTCAGCAAAAGATAAAAACACAATATGATAGATAATAACACATACAACATGGTACAAAATCACCTTCGCTCTAGGAACATCAACAAGTTGAGATTCACGACACGTGCAAAACTGTACAGCAGTTGTCCACAACACAATAATTCCGGAACATATCTAGTTAAATGAACCAACTGCAGTGGTCATACATAAATCATGCGCAGAAGTGCACGCGCCAGTATGTGTATCAAACGCGGGCATTACACGATCGACGCTCGGAGTGGAAGGACGTCGCCTACGCCTCATTCTAATGCAACCATGAGCCAATACAACGATTATATCATCGTTTATGTAGGTGGCCTTATAAGGTTAATGTTTAAAACGACAATTAGTCTCTTTTGAAAGGTTCTTGTTATATGTTTAGGACATTTCCCACGAGTGTAAGTGGAACTAATCCGCACGTACTGACAATTTGCATTTGAAAGGGTTTTGTTTGTGTAAAGCTCGATGATACTGGCCTATAGAAAAAGTGTTATGATGGATCGGTGGTCACAAAAGCTACGGATATGTTTTCAGTACTCAATAGTCGTCGAGTTAGCGCCGGACGCGTGTTGAATACATTATAACTGGAAGTACAATTCCACTCTGTGTGCACAAGTGTCTGTAGTAAGAAGAATATAACAATATGTATAAAATATGCGATGCTGTATCTGGTGCTGTCAATGGCTTTCAAAATTGAAATCGTTGCTTTTTCAGATAAACCGTTAGTACAACTAGTACTGAAGAACGATAAAAGTTGACACTGAAACATATCAACGCAAAAAGCCATAGAACGTCATGAGTTGAATGTTCAATCGGTAAAACAGGCCATGAAATTGTCTGCATAAATCTTCAAAAACAAAAATGACAATTGCATCCAAATAACCATGGCGTTTACACACAATCCCGGTCGTCGTTCCCACGTAGCTGTCACCGCGGGCGAAGGCGCACTATACACAGCCTATCGGGGCATCTACACCACTCCAGTGGACAATCGTCCTAACAAAGCCTTACCGACCGAGGCCGGGACCCAATCATTTCCCACGCGGTAACGGTCGAGCCTCAACTGGGACGCTAGTTTGAATTTATGGACGCGGAACCATCGCCCCGCACCATATCCAATACCATTTCAAGATGACCACTAGTGAAGACATTACTAGACAAACCAGAGATGTACTACAAGCTACAGATATTAGCTCGTCCGGAGATGAAGTCGAAACGGCGCACAGATCGCGATACAAAAGCTTGACCGATAAGCTGTGTTCTTTCAATAACAGGAGGAAACATTGTTTGAACAATAAATCTAAAAAAAAATACTGTCATGTCACGATAAAGAGCTATGACCGATGATCTTTGGCGAATATTTTGAGTCATTGCAATTGTTAAACCACCTGATGATTCTGATCATCTCATTGTATGGGACACGGCGCGTCAAACATTGGAAATAACCAAACTTATTTTTGTCCGACCACGTGGAAAGCGACTGTGGTGTTGTTAGTTCAGCGTGTCCGAAATTTTAACAATTTCAATCAGTTTAATGACCTTCACAGAAACATTGACTTAACTATTTTAGAAATCCGATTGTCTTCAGCTATTTCTCAACATGCGGTCTGGTTAAAAACGTGGAATTCTGGCAATGTTTTCGTTGGTATGATTCATGGTTTAAATC
The DNA here is from genome assembly GCA_017933935.1 of Sesamia nonagrioides. Lineage (NCBI taxonomy): Eukaryota > Metazoa > Arthropoda > Insecta > Lepidoptera > Noctuidae > Sesamia > Sesamia nonagrioides. Next base: position 251,664 of record JADWQK010002392.1, on the reverse strand, counting down.
ATGTGTGTAGTAAATACAGGAAGAATGATGGCTGAGAAACAGAATCGATTTGATTTGATGTACTGTAACACAATATCTAAAGCAGGTCGGCTCGCGCGGTGACGCGGCGCGCTCGCGGTTTACGCTATTCTCGGCGCGGGCCTAATTTTAACCATCTGCGTCTCCCAGTCTAGTTTTAGGAAGTGGGCCGACTGAGATTCGTCGAATTAATCGAGTCGGATCTGGACACGTAATGTCCGACCGTTCATTTCAAACATCATCGGTGACGTAAACGCGGATTGTTTGGGTTTTACTCCTAATTTCGATGCGCCGATGAACGCTTAAGCTCATAATGCGGCCAGTCAGCTACAGTATATTGTATTTAATTAAAAACAAAACACTTAATTGGACTTGTATAAATCCAGATGACGCAATAGCTGCCAATCAAAGGATCTAGCCCAGATGTTTATAAATTGCGCAAGTGGCATATAATCGAGGGTCCAATTATCGAAATGACACAGACGTCTGGCATATCCAGTCGGACGATACACTCCCGGCTAAATCTATAATGGATGAGGTGCGTCCCGCGTCAATCTAGTAAACGAGATCGTATAATCAGACGCATACATAACGAAAAGACAATGCTGGCTGCATTCATTAATCGGGGGGAATTAAAAAGCTAGGTTGAAGTAATCGGGACGCGTCCAGGGACCAAGGATAAATTTCAATTAGAGCAATCGGAGCGTCTCGCGGAAGCTTGCGGAGATGGAGTCCGGGATAGTAGCGCAACAACGCGCATACGAATGACCGCGTCCGACGCATACAAAGGGGGACCTCCGCCGCAAATCATTAGAATTGCGGTAAGTGAGATGTGAGCGGAATTGTTAGATCCGATGCAGCTCCTAGATAATGACGTTGACTTCGGATTAGCTGGCACCGGCCACTAGAATGTTTACCTGACATATATAAGGTAGCTTTAAGGATTTAGTGTCACCACTGTTGGTTAGCCCAAGAGAACTGCCTACTTATCGCAAAGAGTCGTCCGTCAAAACAAGCAGGTTGTTTGTTGTGCAGATAATAAATGTGACAGCGGAATTAATAAACGTGTCAGTGGTACGTCGCCACACGAGAATGATGTACAATGTAAACGTCAGGGCATAATTTCGTCGGAGGATTTGTGACGCCCCACGCTGGAGCGTCCCGGCTCGCCAATTTGTAAGCGCCGACATAAACCGCAGTGTAACGAAGCACCTAAACAACGAAATAAGCGAGCATCAAGCGACCCGCGGATATATCTCAGCGGCTGACATGTCGACAACACAAGAAGCTACTCGGACTTTACATTCGCCGACGTAACGAGGGGAGCCGCCGGCTCGCCCATTGTATTTATGCCTTAAACACAATTTATTTATTCGCCAAACATTACGGAGACACAAAATCTTGTCCATAAATACATGTGAAAGCACATATCAAGTATCGGAATGCAAACGGCGGGACTCGTGTCTGAATTATGCAACAGAGCGGCGCGGGCGCAGGCTGCCGTAATAGTGCACGGAGTGCTCGCCGAACGCAACTCCTAAAATAATACGTACCGCGAATGTGGATAACTGAACCAGAAGCCCATGCCTCTCGAAATAACGCATTGCCCAAATATTAAACGAGCGGCGCTGCCACTGGATGTTCGGTGTAGGTACTTACTTAGACGCGACAGAATCGAGAACCCTTCGGATGACGGGCGACTTTCTTCGCAGATTAATAAAACGATCCATTACCTAAATGACGGCGCAAATGGTATTTATTACGGGCATTGCTCTTGTCGAAATTTCACCAAATTGCGAGTGCCTCCTGCTTGTTCGGCGCGCGCTGGACGGATCTCTTCATTTGTCCGCCGAGCTGGGACACGGCAAAGGCGGTTTACGAATATTAACCTCATGGTTGATCGACTGTAAGTCCATCGATCTTGCGTCCGGGTGGTCGGCGGCACCACGCTAATTACAGGGGAGAACCGATCATTTAACGTAAATTTCGCAAACATTAAATAATTTTTAAAATACTGAACCGGTGATGCGTTCACCTGAGGAATAATAAATTAATGATCGCACCAACAACGACACGGGACTGGAAAGAATTGTGGTCACTGCTTCCTTAAAATTTACACACAAATATGTCTCCGGGAGGACAATCAAAACGGTCCAGACAAAAGAACAAATAAACCTGAAACTGAAACAATAGACGCAGTACGACGTTCATTAACCGATGATACGAAACAGTAAAGAAAGTCGGCGCCGCAATCTTGTAATCCTAGAACCACACGCGGCGATGATTACAAGGCACCTATTAGTCAAATTAGCTTTATTGTTGCCTTTGAGTTGCACAAGGCGACCAATCGGCTTACACTCAGACAATTATGTAGGCATATTAGCCGGTACAATACGATGAGTCAACAGAAATTGCGTCCCGAGCGTTTATCAAAACAATAGTATTGATAAGTTAATAAAGCGAGGTGCGAGACGCCTAACGAGCGATTACTGAGAGATGTGGAGAATAGACGCCACGCGTCTCGAGCCCGCCGCGCGCGGAATACGTTATGGAGGCGTGACTCACAGCCGCCTGGAAACGCGCCCTTACCGCGTTCTACAAAAGTTGTACTACTAAAAAACATTAACAATTTATGATTCGTGTCGACATGTCCTACAGTCACCACTACGCTTTTTTACCAGTCTCAAGCCGACAGTCGCAAACGTGATGCCAAGTAAAAAGAAACCATCGGCGCTGGAATGTTCGTGGCACGCGCACGCCGAAAGCGAAAACTCAAGAGTTCGCGAGATGTTACGAAACGTACGTATTCTCGATTAGGGGATACGGCCGAAGCGAGGGCAGTGACCGACTTCCACATTTATACCGCTAATTCATGCACAAGAGCATCTTGCATCCTACGAAGCAGCGTTACGCCAAACACTCGCTCAGCTAATACAGTTTATATTCACGGAACAGACACACCACGCATATTACACGCCGAGAATACGTAAAGAATTATATTTATGTAAACGACTTCACAGTGATGACAGGTGAAACTGTTCCTAGCGGGAGAGAAAAATGCCGCCTTTGAATATTAAGACACATAAAACGAGATATGGTATGTCCAACACATAACAAAGTCACGAAAACATGTACAGCGAATAGAACGGTGCACGATAGAGATCTCAAAGCGCGCTCGTCGCGGGACGCTTACTTATCTCTGGGAATCGTAATTACCGCGTGAATATTTCAATCGATTCGACTTATCGATGATGCGCAAACAATAATGATCAATATCAGTCCGGACGTATTATTTCCGTACGTCAAACGTGGACCCGGTGAGAACGAGCAGAACGACCCACCTGAAGACGAGAGATTTTTATCGATCCGCCTGCGAAACGAACGAATCGACGTAATCGATTTCAACATATCGGAGCTGACAAGCGATATTCGAGGTCGGGGGCGAAGGCTCAGTGGGCGCCGGATGGGTTCGAAATTAAAACGATATGCAAATTAGGTACGAGAATTAATCGTCGGGTGCAATCGACGCGACGGCCGCGAGAGCAGCTACTGGGTACAAATCGATGAATAAATAGTGTCCGATTAGCGGCGCAAGGTGTGTTCAGCGCTTAATGGATGAATCGAATCGAATCCGAGCAGCTCAATGAATCGACGCGTCGGACGCTCCGTATTTGGCTGTATTTGATCAGTTGCGGGTTTCATTGATTAACCGTTCACGCGAACAAGACGATACGGAACACAATTAGGCGCGATAGTTATCGGAATTCAATATAGTCCACGTGTGCGTGCGTTGTGTTGCTCCATGCAGCTGGATGTTTGCCGTGACGTATACCAGTCGGCACGTGAAAGCTACTGCGTTACACGGGATTGATTTTCCTCGTAACTCGACGGCCGGCGTCGAGTTTGACAGGAGAATTTATAATAATCACTCGCGGTACCACCGAAAGTAATTTTCAATTAAGTTTCTTGATAATCCGGATCACGGGCCGACTGGACTTAGAACCTGAGGCGACAGCGCGCTCCCTTGATAATTGGAAACTGTCTCTAGTTACAAATAACACCTGCTACCTACTTTGTTATTAGTATTTTTCTTTCTTTTCTTTGGTATTTCATAAATATTCACCGCCGATGTTACTTTTAGTCTAGTCCTTCAGTTCTTTTTTCTTTGGCCGCATTTAACTTTACAACGTATGCTAATAGAATGGTCGTTAAAGCGTCACTCTACGATTTGGTCTATAATCAATAGTATTAAGCGCTGTTCCGAACACGTGAACTTTACAAAGAGCTAGAATGAAAGGCCGATTCATTCACAATAATGAATCAATAGTAGCACGACCGTTCCCACTTCCGAGTCGTCACTCTAAACGATAAACCGGTCCGTGGCGTTAATTATAAACCGATTTTAAATCAGATTATTTCGCTACCGAACACCGATCTATCCATTTCGACATCTTTGCGTCTGAGATCATCAATTTCATTGATAGGATTTTTCGATGGATTGTAATTGAATCATCGTATTTAAATCGAATTTTAATCACCAGCTACGGTGAAATTTTGTAAGGCATACGTTACAGCAATCTATTTATAAGTGAAAACTACTGAGGAAATAATCGTGATAAATGATGAGTTCTGCCGTCGACGGAAGCGTAAAATTCCACCACGTGATAATTCATTTCTTGCGTCCACGGCTCTTCTTATCTTTAACGATCTGAATGAATACGTCAATCTCGATCCACAATCGGTTATGAGGCGTTCGCTCATCAGCACACACTGAACATTTTTATTATATTACGCAAAAACAGAACTTTCATAAACACGTCCGTAACTCAGACCTGGAGCGACGTGATCAGCGAAAACAATCTACTCGTCAAAATATTTACAAAATATATTAACAAAACAGTTTATTGCTTGTATATTATTCTTTCTCTTATCTAAAAAGCTAACCTAGAACGTGACTATCTCGTTAAACAGTCGTAACCTGCCGCTGGGGCGCGCCGATGATGGATTTAGTCTAAGTGCCATCGAACTACCGTTGTGGGTGATGGGACATATGGGGGTGTGACAGGTGAGCGTGCGAGTACGGCTGGCCGAGGGAGCTGAGGGGCAGCGGCGAGGGGCAGGGGGGATGCTGGTGGTACTGCTGCAGCGGCGACGGCGCCAGCCCGGGGTGGTGTTCTAGCGGGTATTGCGCTGAGCCCGCGTACGCCAATTGCCTCACCTTCATATCCTCGTCTACTACGTTATACGTGAGCTCTGTTTCCTCGTAGCCCGTCGCGGCCATGCGTTGCTCGCTGGTGGTGGGCGGGTCGGGGGAGTTGAGGCAGGTCTGGATAAGCCGCTTGCCGGAGTCTGACGTGATCATGGGCTGCAGTTTCCGCGTCGCGAACGTGTATACGTGGCCAGTCTCTGACGCAACTAGCAACATCACTTGTGTCCCCGTCAGGGTTGACAGCTCGTATGCCTGAAAAAAAGAAACAAAACTCTTAATATTTATATTCCCCTAATACTAGATATATGTAGATACGTTACCAATATTATAAATATGTATTGTTTTGTGAACATTTGTGTTGAAAGATTTTTGATCTAAATAATTCAGTCAAATGCAACAAACGTCACCTTGTTGGATACAGCACTCTTGGCATAATCTGATTCAAATCTAAAATTAAACCTCATTTGCTTAACACTTATATCTTACAAAAGGTTTTACGAAATCTCGCCCAAGCAAACTAGAAGTGTTTAGAAAATCTAAATTCTTAGACTGACCTAAATCTAAAGCTGTGCAAGCCTTGAAAGTTTCTATCTAGTACGACTGACGATACTTCTTCCACTCCCTACACATGGAAATGTTTACTCTGTGGTCCCATCACACCGGGAATACTGTTTGTTTCGTCAACAGTACGATAAGAGAGTCCTCCTCAATCCGATTTGCCGCTCGGTACTTCAAAGTTCACATGGCCAGTGTTATCGGCTTCTAAAAGTTTCCTCGCCGACCTTTCACCTATCCCACGCTTCTGATTCGTATGTAAACCACTACGCGTTTTCGGGAGCATATCACTCTCTCACGCTTTGTGTATGCAAGACGAATTATCACACCCACTGGCGCCCATCCACCCACACCTACTTACGCCACCGTTTATTTACCAATGGCGCATTCTAATTTCGACTCAAATGCTCAGCATTAAGAGCCGTCTAACAATATATTGTTAAAACCAGCAATTTGACACGGACAATTGACAAAAGTCAGGTAGCTAGCATTATGTTCATCTCTCAAATTGATGCTAACAAGACTGTGTACCTTAGTACTATAGGAATAGAGGATAGTGTAAAGGATTTCTGTGATTTTTTTCAATGCAAATTGATTGTGTGGTATCTAATTTGGTTTTTCCATTGCATATTGGTCTGCTATCTCGCCCACCACAATTATCGGTTAGGTGGTAACGGTTTTATTTGTAAAACATTTTATTTACCATTTATTGACATAGTTTTGTATTGGATTTTAAATTTACCTACTAACGTCTTTGATACCTTTGTTTATTATGCGATTATATTAAAAGTTTAGCAAGCTTGTAAAGTTTCTGCGTCCTAAATCTAGTTTCGAAGCGCATGTTCTACTTTCGCGAATGTTAAATGTTATCTGAATGCATATTTTAAATATGTATGTATAGTTTATAATTGTATTGTAATCGAAGTTCGGAGATCACATAGGTCACCGAGATTTAAATCAAGATTGACATGAGAAAGATGTAAGCACCAAAATATAGTTTTAAAATAATAAAACCGTTGATATATCTTTCAAAACCATCTTCGTTCCACATTCAAGCTCCACTGTTTCAAAATATCAAAGAGAATCAATGGACTTGGACAGTATCATTACAATGACAATGAGCCTCGGAAATGGCCTCTGACAACCAAAGCTGTAGTTAATTGAAACCTGTGATTTAGAATTTTCAACTTAATCCTCGTTGCTTTAAGAACCTATTCACATCAAAAACAGCTGAAGTATCGTTCTGTTCTCAAAACTTGCACTTCCCTACTCCTTTCATTGAAGTGATTGATGATAAAGCTGTAATTAGCGAACCTACTGCTTGCATCTTTGACAGCGATACCCTTAATCTCGAAACTGGGTCATTGTAAAATGATTCTTATTAACTTTACGGTAAGGTTCTTACTGACAGCGCAGTTTAGTTGGTGCCGGTATAAAACACTGCCGAAATTGACAATTACAAATGCACCTTTAATGAGCTTTGTTGTTATACATGATTAATGAGGCTTCAGTGAAATTTCAGTGGACTTGAAATTATTGGTACCGAGTTCAAACTTACAAAAAAAAACGGAAATTTCTTTAGAATAAGGAGAATCGCGTTTTTACGATATTTTACGTCATTAATCAGGAGTATGTGAGATGTCTGACGGTAAAAGTACAATGAAAGAGATCCGAAAATTACAAATGTTTTATTACCGAAGAAATTATGATTTAAGCAGCAGAAAGGTGTATTTTTTTTGGCAGTTTATACTGTTGTGTTAGATTATACATAATCATATTGTGTTATGAGAAAATATTTCTTGCTTTCCATAAAAATGCTTATCCCAAAGAAAATTCTTCTATCAACATTTCGATAGTAAAAATGGGATATTTAACTAATATTGATGTTATTCTCAACACATTTACTGGGCTATTTGTACTTCATTATCTGCGAAAGAATATCAAAGTTAAGGTAATATAAAAACGATTATTGATGTAAACGGGTTGCAGTATAAGATCCGACTTTATAGCTGCAATTGATTTTTATGATCTTTTTCATGTGTACATAAATGTTCGCTACTGCACTGTAGCTAAAGGAATTAACATTGATAAAATCGAAAATATATACAATATGTAAAGAAAACCCTGTCCGACCCATAAGGATAATAAAGGTTAGGTAAACACTTGCCCAAATATAATATAAAATTTTACATAATCATCATAGTACGATACAATACTATTGAATTTTGAAATAATGTTTTTTTCCCGGGAATTATTTCAAATTTCCCCGAAAATTCGTAATTTTTAAAAAAGTGACAACACCGGTATTATTATAAGCGAATAGCGACGGGACCACGTGCCGCATGCCCTGCCCCCCGCCCCCGCGGCAGGGTTGCTCACCGCACATGTATTAAGTTAGCTCTTTTTGCGAAATAATATTTATTTTTAAAGGACGATTTTTTTTTAAGTTTAGTCCGGCCTTGTACCCATTAGTAGAATCAGTTATCGATACCTAACAATACCTTCACGGATCGGACAGGTTTTTCTTTACATATTGTATAATTCATTTGATCAAATCAAAATAGAATGTTCTCGGTGGTAGGCCATAACATCGGCTGCCGGCAGAAGTTACCACCCACCAGACAAAGTCTTGCCGCCAAGCGATTCGTCGTGTTCCGGCATGATGTCTGGTGAAGCCGTACGGTGGACGGGTCTGAGCAGTTGTGTTGCGATGTGTGGTACGATGCGCCAAATGTTGTTGTGTCGGGAGTTTGGTCGTGGAGTCTCCAGATCAATCTCCCTCTAGCGCAGCTTCGTGTTTCGTGTTGGTCTTAGGTTTAACATTGCATCACCTCGCTCAACTGCCGTCATCCTTCCTATTCCTTAGTGTTTTAAGTGAATGGGCTTAATAAACTAGTGCGCTTTACCATCAACGATTGCATCACTGCTTACCATCAGGCAGGATTGCAGTCAAGCACTAATTTTGTTAAATCAAGTTATTAATTATTAAAAAAAAAAAGTTCCAGATACTTCAAGAGATTACACCAAAATACTATGAACAAATCCCTATAAAAATATTTCCAAGTGGAATCTCAATTACTGTTGTATTGTTTACAGAAGAGTTTCCCAATAAGTTTATCACGTCAATTTTACAGTTAAGTTCAAATTACGCTGTCGAAGTTTAAACCAATAGCTAAGTTTGAAACATGATTAGCCGGCAAACAATTGGTTAACCTTTGTTTGACTCCAACGGTGACCTGCGGTAGGGTTGCCACACCAAAAATACAGTAAAAAGAGCATGTACTTAAGTGGTATTTTTATTTCATTTAATAATTTCTAATTTAGTTTTGTAATCTTTATTAAAAAAGATTACAAAACTAAATTAGAAAACAAATCCATTATTTAAAATATTGTCACTTTCACGGTTGTCAATGATCACATCACTGTCAACAGCTTTACGATACTCGAACATCCAAACATTCTAATAACACACATTAACAACTTTCACCATAATCCCTTAAAAGCCAAGCCTAAAATGACACAACATAATCCTTAAATTAATAAGAGCCAGTATTAGAAAGATTGACAGATCCGTTCAGAATGATATATACAAACCGATATTGCAAAAAATGTCCGGATAAGTGCTCCAATTAAGTCACAAGTGATTGTAGTAAGGTGCCACTAAAAATCAGTTAAACCGGTGCATACGAACATAGGTCCGAATGCAGCCGAAAGTATACGAAGGTAAATTCGAAAATCGAAAGCCAATTAGCTTGTCAAAGTTGATCGTAATGATACGTGATGTGTGGACCGACTGTTCTCATTAATTGACCACTAAGAATTAACTTACATTACGGAAGGCTATTAAAAGAAAGCAATGGTTCCTGCTCCTTCATTCCATGTTCCATTGTTTTCTCGCTAATTTAGGACTGAAGGGAACACTTATCCTGCGTATTACGCGTGCGTAGGCGATGGTTTAGCAACCTGTCTAAACAATTGGCTGTATAAATAGTTCGTGAGGAGTTAAGGACGTCGCCTCGAACAATATAAACATACTAAAACAACGAGGGTTTGGGAAGCAATAATATTTGTCGGAATCAAATCTAACAGGATGTCATGACCGTGCTAGATGTAAGTTTATTTGAAAATGCATTAATTTTGCCATAAAGAATGCAAATCCTCCAACTGTCCAAATCTATTAGGATTCAAAGCAAGCTTATTAAACTTTATAACCTGGAGCTTGATCGAGATCCCGCCTAATGGTAAGCAGTGATGCAATCGTTGATGGTAAAGCGGGTTATTGATTTCATAACGACGCGGCTACCTGTTCCCTGTTAAGTAGAGTATCTTCACGTAATACCGTATCATCTGACACACGAAATACAATTTTATGAGTGCATGTGAAGGTGTAAATGTCAATATAATGCTGTGAGGAGCGATAAATAAAATCGAATGGTTATTTCCAGATTGCAGAAGAAAAATGCGTAAAAGTGATGTTGCTAAAAACAACATTGCATTGAGTCCAAGGCCAAGGTGGCTGCCAGGAAACTTGGCGTTATCGCAAAGGTTCGGCAGTACTTCACACCTGGGCAGCTTCTATTGTTATACAAATCACAGGTCCATTCGTGTGTGGAGTACTGCAGCCACATTTGGGCTGGTGCTGCCAAGTGTCACCTGGCCACTTTGGATTCAGTGGAGAGACGTGCAAAGAGGCTGATTGGTGACCCTGATCTAACTCGAGTTGGTCTCCAAAGCCTAGAGCACAGGCGTAGAGTAGCCAGCCTTTCGGTGTTCTATAGGATGCATTTCGGGGAGTGTGCGATGGAATTGCATGATTTAATTCCCCCATCTCCGTTCCACCAGCGGACGACCCGTCGTACGGCTGGTTTCCACCCTTACGTTGTTAACACCTCTACGATCCGGACGAAGCGTTTCGCCTCCTCCTTTATACCGCGTACATCGAGGGACTGGAACAATTTGCCAGCGGCGGTGTTGCCGTCGGACTACAATTTGAGTGTCTTCAAGGCTAGAGTGAATAGGCTCTTAATAAACTAGTGCGCTTTACCATCAACGATTGCGTCACTGCTTACCATCAGGCAGGATTGCGGTCAAGCGCTGGTTTATAATATGTAAAAAAAAAAAAAAAGGATCTCTGAACTTAAAGATAAAAAAAAAATTTAAGATTACAAAACATCGAGCACGAAATTTTAAGGCAACATTTACAATTTCAGGTAAAATCAAGTGTACAAAATACAGCTTTGAAAAAATTCATCTAACAACATCTGACTTTCAAGACTCACATCTAAGGAGAACACAAAGCCCACTCCAGACCTAGGCCGATCTATTGACTGGAGCACCATAAAGACATCTAGAAAATAAGCCCCTTTCTGCTGCAAGATAACTCAAATACGTATTCTTCTTAGGTGTAGTCTGTTCCCTTGTTCCTGACTTTGGGTGACACTTCCAATACGTTATGTGGAAGTGACACCCCAGCCCTTTTACACTTTTTGTTTTCTTTATAAATTATAAACCAGCGCTTGACCGCAATCCCGCCTGATGGTAAGCAGTGATGCGATCGTTGATGGTAATGCGCGCTAGTTTATTAAGAGCCTATTCACTCTAGCCTTGAAGACACTCAAATTGTAATGTGACGGAAACACCGCCGCCGGCAGAGCGTTCCAGTCCCTCGACGTACGCGGTATAAAAGAAGAAGCGAAACGCTTCGTCCGGATCGTAGTGGTCTCAACAACGTGAGGGTGGAAAGTCGCCGTACGACGGGTCGTCCGATGGTGCAACGGAGATGGGGGAATTAAATCATGCAATTCCCTTGCACACTCGCCGGACGCATCCTATAGAAGACCGAAAGGACCGGAAGGAAGCCTTTTTTTATCTAAGCTTGCACGGATTTTCTATCAATATCAATAGTAATAATTATGATTCATCATCATCCCAGCGTTAATCCCAGTCGCATCCGAAGCCTTTTTCAGCTTTGGAGTCTGGGGTCCGCTTTACCAGTCCAACTGCTGATATGGCCAAACTTCGACATTTTCCGTGAAGCGACTGCCGTCTGACCTCTACAACCCGAAGGCGACATCGAAGCATTGCAGTTAGACCAATTGTTGGACTTTTGAGGGCTCCAACAACCCGTAACGACTGCCACTAGATGTTCGTATGGCAACCGGGACCAACGGCTTAACGTGCTTTCCGAGGCACGACCAGACCAGTGCAAATATTCATATTCATGCATACAAATACTTGCACTGTGCGGGGATCGAACCCGCGCCACCTTGCGCAGCGGCCGGGTCCGCTACCGCTACGTCACGGAAGCTGTCAATAGTAATAATTATGATTAACAACCTATTATCGAATAACCAACTCTCAAAATGACAATTCGGGATGCGTCATAAGACTCATCGTTGTCGGAACAGACTATACTTAATAAACATTTTTGGAAAAAAGAAAAGTGAAACGCAAAATTTAGTCCTGGTACTTTTGTATCCATAAGCTAAAGATTTATCTCTGCAACTCATATAAGTGGAGCCCCACACCTTCGGATCTGATGTGTATAATAAAGGCAGTCATTACGAAAGCGCAGCAATCCAGCTAAGTAAATGATGATTTCGCTCGCCACTTATCTTAACACAGTATAACGAGATATGAAGTTTTTTCCTATACCACTGTTATAATAAGCAATTACTTGGACTTAATGGGGATTCGCGATAGTTTTTGAGATGGAAGTGTTAACTGATAGGTGTCGAATATTAAAAGCAGTAGGATGTATAAGGTGCCCTATATGATAAATCTGTTTTATTTTTTAATTAACATTAATGTAAAACTACTATATTTATCGTTATTAAAATGATGATGGGTGAAAAGCTTCTGTTTTGCTTTTTTTTCAGCCTATAGAGGTCCACTGCTGGACAAAGGCCTGCTCTAAGGTTTTCCATTACATTTGAGGTTGCCATAATCCCCACGCTTGGCAGACGAGTTTGGGATCGCAGTAATTTGATATTCAACAGGAGAAGCGCTGCTGCCCGCTTCGCTGGTGAGAGTTCCCTTAGTCACCTCTTAGTAAACCCACAGGAGGATATGGGTTAGTACTTTTCTAAGCCCGGTACCACACGGAGAGGGATGTTTTTGCTTACAGAAGTTTAATTTAAGGACTTTATATTAGGTGTGTGAAATATTTTTTTTTTTTTGTATATTTTTGTGGCAGCCCTAGGATTTCGCGGTGCACTATCCTAACTGTCGTCCCAACTCTAGGCGATGAAAACTACACTTTTTGCCGAGATCAGATACAGAATCCGATAGCACGCCAACTAATAGCTCTATAAACAAGATAATCGGCCACTTAACGCTGGGAAAGATGTTGTCCCAGCGATTTATGAAATGCTTTAAAAAATATGAAAGTTCAGTGTGCTACGAGATTCTATGATAGCGGCGAATAGGTGAATTTAAGTAGTCAAATGTTGTGTTTTCCAAATTTTTCTTAGAAATGGGGTAATTATCTAAGCACCTTATTACTCGGCTGTTAATCATATGGTAATAAAACTGTTAAAAATTGTATAGTCGGTTTTATTGAAGTCTGGTGAAGCCGTATGAAGGACGGGTCTGAGCAGTTGTGTTGCGATGTGTGCCGGGTACGATGCGCCAAATGTTGTTGGGTCAGGAGTTTGGTCGTGGAGGCTCTGGCGCAGCATCGTTGGTCGTGTTATTGGGTTTAACATTGCATCACTTCGCTCAACTGCCGTCTTCCTTCCTATTCACAATTTTTTTTAAGGGAATGGGCCTTTATTGCACTAGCTCGATTTACCATCAACGATTGCATCTCTGCTTACCATCAGGCGGGATTGCGGTCAAGCACGAGTTTATAAATAGGTACATATATAGGTATAAAAAAAAAGAGTTACCATGGACTACGAGGATGAAAAGAATACATTTATACATATATATGACTTAAAAAACCGACCAACGCATTATGTAACTACAATGGAAAACCAAATAAACAAGAAATAAAATATCAAATTAAAAGAAACACAAAAAAAATCAAAAGAAATTTTAAACGGACAACTGACGATGAAAAACGTCAGTCAACCCGTTCACACGTGAATAACCACTTATGAATTGCAAAAAACACATTTGATCGTCACGAATTTTTGTCTCTCAATATTAAAAAACCCTACTCCGATGTAAGAGTTGTGGTAAAATTACGAATTAACCGGAGAAAGCATTCGGGACGGGACATAGCGATACGACATTACAGTGACAAGTGCGACCCGCGACAAAGTGGGCCAAAAAACCAGCTAATTGCGACTACAATGGAGTACAAAGCGGCCGCTTTTCCCACGGAGCATCCGACCGCGCATGCGTACCGATCATTTCATGCGTGCTCCTCTTTTATTGCCAAAAATGAATGCCCGGTAAACAGTCCTTAATTGCAAGCAAGTCTTGTTAAAATCAGCGTCGGTAAAACCGCCCGTCACACTAAAAGTAACATTTCTCCGAAACGAAAAACTCGAATACACATAAAACTTGCAATAACTGACTAATAATAACATAACATTACGAATACCCTGTGATTCTTGTGTCGATTTTTCGTGCTTCATCGTCGCTTTATGACATTTTAATTTTATTGGTTAATGCAATTTTGTCCATTCTGCCGGATCATGGTGCAATTTTGCGTTAACAACTTTATAGCTACGAGGTAGATATGTATTGACATCTTTTTTGCAGAAAAACTTGAAGATACTAATTTGAAGTATTAAAGAATTCTTGATGGAAGTGTAAAGACAAATGCACATGGTGGTAATGATATGCAAATCCTTACTAATATTATAAATCGGAAAGTGAATTTGTTTGTCTGTTTGTTCCGCTTTCACGCCGTAACTACTGTACCGATTGTTTTGAAATTTTTCTAACGTAAAGTTAAAAGTCCGGATTAAATAATAGGGTACTTTTAATCCCAGAAAGAGCGCGATATAGCCGATCTCCACGCGAGCGAAGCCGTGAGCGGAAAGCTAGTACTTAATAAAACTAACAATCGACATCAAACATCGCCAGGAACTTTAAATGGTGAATTCTATAACATATTTAACTTGTATTTCGTTAATAATAATTGCAACAACTGATTAATTTTATTTTTTTACTAACAGCACAGGTTAAGAGAGGTTTTAAAATATTACTAGTGATGAAAAATTAATATAGGTACCTACATACTTAGTGTCTCCGATACAGTTTTCATTACATTACTTTGTATCAACCCCCTCGAAAGGTGGCAAAAAGCAAATGAAAAAATTAACTTCGCGGCTAAATACATAGAAGATACTATCGAAGAATTATTCACTCACTTGTAAGGCATGTTACTAATAATATTCATTAACATTCCTTCGTTTATCAATGCACCATCCATACTAATATTATAAATGCGAAAGTATCTCTGTCTGTCTGTCTGTCTGTCCGGCTTTCACGCCAAAACTACTGAACCGATTGTAATGAAATTTGGTATACTGATAGTCTAGAGCCTGAGATAGGACATAGGCTAAAAAAATCCCGCTATGACCAATAGGAGCAAAGCAGGAACAAAAAATGTTGCGGAAACGGAAGCAAACGCGGATGTACTACATATTGCTCCCATTATTTTAACAGGCGTTTACTTTATATCAACTGAGCTCATTCGGCTAGAAGGTTACGCGGGTGAAACCGCGGGGCACAGCTAGTCAATCTATACATATGTTGACAAACTGTTAAAATTCTACGAAACTAGTTTATTTTTGAAAATTTTTAAGTGTTTTTAACTTTGTAATTAATTACCAACTGATGGCAAAGATGAAAATACTTCTACACTATCAATGTCTGTAGAATAATCAACAGAGCCCACCATTACTGCCTATAAAATTCCATGAATTCCCTATAACCACACAAGCCTGTACCGATACACTTTCGCTGTAGCCTTAGGTGTTAACCTATTATCATCGGACGGTGGCTAGACGGCAATTCATATGGAAATGAAGTAGCCGACAGGTTCACTCACTGACGGCAAGGCTAAATGCTCAGCATTTAGTTTAATTAGTTTACAGGAAACTGTGGATACTTTAATATAGTAAATAGAGAAGGTATTTGGAAAATATTTCGCTCGGATGTTAAGTATTTCTGCAAAGTTAATAATGTTTGGGCGGAAGGCTTTGAAGGTCATCGCAAAACAGCTTCAAAAACATCGGTTGAGAAAATGTTCATCATCTCTAATGCTTTCCGACGGTTTAATCGAATATTAATAGGAAATTTCCTTTAACTCCGATTCATATTAATGAGTATACAATGCCTTTTAAGTCCAGATCATCATGCGGAACTGACACATGGCAGACAGTATCACAAACTTTTATTCACCACAGATTGATAATGGAGAAATTTTCTAATATTCATTGATAAAAAAGGCGAAATGAACATGCAATCACAATAAATAGAACGCGAAAATGTGAAAGCCGAATGATAAGATTCGAACGTCGCGTGCTGATTGATAAGACTTTCAAATACAACAAAAAAGCTTTCATAAAAACGCGTCAATCTGTTAACGGTACAGATACGTCACACGCCACGTGCGTTTTCTATAATAAAAAATAACGTAGCCTTAACAAGGGGCTAAGGAAACCCCAAAAACAGGTTATGAAAGGCCAGGTTGCCATTTGTGGGCAGCACTCGACTGGATTAGTCGTAAAAGGTTTAAACGGGCCGTGTTCGTCTTTTGCCTACCGAAGCGTACCACGCCACGTGGCTGTATTTGTCTGCATCACTACGTCATCGTACACCCTTTAAGGCAAGGATGATGCCATTGCATTAAGGACGTGGAGTTGATTCACCTCAGACGGGACCACAGTTATGATCAAGCTAGCCATGAAATCTTATATGTTTAGGTAATATTCTTCTAACAGTTTTGCTTCTTTTTAATGACCAAAGTTTTAGGAAAACTTGCAAATGAAAGTTTTTTTGCAAACTTTGGTCATTAAAGATGTCTAAGTCCCAATGATTAGTACTGAAAAAGGTTTTGTCGCTGTGGGATTCCAGCAAAAACATTTAACAAGCAGTCAGTTAAATGACGCTAATAAGCGGTCATACAATAAAAGGATGATTTGTATTCCGGTACAGGACATAACAATGAATCATGAGGATCCATAGGGGGTTGCCAATTCTCTGTAATCAGTGCCAGCGCCGTAATGATCAAAAAGTGAAAGTTTCGAGATTCGTTATCTTTCACTGCAATCCAATCGGGAGCCACACGTTTAATCACGATTAAGACTACTTGTGTACTGCAATGCACGCCAATTTCAATTTGCTAACCGATAACGATGTAGAAAACACTCCATAGAAACCGCACAGAAATCGTTTAAATAAACAGCAAATACATACATATTAATTATACGATAAAATTGGCTTTCGGCTTGTTTGTTTTGAGAGGTTGTCAGATGTGACCGAAAACTTGATTACAGAAAAAAGAATAATGATTCAGAACGAACCAGTCGTTCGGATGTTTCCTTGAATAGCGGTACAATATGCAAATTACGTTGGAAATGCAACAGAGAAGAATTCTTATACGAAAACCTACGCATACAGAGAATATGTTACTTAAGATAACAACACAGCTACGATATTTCTGAATGACATCATTCCTTAAAAGCGCATAATGAGTCCTGGAAGCAGAATTTTCCACATGTGCCACATAATATCATTGCCAATATTAATTTCAACTGGACTTCTAGATCCAATAACCGACTGTGTGTATAAAAAGCAGAAAAAAGACCTAAATAACAATTGCGTAAATCAGACTTAAATCACCTGTTAATGAAAACGTATCTCGGTAATTACAAAGTGAATGTTGTTAGTCCTGTTCATTAAGCAAAAATCTGTATCGGCAATATTGAAATTGTCATTCAGCTCAAGCAAGAGATTGCACGTTGGACGGCGTCAAAGTGGCCCTCGGCCGGCGGTTTAGCGGCGTCTACGGCGATTAGTTTAAACGACGCTTAAACAATAATTACCGATTACGGAGAACCGGTGTGTTATCGTCGGTGTAACTCTGGTAGTGCGGAGACTATTGCGATCAAGATTAATACCGAGACCGCGCAAAAATTTCCAATAACGCAACGTTTCAATTTGTCACCGGGACTCGAACGCCAGAGATAATCTACAACCGCCATTGAAGATGACCGGTAAATGAATTTGTATTCAAACCGGTGAAGGCAGTTTCTTTGCTTGTCGACACATTCCGTGACCGCGGCCCGATGGATTAAGTTATTGCAGAATATTCAGAGACAAAGCCGGGCAAGCTTGTTAAATTGATACGAAAAGCCACTGAGCAATTTGAGCACTATTATCCAACGGACAATATAAGGAAGATTCAATTAAACGACCAAATCTCAAGAAACAATAGGAGCTATAACTAACAATACACAATCCACGGAACAATGGGCAATCCTTGAATCAATATAAGCAGGCTGGGTGTTCTATAGATATTAAGATTGAGCCTAGAGCTGTATGCAAATGTGGTCGAGCGTCGATATTGACGCCAATGGCGTCGGTAATTACACGTTCATAGTCTCGTTGCCAGTTTCATTCATAAACATGCGAGATTGCTTTATGAATGGTAGACTGTCCGTAACCTTAATTTATTGTGTCGCGCAATACACTTACATCCATAAGTTTCCTGTTTGATTATCACCATTTATCGAATGTTGTTCGTGTGCTATGTAATTTTGCAGTGCAGACGGTAACCAGACCTTGATTATAGAACTTCATTCATATATAACACGAAAAACTAATCTTAGTCCAATTATATTGAATGCGCGCCGCTGGTACCAATGTAGTCGAGGGCATACATTGTGCAGCGGTATACGAGATGAATTTATTAAATGTATTAACATTCAATTCATTACTGGAACACGCGAAAAAACAAACATAACTCAACACGCTATTACCTGAGCTTATGAACGTAAACCTGTCCAACTGTTAATAATTCTTTTCTTAATGGCCTCTCATGGCTGAATAAATTTTAGCGCTAAATAAACAAGCTTTATCTGTGATCTCCACAATGCAACGGGTCTGAGGGTAACAGGAGCCGACTGAAGCGCCGCCACCACGATACCATCACGCCGATACGCATCAAGGAAGACCAGTTGTCAATACATTTCACCTGCGAACTGAACTAACTTGATGGCCTGTCTGAGCCCAGAACGAGTTCCCATGAATTGTGGTGCGTGCGAGACATTTTTATACTTCTGTACGACAACGTGTTCCAGCGACCGATGGCTTCCATGTTAATGTATTTGCTATCGCTCCGAGCTTTATGTGGATGATCTCTTTCCGTTTGTTAAAGATACCCGATAGAATTTCTAATTCGGAACGAACATCGATTCAATGCAATCGAAGATTTAGATCGCGAAGAATGCACCTCGTGTTAAATGCTAATTTCTGTCTCGGCCTTATGCAAATGAACCGCAGTGCCACTAAATAGCATTAAGGCAGATACGGGCAAATATTCCAGTAACCTTATTTACTGGACAATTCATACGTCCAAGCAAACAAACACAGGTGGTCCCAATAAAGGTTCGGAGGACGCCAAGCGCCTGTGTGAGGATGCCGCCCTCCCTAAAAGGATAATAATACGTCGTTGCGAAACTCCCGAGTCGGAGAGAATCCCTAAGACTCCCGGAGAAATGTAAATTAACCCGCTACCTGACAAATAGCTTAATTAACGGCTAACACGCGACATGAGAATTATTGAGATTATCCGAATGGTTCACCCCAGGACGTGCAAGTCATCAGAACTTTTTTTGAAGTTTTTATTAGTGAGGATAATAGACGTTACGCTTTTTCCTGGCCTTAACCACATTAAAAAGCAGAAAATTGATCTTGGAAAAGGCTCCCCATTGTTATGCGTTTAATTCTGTTCGTAGGAAACTCAAAAAGCATTAAATTCCTTTGAATACAATGAACAAAAGAATCGGAAAGGAACTTATGAGACATCCTAACTAGCCCACATACAGCAATTTAACGAAGGCATTAAATCTGAAGGTTAAAGCTGGAGTTACGTTAAGAGATATAGTTTTTTTCGCAATGTTATGCGTCGGTAGGCGTCACGTGGGCGCGCACGTGACGACGATGTGATTCCGTGGCTTGCTACTGCACGACCGCTCGCGTGGGCGGCAGCCGCAAGACTGACGCCGATGGGCGCCTTCGATACCTTCAACCGGACGATTTGCCTCTTAGTATTTTGACGGGCTATCAAACTCTGAAGGCACAACTTTAAAAGCTCATTCCATAAAGTTTTCCGTTCGATAAACTCGGCAAGAGGTCTAGAGTTGGAGTTGTCAGTCAGTCAACCTTCAATTTATCGATCGAGGTTGCCTGGCAAAAACGACATCGTTTCTGAAATCAACCGTAGCGCGCGACAAGATCCAGTTTTCTTAAATATTTTGAATTCCATCGAAATCAGCTTTGCGGGTAAAAAGTTTTAGTATTGTTCAATTTCATGAAAACGGGAAGCGAACGCACGGTTTCCCACCGAAATCTGGATGTTTGGCGATTTTTTTAATTGATCGGGTAAAAAAGCATGTGGTCGTGCTCTCGAACCGCAATCAAATAAAAACCTTACTCGTTAATGTTTTATGTATGAAATTCCCGAGCCCGATACATTATGGATGGAGTCCTGCTGGCTTGGCGCGTTCGGAAATTTTGACAGAACGACAGATATCGCCGATCTCTATGGTAGCCACAGATCCCATTCGATGTTTTTACGCGGCACAGACGGTCGATAACATCTGACGTCGAATAATGTCGGTGAAGGAGTAAACGTTCCAGAGCCCCAAACTTCTATGCAGATAATGCATTATTAAACATGAATTTCATATGAACTGAGGAAAAAGTTAATTGAAATAATATTCTCAACCACTTCGACAACTTAACTATCATCACCTCAGCGTTTATCCCAGTCGCATCCGTAGCTTTTCAGCTTTTGGAGCCTGGGGTCCGCTTTACCAGTCTAACTGTTGATTTTGGCTAAACTTCGACATTTTCCGTGAAGCGACTGCCGTCTGACCTCCACAACCCGAAGGTGATATCGAAGCATTGCCGTTAGACCAATTGTTGGACTTTTGAGGGCTCCAACAACCCGTAACGACTGCCACTAGATGTTCGTATGGCAACCGGCACTAACGGCTTAACGTGCTTTCCGAGGCACGACCAGACCAGTGCAAATATTCATATTCATGCATACAATTATTTGCACTGTGCGGGGATTGAACCCGCGCCTCCTTGCGCAACGGCCGCGTTCGGTATCGCTACGCCACGGAGGCTGTCACTTCCACACTTCGACAAATTAACTATATTCACTGCAAAATAAACTTAATGAGGAGATCGCAGTCATGCGAATGGAGTTTCTATGTCACCGTTAAAAAAATCAATAAAAATAATAAACGGCTCAATTTCAACAAATTACCGGCCTACAAATTGCGTAGGTAAATAATTAGCTTTGCACAACGCCATAAGACGGTTACAAATAGGGATGCATTTAGTAAACAATCACAATTTATTACAGTGACCATCGAGACATGTTTAGATGGGACACCTGAAGAACTATTTCGGTCGAACCAGTTGCGCGGGCGCATCGTTACCGCGCAGGTGCCTGTGTGTAGGGTGGGCACACACTCGCATTAGACGCCATTTATTAACAATTACTATATGTATGGAAATTTGCAAAAGTACTTTATTTTAATTGGACAATATTTACTTAAAATAATAATTTATCAAAGATTATGGTATAACATGTTCTTTCTAATTAATTAATATCTATTTTATGATTTGATAGATAATTATTAATTCAATATGAATTCATTCATAAATATTTAACTACATATTTCCAATTTGATACCAGACAATACTGGAACACGAAAAATAATATCAACGCGCCATATTTGCCAAAAAAGTAAAAAAATATTTCATGGTTAAGAGTGTATGGAAAAAAAAACGTTACGTTTAGTTTACGCTGCAACTAGAAATATTTTATAAATTTTTCATTAGTGCTAGTCACTCTAAAATCAACTTAATACCCATTAAAATAAAATTGATATTTGTTTAACATAAAATAAGGTCAATTTGTCACATAAATAAAATTTCAATACAGATGTATAAATATGGCGTTTTATGACATTCTGGCACCGAACAATAAATACTTCTTAGTTTACGCTGCCTGTTGTAAGAACACAACTGATATTTTACGTTTCTAGGTCTATAAACATGGACCAGTCAACTTGAGTTAGGTAAGGGCACAAAGACTATCTATTGCAATGCAAATGCTTTACATTCAGACTGATGTCAATATTTTAACAGAGATACATGTAAATTGGTTTTCACGATTAATAGTTACGGGATACCGAAAAGCTTCGTTTATTTTCATTATTTTTATCTTCAATGGTCTTTTTGATAACATCATCATCACACATAGGCCTCTTCCATGGCACGCCAACAAGCTCGATCCTGAGCAGTTCTCTTCCAGCCACTACCAGCCACCTTTTTGATGTCGTCGCTCCATCTCGCCCAAAGGCGTCGTTGCGTCGTCGTACGCTACGTTTGCCGAGACGTGGTCTCCACTCGAGGACTCGTTTACCCCAACGGTTGTCGGTCCTGCGGCATATGTGACCAGCCCATTGCCACTTCAGCTTGATAACGCGTATAATAAATTCCCTTGATATTTATACTAATAAGACGTATGTAGATAGATAGGTACTGGTGGTGGTAGGTGTATATTTATTATATAAACTATGTAAAATTGTAAATAGTACACTGTAGACTACCTACATTATTTCTCTCTCCTTCCCCTTACTATTCCATCCAAAAGTTGTCTGTAAAAGATCGCTCTTAGCGATAAGACCGCCCATTGTGTCACCCTTTGTAAAAAAAAATTATATTTATGTTTTTGTAATCTATATGGTGTACATAATAAAGAGTATTCTATTCTATTCTACTGGCGCCAATTCTCTAGTTCACAAAACTAAACAAATTTTTAGTTAAGGGCATCTTCTACTTTCTATAGATTTCATTAAAAAAAGGATAGAAGATAACATTTTAATTTAATCCTGTCAAATTAAGATACACTCCATAGACAGTTTAGACGCGATTATAAACATGGCGACTAAAAATACGTCAATATACGTCAGGAGCGAACTAATTTGACAGGTCGAAACTAACTTTTTATCTTCTGTCCTTTTCTTATTGAAATAGAAAGAAAAAGATGCACTGAACCTAAATTTAGTTTAGTTTGTGAACAAGGGAATCAGGGCCAATATCATGATTTGTTTTAAACGGTCCCTCCGAGTTGTTGTCGACGGATGCTCATCGGAGCCCATGTCGACCAATGCCGGTGTTCCTCAGGGGTCTGTTCTCTCTGCAACTCTGTTCCTGCTGCATATTAAGGATCTGCTGATGCCCGGCATCTATGGGTATGCAGATGACAGCACAGTTGTGGAGAGATACCTGCCGGAAATTCGGGCTAGTAAGGAATCAATCCGGTCCGGAAGAGAGGCTATTGTAGAGCGTACGAGTGTTGCACTGCAGGCAGTCTCCGAATGGGGCAAAGCCAATCTTGTAGCATTCAATGCCGCCTGGCGTGTCTTTTCACCGCCAAAAGGAGCCCGTTCACCCTGGCTCCTACTTTTCAGAATGCATCCTTGGAGTGCACCGACCGCCATCAGCTTTTGGGAGTTGAGATTTCCTCGAACCTAAACTTTGGGCGGTTCATTGAGTCCAAGGCCAAGGTGGCTGCCAAAAAACTTGGCGTCATCGCGAAGGTCCGGCGGTACTTCACACCGGGGCAGCTTCTAATGTTGTACAAGCACAGGTCCGTTCGTGTGTGGAGTACTGCAGCCACATTTGGGCTGGTGCTGCGAAATGTCACCTGGCTACTTAGGATTCAGTGGAGAGGCGTGCAAAGAGGCTAATTGGTGACCCTGATTTAACTCGAGACGGTCTCCAAAGCCTAGAGCACAGGCGTAGAGTAGCCAGCCTTTCGGTGTTCTATGGATGCATTTTGGGGAGAGAGCGAGGGAATTGCATGATTTAATTCCCCATCTCCGTTCCACCATCGGACGACCCGTCGTACGGCGAGTTTCCACCCTTACGTTGTTCACACTACTACGATCCGGACGAAGCGTTTCGCCTCCTCATTTATACCGCGTACATCAAGGGACTGGAACAACCTGCCGGCGGCGGTGTTTCCGTCGGACTACAATTTCAGTGTCTTCAAGGCTAGAGTGAATAGGCTCTTAATAAACTAGCACGCCTTACCATCAACGATCGCATCGCTGCTTACTATCAGGCGGGATTGCGGTCAAGCGCTGGTTTATAAATAATTAAAAAAAAAAAACTAACAGATTTGCTTGAAAATTTTAGGCTTCTCCAGAACTCCCTCAAATGATAAATGTCGACAGTTAGCGACTCCAGGTTCACGATAAAAAATAAATAGAAAGGTTAAAATCAAAGTAAGCAGAGCAAGGTTAACTGTTTATCCCATGGAGCATACATGTCGTGCAAGAACCGGATCGGCCATCACACTGACTATTTAGTTACTTACGTTTACGTACAATGTATAAACTGAAAAGCCTTAACAGTATCGCTTTGACGCAATTTCAGTATTCAATCATCCTTTTTCTTTTTATTGTTTGGGATGGGAAATCATCAAATGACCTCTTCTGCTCTGGGTGGAGCGGAAGGGCGTGTCAGACTTTTACTGACTAAAACCCACCCGTGTTCCTTCACTTGCCTCTAGGCCAGGGCTACGGTTTCTTTTCTAACCAACCCACAACCCTGACCCAGTAGGTATCGGTTTTCGTGGACCTCGTCACCATGTGCTGACATCTCTTTAAGGCGCGTCGACTCGGGCCTGGTTCTGAACCGTGTGGCGACCTGCCCACTGCTCACCGCCCGCAAACCGGCGCCTTCGGTGGCCGGGAGTTCGATGTTGTCTCCCTACCAGTGTCTCCTGCGGTGGCTAGAGGCGTGAGGGCGCTGGGATTCCCGCTCCTTCACGCGCTCCACCCCCTCTTTTGCTAGCCCCGCTGTTGCTGCCTGCCATGCACTCTCGCTCCGGACCATGGCCTGAACCAGGATTGGACGCAAGAGATCACCGCCACAAAGACACGGCGGTGCTCCACCCTAGGTATTCAATCATCCTAACTTTCAAATTGTAATTAAAACACCAAGTTAGTTAACAGTTACCACGACAAATAACTTCCTAGTTCCTACATTGTTTTACTTTCAAAGTTAAACCGAAACTCGGAAACTAATCTAACATTTTCGTGTTCCGTTCATTTCCTCCGTAAGTTTTGAAACAACTGCTTCGTTGGGCGAAACGAAAACTGAATTGGTCTGTTATTCAGTTCTCTAGAATTTACAAAGCAAAATGTTTGTTACAGAATAGAAAAACCCTTTCAGAAGCTTTTTCATTCACCGCACAATCCATACTAATATTATAAATGCGAAAGTATCTCCGTCTGTCTGTCCGGCTTTCACGCCCAAACTACTGAACCGATTGTAATGATATTTGGTACACAGATAGTCTCGAGCCTGAGAATGGACATAGGCTGCATAACATCCCGCTATGACCAATAGGAGCAGAGCAGTAACAAAAAATGTTGCGAAAATGGGAGCGAACGCGGACGTACATATTGCTCCCATTATTTTAACAGGCGCTTATAAACTGAAGTTCACGCGGACGAAGTTGCGGGCAACAGCCAGTATTTTATATTTAAGCATGTCATTCATAAAACCATAAATCATCAAACGTTTATTATAACCTCGTATGAAGTAGTTTTATCGAGAATCAACTAACTCAGTTCTCGACCGATGTTCACCTCTTAACTCTCTATTACAAAACATTTCCAGAACTACTGTGCCCCATTACGATAAAAATATCACCAACAAATAAATATGAACTGATGATGGCGAGAAAATCGCAGAAACAATTTTACTTTACCAATGAAAGAAGGCATATTTGGGCGTGTCATCTGCTAAATAAGTAATAGTTATATTTGTTCTGAAATCCAGTTTAATTATTAAAGGATGGCCTCATATGAGTTATGAGGCCATCCTTTTCAACTATAATTTGTTTTGTGGGTTGTTAAATTGTATTGGTACCTATAGCAAAAAATCCTGAATGTAAAATAATGACAACCTCAGTGGCGTAGCTGTAACGAACGCGGCCGCTGCGCAAGGAGGCGCGGGCTCGATCCCCGCGCAGTTTAAATATTTGTAAGCATAATTTATTATGAATATACAGAGTGTATCTGACATCGTAACGCAAACTTCGCGAAAAGGCTAGACCGCATGCAACTAATAAAATTATGATAGTCATTTATGTCGTTAATGAACGGTTACAGAATACACAGTGTTTAAAAAAAAGTGTCGGCTCAGCTTTTGAACGTTGCAAGCGTGCCGCCGTGCGAGTTTGTAGGTATGACGTTAATCCCTGATGTGAACTCTATTAAATCAGCTGATAAGATCGTTTTTCGGGTTTTGTTTTCATTGCGCTTTTTTATGTAATTAGCGAATAATTTAATTTTGACTTTAAAATCTTCTTGGGTTATAAAAGTATAGCAATTGTGAATGGTCTGAAGTGAAAAAAAAACATTTATTTTTTTTTATCATGAAAAAGCCGACGAAAAATTCCACCACTGAGGGGTTCAGAATCATGTACTGGATCCATGGTACTCGTTTGTGCGTCGATGTCAGATACACCCTTTATACACTGGTCTAGTCGTGCCTCGGAAAGCACGTTAAGCCGTTGGTCCCGGTTGCCATAGGAACATCTAATGGCAGTCGTTACGGGTTGTTGGAGCCCTCACAAGTCCAACAATTGGTCAAACTGCAATGCTTCGATATCGCCTTCTGGTTGTTGAGGTCAGACGGCAATTTTTTTTTATTAGTCATAACCAGCAGTTAAGACTGGTAAAGCAGACCCCAGGCTCCAAAGCTGAAAAAAGCTTCGGATGCGACTGGGATTAACGCTGAGATGATTATGTAAAGTACTTAATGATAATGAGATATGACGCCATCCTTTTAAACACTGGATTTCAGGACAAATATAACTACTTAACTATTAATATATTGGAAAGGGTTTTTCCAAGACAGATTACAGTAGATAACTTATTCACCAAGAAAGAGAATAACTATAAATCCAGTAGGTAAGTACCGTTTTACACCTGTACAGTTGAAAACACCTTAACTTTTCAATTAGCGTTTAACAAATTATAGCCAGTCCTCTTCACTGTTATTAAATATTCATTTGGTTAAAACTGTTAAAAGCAACACTTATTTACCACTTTGTGGATGGATTTCTTGGGCTTGGCGCCTTGAGTTATAATATATAAAATGCACTCAATTAAAAAGAGTAATTCGAAACAGTTTTTCAAAATTCCTTCTATGCCGACAGTTTTAAAATGCCAAGACTTTTAGAAACGCGACTCGGTCAATTTCCATTACTCATTGATTATTATTTTAAAAATAGAAATGAGGTCGCATGTTGGGTCTTAGCCGAGATATCTTACTGAAAAATACAAACAACAATAATTTACTTCAATATGGTCAATGGACGTCAATCATTGTTATACTTCAAGTCACGTATTACCATACCCATAAAGGAAATTTAACTTATTAATTAGACTAATACTTACATATGACAAATTAAAATTCCCGTTTTGTTGCGTCATTATCATCACGTAATTATTATAACTAATTAAATATGTACCTACATATTAATGGTAAGAACTACGAATTGATGAATATTCATATAATTTTAGCAATTTAAATTGATTTTTTAGATTATTACGGATCATTTCTGAGGAATTTAAAAATAAACTCTCTTTAACAGCTCATTTTTTTTTTTTTTTTTGTAATTGTGGAACGCGTTCGAATTCGAGATTACTCCTAATAAATAATTTTAATATCTATAGTTTTATTTTGAAATGATTTTACGCATTAAGGTAAATGAATTAGTTCTTTTATGCTTTGCTAAAAACGAATTACCTACTAGAAACAGTTCACAGAAAATTGGAAAGAATGAAGTGCCGAGGGTAACACGAATAACCTATCACGATCAAATAGAACCGTACACTTTCACAATTGGAATTCAGTGGTCTTTAAAATTGTTTTGATAAAACTACTTGAAATAGAGTGAGATGTTATTGCGATGGGAATCAATGAAATCGTGTTTATTCTTGCAACAAAGTAATATAAAGTAAACACCACTTTCAGTAGAACGGTGTTTAGGTACCTACTTAACGCCAAATCGCCTAGCCAAGTCTAAATTGTAACAATGCGATTATTCTATGTGAATTGAATACAATCGCTTGTTTTAACATCTTTGCCGACATTAATGACAAAACTTACCACATATTCGTGCACATAACTCGGTTTTCTCGAAAACTCGCATCGTGATCGTTTCAGTCGTGAGTCTCGAAAAACCCTTTGATGTGTGCCCGACTACTAACGAACTATGCCGACCGATAAGCCCAACTATTAGTAGATACAACTTGCCGACAGATGTCGTCCCTCAGAGTAATCAGCGTAACTGTTTACATTGACAACTTGTATGTACCTCAGAGGGATAGTCAATAAGATTTGAATTTCATATTGATTTGCATAATAACACGCACGCAAAGTGCAGCCTTTTTTTATTCAATAGAATTTCTGGTAACTATGGTATGAACAAAGAATTCGTTCTTTCCTTTCCAAATCAATCAACTGGTGGCAAACAAGGCAAGGCATCGCAATGGTCCCCGAGTACTAGGCGCGCATAACAACAAGGCGTTCACGCTAGGTGTCGTTGGGAGGCGGGCCGAAGCGCCAGACATTCCCTTTCCACCGCCCAATCGCTATTGATCCACCCCGTCCCCCGCTCGTCGCTCCTTTCCTAGCTAACAGGGAGTAGCGCGTTAGTTAACTGGGGACCAGTATAATATGGATTATGGATGCGTTTGACAACCTCTCTCGTACTTGTGGACGCCTGGTAAGTGAGTTGGTTACGCGGTCGCGCTTGGTGCTAACAAACCGTAATATAGTAGGGGGCGCCCCTACTGACTAGGTGCTGGGCAAAAAGTTCTTATTGTTTGCTGGTTATTTCTAATCTGTTATTTTCCTCGCAAAATTTTGGTAGTAAAAACATTCCTAGAATCCGTTTATTTTAATACGTACCACATTACACTTTCATTAATTTCAAACTTATTATTTATCTTTACACTAATGTTCTACGATAAAAGCGCCATCTGCCTAAATATTTTGTGAGTTGATAGTGATAAATTTTATCGCAAGATGGCACAAGCTGTCGAACGACCGGGAATGAGCGAGCTCTTTGTACTTAATGCGCTCCTGGTATTTTTGAGTCCATATTTGGCGCTTTCGTTTCGTCCACTTGCAGTCAGTATGGACTGACGTGTTAAGTTGTGGAGTCGTACGACAGTAAAAATATAATTAAAGATTTCAGATTTACTTTCTTGGTCGTTGCCCTTTCTTTTTTTTTTTTGTCTTATTTTGTCATTAAGTTTAGATACTTGCAAGCAAATAAATAATAAAAAACCTTAAAGAATATACTTGCTGTGAAGATTTCACTGCAGACTATAAATGCCACTGTTTTATTAATTTTCATAACAAATAGATTATGTATACATATTGTCAAGTATTAAAAACTCTGTTAAGTAATAATATACCACACTAGCAGCCACCAGCGACTTCGTTCGCGTGGAATTAATTATGCTCCGCTCCTATTGGTCGCAGCGTGATGTTATATAGCCTAAAGCCTTCCTGGATTAATGGGCTATCCAACGCAAAAAGAATTTTACAAATCGGACCAG
Organism: Sesamia nonagrioides; assembly: GCA_017933935.1. Lineage (NCBI taxonomy): Eukaryota > Metazoa > Arthropoda > Insecta > Lepidoptera > Noctuidae > Sesamia > Sesamia nonagrioides. The sequence continues at coordinate 222,018 of JADWQK010002392.1, read as the reverse complement.
TAGTTCCTGAGATTAGCGCGCACAAACAAACAAACTCTTCAGCTTTATTTATTAGTATAGATGACGATCTTTACAAATTCATGATAATATTCGAAATTATTCTTCGCAGAAAACATACAAATGAAACCCATAACCCATATTTGCCTTCCAGCGACCCTAACCCTTTCTGGTAAAGCTACTTCTTCGAGCAACACAGGGAACTGTGTTGCTCGAAGAGCTACTTAGCAGCAGTGTTTTGAGAAATCATATTTTATGCTATGCACGGTTTCGTAAAGTATTTATGAATAGAGGAATGATGGCAGACTTGCAACGTTATACAATACACAGCTATTGTAAGTATCCAGCATCGAAAAGCTAAAATCTAACAGAACGATGCCAATTTCTACACCATATTAAGACATTTCATTAAAAGGTAATTAAATGTTATGCCCAGAAGCATCCCAATAGATTTAGGTAGCCCATAATTTTCTAAAAAAGAAAACAATCAAACAGCCCTCCACCCTACATCAAACTTTAATAGAAATAAATCCGCTAGAAAGAAGGCTTCTGTTTTAATTCGGCTCACAATTACCCCATCTAATTTGGGAGCGTTAAGAACCCACCAAAACACAAAAGCTCGCCACACAGGTCGCACCGGCATTAGCATTACAAAACGGTGGCGGGCCGTGAGATATGGGTCGCAGATGCGCGCCCGCGCCGCGCCGCCGTAATTAGTGTAGGCGCAATATATAATTGTTTCATTCCAGTAACGCCTGTCCCTCTCACTACTGTGCGAACTATTCGCAAAAATATTAATGGACTTAATAGCCTCGTGAGGAATCTACGCAAAAATTGCAAACATTTTATTCGAAACTGAAATTTTTGGCAAAATAAATCCGGTCATGCCAGAAGCTGCCGCCACACAATTAACAGATATCTACGTCCATGTACTAACATTAAACAATACTTCACAAAATCTCAAGATCTAAACGTCGTCAAGTCGTGTGGGAAAATAATCTCAAGCGCAATCTACATCCGAGCTAGGTCCTAATTAATTTAGTAATCGTTCGTGACGACTTATTCCGGCCCTAGACCCAACCACGAACCTAACGAAATCACGACTCCGCCAGACAACGATAATCGTTATTTTAAATTTATTAAAATGTCCTCTTTAAGGACTATATCGGAACGCCTATATCGGACTGTATAATTTATTCTTGCATTGGAGGAACGCGCTAAACAATGAGGGCTATTATCATTTCTAGAAGAGCACGTTTTGATTTATAAATGCCCTGCAATATCATACTTGCTGAAAAGTAATCATTGTTACTTGGTTAGTCATAGTGTTATGATTATGATATTTTGAACCCTTATAATTTTAGCGAGCACTTCATATTTATATGATAAAAGTTATCATAAAAAGAAAATGGAAATCAGTAAGCTCGGTTAAATTTAACATAAATGGGCCAACGTTTATTCAATGGATTACGTTTAAACACAGTGATGGTTTTAACAATAACAAGTTGCTAGTCGGCGGCGGGGCGGTTAGATTCTAAACAACATATTGTCGGCAATTTTCATGACAAAGTCGGCACAATACAACGGCATGCCGACAACAAAATGCCGTCGTGTCGGCCTGACGGCCCCTGGGGCGTCGCAATCAAAGTCCCGGTTGCAAGAGGTGATAGGTGCACTGAATTGATGAGCAAGCCTTAACATTGATTAGCTTAAGATATGCACATAGTAGTTCATTATGTGGTTAGACCCCTTTCCCTTTTATAGACTTCGGAAAAAAACGCTGAATACGAGACATCAGCAACGTTTGACACAAGTGTATTTGAAAATTGCTGATAGTTCAAGCATTTGCCAGATCCCCGAATAATGGATTAATTCTAGGCTCTGGCTTGAAGTCAATAAAAATGAAGTACAAACAGGTCAGCTCAATTAAAGTTTGCAAAATTATAACAAAATTTGATGTATTGGGTAAGACGACTGTTGAGATGAATGTTGCAGTCATCTCATTTCAACTCATCTGCTTAAATTCTTAAACGCTGTCGTTCAATAAAGCACGTTTAATTGCAAAGGCAAGTAAAGCTGCACGTTTTAAGGGGCATTACATCGCATAACGAGGGCGGATGCGCGGGCGCACGCCTAACAAGTAACAACAGGGCACGCCGGCGACTTTGATACCCGCTGCGCGACAGGATCGCTTGCGTGCGCGCGACCCCGATGCGGTGCAAGATTGAGGCGATTCAGCATAGCCTTTATACCGAAAATTGTTAAAGAAATTGAAACAAAAGAAAGGGTGTTTAGAGCTTCTTATGTCATTTTGCACTCGGATATTTTTGACAGATAAAATTCGATAATTACAAAAACATTATTTAAGAACACGAAATTTCATACAAATGCTAAATTTTGAGCATTATTTTAGCTTTCGGATTTTGCGTGCCACAAAATAATGATCACCCAGCACACTTATTTTGAATGAGGATTCTGTATTATATGTTAGGGATGTCCTGCTTTTGATTTTTAAGATATGATGTGATTAATGCATCTGACGAAAGTTCTAACCATAAAAAGGCAAAAAAAAATCCGTTATATAAACGCGGGTGTAATTAAATTAGATTTCTTTAAATAAAACGATTTTTTTCGCTAATACGCAAACTCAAGCCCGTCCAGTTCCTGCATTAGCGCATTCCTTCGCCATCGCTCACCATTTGCATCACAGTTCAATGGAGGATTTTGACGGACATCACTACATGGCTCGCTCAGACGTTTCTACACGCATAGATTGACAATGTCTTGCCGCTTAATGAAGCTACCGTTCGGTATTCCTCAGAGGAATACACGAAATAAGTGGGAGTTTTATTGAAGTTTCTTACTTTGTAAAATTGGATTTATATTGAAAAGTCTGCCATGAATATAAGAGATTTTTAAGTAGGTATCTACGTTCCATTTATATTCCTCCTGTGCGTATTAATTAAAATAATTGATATGTTCCTTAGTTTATATTCGTAACGCGTATTTTAGATAAACAAGATACGTTTCCTTTTCAATACTGCTAGTTGGTTTGGTACTAAAATCAAATCAAGTTAGTTTTAATTTAATATTTCTATGTGAAATCTGATTGAGAAATGACAATCGATCTAGCGAAGTTTGGATCAAACGGTGATTTTGTATATTAGGCCACGTGCGTTTAACTATTTAAGTAGCTGGTTAGTAGTAGTAAAAGCTTGAGTTTATCTTTATATTTTATATTTTGTTTGATTGACAAAAACAATTATAAAATGTCCCGATACGGAAACTCGCGCTTTTCCGAAGAGCTTTTTGGAAAAAATCGAAGATGAAGATATATTTGCAAGCTAATGCTTAATTAATGTATAATAATATAATATACCAGCACATTTTTATAGGTTTATGTGCATCTTTCATAAAAAAAAAATATATTAATGAAATGAACATCTCACATGTTCATAGGGCTAGATATGCGATAATAATGACAGCAACTAAGGTCTGGAGACGTAATTCTCTAATTCAAAACGTTTAAACTCAGTCGCAGTCTCATCTTATGTCACAAACAAATGTCAAAAACTTGTCAAAACTTAGGGAAATAAAAAGTATTTTTGACAGTCTTTCTTATTGTCAAAAATACCTTTTATTTCCTTATATTTTTCCTAATTTTAAGAACTAAAAGATTATAGGGCTTTTAGTTCTTAAAATTACAAGAATTGCCCATGTGGTAGTTTTGAAAATCAGTTTTTTTTTTGCCCTGGGTATTTTTAATTATTTATGTTAAACATAAATAAGTAGTAAAAGATTTAAAAAAAAAAACTTAAACACTTGTTCAACGTGTCTAGTGACAGTGTTAAAATGTCAAAATCCATAGAATATATTAATGTCGTGTTTAAAAGGTATTTAGCCTACAACAACAGCTACCTAAACACTATTTTGTGGTAACAGGAGATAATTCTACAAACTTTAAAAACGATCAGTCAGATCTGTCAAAAATACTTGTCAGTAAATTTCCCTATATTTTGACAAATTTTTGACGTTTCTTTGTCGCTGACTTGAGAGTGTGACTAGATTTTGATCGTTTTAAATTACGAGAATTGACCGTAAGGTTTGTAGTTAAGAAACCGAGGCCCTGGCGTCTGACACGCCCTTCCGCTCCGCCCAGAGCGGGAGAGGACATTTGATGATTCCCATCCAAAACAAAAAAAAAAAAGGTTTGCAGTTAACTTTTTAAACCATTGACAATTTACACCTAAGTACGCAAAACACGATTTCGTATTAAAAAAATAATACACGTACACAGTAAAAAATGACGTGTTCTTGTTTTATACATTATGTATATGAATTACATATCTTTTTTATTTGTCCGCATATTGATTTATTTCATAAAACAAAAAAGAAATGATTAATTATTTTCCAAATTAAAGCTATTGATGTACCAGGATAAAAAATTACTAGCCTGAGATTTTTAAATTCGAAATTAGATTCAATAGCATCCCACACTCATTTAGATAAGATATGCCTTGAAAAAACTGGATTAAGTAAGATATACATATTAATAAGTATTCATTAATCACATGTGTTATTGGCTAGATCATTCTGAAAGGCGCGCCACAATATTTATGCAAAATAAAATAGCACTGCTTATTCCGTTTAATATTGTGGCGTCAGCTGTTGGAACACCGGGTAATAGTAGCATGCAAATAGTCTAGGCGTAATCCGGGACACCGCGGGGAACCCGTCCAATAGGACGCGATATAAAAACAAATCCTAATCGAATTATTGAATGAATTGTAATTATTGTATTTCTATTTAAGTATGAGTAAAAATAATACAATTATATTCATACATTAATTAGTATTGCAACAAGATTGCTGTTAAATAAATATTTATATGCAGAGAATTGTGTATATTATTATCATACGCAACGACCACAGACTAATTTCCTAACATTTCGCAATATGCTTAAATTTGGCAATTACAAACTACTTATAAAAAAAATTAATAAAATCTTCAAGTATCAGTTAAACATTTTCTCAAAAGCTCAAAGTAATACAGCACGCTATACGAAAATTCAATTCATACAAACAAAATGATACTCCTACCGCCATCTCTTGGCAAAACGCGTGAGTTAATTATGACAGCTGTCGGGCGGTCGCAATTTCTATGAGTAAATTCGATTAAAAATATTCCTTTCTAAGCCACGATACAATCACTATCTTATAGCGTATGTTGAAATATGTTTAATTTTACATAGTATGCAAACGATAAACTAGCAAATAACTATGAAATACTCACGCAACATAACCTTGCAACAACTGACATCTGTCAAAACTTTCATCACAAATGTTCACAAAAACACTGTAAATAAACATAAAACACAGCTTTACGGCCTAGTCGAACGAGAAATTCTTAATTACTGACAGAAAAATTGCATCTAGACAGGTTTTCAGCAATATTCCATGGTGTTCGGATGTTGAGAAAATCATAACCTCCAAGCCCAAAACAAGGCGTGATTTTTGTGTTTTTCAGCCAGTTTATGCGATTATTTTACCTTTAGCTATCAATTTGATAGTAGCTGTTAGTGCTATGTATAGTTTTACTAGCATTATTTCAATTTTTCACTGCTTTTTATAAATTTGTTTTTGATATCTCACTGTTTACACTTGCACTATTAAAGCACCTTTACAAATTATATATTTGGATTTTCAATGAATTTATGTGGTTTTGAACATTTAAGCTAACACTGATATAACAATGCTGTAGTATTTTATTTAAGTGCAAGTTAAATCAGCTGAAGTTCAAGTTCAAGGAAGTTAAGCAACATTTAAAAGAAATATGTAAAAATGGTGTTCAATGTTTTAGAACAATATTTCTTTGGCACTATAGCAATTTACACCATCAGCTACACTGTATAAATCCATAATCTTTGAAGATTACAAACTGGACCAATGAAACATTTTAGTCTATCAAAAATTAGGTTTTTTGTAAGCGACTCCATATATAAACAAAACTTAAAACACAATATTTCTCAACAGCCAGTCAAGACAGAGGCACAGATATAACTTGGTTCACTCATAACTACCATGAACTTATACTTTGTAATGCACTCTGACACGCATGCTGCTTGCAAGCAGCCAGCGCTCCCTGACGACCCATATGGAATATTGCCAAAACTGGTCTCACACACCCACCTTCTTCATTATCCCAGTCTTCCGTTTGGAGAATGTCGTGTACCGTCGCAGTTTGTTGTCAATGTATTCCATTTTGATCTTCACACGACCCTTGGTCTTTTTGCCATTGGAAGGTGGCGATTTCTTAGGTTGGAGAGATGCATAGCCATCGTCTGCTATGTCAGGCATGGGGCAGTGCTCCAGGCCAACGTTCTGCTGGGGTCGCTCGTCGTAACACTGATCCGAGGGTCGTTTGACGCCGGCGCGCGGCATGGGACATGGCTGCATGCCGGGCCGGAGCCCACCGCCGAGCGCGCTGGGCGGCCGACCAGCGCCGTACATATCCGGCATCTCGCCGAGGAGTCCCATACCATACGGCGACCCGAAGCGGGGCTCCCGCGCTCCGCCGGGCGCGTCCATTATAACCTCGCAGTACGCCACAGTAACCGGTGCGCAGACGCGCTATACACACCTCACCGTCCGAACGTCGAACGGAGACTAACTTGGAACCGAAAACGCGAAAGAACCGAGGGCGGGACTGACGAGTCGGCCGCTCGGACCGCGACTGACTTCGCTCAACTGCGTCCCGCGCACCTCGACCTCTATCTGTCTCTGTCTCGCACGATGCGTGCAATATCTTACGAAGGGGACGGAAACGCAAAGCGCGGCCGTAACCCGACACATCCGTAGGAAAAGCGAATGTTCGCCGGGAACCCGCGAACGTTTCAGTACCCGAAATCCGTATTAAAATAGAGCTTTTATTTTGAGTTTATTTCGTAAATAGAAATAATAGAGTCGGAAGTGGAGCGGCTCGGGCGCAGCGGCGGGGCGGTGGGCAGTGCCAGAGCCATATTTAGACGCGAGCCGTGCCAAATATGGCAATCGACGGTCAAATGGGGGCCACTGAAATCCCTCCTACTCGCACCTGGCGATTTTCAAGTCTAATAATTAAAAACTTTGTCACGTCACTTAGGTATTGAATGATACATACTTAGCTACCCATACCTCATTATTACATTTACTTATTTTGTATGTGTCGTACTTGAAAGTAGCTCTGTAGCTGGATCTATTTGACTTTATGAAGTTTTATACTCTTTTTCTAAGCAATTTGCTCGGTCTTATACAGTGTTTAATTTACCTATTTCTATGAATTCAACAGAGAAGCGAACCAGTGTATCAACGTTACGAAATAAAATGTAGGTAATTAGTGCATGCTTACCTAGTATTCAGGTTGGTACGAACCTATGTAGTTACAGCGCTAAAGTAAATACCTATAAAGTATCATGGACCGAATGTGTTTAATTTAATACAAAAGTTTAACATTCCAAAATCCTAGTCAGAAATAGTAAAACACGAGTGTGTTAATCGTATCGTGTAACCTTAGGATTGACGGGAGTAGATTTGAAAAAAAGAAATGTTGCGTTGTTAAAGTAGGTACCTAATTAGTAGTTTCACCATCATCATCATCATCAACCTATTTTATCGTCCCACTGCTGGGCACAGGTCTCCTCTCATATAGAGAAGGATTGAGCGTAATCACCATGCTTGCTCAATGCGGGTTGGCGATTTCAGACCCAAAGTCTAGGTTTCCTCAAGATGACCTTCAGTCATTGGTGGCCAAGATATACCTACTTAGAAAGTTTCACCATATGCCTATCCTTTTCCCAGCTTTGTTGAGTGCTTGGCTACCTACTAAGAACCTCTCTATCTGAATGATCAGTTCTGTAAAAAACTCTGCTCAGAATGACCTGTCAATAGAGTCGACGATTTTTAGGTTTTTTTTTGTTTTGATGGGAAATCATTAAATGAAGAGGTCATTTGATGTCGTCCCGCTCTGGGAGGAGTAGAAGGGTGTTTCAGACTTTTACTGACTACCTAAAACCCTCCCGTGTTCCTTCACTTGCCTGTACGCCAGGACTACGGTTTCTTTTTTAACCAACCCGCAACCCTGGCCTAATAGTTTGAAGCCCCCATAGCTTTGAAGCCCCATTTTGCCCCTTTTTGGCCCATAGTTTTGAAGCCTTAGCATTGGTTGGAATGATATCTCACTCCACCCTCACTTCACCTAAGTAGACACAAGTACACATTGAGATGGTTAAAGAATCCCACTGCTGTATTTGGATCCACATCCCAGATACTGGGTAATACTATACACTGGCGGGGGCGGCGGGGGCGGTCCGCCCCGGGCGCCACAACTAAGGGGGCCTCGGTTTGGCATTTAAAAAATATTTACTTATCAACTAAGACTATCTTATTTTAAACTATTCTTCCGATCATTTAATAATAAACGATGTATGTACCTAATTCTTCTAAGTTCATAATGCTTAGGTTAGGGCCCCCGCAAACTACAAACTTGCTATCGGCCGATAGTTTCATCGAGTTGGGCTGTCAGCGCGCACACTTTTTTTTTTCTAATAAAAAAATCCTCATAGGATGTCCGCCGCCCTAGGGTGGACGACGGGGTCTGTCAGACTTTTACTGACTAAAACCACCCCGGTGCCTCTTCTATCACGAGCGCGCGTGGCACCGCGGGTTCTTCCGCAGCCCCACACTCTCGTGCTGGCCCGGTCTGTCCGGGCCTCGTCTCCTGCACGGGGTAGAGGGGTGTTAAGCTACCCCGTACATCGCCTCATCGCCTCGGGGTCCATCGAATAGGGGGCGGGAACTTCCCCATGTCCCTTGCCCCTGGACCCATTCATGGGGTGCGGAAGAGGGCGTCGTCCGCCCTTCCTCGGCGCCCGGTGCGTCTTCTGCGGCCCGGGAAGGGAGTTGAGATCTCCCTCTTCCGTTCCGCAGCTTCCTTCTGCGACATCACGTCCTCGCAGAAGGACACCACCACGTCCCACGACTCTGCGCTGCCGGCCATCCTCCGCACTACTGCCGGCAGCGTCAGGTCGCCTCCTACTTCATTTGTGAGGAATCAGCGCGCACACTGTACCAACTAAACAGTTGGGTTGGTAGTGAGTGCGCAGACTAGACAACTGTCGGTCGACTATTTTCAGTTACTTAGCTGCCTTTGAAAAGAGCGGTCGCATAATAAAAGTACTCGTAGTACAATATTATCCAGAAATATTATAATTGCTCTGATACAACGGAGGAGAAAAATAAAGAACAGAGTCAGAGAGTATTAGGTGTATCCCCTCCACAGTGATAAATTATTAAATGGAAAATTTTACACGATGCATTCAAAATTACTAGATTACTCGAAAAAGCTTTTCGCATTTTATTGAATGAAAAAAAAAAAATATATCGACGACCATCCGGCGCCAAAACTCGGAGCGAAATGAACCATCAGTCGAGTCGGCCGACTAAACAATCGGTCGCGCTTGCGAGGAGCTCCATACTGATACAGCAGTCGGCCGATTGCAATCAGACTAGTAAACTCTCTATAAAAATCACAAAAAATTATAATAATCTTATGAAACTTGGTGACGTTTATCCGTTAACCAATTACAAGCTTATTTGCCAAATATTGCCAAATTTTCAACACCATCAAATACGTATCGTGAATATGTCGTGGATAACGATATCATTTTATAATAAATGTTGTTCATTTGATTTATAGGACACACACACAGACAGGCCTGGTGATAGGGCACATTGGTCGTAGAACCGATGGCCGATGGGGCAGTAAGGTTCTGGAGTGGCGGCCACGTACTGGAAGTCGGCGCGTAGGGAGGCCCCAAACAAGGTGGACTGATGACCTGGTAAAGGTCGCGGGAAGCCAATGGATGCGGGCAGCACAAGACCGGTCAGCGTGGAAAGCCTTGGGGGAGGCCTTTGTCCAGCAGTGGACATCTATAGGCTGAAGAAGAAGAGAAGAAGAAGATTTGATTTAAGTAGTAGTGGAGCAAACGCTGTGACGTTATTTTGTAATGGCGGCACGTGGACAGAGTCCTTTTGGAAAGTGGGGATTGTCGAACGGTGACTTCATTTTGAGGCGCGGACCAGGGCACTTCTCCGGGGCGTATTTGTCGGTTTGCCTATTTAAATTGTTATTGTCAGAATTGGAGGGTATATTTACACTTCGTGCTTTAATTCAAAACTCATCAACGAGATGGAGCCCTTACCATCACACCAAGATGGTGACTGTGATTTCGCCGTCGCTGGCATCCTCATACCTATATTTTTTCAACCCAGAGGCGTCTTGATTTACGGCAAAAATTAAAATTAGACGCATTTTATGTTCTTGTTAGATTTGTAAATTTTCTCGACAACCGCCAGCTGGCCGCCCACTTTCCGCGATATCGCCATGTTTCGCCTTTTTAAGTATATTTTATTGTGCTTAGTCAGAGTTCAGTAAACCTTACTACTTGTATTGGAAAAGATTTAAAATATATTTTCGAGTCATGTTTAGGATAAAATCATTTATTAATTGCTTGGAAATTATGGTTGAAAAAAATATTTTACTGAATATGAAAATGTCTATTTAGTCGATTTTTGAAAGTGTTGATTTTTGTTGTGGACCTAATCGTGAAATTTTATTTGTGTCTAGGGCTTTTCCAACTCACTGTAAGAATAAACTAAAATACTTACATTTATTTAGCACAACTAAAAGACACAATACCTATATCAGTTAAAAAAAAAAACAATAAAATGCATGGAGTCCAATAAACTTCAATGTAAGAAATTATCAAATTACCTGGAAATGTTGCGGCTGCACCAAAGAGGTCTAGGTATCTAATTTAGACCTAGAAGAATAGTCCACATCGGCCTTGTCGATTAAAAAAGTAGAATGTGAAGTCCTATACCTATAAGTACAATATAACTATAAATTTCCTAAGTATAACCTACATCCTTACTAATATTTTATATAGGAAATTGAGATTGTTTGTTTGTTTGTTCCGCTTTCACGCCGTAACTACTGTACGGATTGCTTTGAAATTTTGCAGACGTAAAGTTAGAAGTTCGGTTTAAATAATAGGGTACGTTTTATCACGGATAAATTTGATATTCCCGAGGGAAATCTAAAAAGCGCGGTATAACCAAACTCCACGCGGGTGAAGCCGTGGTCGGAAAGCTAGTTATGACTATAGTTGAGCCAAATTCGATAAAGAATAGAGGTAAACAAACCGTTGCTAGGCAACGAGTAGTTTACGCCTAAAAGACAGATGTTAACAACCTTTTCTACATAGATGATTTTTATTAAAGTAATAATCCTACTTCCTACTAATCTAAACAGTTTATTTATGTTTAGATATTTATGTTTTCTACAGAACGCTTAACCGATTTGAATGAAATATGACACACGTGCAAGCTAATTTCCTAATAGGTTACATTTTTTGATACATACATATTATAATTAGTCCATACTTGAAAGTATTACAATGCGTTATGTAGTTGATTTGAAAGTAATTAAAATACGCAAAATTGTATTGACAAATGCCTCAACTTTATTCATTGGTTGAATTCCACAAAATGTGTTTAATACCTGGAATTCATCCATTTTTCTTTTTCTGTAGGGCTATCACGTAAAATTAATGTCGACTTTTTAACGGTTTTTCGAAATACCAAGTTATTATTCATGTTATTTTAGTGATTCTATTGAAATATGCTGCAATAGAAATTGTTAATAAATAGCTAGCATGTAAAAGTCGATAAACATGTAAATAACAAGATATTTGTAAAACGTGAGTTGTGATAACCCTAAATTGGTTTGTTTACGTCTATTCTTTATGGAGCTAGGCGATGGTATAGGTATAAAGATATGTTACCGATACCAACTTTTTTTCATGTGGTAATATTTAACACCAAATATTATATGAATTGAAGATAAAATATTATGTGTCAGCATTTTAAGAAATTTAGAGGAAATGCTGATGATTTTCTGGGAATTTAGGAAATGAAACGCTTTTATTAGGATTGCTTAAAATGACCTTTTTAGGCCCCCAATACCACTCGCTTAGGTACGTCGTCCCGACGAAGTCGTAAGTTAATTCTTTCGAGTTTTTACGACCTACTGGACGTGCTATCAAAAATACAAGAGGTTGTGCTTAGGACCTATTTCTTCCACTCTCTAATGGTCAGATGGCTGAGGCTCGTGGCAATCAAGCGCGGAATTTTTACTGAATGCCATATGAAACTTTTTTAACTACCGTAAAGTGAGGCTAATTGGAACTGATTGGAGCACTTTTTTTCTTAAATGTAGGTATGTTTACAAAAAATAAAGCTACTAAATTAGTACGTTGGAATGTTTTTTGGTACTTTTATTTTCTCGGGATTGCGGTCAAGCGCTAGTTTAAAATTTATAAAAAAATAAAATAAAATTGAAATTTTCGTTTTGATTATCGCAAGAATGGGCCTAATTGGTATCTGCATTGTTTTTTTATATATTTTTGTGCTATATTTAAAAGGAATGTCTAAACGATATCTGAAAATGTCCTTAAGAGATAGAAAAGAGCAAATAGAAGATCTGAAAAGCTTTTACTTCATACATATCTCGCCAGATTTTTAGTTCCCGGAAAAAGTTTTATTACCTCGAAGGCAACAAAATTTCAAATATTGTTAAAAAATAAAATTCACAGCGTTTACCACCGATAATCTTCTTATTTCTTCTGTGAAATTGACGTTGAATGGTAGTCTTGCTAGGTGCTATATTATACTTTCTACTACCAATAGATAAAAAAATATAATTGATCAGAACCTTTATTTCGCCAGTTCCAAATAACCCCATGATTTCCAAATAACCCCATTTTTACGGTATATTAATTTCGTCCATTTCCATTAAGCGGTTGAATGCAAAGTAACCAGAAGCTGTTGTGGCTCCCGTAGATCTACGTTCAGATGAAGGATTAATCACAAAATGTGAATTAAGGCGAGGTTGTACTACTTTTTCACTTGTTTTAAACATCTGTAAATCCAAGAAAAATTCTTATTTTGCCTAGAAAGAAAATATTTTAGGAAAGTTGAACATACTGTCTAGAATTCTGTGAAGATAGAAACGTGAATTTAAATAATTTGTTAGATAAAAAAAAATCACAAAGATGACACTAAAAAATTACATGGTTAAACCATGTAAAAATTGTACCAAAAGATAAGTAATATTATGTTTTAGCGTTCTGTGAAACTACATTTTATAATAATTTTTTTTTAATTTTTTTTTCCAAGGAACAATTATATACAAAATCTAGCATTCAAGAGATCGCGAGATTTAATTTTTAAACTGGCAACATCAACTTTTGGGGACCTACCGCTTGAAGTCAGCCGTTGATGTTGCCAGTTGTAAGTCCCCCGATACTCAGGTATCGGGGGACTTACCGCTTAAAGTCAGCCGTATCACTTTATGCATAATACCACAACATAACGTTAATCTAACGTTATTTCCTATATTAAAATAAACACTGGAATACGTGACCGATGACATTAAGTCAAATATATTCGTAAACAAACTCATTATGACGATAGTGATGACTTGAATAGTAAACTTGTCTACGACTGTATTGTCTGTTGGCCGGATATCCGAATGTGTCAAATCCCGTTGCCGGGGCCTAGTTTTCCATAAGCAGTTTTGTTGCAAGGAATATTTATTTTCGTTCTAGCTTTGTATTTTTTATTTGAATGGTTTAATATTTTAGATGAATTGACAGCCTCCGTGGCGTAGCGGTAGTGAACGCGGCCGTTGCTCAAGGAGGCGCGGATTCGATCCCTGCGCAGTGCAAATATTTGTGTGCATGAATTTTTGTACTCTTCTGGTCGTGCTTCGGAAAGCACGTTAAGCCGTTGGTCCGGGTTGCCATACGAACATCTAATGGCAGTCGTTACGGGTTGTTGGAGCCCTCAAAAGTCCAACAATTGGTCTAACTGCAATGCTTCGATATCTCCTTCGGGTTGTGAAGGTCAGCCGGCAGTCGCTTCACGGAAAATATCGAAGTTTAGTCAAAATCAGCAGTTAGACTGGTAAAGCGGACCCCAGGCTCCAAAGTTGAAAAAGCTTCGGATGCGGCTGGGATTAACGCGGAGTGGATGATGAGTGTTTTAGATGAATATAGGTAAGTATATAAGTATAGATGACAGCATATCAAGCTACTACAATCTGTCAGATTTCTTTCTAATAGATTTATCTCTAGGCTCAAGGTTGCTTGGAAATATTTGACAGTTTTGAGTAGCTTGACCTGCTGTCGTCCATACAATAATATACGTAACATGACATGAAAGAGCACTTAGATAAATCTTATACAGATAACTATAATGCGACATTAAAAATACACGCGAACCTAAATTCAACCCCTGCAATACCTACAATTAACCCCTGTTTGAAATATAAGTCGCCAATCGATGACGGCATCGTAGGTGCAGCGGTTAAGCGATTAGATTCCCGCGCAGAACAAATATGGTTGTTTCTGTCTGTGACTTTATATGTTTGTAAACTCACCCGCGATATAGGAGAGTCCTAGTGCAGTGCTGAGTTAAAACAAATATAAAAACAAAAATATTTTCGTTGTGGAATAGGTAAGGAAATAATACAAGGAACGTATTTAATGGAGTCTTCCTATAAGGCTGGATTTACACTGACGTGTTTTCCGGCGACGATTTTTTTCGCGTACCTACTGATTTTGCAACGCACTGCTTAGCGCCGACAGTTGAAGATCTGTTTTTGAGCGCTTAAAACGCGCTCTGTAGCATTCTCACTAACAAAAACGCACTTTTAAATCCATAGAACGTTAGTAGGTACTATAACTTACCTACTAACTTTCTATGGATTTAAAAAAAAGTGAGCAGCCGGGCGTCGAAGGGCGCTTAACGATCTCCGGCCACCATAAGAAAGACCTTGCGGACGACGAAATTGGGGCCGTGTCGTCGCTCGAGCGCTCGGCATGCGTATGTGCGTCTTAGTGGTGGTCTGTGCGGTCGTGGTATCGGGTGCACTTGGTGATGACGCCCGCTAGGGATGGTGGGCTGATACCAGACGGGGGTACGGCGAATGTAGTAGTATCTCCCGGGCCCCCGTCTCATGGTACTCGAAGGAATAGTGGGGTTTAGTCGGTAGGAGTCCGACATAACCTTGCATTATTCCCGGGCGGAGGGTATCTATGAGGATTTCCCCACTTATAAAAAAAGGTACTACAACTTAGGTATGTAACTAATTTTAGTAGTAAAATATATAAAAATAAAATAAATATACATAGGTATAAATGCATGGTTCAATATCGAGAGTTGAAAATACAGGTCCCAATGAAATCCTGTCGCAATATGTTGACCTCTATGCGAACGTGGCCTAAGTTCTTGATAAAGATCCATCATGGAATTCTGTTCATTTATCCGTAAGAAAAATAAGACTTGCCAGGCGCTCCTCCGCCCTTTCAATCTTACGTAAGATCAATCAATCTACCAGAATTGCAAAGAAAAGGTAGCAAATAAACTTAATATTTTTGCTTGTTTTTGTGATCTTATGTTAGAACAAATTAAACCCCACCGCGGAAGGAAGAATAAGAATTATTTGGACCCCGTCGCCCATAAATCGTCCTTCGTGTTCAATAACCTTTTTTTGGGAATGGGAAATTTTCAAATTACCTCTCCGATGATCCTCTACGATGGGTCAAATGTTGTTGTGTCGGGAGTTAGATCGTGGAGGGTCTCCAGATCAATCACCCTCTGGCACAAAACCGTTGGTCGTGTTGTTGGGTTTTGCATTTGCATCACCTCGCTCAACTGCCGTCTTCTTTTTTTTTAGAAGTTATAAACTAGCGCTTGACCGCAATCCTGCCTGACTGTAAGCAGTGATGCGATCGTTGATGGTAAAGCGCGCTAGTTTATTAATAGCCTATTCACTCTAGCCTTGAAGACACTCAAATTGTAGTGTGATGAAAATTGTTCCAGACCCTCGATGTACGCAGAATAAAAGAGGAAGCAAAACGCTTCGTCCGGATCATAGTGGTTCAGTGGCGAAGAGTCCATACAAGCCGATTCCCACCGGGTTACCTTTCAAACATCAGTTCCATATTCATACAAAAGTATTTACATTCTATTTCATTAACAAAGTATTATTAATTAAATGCCTGCGCGATTTACAATAGCAATAGTAATTCTTAGCAATACCCTAAGTATCACATTTCATTTTATAGTCGTAAATTAATCAGCGCTTAAATTTTTCGTACCTAAATTACATTAATGGTAACTCGACGAATTACAGCTTATCTCGGCCAACGTTTTACTATGAGGCGAAAAGAGACAGAGCGTCAAACCATCTCTTTCTAATGCTCGCTAACCGTACGTAAAATTTACAGAAAGATAGGCTGATGGCGACCGGGTTGCAGTTCTCTCCTCTCCTCTATTAGAAAGAGACAAAGAAACCACTCGAACACGGAACTCGGCACGGGAGAAAGAAAACACGACAAAATTAAAAAGAATTAGCGTTATAATGAAATCCTTCGCAAGTCATATTCTTTTTATTTTGGCATATTTTCGTGTTCCATTTCGTTTGGTTGAAAATAAATTATTGTTAGTATGTGACATGTTGCTATACCACTGGTGCGTGATAATTACGTTTGTTATATTTTAATATTTGTGTTATTTAAACTGTGACTGATTCTGTAAGGTAATATTTTAATCGCAGATTTGGTTAAATACTGTGGATTTTGTTTGTTATTATGGCTTATATTATTCTACCGGCAATATTATTCTTATCTGAAGACCTCCTCCAAGATATCCTGCAGTAGGTAAGTGTTTAAGTGTTTAAGTGTTTATTTTTTGGACCGGCTTCCCTTTGTCAAAATTTCACCCTTCGCCACTGTAGTGGTTACTGTTTTTTTTTTTTTTTTTGTAAATAGCCTCTTAATAAACTATCGCGATTTACCATCAACGATTGCATCACTGCTTACCATCAGACGGGATTGTTTTGATAGTTTTCCAATTCTCCAGTTGACACTACAAACGCATGGCACATATTTACACTAACCGCAAGGAAAAACCGTCGATACGTGAGCTTACAATTAATATTTAAATTAATAATTGCATTACCATTTAATTAATTAATTTCATATGATATGTCGATACTATTAGCAATATTCAGGGAAATTCATTTAGATGGAGTTGTTCGTGGAAATATATTTGCCTGTGTTACCACATGAAATTAGTGTTGCCATGTGTAATTTTAGATTTGGAGGTACAGACGACAGCATATTAAACTACTACAAGTTTCACCACTTTTCATACTTGGGTTCACACCGCCAACTAACGAACTAAGCTATGGTTCGCCAATATTTCGCGTAGTTTTCTTCGTCCCCTTCGAGCGCTGCGTCCGTTAGCTGGCGGTGTGGTCTGCGCTTTATTCGATTTTCAAATTTATCTCTAACCCGTGTTAGTGTCTATCCTGTGGGAATATCAGTACACAAAGTATAATCATCATCATCATCAGCCTCTACTCGTCCACTGCTGGACATAGGCCTCTTCCATGGCACGCCAACACGCTCGATTCTGAGCAATTCTCCGCCAGCCACCATAAAGACACCAAAAAGTATACCATTCTAAAGAGTAAAAGTATTCTATTCGACACCGTTGGTGCAGTGGTTGAGTGATCGACTGCTGCGCTGCGTGTCGCGGGTTCGATCCCCGCTGGGAACAAATATTTGTATGCTCCACAGGTAGTTGTTCCGGGTCTGGATGTTTGTATATATGTAAGATTTAAATGTTCGTAAACGCACCCACGATACAGGAGTACAGTAGGAGCTCGGTAATCCGGACTCCCGGTTGTTCGGTGATCGCTGTAATCCGGCCGGGCAATGGGATTCGCGGGGGAGGTCGGCGAGGGTAGGTGCGGGCTGTCATGCACGAACCAATGCGCCGTCCGTCAGTGTTTTGTTTGTCGCTTTTGGTGTAATTTTATTTAAATCAGAATGATTTTGACGTTAACCTAAGAAATTATTATCACTTTTTGACTTAATTATCCCTATTATTATGTACTTAATCATTTATTTACTTATTTTTTATTAATTTTATTTTTTGTATTTGTATGCTTATAATAGGCTGATCTTAGCGCACTTTATCCTTAAATCTTAATAACAACTGTACCTATGTATCACAAATAAAATATTTCTGATTTTACGTATGTCTTACAGTGTCAATTAAGCGCGCTTGCTAACATCATGGTGGCGCCACGTAAACAAAACGGCAATGACATTAAAAGACGAATTAGGGAATATAGAAATATTAGATAAAGGTGACAGCTACCCTATCATTACTCGGAAGTTTGGCATAGGCAGGTCAACTGTAGGCGACATAAAGAAACTAAGGTTAATGTGTTTGTGTTTTATGAACATTAATCCGGATGCCTCGATAATCCGATAAGGGTCTTGTTTTTGCCTCTCCGGATAAACGAGGCCCTATTGTAATTCCTAGTGTAGGGTAACGTCTAAAAAAAAAATTCTAAACCATATGAAAAGAATTTTATCAGTAGGTTTATCACAATTAGCACAGCAGACGTAATAATGAGGAGTTTCTAAATTTGCACGATATTTCCTTCGGTAATTCCCGCTACCTAATTATTTCTCAGAATCGGTGACCTGCGCAATCATCCTGTAGCTAAGGACAACTATTAAATAATTTGTGACAAATATTCTAAATTAAAATATTCGACAGTTATTAAAAGTATAATATTTAATTAAATTTCTCCATAGGGTTCCGTACTAAAAGGGTTCGTATGTACAATATTTTTTTTTTTTTGTTAATGCTAAACCCGAAACACGTGTCCAGTATTTTTAAGTAAAGAATCTATGTACAAAATTTCAAAAAGATATCATGAAAAATCACAAAGTTATGAGCTTGTTATTCTACTTGGTTGTCCTAACAAAAATATGGTCAAAGCCCGCTCGAGCGTTCGAGCGCGGTGCGTTGACCTCTGGCGTCAGCTATGGCGCACGGGCAAGTACTATGTTCTGTCGTAACTCGGTAACCACTCGGCAAAGGTATGGTAAGGCTAGGTAGGGCTCGGTAAGGTTTTGGAGTGGCGGCCACGTACTGGAAGACGCAGCGTAGGGAGACCTCCAACAAGGTGGACCGATGACCTGGTGAAGATCGCGGGAAGCCGATGGAAGCGGGCAGCACAAGACCGGTCGGCGTGGAAAGCCTTGGGGGAGGCCTTTGTCCAGCAGTGGACATCTATAGGCTGAAGAAGAAGAAGAAGAACCACTCGGCAACAGTTTCTAAATGTTTTTGGGAAAAATATAATACGGTGTAAAAATGATTGGAATCGATTCAGTTACTTATTCTGAATAAACTATATTCAGGTTTCATATATTAAAGAAAAAAAAACGTTGTATATAAACGCGACCATTCAACTAAAACTTCACTGTCCGTCTGTTTCTCTGTCACAAGACTGTATCTCACGAACCGGAGGCTGTCAACACTCTCCAAAATGTATCCTATGGAAAACCAAAAGGCTGGCTACTCTTAGCCTGTGCTCCAGACTTTGGAGACCATTTTGAACCAAATCTGGGTCACCAGTTTGCCTCTTCGCACGCCGCTCCACCGAATCCAAATTTAACTGGTTAATAATACTACCTATTACAGATATGCGGAAAATGTTTAGTGTTAAATGGTTATTACTGTTATTCGTTTCCTTCCTTGAAAGTTCATAAACCACAAACTCAGTTATTTGAAGTATATTCCTAATCCATTGGTTAATATGATCGAGAAAAGTATCTGCTCATCAAATTAAATAACCTAATGAATGTGGTTGTACTGTCATAATAAAAAAAACTCCTATTGTTAGACTCACACACTTTTTTTTTTACATAGGTATACACGGACAAATCACACAGATTGAGCTAGCCCCAAAGTAAGTTTGAGACTTTTGTTATGGGATACTAACTCTACGATACTATATTTATAATAGATAAGTACATATATAGATAAACATTCAAGACTCAGGCCAATCAGGAAAATATCGTTTTCCATCATGACCTGGCCGAAGATCGAACCCGGGGCCTCCAAGTCGCAGGCAGGCGTGCTGACCGCTGCTCCACAGAGGTCTACATTTCGATACTTATGTTTTAAAGTCTTATGTTTTTAATAGCTTCATTCATTTATTACACAAGACAATTTGACCACTATTTGACCCAACCCGATGGATACCTCCATTATCAGTTCGGCGAGCAGTGGATTGGTAAGGGTGGACCAACAGTGGCCAGCGCGGATTTGACACCACACGATTTTTGTTTGTGTCAATGTAATAAAAATAAGACTAAGATCAACCCCTTTCCTCCTTTTTAATTGTATTTAAAATTCATGTAAACCAAATATCTGTGTACATCTAAAATCTGTGTAATATCGAAGTTTAGCCAAAATCAGCAGTTAGACTGGTAAAGCGGACCCCAGACTTCAAAGCTGAAACAGCTTCGGATGCGACTAGGATTAACGCTGAGATGATGATAATGATCTAAAATCTGTGTATAAAAAATAGGAAACAAAAAGTGACAAAATAATTAAAAAACCGGCCAAATGCGAGTCGGACTCGCACACCGAGGGTTCCGCTGTAAAAACGTAGCGGTTTACAATTTATGACGTACTAGCTTTCCGCCAGCGGCTTCGCCCGCGTGGAGTTAGGTTATATCGCGCTGTTTAAATTCCCCTCGGGAACATCAAATTTTTCCGGGATAAAAGGTAGCCTATGTTCTTTCTCAGGGTCTAAAGATTGTCTGTGCCAAACTTCATCAAAATCGGTTGAGAGGTTTAGGCGGGAAAGCGTAACAGACAGACAGAATTATTTTCGCATTTATAATACTAGCATTGATTTAGATTTTTTCACAGTTTAGAGGCAATTAGATTTAAGAAGTGTTTGATATGAATTTCAACTTTAATATCTCTACGCGTTCATGTGAAAAAGGATAGGTAGTAAGTTTATAATTATTAAAAAAATATTTTATGTCATGTAAGCAAAAATAATATTTTATGTAACTTCAAATTTATCATTTTCACAATTTTTCCGTTATCTGTCTGTACTATAATATAACGTTGCTTCGTGCCGAATTTCAAGATTCTGAGTTCACGGAAAGTACCTTGTAGGCAAAGAAATTTAAGATATATAGAGATGTGTCAAAATGGCATAGAAAAACTGTGATCCCATGGCTCAGTTCCGCCATCTAGTACAATATAGCAAAATTAGATCGACAATTGGAGACATCAAATAGTAAAAATGAAATAAGTTTATATAAAATATATTCAGCTATTGCCCGGTAGGTGGCCAGTGTGGTCTATGTTGCCAGATCCGATTTAATACCCTAGTATAGTTCAAATCGGGTAAATAAATATTGAAAAGTAAATAAATTAAGTGAAACTTGTCTTGTACAAATAAAAACTGTTTTAGAATTTTATTCGCTACTATTCATTTACCGTGACACCGTCTATTGGCATTTTAGATGTTTTATGCTTACGAATTATTTTAACGCTCAGTTTATTGCGATTTTTGAGTGTAATAGACCTTTTAGGCCATAAAGCGCATTTTGTTTTGCAATTTTCGTTTGCATTTCATTTTTAGCAAAATTATTCTTTTTACACGTTTGTTTGCAAATATTTTTAAATGGCAATGCAAAAAACTGTGGTAGGGTTTGTATCATTTCGATATAAAGTTATCGATAATATTCAAAGAAGTTACTACGACGATGTTTTTTCGCATTATGATAGCTTGAAACAAAAAATTAGGAAGCAGAATAATTATGGGTAATTTCAAGTTTACAAGTTTCTTATTTATATAATTCTTTTAATATAATAGGCGTTAAAGTTTAAAATTGCCGATTAGTACTGAAAATCTAAATAATTGCTTATTTTTTAATTTTTAAATAATTCATTTATAATCAATATATAGGAAGGTCGTTTATGCCTTTGTGATAGAACTCTGAGGATCTAGACTGCACAAACTGTGTGAAAGCAGAACTGCCTCCTGGGAAGAAAACTTCTTGTCACGTAGATAATTGTCCAAATCACGACAAAAATGGTAGTCTGCTGGAGCAAGACCTTTACAAGATTCGTACGCCATTATCTTTAAAAACGGCAAAAAATCACGGTTATTGTATGGGAGCCCGCCTTCAGTATTTATTTTATTTTAATTATTTATTTGTAATTTGAATATTAATAAGCTTAATAAAATAATAAAATTAAGACGCCTAAAATGTTCACAGAATATTTGGTTATACCAAATATTCTGTGAACATTTTAAGCGTCTATCTGTTTCCGTTATTAATATGGAGCAAAAAACGGCAAAAATTCACGTTTGTTGTATGGGAGCCCCCTTCAATATTTTATTATTTTTATTCTTAGTACTTGTTGTTATAGCGGCAACAGAAATACTAACACAATCTCTGGAAATTACAACTATCTCGCTATTACGGTTTATGAGATACAGCCTGGTGACAGACGGACAGACGAACAGAGAAGTCTCATGAATAGGGTTCGTTTTACCTTTTAGGTACGGAATCCTCAAAATCACAAAGTAGCTCGCAATCATTGTACTACATATACGTACCTACATATTTTATGAATATATTTCATTATAAATAAGTTATGTAATCTATGTACTTATCCACTTAACTGTAAATTTTATTCCAATTTTTACGGTTAAGTAGAAAAGTACTGAAATTAATAACTTACTATTTCATTTCTAATACAAGGTACCGATTCTTTTTTTTTTTTTAATTGATCGACAAGTCTTTCCAAAGTAGATAACTTCTCTTTTAAAATGCATTGAGCATAATTTCGACGAATGAGACGGAAGCCAATTTTCTTCTCTACGGTCTATCTGGACAAATCGTATCCACTTTTCCCTACGACATTATTTTTATTCGGAAACCAAAAATAACAAAAACCTAGATAAATGAATAGTAATTGTTCATTCAATTTTGTTTATTAATATGATATGATTATGTTTAAATAGAGTTAATAATAAAGAAACTTGAGATATAGTAATATTTTAAGTTTATTTAGCTATATTTTAAATGTCAATAAAATACAACAAAATGTATTCATCATAATAAGTATTATCGATAACTAAATCGATAAACAACATTACTACATCTCTACAAGAAAATAGTAAAACTACACAACAATAGAGGGCGCTTATTACAATAATGTAAAATTTTCTAGAACTAAGAATTTTTTTTAAATTTGAATTGCAGACGAAATATAAATAATTCATAGAAAAACATTCCAAAGTTAGGTCCAGTCGTACTTAAAGGGACAATAGACCTAGGTATTTGGTATAAATTTCAATTTGATACCTTTATTAGTTCGTGAGAAATAAGGTAGTAAGTTTCATTTTATTAAAATATGTTTATTATATTATATAACTAAAAAAATGAGATTTTCGCAATTTTCCTATATTTGCATTATATGTCCATCCTTCATGCCAAATTTCAAGATTCTGAGTTTACGGGAAGTATCCTGTAGGTTTTGATTCCTTTGCGAGTGTCGAAAATTTGTTGAAAATATCGACATATCGGCTGTATCTTTTGATTGGCTTGGCTTAGAAGTTTGATATTTTCACAGCTTAAAGGGACAATAGACCTAGGTATTTGGTATAAATTCCAATTTGATAACTTTATTCGTTCGTGAGAAATAAGGTAGTAAGTTCCATTTTATTAAAATATGTTTATTATATTATATAACTGAAAAAATGTGATTTTCGCAATTTTTCCTATATTTGCATTATATGACAATCCTTCATGCCAAATTTCAAGATTCTGAGTTTACGGGAAGTATCCTGTAGGTTTTGATTCCTTTGCGAGTGTCGAAAATTTGTTGAAAATATCGACATATCGGCTGTATCTTTTGATTGGCTTGGCTTAGAAGTTTGATATTTTCACAGCTTAAAGGGACAATAGACCTAGGTATTTGGTATAAATTTCAATTTGATAACTTTATTCGTTCGTGAGAAATAAGGTAGTAAGTTCCATTTTATTAAAATATGTTTATTATATTATATAACTAAAAAAATGTGATTTTCGCAATTTTTCCTATATTTGCATTATATGACAATGCTTCATGCCAATTTTCAAGATTCTGAGTTTACGGGAAGTATCCTGTAGGTTTTGATTCCTTTGCGAGTGTCGAAAATTTGTTGAAAATATCGACATAATCGGCTGTATCTTTTGATTGGCTTGGCTTAGAAGTTTGATATTTTCACAGCTTAAAGGGACAATAGACCCGAGTATTTCATGTGAATTTCAGCTTGATACGTCCACGCGTTCTTGAGATAAAGGGTGGTGACAGACAGACAGACAGACAGACAGACAGACAGACAGACGGACAACAAAGTGATCCTATAAGGGTTCCGTTTTTTCCTTTTGAGGTACGGAACCCTAAAAATTGAACATTTTTGCTTAGTCTTCTAATCTTAGTTAAGAACAATGTAGACCACTCTTATCCTCACTTAAGAACAAATGACGTAAGAAAAAAAGACTTACAGGAGACTTCAGGCGATGTACTCCTGGTGTGCCGGAGTGGATGGGGCCTCCACAAGATGTTCACTTAGCGCTATAAACTTGCTGATAAGCTCACCGGCCGGTGGCGGTTCGGATTTCGGTTACTTGATGTTGTCCAAACCAGGGTTCTGGAGAGAGAACAACGTTATACTGACTGGTGAATGGAAAATCTTCTTGCACTCCGTTCGTTCTCCATTCCTCAATGCAAATTTGCTGCCTGGCGGACCAGGCAATGAGGTTGAAGGAAAAATGCGGGAATATTTGAATATGCTTGCCTATTGATGTATTTAATTGTTAAGTGCATTAACATACGCACTAAACTTAAAAGTTTAGTTTGTGAAGAAGAGATTCGGTAACTATATCTACAATGGTTGCTCTAAAAAACGCGAAAATATTTGAATATGCTTGCTTAATGATGTATTTAATTGCTAAGTGCATTAACAGACGCACTAAACTTAAAAGTTTATTTTGTGAACAAGAGATTCGGTAACTATATCTACAATGGTTGCTCTAAAGACATCAACGAAACCGAGAAGTGAAAATCTAAGCTGATCTTTTCATCCAAAGATAAGGACTAAAAATTATTCAATACTCAATATGTACATAATGGTTCGTATCAATTATGGACCCAAAGCGGCGGTACAGCAAAGTGTTCTGTTTAATTTTTGTTATAGGAGAGAGGATGAAGGTACCCTGGTTGGGGAAAAAAAGTAATACCTAATTAAAATGGTATCATTAACGAACAGTATTTTATAATTTTATGGTATTTATATTTTATAGAAGTATTTACATAGAGGTTTGGTTAAAATTTATTATTATATTGCATGATTAACGTGGATATCTCCTATATCTCCTCTTTTGGCTTAAAATAGCGGATATTTTCGTACAAATTTACATATTTCAAGTACCTATGTACAGGGCAGTCGTTACGGGTTGTTGGAGCCCTTAAAAGTCCAACAATTGGTCTAACTGCAATGCTTCGATATCGTCTTCGGGTTATGGAGGCGGCGGCGGCGGATCGAGACGGCCAGTCGCTTCACGGAAAATGTCGAAGTTTAGCCATATCAGCAGTTAGACTAGTAAAGCGGACCCCAGACTCCAAAGCTGAAAAAGCTTCGGATGCGACTGGGATTAACGCTGAGATGATGATGATGATGAGTGAATAATGTAAGCGCGTCTGTACTATTTCACCATAATATATCTCCATATTTGAGCCATGTAAGTGCATATGCGTAATATGTTACTAGTGCAGTTTAAATAAGCCTGCTAACCTGCAGTCAGCTGTTTCCTACATCATGGCCAGGTCGCCGTCAACTTTCTAAACAAAGACGACCGAGGGCACAGGACGGGGCAGCCGCATTCCTTGCCAAAACTGGCGCTCATTCGCGCCAGGGATGGACATGTTGACGCAATGCCATTCAATATACCACATATGATAGGCTCTGCATGATTTTAAGCAGGAAAACAGGATAGTATTCTATTTATTTAGTTATTTATATATTTAAACAAATGCAGTTTCATTTGTATGATGTAAGTACCGACGACAGCAGTATAAGCTACCCAAAACTGTCAAATACTCCCAATCAACCTTGAGCCTTAACGCTTTAGAGATAAAATGAATGCTTTATATATTAAGTATAGATAAGGCCGAATTCATTCCCCGTACTATGACACAAGCACACAGACACGCTTCATGTATAGCGTATGCAAGTTAGCCCGCCACTGGATTTCGACTAATACACTGAGATCGCCTTACATACGGTATGTAGGGTGACAGTGTATTAGTGTGTCAGTGTCAGTGTATTAGTCGACGAATAGACAGGTCTATATCTAACGACTAGCTTTCCGCCCGCGGCCTCGCCCGCGTGGAGTTCGGTTATATCGCGCTTTTAGGATTTCCCTCGGGAACATCAAATGTTTCCGGGATAAAAGGTAGCCTATGTTCTTTCTCAGGGTCTAAAGATTGTCTGTGCCAAATTTCATCAAAATCGGTTGAGAGGTTTAAGCGGGAAAGCGTAACAGACAGACAGACAGACAGAGTTACTTTTGCATTTATAATATTAGTGTAGATTTCATTAGTTGGCGCCAAAATTGCCCTTTCGCATAGCCATTCTCGGTTAGCCATATTTGTTTGAAGATCCGGATAAAATTATTTAATAGGTCATCTGAGCTATCCACAACTTGGCAGAACTCACGACTCACTCTAATCATGCCGTTACTGTCAGTTGGCATGCGATCTACTCCGATTTTTAAAAGAGAAGCTTCATATATTGCATATACCCGGCTTGAGAATCGTGATGAAGTTGCCCTCGCATATTCGTGGTGAGACAATACTTTTTCACGCGAACCCATAATGTAGATGCTTTCAAAGAGGCATTTATTTCATCTGCCGGCGGCATATCTCTAGTAATCATCGGAAGGGTCTGCCTAAAGTCACCAGCTAAAAGTACCACCGTCCCCAAGGATCTTGGAAAACAAAGCGCGTATGTAAGACAAAGAGCGTGGGTCCTGACCGCCTCAGCGAGGGTGTCGCACATTGTCGGACATCTGTTGGTTAACCCATTGTTCGTTGGAGAAAGTTCCGCGGACGACGCGATTCTGTCAACCTATTGTGCACCGCCGGAGAAAGCGCGCTGACCATACCGAACCGCCTTGCACGTGGACCGAAGGCGCGGCCCCGGTCCACCGGCCAATCAGACGGCACGTTCTTCCACGATCAACAAATCAGCATCAAGAACGCCCGATCAGTCAGCCCCACTCCGGTTTAGAGATAGGGTATTATTGTCTAGTATTTAAGCTTGTGCATAGCTCGTAAGACATCCCTTTCTCACATTATCACATATATCATAAGATCACGCATTACTGTCAGACATTTTACATTGTAATATAGTCGCGTCTCTACTCTTGTAATTAGGTAACTTATAGCATATATTGTACTCTAGACTTACGTGCAATATACAACGTTATACCTATTCGCGTTTTAATTACACAACACGCTCCACGCGCTAAAGTGGTGACCCCGACGATTAAAACCGACAAGACCGACGTGACTTCAAGACCGACGTGACGATACTCGTGATTAGCACATTCTAGTGGCTTCCCACAAGCGGGTTTCCCCACTAGGATTTCAAGAGGCTATATTCGCGTTATTGTAGCGTTACAACAGCAGCGTTTCTTCAGGATGGCGACCAGCAACGTACCACGGGTAGAAGGGCGAGTCGACACGCTCACACTACAAGCACGGCTGTCTGACTTTTGGCCAGCGTATCCCAGGCTATGGTTCACGCACTTCGAAGCAGTAATGGCGCCACAGAAGTCAGGTGATGACGCGCGCTATCAAGCAGCTATCGCACGACTAGGACTGGACGCACTACAACAAGTAAGTGATATTATCGCCAAACCGCCCACTGAAAACAAGTATGAAACCCTGAAGGCCAGACTCATCAGCGTCTACGAGGAGTCCGAGAGCCGGAAGCTGCAAAAGCTGATGGATGAGATGGAACTCGGAGATCAGAAACCCTCACAGCTGTTACGTAAAATGCGGGAACTAGCCGGACAGAAGATACCCGACAGCACACTGCGCATCATGTGGACCAAGTTACTTCCACCCTCAGTACGCGCTGTTCTCACCGTGAGCGACATAACTGACTTACAAAAGTTGTCGCAAATGGCAGACACTGTCATGGACACTATCGCACTACCCAACCAGGTCGCGCAGATTACACACACGAGCGGTATGACTGCCCTACACGAACAAATAAGGCAGTTATCTCTGGAGCTAGCTGAACTCAAGAACAGTCAGGAACACAGGCCAAGATCACACAGACCATACGACAGACGGCGTTCAAGATCGCGCTCAGCAAGCCGGGATAATAGCAATCGCAAGTATTCAGAACAATCACTTAATTGTTATTATCATCGCGAATTCGGTAAAGAAGCGCGAAAGTGTACGCGTCCGTGCAATTTCGACAGCAACAGTGCCCAGTCGGAAAACTAACGCCTGCGTCGGTTGAGGCGGCAACTGACGCGAACAACACTTCTCACCGCCTATTCATAACTGATAAGAATTCGCGTCTGTCATTTCTTATTGATACCGGCGCAAACGTTTCCGTGATACCGAGAACCAAAGGCGGGAAAGCAAAACAAACCGATTTCTGTTTGTACGCGGCAAACAACACGATTATCCCAACGTACGGAGAGAAAACCTTACAACTGGATCTCAACCTACGACGGCCGTACACCTGGAAATTCATCGTCGCTGCAGTCAGCAAACCAATCATCGGTGCAGACTTCCTGAAACGTCATCAACTTCTTGTCGACATAGCCGGCCGACGTCTCGTCGACAAAGTTACTAATATGACCGTCAGAGCATCTGTCATTCAGTCCGCCGAACCCACAGTTCGAAGTATCGACATGGAACAGCCGTATCACCAGCTCCTCAGTAAGTTTCCTGACATCCTGCGACCGTCATGCACGAAGGACACTCCCAAACACAGGGTAGAACATCACATCGAAACTACTGGTCCACCAGTGTACAGCAAGTGCAGACCGCTTCCTCCACATCGCTACCTGCTCGTGAAGAAAGAATTCGAGCTCATGATGCAGCAAGGAATTTGCCGACCAAGCAAAAGCCCTTGGGCCAGTCCACTACATGTCGTACCTAAGAAAAACGGCGACTTACGAATCTGCGGAGACTACAGGAGACTCAATGACGTCACTAAACCCGACCGCTACCCAGTCCCAAGCCTCAAGGATTTTACATACCTGCTTCACGGCAAGAAAATCTTCTCCACTCTCGATTTAAACCGAGCCTACTCACAATTGCCGATCTTCGAACCCGATATCGAGAAGACAGCGATCACAACACCATTCGGTTTATTCGAATTTCCACGAATGTGCCCAGGTCTCAAGAATGCTGGACAGACATTTCAACGATTCATACACGAAGTACTAAACGGGATAGACTACGCGTTCCCATTCATCGACGATGTCATCGTTGCATCTGAAAGTGAAGCAAGCCATATCGCGGATCTGCAGGAAGTTTTACGCCGATTAGACACGTATGGTGTCACTATCAACCCATCTAAGTGTGTCTTCGGCGGCGAAACAGTCAAGTTCCTAGGTTACGAGGTATCAAGCAAGGGAATCAAGCCACTTCCAGACAAGGTCAATGCAATAATGGAATACCCCAAACCGAAAACCATTCAAGACTTACGAAGATTTATGGGGATGATAAATTTCTATAGAGACAGCGTTAGGAATGCAGCCGAGATACAAGCACCGTTAAACGCCTTTCTTCATAACTCAAAAAAACGAGACAAAACGGAAGTAACGTGGGACAATCAGTCAACAAAAGCCTTCGAGTTGTGCAAACAGAGCATAATAGATGCTGCGTTATTGTCTTACCCATCCAGTGCGCCCGACGACAAGATCGCTTTGTTCTGCGATGCGTCGGCTACCTGCGCCGGCGCATCCCTCCAACAATTGCGTAACAATAAACAATCCACTCGGATATTTTTCGAAAAAATTCTCCGACAGACAGAAGAGATATAGCACAAATGACAGGGAATTACTTTCGATTTTCATGGCGATAAAACACTTTCGAAAAATCTTTGAAGGCAGAGAGCTCATCATTTATACTGACCACAAACCGCTGATTTACGCAATTCGCAAGCCCCCGTCTGATAACGACACACCACGCCGAATCCGCCAATTGCTCTTCATTAGCGAGTTTACTACTGATATCCGACACGTGAGCGGGGCACAAAATATTGTCGCAGACGCACTATCGCGCGTCGAGACAATCGACACGCCATCACCTATCAACTACGACGAGTTATCTCAAGCTCAAGAAAACGACAGTTGTTTACCTGCATTATCTCAACAGACCAACATTCAACTCAAGAAAATCATCTTACCTGGTACCAACAAGCCAATATTCTGCGAAACATCAACGTCACATGTTCGTCCATATCTAACAGCTGACTTTCGTCGCACAGCTTTCAACGCCGTGCACAGTCCAAGTCATCCCGGAGTACGAGCTACACGGAAGCTGATGCAAGAACGATTCTTTTGGCCCTCAATGAACACCGACATCGGGGAGTGGACCAAAGCATGCAATTCGTGTCAGCTCTCCAAAATACAGCGACACAATCATAGCGACATCGCAACATTCCCACCGAGCGAACGATTTCAACACATCCACATCGATATCGTTGGTCCGCTACCTACATCAGCATGTGGACACAAATACTTACTCACAATGATTGACCGGTGCACTCGATGGCCTGAAGCCGTACCACTTCAAGAGACAACCGCTGAAACCGTCGCAAGAAAGCTATACGAAGTCTGGATATCCCGTTTCGGTTGTCCAATAAGAATTACAACTGATCAAGGACGACAGTTTGAAAGTCGACTATTCAAAGACCTAGCTCAACTACTCGGCGCAGACAGAACCCGCACTACTGCCTACCACCCGCAGAGTAATGGAATCGTCGAGCGTTGGCACAGATCGTTGAAAGCCGCACTCATGGCTAGACTAGAAAACAGCAACAAATGGATCTACGAGTTGCCTACTGTTCTAATGGGTCTAAGAGCCGCTATCCGCTCCGACTCTGACACAAGCGCAGCGCAACTCACCTACGGTCAAGCTATACGCCTACCAGGTGACTTCATATCACCAACACCAGTCACACCGAAGATGGACCAGGACTATGTCAATCACCTGCATGACATCATCACGAAGCTCACACCCACATACAAATCGCATGCAAACAAGCGATGTATGTTCGTGCACAACGATCTACAAACATGTAGCCACGTGTTTGTACGCGACGACACCGTCCGCAAACCTCTGCAGCACCCATACCAAGGTCCATACCCGATCATCGAACGCAAGGAAAAGTACTTCACAATACAACTACCCGGACGATCAAGCAACATATCGATCGATCGCCTCAAACCTGCGTACACTATCAACACAGAAGATGACCCCAGGCAAACAAACAGCGAGACCAGTCAAGCACCTGCAGTTACCACAGACGAGCAAGCCACAGCCAAGACTCCAGCACCTGCAGCAACCGCAGACAAGCAATCCAGCCTAATCCCAGCCCAGCATACGAGAGAACAACGTACTAGGTCAGGCAGGATCGTTAAGACGCCTGCACGCCACGTATATTTCGCGTGAGGGGGAGAGTACTGTAGCGATGGTCGCAGTCGCTACAATACAACAATAACACAAAGGATTGCCCAACTATTGACGTCCCAACGATTGACGACCTTCCGCGAAAGGGTGCATATAAATCATACCAGAACAAGGATCTTGGAAAACAAAGCGCGTATGTAAGACAAAGAGCGTGGGTCCTGACCGCCTCAGCGAGGGTGTCGCACATTGTCGGACATCTGTTGGTTAACCCATTGTTCGTTGGAGAAAGTTCCGCGGACGACGCGATTCTGTCAACCTATTGTGCACCGCCGGAGAAAGCGCGCTGACCATACCGAACCGCCTTGCACGTGGACCGAAGGCGCGGCCCCGGTCCACCGGCCAATCAGACGGCACGTTCTTCCACGATCAACAAATCAGCATCAAGAACGCCCGATCAGTCAGCCCCACTCCGGTTTAGAGATAGGGTATTATTGTCTAGTATTTAAGCTTGTGCATAGCTCGTAAGACATCACTTTCTCACATTATCACATTATCACATATATCATAAGATCACGCATTACTGTCAGACATTTTACATTGTAATATAGTCGCGTCTCTACTCTTGTAATTAGGTAACTTATAGCATACATTGTACTCTAGACTTACGTGCAATATACAACGTTATACCTATTCGCGTTTTAATTACACAACACGCTCCACGCGCTAAAGCCCTTTCGTGGAATATCATCACATTCATCCCAAACTAATAACTTACACTGCTGTAACATTCTTCCGCGCTCACTGCTTTTAGCCGAGTTGATATAAAATAAGCGCCTGTTCAAACAATAGAAGCAATATGCACGTTTGCGTTAGTTCCCGTTTTCGCAACATTTTTTTTACTGCTCTGCTACTATTGGTCATAGCGGGATGTTATATAGCCTAAAGCCTTCCTGGATTAATAGGCTATCCAACGCAAAAAGAATTTTTCAAATCGGGCCAGTAGTTCCTGAGATTAGCGTGCACAAACAAATAAACTCTACAGCTTTATATATTAGTATAAATTAGTACAGATATAGAAGTATAGATGAAAAAAAACATCACTGTGCTGAAGGTCCATAGCATAGCACCATGCTCAATAGCTTCTTGATTTCAGAGATCACGACGTGTAGCGTGGTTATCCATACTAATATTATAAATGCGAAAGTAAATCTGTCTGTCTGTCTGTTACGCTTTCCCGCTTAAACCTCTCAACCGATTTTGATGAAATTTGGCATAGAAAATCTTTAGATCCTGAGAAAGAACATAGGCTACTTTTTATCGCGGAAAAATTTGATGTTTCCGAGGGAAATCTAAAAAGCGCGATATAACCGAACTCCACGCGGGCGAAGCCGCGGGCGGAAAGCTAGTAGGCTATAATTATGTGTTCTGTGTTCATGCTTCTTCTTCTTCAGTTTATAGAGCGACAAAAGCCTCCCCCAAGCCGGACGCTCGGTGCCACCACTGCGCCCAATGCGGGGAGGACACGGCGCAGCACACGCTCTCCGAGTGTATAGCTTGGGAGGAGCAGCGCCGTGTCCTCACAAATGAAGTAGGAGGCGACCTGACGCTGCCGGCAGTAGTGCGGAGGATGGCCGGCAGCGCAGAGTCGTGGGATGCGGTGGTGTCCTTCTGCGAGGACGTGATGTCGCAGAAGGAAGTTGCGGAACGGGAGAGGGAGATCTCAACTCCCTTCCCGGGCCGCAGAAGACGCACCGGGCGCCGAAGAAGTGCGGATAACGCCCTTTCCGCCCCCCATGAATGGGTCCAGGGGCGAGGGACATGGGGAAGTCCCCGCCCCCTATTTGATGGACCCCGAGGCGGAGGCGCGCGCGAGTGTCAGCGCGCGCCTCTGAGGCGATGCACGGGGTAGCTTAACACCCCACTACCCCGTGCCGGAGACGAGGCCCGGGCAGACCGGGCCAGCACGAGAGTGTGGGGCTGCGGAAGAATTTAGGCTCCCGCGGCCCTACGCGCGCTCGTGATAGAAGAGACACCGGGGTGGTTTTAGTCAGTAAAAGTCTGACAGACCCCGTCGCCCACCTAGGGCGGCGGACATCCTATGAGGATTTCCACCACGACAAAAGAAAAAAAAAGGCTTTCCACAATGACTGGCCATGTGCTGCCCGCATCCATCAGGTTCCCGCGACCTTTAGCAGGTCATCGGTCCACCTTGTTGGGAGCCTCCCTTTGCTGCGTCTATCGGTACTTGGCCACCACTCCAGAGCCTCACTGCCCCATCGGCCATTAAATATAAATAAATCCATACTAATATTATAAATGCGAAAGTAACTCTGTCTGTCTGTCTGTCTGTCTGTTATGCTTTCCCGCTTAGACCTCTCAACCGATTTTGATGAAATTTGGTACAGACAATCTTTAGACCCTAAGAAGGAACATAGGCTACCTTTTATATTCCCGAAGGAAATCTAAAAAGCGCGATATAACCGAACTCCACGTGGGCGAATCCGCGGGCGGAAAGCTAGTATAAATATACAATATGTTAAGAAAACCCTGTCCGATCCGTGAAGGTATTGTTAGGTATCGATAACTCATTCTACTAATGCCTACAAATCCGGGCTAAACTTAAAAAAAAATCCCCCTAAAAACATAAATATTATTTCGCAAAAAGAGGTAACTTAAAACATCTGCGGTAGGCCGTCCAGGCGCGGGCGGAGAGGGGCAGGGCACGCGGCACGCGGCCGCATCGCTATTCGCTCAGAATTATACCGTCAAAAATAATGCTGTCACTTTTTAAAAATTACCAAATTTTGGGGAAGTTGGAATTAATTCGCGGGAACTATGATGATTATGTAAAATTTCATATGTTATTTGGTGGATGTGTTTACCTAACCTTTACTATCCCTACGGGTCGGACAGGATTTTCTTAACATATTGTATACGGACAAATCACACAGATTGAGCTAGCCCCAAAGTAAGTTCGAGACTTGTGTTTTGGGATGCTAACTCAACGATACTATATTGTTACGGGCTAGGGGTACTTAAACGCCGGTTAAGGGTTACGAAGTTTATTGGCAACGAAGGTACAGTCGATTGTAGGCAATGACAAGTAGAACGTCGCTGACGTTGCACCGAAGTCTTCTCTTACGTCCACGAAGTCCGTGTTGTAAACACACAATAACGCTACAGATGTTTCTTCACGTAGTACTTACAGTTCTCGCTACAGTTGTCGCGGTAGGTATTCTCAATTATCGCTTCTTAACTGTCGCTGTTTTCGTATCGCTAGTCGAATGTAGACTGACTGTGCGCCGACGTTACGGTGCCTTATATAGTCCAGCCGATCGAACATTCCAGATTCCTCTAGACGTAATAATAATAGCACATAACTTCGAGGTCACTCGGAAGTACCTACGGTAATTCCCGGAAACGGGTTTCTAGAAATTTCGATGTCGACACTTTGTTGACAAAACTGTTGATACCTGTACCATTCGATAGGCCGTCCTAAGTCTAGCAATGCGTTTTATTATTGTACCTAGAAAATGTCTAGATCTGGAAAAATAGGGCTTGAAAGTGACTCACTGCATGTCACGCGATATTGAACCTTATGCCATCGACATAAGGTCCATTTGTAACATTGCCCCCTTCTTAGTCATGCTCGTCCCGAGCATGATTTGATCCATAATAGCGAGCTAGGCGGTCTAAGTGTACGATTTTCAGCTTCCCTCTAGGTCCTTTCTTAATCCGGTAGGTGACATCGTTTATTCTGGTTACTATCGTGTACGGACCCTCCCATTTGGCTTGGAACTTTGGAGTCTTTCCTTTTCTTCTAATGGGATTATGTAACCATACTAAAGTTCCCTCTTCAAATCCGGGCACGTTAGCTTTGCGGTCGTATCGGATCTTCATCTTCTCACTGGTTTTCAGACCATTCTCTCTCACTAGCTCATGTATTCCATCTAATTTACGCCGCAGGTCGGCCACATAGTCGACGGCCAGGATAGGAGTATCGGGAGGTGTTCCGGTTAGTGCATCTATGGGTAGTCTAATTTCTCGGCCGAAGCTGACTTTCGCCGGTGTGCAATTTGTGCTGTCATGTGTTGCTGAGCGGTATGACATTAAAAAGAGTGGAATGTATTGGTCCCAATCCCTTTGATGTTCTTCCACTACTTTGGCCAAATGATTCTCCAACGTCTGATTGAATCTTTCGACCATTCCATCTGACTGTGGGTGATACGGTGTTGTACGAGTCTTATGTATCCCGAGTAGTTTGCAAACCTCTTGAAATAGTGAAGACTCGAAGTTTCTACCCTGGTCAGAGTGTAACTCCAAGGGAACGCCAAATCGACAGAACACCTCGTGAACTAGCTTTTTGGCGACTGTATGAGCTTCCTGGTTAGGTACTGCAAAAGCTTCTGGCCATTTGCTGAAATAGTCTTGCATGACGATGATATACCTATTCCCTTCTTCAGTAACAGGGAATGGCCCAGCTATATCGACAGCAACTCTTTCCCATGGTGCACCAACATTGTACACTTTCAGCCGACCTCTGGCTCTCGTTTGCGGTCCCTTTACTGAGGAGCAAGCTACGCATTTTCTACACCAGTCCTCTACGTCTTCGCGGCAATGCACCCAGTAGAATCTTTTCCTCACCTTCTCCAGGGTTTTCTTTACTCCTAGATGTCCTCCGGATACTCCGTCGTGCACCTGTCTTAGCACTGACGCGACTTTATCGCAGGGGACAACTATCTGTAAGGTGACCTCCTGTCCACTGGGCGATTCCCATTTCCTCTTGAGAACTCCATTATCAATTATCAGGCTGTCCCATTGAGCCCAGTAACTTTTTGCTGTTGGGCTAAGCGCTGATATTTCACTCCAAGCGGGCCTCTGGCCACGTTGTTTCCATTCGATTACTGTCTTCAAGTCACTATCTTCCCTTTGTGCGTCTTCCAATGATTGATTATCCCAGTCTTCGTCCAAAGCGTTCACCTGGATAATCCTTACGCTCTCTTTCTTTTCCTGTTTGGCACAATGTCGGCAAGACTCTTCGCAAGGTCGTCTAGACAAAGCATCAGCATTATTGTGTGACTTGCCTTTCCGATGTTCAGTGACAAAGTCAAATTCTTGCAGCTGCTCTATCCACCTTGCTACTTGTCCTTCTGGGTCTTTGAACTGGAGGAGCCACTGTAAGGCAGCGTGATCGGTACGAAGTGTAAACTGCCTCCCAATCAAATATTTCTTGAAGTGTTGTAAGGTCTTAACAACGGCTAGAAGTTCTCGGCGGGTAACACAATAATTTCTTTCTGGCTTGGAAAGGCATTTGCTGAAATATGCGATAACGACCTGCCTATCTCCTTGTGTTTGAGAGAGAACTCCTCCAATGCCCACATTGCTGGCATCTGTGTCTACCAAAAATCGGCCTTCCCTACTAGGGTAACCTAGTACAGGAGCCTCACACAAGTGATTTTTCAGTAGAGCAAATGCCTGTTCGCAGTCAGAGTTCCATTCAAATAGACACTTTTCCTCTGTTAAACGATGCAACGGTTTCGCTAACTCGGAGAAGTTCTTCACAAACCGACGGTAATATGCACACAGACCCAAGAAAGAGCGTACCTCAGTTTTATTACGAGGGGTAGGCCACTTCGACACGGCTTTTATTTTTTCAGGGTCTGTTCGAATTCCTTGCGCCGAAATAATGTGTCCCAAGTATCCAACTTCTTTCTGGAATAGTGTACACTTACTAGGACTGAGTTTTAAATTCGCTTCACGCAGTTTCTGGAACACTTTCTCCAAATTGCGTAGGTGTTCTGCGAAGTTTCGTCCCATAATGATGATGTCATCCAAATAGACCAGGCATGCATCACCAAGCAACCCCACCAAGATGCGCTCCATTAGGCGCTCAAATGTAGCTGGAGCATTGCACAGTCCGAAAGGCATGACATTGAATTGCCAGAGACCGTTCCCAGGACCAGTGGTGAAAGCGGTCTTTTCCTTATCCTGCTGACAGATTTCCACCTGCCAGTATCCACTTTTGAGGTCAACTGTGGAGAACCATTTCATGCCACTTAGCAAGTCCAAAGTGTCATCTATACGTGGCAGAGGATAACTATCCTTTTTCGTGGCATCATTCAACATCCTGTAGTCAACGCAAAACCTTGTGCTGCCATCCTTTTTCTTGACTAGGACTACTGGAGATGACCAAGGGCTGGTGGATGCTTCTATAATCCGGTTTTTCTCCATATCTCTTAACATTTCCGTGACTTCCTGTTCTCTTGCAAAGGGGATACGACGTGGTCTCTGTCTTATCGGCGGTGTATCACCCGTATCTATATGGTGTTTGACGAGCCCGGTCCTTCCCACGTCACCGTCGGTCTTCGAGAAGATGTCATGGAAGTTATGTAACAGTTGCTTAACTTTGTGACTTTCGAACTTGTTTAAATTGCCCTTACAATTTTCGAGTAGTGTCGATACATGTTCCTGCCACTTCTGATCAAGTTCCTTTTGGTGAGCCTCTGTTTTTCTCAAAGATGCTACATGATCGCACACACCCACCATGCAATTCTTTTCAAGAATTATTTCT
This sequence comes from Sesamia nonagrioides, assembly GCA_017933935.1. Lineage (NCBI taxonomy): Eukaryota > Metazoa > Arthropoda > Insecta > Lepidoptera > Noctuidae > Sesamia > Sesamia nonagrioides. The sequence continues at coordinate 183,732 of JADWQK010002392.1, read as the reverse complement.
TTGTTACTAACGTTGATAATGCGTACTTTTGGTTTATCGGAAATCATCATCAGTGTCCTTGCTGTTATCCAGTCTGGGTGATCTCCAGAATCTTCTATTATAATGCAACGTTTACGGCATCCTATTGGTGATAGTCTAATATCTACTAAGGTTTCTGATCTTGGTGGTAATACCGTTCTCCTTAAACAGTACACTGACCCTTGTTTTCCACCTTGAAGAAATACTTCTTGTTCTGGGAAACTCAATACTCCTTTAGCTACATTAAGGACGCACTGCTGTTTCTTCAAAAAGTCCAGTCCTATTATGCAATCATCTGTAATATTCGCTACTAAAACGGGGTGCGTAAATGTCTTATCACCCATTTTCAAGATCACGTTCGTTTCACCAAGGACGAGTACTGGTTGGCCAGTGGCGGTTTGTAATCGGCATTGTGAAGATCCTCTTTTCCATACTATGGTCCGAGGAAATAGCTCCGGTCGTGCAATGGTTCTTGATGCACCAGTATCCAATGTGAAACTGCAGGATTTACCATTCAGTTCTCCTTCTATAATGAGACTGTTTCCGTCACCCACTTGTGATACTGTTATAATGGGGGCTACATGTCGACCAGCCAGTACTCGCCCCATAGCCCTGGCTGTTCCTAGTTTAAATCCTCGGCTTCCACCTGTGTCCCAGAAGTGCTTCTTCCCTTAGCCTTTCTGGGACAATTGATCCGAATATGCCCTTTTTCACCGCACTCATAGCATGTTGGCCCTTGTCGGGGTTTCATTTGTGCGGTTACCTCACGAATACGGTGGTGTGGTCGGCCATCTTGGCGTACTGCTTCCACCTCCAGAGCGTGTGTCAAGGCTGCCTTCAGAGTCTGATGGTGCCCCAGACGAACCGCAGCCCTGACTTCCGCATCTCGAATTCCATCAGTAAAAGCTTGCACCGTAGTAGCATCAATTGCTCCCGGCGTTGAAGCATACGCCCTCCGAACAATACGTTCTATTTCCGATGCCCATTGTTGCAAACCCTCACTGCTTTTCTGTGTGCGGTCGCGGAGTTGAGCCCTGTAGACATGTTCCAGGTGTTTCTCTCCATATCTAGACTCCAACGCTTCTAACAGACAGGCTAGGGTATTGCAATCGCCGGAAATATTTTCGAGGATTTGGACCGCCTCACCACGCAGAGCAAGCGTAAGGGCGGTTACGGCTTGATCGTCGTCCCAATTGTTGCCTTTTGCGACCTTTTCAAACTGTAGACGGAAGGCCACCCATGACGTTGTCCCGTCAAAATGAGGTACCTTAAAAGTCTGCAAAGCACTGGGTACCGGTACCACACCTTTAGTAACTCCTTTTTGTACCTTCTCATGCAAAAATTCTACTTCCTTCCCAAACTCCATGATGGTATTGTCTAATTTATCGAAACGCGCATCATATTTGTCTATACGAGCGTCTTGCTGGTCTATGCGCGTATCTTGCTGGTCCATACGGGCATCTTGATGAGCTGTTTTTATTCTGAGTTCATTGACTTCTTCTTTGGTTTTTTCCCATTTTTCATTTAATTCTAATACCAGTTGCTGGGATTTTGCCTGGGATTCTGCCGCGCTTTTAATTATTTGTGCCTGGATTTCTGCCTGGGATTTTGCCTGAGATTCTGCTACACTTTTAATCTGTGCCTGGGTTGCTGCCTGGGATTCTGCCATACCTTTTATTTGCAGCGTCAAATGAGCCAGCAACGCCGATAAATCGCATCCTCTGCTTCCGGGAATAGTGGTGGTAGTAGGCGCACTCACATTCGTCGGTGTTACGGCGGCCGCATCTACTCCGGGTGCAGGGACACCAACCGATTCTTCCTCTTGACGCGCCAAATCCATCGCTGCTTGTCGTCGCGTGCGAACCCTTTCGTCTTCCCTTGGCGTGACCGGCATGCCGCTTCTGACACCAATTGTTACGGGCTAGGGGTACTTAAACGCCGGTTAAGGGTTACGAAGTTTATTGGCAACGAAGGTACAGTCGATTGTAGGCAATGACAAGTAGAACGTCGCTGACGTTGCACCGAAGTCTTCTCTTACGTCCACGAAGTCCGTGTTGTAAACACACAATAACGCTACAGATGTTTCTTCACGTAGTACTTACAGTTCTCGTTACAGTTGTCGCGGTAGGTATTCTCAATTATCGCTTCTTAACTGTCGCTGTTTTCGTATCGCTAGTCGAATGTAGACTGACTCTGCGCCGGCGTACGGTGCCTTATATAGTCCAGCCGATCGAACATTCCAGATTCCTCTAGACGTAATAATAATAGCACATAACTTCGAGGTCACTCGGAAGTACCTACGGTAATTCCCGGAAACGGGTTTCTAGAAATTTCGATGTCGACACTTTGTTGACAAAACTGTTGATACCTGTACCATTCGATAGGCCGTCCTAAGTCTAGCAATGCGTTTTATTATTGTACCTAGAAAATGTCTAGATCTGGAAAAATAGGGCTTGAAAGTGACTCACTGCATGTCACGCGATATTGAACCTTATGCCATCGACATAAGGTCCATTTGTAACAATATTTATAATAGAGACATATGGATAAAACGTCCAAGACCCAGGCCAATCAGGAAAAGATCGTTTTCCATCATGATCTGACTGGGGATCGAACCCGGGGCCTCCACGTCGCAAGCAGACGTATTGACCGTTGCGCCACGGAGGACGTCAAAACCATTGGCACCCTAATTGCGTAACATACTATAACTATCAATTGGAATCATTTTGAAGCTTATTGCTATTCTATTGCTCCATATGTACGAAAAATGTATCTGCTCAGCAACGTAAATAACGCAATGAATGTTGTTGAACTGTCAAAATGAAACCCATTGATAGTGTGTTACGTAATTACCCTGTTCTCCGACTCATGATTATTATTTACTAGCTTTCCGCCCGCGGCTTCGCCCGCGTGGAGTTCGGTTATATCGCGCTTTTTAGATTTCCCTCGGGAAAATCAAATTTTTCCGGGATAAAAGGTAGCCTATGTTCTTTCTCAGGGTCTAAAGATTGTCTGTACCAAATTTCATCAAAATCGGTTGAGAGGTTTAAGCGGGAAAGCGTAACAGACAGACAGACAGACAGACAGACAGACCGACAGACAGACAGACAGACCGACAGACAGACAGACAGAGTTACTTTCGCATTTATAATATTAGTATGGATTTATTGAGTGTAGAGGTGATATACTTTAGAACCAACTGGCGATGTCATTCGGGGCTGTACAAGGTCCAAAACAAATATGTAGGTCACTTATTTAACAAAGAAACCGACATTTAAAATAATATAAGATAAACATTTACAAAATATATTTTTGTCAGAAGTGGGATTCGAACCCACGCCCACAGAAGTGGACTGCGACCTGAACGCAGCGCCTTAGACCGCTCGGCCATCCTGACACGTGATACATTTGTCAATTTAGAATATAGTTTCATTGAATGTCTGTGTTACTAAAGCATAACTACCAAAATAGACGAACGAGATTTTTTTTTTTAAAGCTGTTAACTTATTTTCCCTTTTTTTGTACTTTATCTTAATGACTCACCGACCCTTTCAAAATTCAAAAAGGCCTGTAATTGGTTTACTTGAAATGACTGCTTGGATTTTGATTTTTAGGGTTCCGTTCCTAAAAGGTAAAACGGAACCCTATTCATGAGACTTCGCTGTCCGTCTATCCGTCCGTTTGTCACCAGGCTGTATCTCATGAACCGTAGTAGCTAGACAGTTGAAATTTTTAGAGATTATATGTTTCTGTTACCGCTATAACAACAAATACTAAAACTAAAAAAATATAATATTTAAGGGGGCTCCCATACACACGTTATTTTTTTGCCGTTTTTAAAGATAATGGTACGGAACCCTTAGTGCGCGAGTCCGACTCGCACTTGGCCGGTTTTTTTTTATTATTTATCATACTTTTTACGACAAATGCCGGCTAATTTTCGAAGCGATTTTAACCAATACAGCATTAATCCTTATCTAATTTAATACCTTAAATACATTGTTGATTTAATATGGATATACAATATGTAAAGAAAACCCTGTCCGACCCATAAGGATAATAAAGGTTAGGTAAACACTTGACCAAATATAATATAAAATTTTACATAATCATCATAGTAACAATACTAATGAATTTTGAAATAATCCTTTTTTCCCGGGAATTAATTCCAATTTCTCCGAAATTTGGTAATTTTTAAAAAAGTGACAACACCGGTATTATTATAAGCGAATAGCGACGCGACCACGTCACAGGTGCCGCGTGCCCGGCCCCCCCGCCGCCTGCGGAAGGGGTTGCTTATCGCACATGTATTAATTTACCTTTTTTTTTGCGAAAAAATATTTATTTTTTTAGGGGGATTTTTTTTTTAAGTTTAGCCTTTCTTTGTGGGCATTAGTAGAATCAGTTATCGATACCTAACAATACCTTCACGGATCGGACAGGGTTTTCTTTACATATCGTATATCGCCCTTTACAGAATATGATTTTAATGGATATTTTCAAATATATTACGGATTTAAAAAATGCGGGGAATCACGTCCGGGCCGACCGGGAGCGGCGTGCCTCTATGTTTTTATACTATGTTCACCGTTTTTCTGCAGTGTATTTAGTATCAGCATTGCACCCGTGCAAAGCCGGGGCGGGTCGCTAGTTCGTTATAATTCGGTAATAACTTTGCTAAATTTAGACATAGGTACATCCGATTAGACAAGAAGCATGGTTGAGAAAGGCTAGGCAGCATCTTTGCATTTATTTAAAAGAATTAAAAAAAAGGCCACCTCACACTTAGGAATTTCTCCTGTATCGTGGGTGCGTTTACAAACATTCAAACTCGCATACACAAACAGGGATATAATCCAATTTTTTTTCGGAACTGTCCAAAATTTTCCGGTTATGCTAGCCACCCTACCTTGGGTAGCTGTCATAGATGTGTGTGTCGATGACCTGCGCTTGATTCACACTGAGAATTATGGCGTTGTATATAATGTTAATCTTTGCGTCAATACATACTGGTACCTAATGCCATTGTTCTTATGTACTGCATATGTATGTAGCCATAAGTAGCTAATCAATGAATTCATTATTGATATTAAAGTAATGAATCTATGAATTTATTATTATATTACGATTGGAATGTCTTGTTAGTTCAAGATTAATGATGGAAGATAAACTGGTAACATTTTAATGGGTGTAACAAACTCATATGTACTTACCTTACATAAGTCAGCAAGGAAATGTGAATGACAGTGTTTAGTCGTTGATATTATATTTAAATTAACGACTACACAGTCGGTGGTAAGCCATAACAAGGCTTCTGCCGGCAATAGGCTTGCCGGCAGAAGTTACCACCCACCAGACAAAGTATTGCCGCCAAGCGATTCATCGTGTTCCGGCATGATGTCTGGTGAAGTCGTACGGACGGATCTGAGAAGTTGTGTTGCGATGTGTGCCGGGTACGATGGGCCAAATGTTGTTGTGTCGGGAGTTTGATCGTAGAGGATCTCCAGATCAATCTCCCTCTGGCGCAGCATCGTTGGTCGTGTTGTTCGGCTTAACATTGCATCACCTCGCTCTACTGCCGTCTTCGTTCGTATTCACCCAGTTTTTTAGAGTGAATAGGCTTTTAATAAACTAGCGTGCTTTACCATCAACGATTACATAGCTGCTTACCATCAGGCGGGATTGCGATTCAGCTCTCATCATTATCATCATCATCATCAGTTCAGCCGAAAGACGTCGACTGCTACGTAGACGTAGCCCTCCCCAAGGATGTCCACGGCGACCGGTCCCGCAGTCATATTATTCTCCAAAAAACATGTTATTATACAAACAACAGAAATACATCGTCATTGTAAATTCCAACTGTCTAGCTGTCACTAATCACGGTTCATGAGATAAAGCCTAGATAGGGCCTTATTCTGCTATTTTTACCCGACTGCCAGGAGGGTTATGTTTTTAGCTCCTATCTTGTATGTATTATTCTTTATTACCTAGTATCTCCAGAACCGCTGAATGGATTTTCACATTTGAGGTATCGTTAGATTTGACTTAATTGCCCAACTGCTACTAGATAGGTGACATTTAAAAAAATCCAAAATGGCGGATGTATGACGCCATATTGTGAGATATAAAGAAATAAATTTTTACCAAGCATATCGAGTGGGATATCAAAATGAAGGATTTTAAACACGGATTCTAAATATGTATATAACTTAATATTAAAAGGAACAAAAAAAAAATATATGTATTTTTTTTTCTACCTCTTCAGTTTGTTAGAGTTTTATGCAGGCGGGTTTTTTGTTTTTAAATAATATTTTTTTTATTCATAAATTAGTCATTCCAACACGATTCCATTGTCATTCTGCTAGAAGTTCGTAATCTGCTAAATTCATAATAATCGATCACTTATCGGTCAGTCGGCTCGTAATGGAATGGTGATAGAATGACTTGGCCGTTTTGCCATTATTGTAAAACACGTTAGTAGAAATGATTTTCTAAAAACTACTCTATTTGAACATTTATTAATGTGGAGTGGAGTGTCAGTGATTGACCAGTGGAAAGTCATAATTACGCCATTTTGTTAGAAGATTTGATAGAAAATGTTTAGTGCAGAGCAGAGTCCTCACGCAGTTCCTAATGCCGATATCTAAATTGGTGGTTTTATGTCACTGAAACACATCCGTTCGTCTCAGACATTTATTCCGAACCGTCATCATGTTTTGAAGATGACAATAAATTCACTATGTGACAGATTATACACCTAATGGCCCGTCTACACGCTCCGTCTTACCTGCGAGCATGCCTGTACGCGCCAGTTGCGTAGGTAAGCGCATGTGTGTGGACGGCAAGACGGTAGCGCGCGCAGTCCCGAAAGCGCGGCTAGTGCAATCGTTGACATGCTGAAAATTTGGACTGCGCAAATTTGACCTGCACGGTAATAATTGCACTTGTGGCCGGTCATTCAGGCCGCGCATCAGTCCTACGCATTATTTTACGACAAAGTACACGTCACAAATCCAAAATTGACCGATGTTAGGAGTTATTCTAAGGAATTTTTATCACAATTCATAGAATTGTACAAATCGTTGCCAGCGTTGTGGTAAATAAAAAGCAAAGAATATTCAGACGCAGGCAAAACTGTACAAAAAGAAGGAACACCGTTCAGTGGCCACACGTACAGGTAAGCTCGTGCAAACTGGACTGTGTAATCCTAGTTGTGTTTTGAGAGCTCGTGTAAAAATACACATGTAAATACCTAATAAAATAATATGTAGGTGCTTGCTTGCATGCATGCATCCTTTTTTTTTTGTTTCTATCTGAGTATTCCATGCTTTTTAGTCTCCACAACTCTGGCAACGATTTGTACAATTCTATGAATTGTGATACCGCGCGCGCTACCGTCTTGCCGTCCACACACACGCGCTTACCTGCGCAAACTGATTTGTACAGGCATGCTCGCAGGTAAGATGGAGCGTGTAGACGGGCCATTACGGTCAGTAACGTTCTACAGGTTCTATCAAGATTACGAGACTTAATAAACTGAAAATCTATCACTATAAGATCTCTGATCGACCATTCTGACACTATTGTAGTAGCAGACAGTTTAACAATATTCAATGCGTTATTTACCTTATTGAGCAGACACATTTTTGTATATATGGGGCAATGGATTAGCTATAAGCTTGAATTTGATAGTAATAGTATCTTATTGTGTGCAATTAGATTGCAAAAAGCACGAAATAGCAACACTTATATAAAAAATTAAAATAACTAAATTATTCATCGTGTTGGTATGTACAGATGACAGTAGGTCAAGCTGCCGGAAACTGTCAAACATTCCTAATAAACCTTGAGCCTTAATGCTTTAACGATAAAGTAGAAAATCTAATTAAGAAATCTGACAGATTGTAGTAGCCTGATGTGTTGTCGTCTGTACATTAATATATTCACTGCCAAATAAATGAGTTATTTTAAGCATTACATTATTTGTTTACAATTTATTTATAACCACAAGTGTCATTAGACTAGACTTTGGATAGGACTATATGATATACATGTCGCAGCCAACTGATTTAATTAGCCGTTTAGTTACCTGCCTAGCCTTTTAACAAAATGGCGACCGTTCAACTAACGCATTTGGCCGTATTTTTACATGCTTTTTATTAGCTTCACTTGTATGTTTGCTTGCTTGTTTGCTTGCTTGTTTGTTTGTCTGGAAATTAAAGACAGGGTATCTTAGAAGAGTGAAAATATGAAATTGTATGTGCTTTTCAAATCCTAATAATAATAAATTTAAATGTTAAAAAATCTATAAAAAAAATAGGTGTGGACAAGCCCTATCACTTAGTGGCATGAAAAATAGATAGTATCAGATTCCCAAACCTACTGAATGTACAAATATAATTTCATAATTTCTCTTGTTGACTAAGCTACAATAGAACACTGACTCCTAAGTCACATGGCCCCCCTAGTTTAGGAGTTTAGGAGGCCCTGCCTCCTAAACTAACTTTTTCACTATTTGTATAACCTTTATTTTTTCAAATTAATATGCCTATATAAAATGTACCTGTACTTACATATTTGTAATTGAGGTTTTCTGTGTCAATAAAGTTATTTTTTTACATAAAAATTGCTTAATCGTTTTCGGAGAAATACGTTAACTAACTTGTGTTACTGTTTTTATTTTATTTTTTTAATGATTTTGTGATCTCAATGTTTCTACTCCTTCACGGCAAAACATAGCGCTTATTTAATTAATGTAGACACCTATGTTCTACAAATTAAATTCTGATTCTGATTCTAACCTTGAGACACAAGAAGTTTTCATATAAGATTAACGGCAAAATTGTACAATTGACATTCGCCATTATTACAATACTAGCTTTCCCCCTCTTCTTCGCCCGCGTGGAGTTCGGTTATATCGAGCTTTTTAGATTTCCATCGGGAATATCAAATGTTTCCGGGATAAAAAGTACCCTATTATTTAATCCGGACTTCTAACTTTACGTCTGCAAAATTTCAAAGCAATCGGTTCAGTAGTTACAGCGTGAAAGCGGAACAAATAAACTCACTTTCCCATTTATAATATTAGTTACAATATAATTTAGGCATGGCAATGGGTTGCGATTGCAAACAATCAGAACACACACACACACACCGTAGAGTACAGTAACAGTTTGGGCAGCAGCCCATCATTCTGAAACGAATATTCAGCCACCCATTCTGTCTCAATCATCCATAAAAGATATTTCTCGGAGTGAGTTAATTTGCTGCATCACCATACGTCAGGATGGCCGAGCGGTCTAAGGCGCTGCGTTCAGGTCGCAGTCCACTTCTGTGGGCGTGGGTTCGAATCCCACTTCTGACATAATATCTTTTTACCCGACTGCCAGGAAGGGTTATGTTTTTAGTGTGTATCTTGTATGTAATATTCTTAATTACCTTGTATCTCCGGAACGGCTAAACGGATTTTCACATTTGTGGTGTCATTTGTCTTCATAGCCCAAGTGTTCTTAGAAAAACGCGGATGTTTGACGCCATATTGTGAGGTAAAAAAAGAAAAAATCTACCAGGCATATCGAGTGGGATATCAAAATGAGGGATTTTAAACACTGATTCTAAACATGTATATTATATTAAAAAACTAAAAAGTTAGAAATAAAAAAATATTATTTACAAACAAAAAACCCGCCTGCATAAAAATCTAACGAACTGAAAAGGCAGAAACAAGTTGCACAATGGTAGTTGGGGAACCTCTTAGCTAGATGAACAACAACAATCAACAATTCCATAGAACGGTCCCCCAACTGCGATTCACCACGCTTGCTCAATGCGGGTTGACGATTTCAGACTTAGAGTCCAGGTTTCCTCAAGATGTTTTCATTCACATTTGAATCAGTCGGTGTCCAAGGTATACTTAGAAAGTACATATAACTTACAGAAAAGTTACATTGGTACTTGCTTGACCTGAAAACAAACCCGCACACTCATACTTGAAAGGGTGGTGTTTTAATCACTAGGACACCACGATTTCATTCATTCAACACAAATCTTATCAGTATTCACAAACACGGTAATGACCAAACTGTTGATTTGAATACTACAGTACCTCTGAGTTTAATGTTTACTCATCATAATGGGCTTAATCTCGCCCAATAAAGGCACAACTGTAAGTGTTAATGTTTTAAAATTTACATAATAAAAAATACAAATAATTAAATGACGATTTTCAACCGGAGATGAAAAATTACTAAATTACTAAAATGGCTTTTAAAAAATAAGGGTTCATCGTAGAAGGGTGAAAATTTGGGATTGCATGTATGTTTGTATGTTGTATCATAAAAAAATAGTAACTAAAAATTTTGTTTAAAAAAAATATATAAAATTTCATGAGAATCGGTCAAGCCGTTTCGGAGGAGTATGGGAACGAAAACTGTGACACGAGAATTTTTTAGATAAGATAATAATGATATGTCGTGTGTACACACACAGAAGCTCTCAAATCGAAATTTACTCAAATAATAGTTATCTCTATACGAGGTATAATTTTGAAGTCTTTACAGTTAATTCAAAAAACTATAAAACGAAAATTTCTCGAAAGAAAAATAGGTATATAGCGATGTTAAAATCAGCCGACTACAAAAAGTATCTTGTCAGAAGTGGGATTCGAACCCACGCCCACAGAAGTGGACTGCGACCTGAACGCAGCGCCTTAGACCGCTCGGCCATCCTGACATGGGACTTGTCACTCAAATTTAATATCATTCGACGAATGTGTTTATCCCGAAAGGTGTAGGAATATGTTATATTTGTACCACATAAAGATAGGTGTCTTTTTTTAGGCGTGATGTCATCCATTGAGATATGATTTGGCAGCGTGTGCCAATAATTTTGTCACATTGATTGTTTAGGTACCTACATTTCGGTAAGCAGATCTTACATACTGTCATAGCAACCGAATGGAATGCCGTTATCTGTGTTACACTAAACTACACATATTGGTTAGGAACTTAGGACAATTTATCTGAGATTGGATTTGTACGGAGCAAAAAGGCTCAACCCTTTTTTTACATGCTTTTTATTAGCTTCACTTGTATGTTTGCTTGCTTGCTTGTTAGCTTGCTTGCTTGCTTGCCTGCTTGCTTGTTTGTTTGTTTGTCCGTCTCTAACTCTTTGGACTACGAGTGAGCGGCTCATTACTGTAAAATGTCCCACCGTTTTCAATAAGTTCGTTGGTTTGTTTTTAAAAAAAAAAGAATATCGAACTAAAAAGTTAAAAATAAATATCATTTAAAATAAGAGTTGGGTTTATTTATATAGCAATTGCAGTAATATAAAAAAAATGCTTAAAAATATAGTTTAAAAAACATGCTTTTAAAAAATATCAAACTAAAAAGTTAAAAATATTTATAAAAAAGCGTGAGGCGCTTTTTGCCATATTTTTTTATATTAAGCACCTCACGCTATTTTTTAAAATTATTTTTAACTTTTTAGTTTGATATTTTTTAAAAGCATGGTTTTAAACTATATTTTTTAAGCATTTTTTTTTATATTACAGCAATTGCTATATAAATAAACCCACCCTGAGTATCAACGATCTCATCTCGATTATAAGCAAAGGCAGCAGCGGTAGCCTAGTGGTATCAGCCGTAACTTACAAGTTGTAGGTCGTAGGTTCGAACCCCATCAGGCGCTTTACTTTGTGTAAATTATTTCATCACCACTGCTCCCAAAACGGTGACGGAACACATCGTGAGGAAACTAGCATTTATCCTAGATCCAAAAACTTCGAAAACATATTACCTACATCTACCAGTTCCTCTTACCGAGAGAAGACATGTCACCCAACAATGGGAACACTATAGACTAATTACCTATAGGATAAGCAAAGGTGCGGTACACTAAAAATTAATGGTACACAGTTGACTAAACGAACTTCAGTACTAATGATGGGTCTTTTCCAGCCGATTAATAGTGTTTTCTTTCACATCGCCAATTACCGCCTCCTCTAAGTATTTATTAGACCCATTATAAAAAAAAAATAATGTTAATCAGTTGTCTATTACCGCTACAGTTGAATTAAGAACCTCATTAGGATGCAACTTTATGGAACGAAGCTTATTATGGCCGTGAACACAGAGCCGCCGCTTCCCCGTACGTGGTCCTCATAAGTTTCCACAAGTTGGCCCTTTATCGAAACAATGTCTGAATGCCGAACATCGCAGGAATATCGTCATCTAGTAGCCAATTATTGAGGAACGCTCCAATGGGGTATCGAAACTCTCGGAATCCAGCAACGCACTTTATGTCTCTATTCTTAAAACCAGAGCCATTCTAATTAAAATTGTTTGGTTTGTAACGCGTGAAATAAATTGCGGATCGGACTCGGGGCTCGGGTGGCTTGTAAGCATTTTGCTTTGTTTTTCACTTGCTACATATTTGTGGGGGCCTGACATTAACACCTTCGAGTTGGTGCGTACAATGCGCGACTTGTCGGGTGCTACAAAGGCGCGCATCGATTTGCGGCAACACTTTAAATATATCGACGTGGCTGACAATGCGTTTAGCGGAGTCGTAAGTAAAGTAGCACGGATATATGGGGGACGCTGGGCTTTGTTCAAACAGATATCGGATCGGTTCCGCCTAATAGAATACGTTTGTTTTGCACTCCGTTAATGTTAAGCTCGGATTTGTTCGATTTATTACACTAAATTTGTTTCGGTAAGGCTCGCTCGTTCCTACTTAATTGTCTATGGTTTGGAGCGCCAATTATGGAGTATCTCGATTCTAGATGAGCCCTTTTAAGGAATGGTTTGCATGATGTTGTAATATGAAAATCCCTGTAAACGGTGTATTTAGGTACAACCTTGTGGGTAAATAACTATATTGTGGTCTATTATGCATACTAATATTATAAATGTAAAATGTCCGGCTTTCACGCCAAAACTGCTGAACCGATTGTAATGAAATTTGGTACACAGATACGTTAGAACCTGAGAAAGGACATAGGCTATATAACATCCCGCTATGACCAATAGGAGCAGAAATGTTGCGAAAACGGGAGCTAACGCGGACGTACATATTGCTGCCGTTATTTTAACAGGCGCTTATTTATATTAACTGACTTCTTTTTAATTTACGGGAACCACCGCGCGCTGTAAACTGAAGTCCACGCGGACGGAGTCGCGGGCAAGAACTAGTCATTTGATAATTTTCGACTTTAGAAGTTTTATGTCATAGGTATGGAGCCGACGATCTTTAGGTACCTAATGCTTCTAAGGTCGAGAATTATAAGAAACCGTGGCCTTGGCGCACAGGCAAGTGAAGAAACATGGGTAGGTTTTAATCAGTAAAAGTCTGACATGCCCTTCCGCTCCGCCCAGAGCGGGAGAGGTCATTTTTCATGATATCCCATCTCAAACAAAAAAAATATCTCAAATGGCATAATATAGTCGGGGAGTGTTTGCGTACTATAATGACATAATACAGTCGTGGTGGCCTAGTGGTTAAAACACCAGCCTCTCAAGTCTGAGTGCGCGGGTTCGATTCCAGGTCAGGCAAGTACCAATGTAACTTTTCTTAAGTTATATATACTTTCTAAGTATATCTTGGGCACCAATGACTGAAGGTGAAGGAAAACATCTTGAGGAAACCTGGACTTTGGGTCTGAAATCGCCAACCCGCATTGAGCAAGCATGGTGATTACGCCCAATCCTTCTATGTCTCAGGTCTCCTCTCAGGAGACCTGTGCCCAGCAGTGTGACGATAAAAAAAGGTTGATGACGATAGTCGGAGAGTGTTTATTATCTGGTGCATTGACTACCTAACGTAGGGTGAGCACGTAAAGGGTATTGTAGGTTTCACACGGCTACACATTAAGCTATACAGTTCCAGTTTTAGTTGACCTCGTATTGCATGGGTTTTTCACACAATCAGAAGTCTTCTTGAACTGGTTATGTCTAGCTTGATGTATACCTACCTTTTTTTTTTTTTTTTTTTTTTTTTCGGGGTGGAAGTCCTCATAGGATGTCCGCCGCCCTAGGGTGGGCGACGGGGTCTGTCAGACTTTTACTGACTAAAACCACCCCGGTGTCTCTTCTATCACGAGCGCGCGTAGGGCCGCGGGAGTCTAAATTCTTCCGCAGCCCCACACTCTCGTGCTGGCCCGGTCTGCCCGGGCCTCGTCTCCGGCACGGGGTAGTGGGGTGTTAAGCTACCCCGTGCATCGCCTCAGAGGCGCGCGCTGACACTCGCGCGCGCCTCCGCCTCGGGGTCCATCGAATAGGGGGCGGAGACTTCCCCATGTCCCTCGCCCCTGGACCCATTCATGGGGGGCGGAAGAGGGCGTTATCCGCCCTTCTTCGGCGCCCGGTGCGTCTTCTGCGGCCCGGGAAGGGAGTTGAGATCTCCCTCTCCCGTTCCGCAGCTTCCTTCTGCGACATCACGTCCTCGCAGAAGGACACCACCGCGTCCCACGACTCTGCGCTGCCGGCCATCCTCCGCACTACTGCCGGCAGCGTCAGGTCGCCTCCTACTTCATTTGTGAGGACACGGCGCTGCTCCTCCCAAGCTACACACTCGGAGAGCGTGTGCTGCGCCGTGTCCCCCCCGCATTGGACGCAGTGGTGGCACCGAGCGTCCGGCTCCCTGCCTAGGCGACACAGGTACTTGCCGAAGCAGCCGTGCCCCGACAGCACCTGAGTCACCCTGAACGACAGGGAGCCGTGCCTTCTCCCGAGCCAGTCGTCGAGTACTGGCCGGATCGCCTCGACGGTAGCGAGGCCGGCGGTAGGGCGCATAAGCCTCTGCCGCCAGTCCGCCACCAGGACCTGACGGAGCTCCCCTCGGCGCAGCTCGATCTGCCGCTGCGCCGGACTGGAGCCCCGTGTCCGCTCTTCCTCGCGCTATCGGTACAATGACGCGAGTACTTTCGCCTCTAGGTCCCAGGGCGGGGATCCGGCCAGGACGCAAGCCGCCTCGTAGGAAATCGTGCGATACCCGCGGACGACCCTGACGGCCATCGCCCTCTGCGGCTTGCGCAGAATGGCGAGTGTTCCGGCCGTCAGGTCCATCGCCCACACAGGGGCCCCATACAGGGCCATGGACCGCACGATTCCCACGTATAACCGCCTACAGGCGGCGCTCGGGCCCCCCATGTTGGGAAGCAACGTTGACAGCGCGCCTGCTGCACCCATCAGCTTGGGCGCCAGCCGCCGGAAGTGGGGTCCGAATTCCCATCGGCTGTCGAGCACCAATCCCAGATACTTCATGGTGGACTCGACAGCTATCCGGGCACCACTGACCACGATATGTGATCCCGGCGCCGGCGCACGCCGGGGGCCATGGAATACCATGGCCTCCGACTTGTCAAGGGCCACCTCCAGGCCCAAGCGCCGGATGCGGGTCACCACCTGTGGCACCGCAGCCGTGGCTATCAACGTCGCTTCCCTGTGCGAGCTCCCTCGGGCAGTGACAAGCGTGTCGTCCGCATAACACGTCAAGTCGGCGCCCGACGGAAGCTCGCCTCTCAGCACCCAGTCGTAGCCGATGTTCCACAGGAGCGGTCCCAAGACCGATCCCTGTGGAACACCGCACGACATTTGGTGCCGACCGGCACCGTCACGTCCCCGATAGATGACGCATCTATCCTCCAGATAAGCCCCTACTATGCGGCGGAGGTAGGGAGGCACCCGATGGTATTTCAGGGCCTCCCTAATACAGCTCCTCGGGTGTTGCCATCCCCACGCGCATGATTGCGTCTATGGTGAAGCGCCCCCGACGAAAACCGAACTGGTTGTCGTCCAGGTTCGGCCCGTCTCCGCACAAGTGGCCGACGAGGCGATCTGCGATTATACGCTCAAAAAGTTTGCCCGCCTCGTCGAGCAGCACTATGGGCCGATACGCGGACGGCGAGTCCGCGGGGCGCCCCTCCTTCCTGAGCAGGACCAGCTTCCCCTCCTTCCACACACTGGGAAACTGACCCTGCCCGAAGCATGCCGTGAAGAGCCCCCTCAGCTGGGGCTCTAGCTCCTTCAGAGCCAGGACGAGAGCTCGGCCAGGAACTCCGTCGGGTCCGGGCGCTTTATTCTTGGCCCGGAGCCGCGACACGGCCGCTCCCGTCTCTGCTTGCGTCACCTCGGGGACATCGGTGCCCTCCTCTTCTGGAGAGTCTGTGGCTGAGGGTGAGACCATCGCCGGGGGAACATGTCCCGCCCGCTCAGGGAAGAGGGTGGATACCACCGCCTCTAGCAGCTGGGGTTGCATACTTTGCATCAGTGGGGGCGCCCAGGGACGCAACTTGCCCCGTACCCAACGGTAGGGGCGCTCCCACGGGTCCCGATCTAGGGACCCCAGCAGCTCTTCCCTGGCCCGCGACTTAGAGTCGCCGATGGCCAGCCACAGAGTCTCCTGGGCCGCGCGGTACACCCCATACCGCGCGGCTTCCTCGACGGGATCCCGTCGACGTCGTCTCCGGTAGCGCGTGTACTGGCGGCGAGCCGCGACGCACTCGACGCGCAACCGCGCAAGGTGGTCGCTCCACCAGTACACGTTGCGCCTTGCGGACTGTTGGCGGACGCGGGGCATGGACGCGTCACAGATCTGCGTCATCGCCCCGCGAAACCGCAGCGCCTCCGCTTCGACGTCGACGGGGCCGTCCGTCGCCGACTCCCAAATCCAGGACTGGACTATGGCAGCTTCCTCGAGTAGTTCCCTGTCGAGGTGCTTAAGCGCCCAGCGCGGGCCGTCGTTAATCGGAGCTCTTGGATGGCGGCCGCTCGCGGTCTGGGCGGAGACGTCGAACCAGATATACCGATGGTCCGACAGCGTCTCCACCTCCACGGCGACACGCCAATCATGGACACGGCTGGCGACAGAGGGGCTAGCGAAAGTAACGTCCACTATCGACCCGCCCCTCTGCCGCACGCACGTGTATACAGAGCCCCGATTCAGGACGACCAGACCGGTCGCACCACCCACTCCGCCAGCACCTCGCCCCGAGGGTCCGTCCCCGGAGATCCCCACGCCGATGACTTGGCGTTGAGATCCCCGAGCACTAGAACGGGACGAGGGTGATAGCGGCCTACGACGGCGCCCAACTCGACAAGGAACCCCTCGAAGTCGGCGAGACTCTTGTTGGGGGAGAAATACGCCCCCACAATGACGATGCCGCCCGAGACCGCAGCAACCCAGCCGCGGCCCCGGGACGGGTCGATCAGAGTTCCGCCAATAATGGCTACCGAGCCGTCAATGCATCCGAGCCAGTCGCCACGGGCGGGGATGAAATACGGCTCGGCGACCACAGCCACTTGGATCGACCACTGCGCCATGCTCTGGATTAAGAGATCCTGAGCTCTGGCGCAATGATTGATGTTGCCCTGGAGGAAACGGAGTTGTGCCATTATTGACACTCCATTCCCTCGGCAACGGTCCTGGGCCGGGAGTCGGCCGCGGAGCTGTTAGCCTGCGGGGGAGGCGAGATTTCCCCGGCAGGCTTAGAGCTCCTCTTCTTCTTTTTGGTGGCCTTCTTGCTGGCAGGCGTGCCACAGGCCCCTCCACCCACTCTGTGTCCCGCTGGCTTCCCTGCAGCCGAACATAAGCTGCAGTTGAGCGCCGCGGAACACTGGGCCGCCTTGTGG
The DNA here is from genome assembly GCA_017933935.1 of Sesamia nonagrioides. Taxonomy (NCBI): domain Eukaryota; kingdom Metazoa; phylum Arthropoda; class Insecta; order Lepidoptera; family Noctuidae; genus Sesamia; species Sesamia nonagrioides. The sequence continues at coordinate 166,078 of JADWQK010002392.1, read as the reverse complement.
CCGGGCTGACCGCAGCGATAGCAAAGATCGCTACGGTCCACCTCAGCGGTGCATTTGGCCCGGACGTGCCCCTTCTCCAGGCACCGGAAGCACCGCAAAGCCCGGGGCTGCAGAAGTTTAACCCTCGCTGCAACCCAGCCTACCAGCAGTCTGCCACTTGAGGCGATTTTATTCGCCGACGCCACAGGGCACCGAACCCAGACCGCACCGAGTCCGGTGGCGTCGGTGCGAATATCGCCGGCCCGCACCTTGCCCGGCGGACACTCTCCGCTTCGAGCAACGGCCGCCACCACCTCCTCAGGAGTCACGGACTCGTCCAGACCGGCAATCCGCACCTCTGCGGTTTTTTCCGGCCTGGAGATCCGGACGTCCTCAGGGTTGAGGACCTCCCTCAACTTGGCAGCCAGAGCGTCCGCCTTCTCGGCATTGCCGCTCGCAGCACCAGCCACCTCAAACAGCTGCGCACCCGTGGCAGCATGCCTGATGGTGACGGACTGAAGGCCAAGATCCGACAACTTGATCTTGGCCTTGGCCTCGGTAAGGACCGAGCGGTACGTTACGCCGCGCCCCGCAGCGCCACGCTGAAGCGTGAGCGTCACGGCCTCGGAACGCGGGGCACGCACAGCCGGTCCCTTGCGACCGCTTTTGCGGCCGCCTTTGCCAGTCCGCCGCGCAGCCTCCGGAGCCGCCTTTGTAGTTTGACCGGAGGCGCGCGCTGGTGCTGCTGAGGCCGCCTTGGCGGCCTTAGCGGCTTTGCGGGCCTTCTTGCGGCCCACGACTGTCGCCCAGGTCTCACCCTTAGACCCGGCCGTCGTGGGCTGATCACTCGCTGGAGCTCGCTGAGGAGCAGTTCCCGGCGTCTCCTCAGCCCTTCGCCGTTTGTCGGCGGCTAGGGGCGGGCGGAGGTTTTCCTCAGGGAGGCGCCGAGAAAGCGCCTCAAGTTGGGCTTTGACCATGCTCCCGCACTGGAGCATGCACATACGGACGATGAGCTCAAGGCAGGATGCGCTCAACTCATCGCCCGCACGTGCCGGTCTTGGTGCGGGAGCCGGGGCCACTTCGGAAGCGGCATCGGCGGGCGTGTGCCGCTGCTGCTGCTCGCTCAGCGCAGCGACTTGTCGCCGGAGGTCCTCCAGATCATCACGGAGGTGGCTGTTCTCCTCTTGCAACTTCACGACCTCGTCTGAGGCCGTCGTGTTGAGGAGGGTGCCAACCGCCTCCCTGATGTCCGCGGCAGCCTCCTTGAGACCGCGAATGAACGTGCTCTTCAGGTTGCCAGATTTTGTGGCAACCTTAAGGACCAGGTCCACCCCGTCCAAGGCTAGCTGACTAAGGGCCACCGCTGACGGTTGCCCCCCTTCCGCCGATAGAGCAGCGCGCCGCTCTGGAGCGCGTCGGGCCATTTCCGACACTTCGTCGGCCGCGACGGCTTTGCGCTGCTCCCTCCTGGCGGCGTTGAGCTCCGCCTTCGAGCTCCCTAGCGAGGCGCAACTCTCGCCACCAGGGTCCTCCGAAGTGACCCCCATGTCACTTTCTGCTTCGCTGACCGCCGGGGTACGGACGAATCTACCCTGTGCGTTCCTCCGCGGCCGCGAAGCAGTCACTCCTCTGGAGTTTTGCCGACCTCTCCTCACGGTTGGCACCTTAGGGGCCGGCAGGCCTTCCTCTTCTGAGGTCAGCTCCGCCGACCCACCTCCCTTCTGAGCAAGGTTGCGTGGACGCTTCCTAACGGAAGACAGTCCACGCGGCGCTTCGTCCACATCCACTCTGCCATCATCGCTGCCAGTAATATTAACGACAGCAGGGGCCTGGTCGCCTACGCCTGCGCGTTCTTCGGTAGTCAATTTAACATTCGCAGGCCCGGATACCTGCGAACGCCGGGCGTCAGCCGGATCGCAAGACAACACACTATCAATATTTTCCGACATTTTCCATATTACGATATTGGGTGCACGCACATCGCTTCCCCAAGGCGATGCGGCCGCTCTTTTTGGGAGGGTATTAATCCTCCCGAGGCCAGCGGATGCCTCCGGTGCAGGTTATACCGCCCGCTGCTCGGTATCTAGGGACTAACTTACTACTAATTTTTCTTTTTATTTTCATTTTAAGAATTTTTAATTTTTTTTTTTTTTGGTTTTATATTTTATGTCTTTTCTCTTTGATTTTTAAATTTTTTTATATTTTCTCTTTGATTTTTTTTTTCTTTTTTTTTATTCCCTTAACTACCTACACCTAACCTATCCTACCCACCTAAACTAACCTAACCTAAATCTACCCACCACCCGACACCTTGGCTGTAAAATCGCCACGGGTGCCCATAGACCGCAGGTTGAGGAGAAACCTACGGTCTTCTCCCTCTCGGTCACGCGACGTGACCCCTAGACCGCGGGCTGTCGAAACGGCCCACGGTCTACACCAACTCGCTGCCTATTCGTGCGCTCTGCTGCAGAGCTACAGAGCGCAGATAGGGAGCCCTCGGGAGCGACTCCTCCGCTCCGGCAGAAATTCGCAGTGGACAACAATCTCCTCCCGCACAATAGTCACGAAGAGATTGTTGTCCACGCCCAGGGTGCACCGGCCCAGCGCCTGCTCGTCCTCAAGGAAACAACAAGAGGACCAGCAGCCACTGAGCACTCGGGGAGGTTTTCTGCCACGCACCCCGATGTATACCTACCTCAAATAACTCAGTTTCTTCTGAGGTAGGTTACTACCTAGGTATTAAACAGAAGATGGAAAAAAAAAGCTGTAAAAAGAAGGTATTAGGTAGTGACCTTATCGAATCATTAAGTCGCTCGTGCTTTCTCGCGGCTACTCATTCAGCCCATTTTACCGAAATTCAATTCTTTTTTGTTTCAAAAAGACGTTATTTAAAGTTAAACAAATATCAACTTTATTTTAATGACAGTTAAGTTGATTCCAGACTGATTAGGACTGTAGCGGTACCTACAAACGCCACAACTATAACGACGCGTCATACTGACGTCACACGAATTCTACATCTCGCAAGCAGAGTTTACAGTGCAATTAGAATACGAAAAACTTCCAAACTTCACCCGTTGGAGAAGTGCTCGCCAGACATAACACCCGTCTGGTCGGAAGATCCTCACTTTTCTATGGATGATGAGTGAACTTTACTCCCTGTTCTTCATACCTCCACAGGACTATTGAAAAAATTATAAAAATATTTGAAGTTGTGTATACTGAACTTTATTTATTGTGTAGAATTTAAAGTTATATTTCCATAAACTCTTAAGTTTATGGAAAACTTAATTAATTAATTGGATTGAAAGGACTACTTTAGTACAATCATCACTATCATTCACAACAACACACTCAGAGCTCTCACCCGTGAAACGTATCCACAACATTAGCCAAGCACTGCTTGCCACTTGAATTACGGCGCGGGCACATAAAATTACCACGACGATGCCTGTAACTATTCCAGCGGCATGCTTCGCGCATCCCGACGCTAAATTCCGTGTTCATCGAATTCCATTCTTCTGTCGTCCGTACCCACTACCACAGCGGATTCTGTGTGGCTTTTTGTTTCTTAGGGTTCTGTAGACATTAAAAAAACACTTGTACTTAAGTAAAAATTTTGTCAACAAATGAACATTAGTGATTAAGGTCCGTATTCCAGAAGAAAACTCAAGCATTGATCTCTGTTTAAACATTACTTAAAACTAGTTTCAACCAATCAAAAAGAGCTCGAGTTTAAGTGACTTTCTGTAATACGGACCTTAGAAATGAAAATATTCAGTTTTACTACTAAACCTTTAGCGGCCTCTTCAAAATTCGAAGGAAGTAAGAAAGAAGAATCCCTGAACCTTTTCTAAAGTTATATGCTTTTTTTTATTCCTAGTATTTTCTTATTGTAGGTATTAATAAATGTACATGTACGAAATACATTGCTTGACACGCGTAAGCATGTGTAATTGCAAGACTTATATCAAAATGCTAATCATGTCAATAATGAATGAATGAAACAAGTCCCTATCGTAGAAGGCTTTTATTGTTGGGATGGGAAATCATCAAATAACTTCTCCCGCTCTGGGCGAAGCGGATGGGCGTGTCTGACCCGTGTTTCTTCACTTGCCTGTGCGATGCCCAGGGCCACGGTTTCTTGTTTAACCAACAAGCAACCCTGACCCAGGAGGCTTGAGTCTTCGTGGACCCCGTCACGATGTGCTGACATCTCTTTGAGGCGCGCGTAAAACACACCGCGCCGTCGACTCGGGCCTGGTCCTTACCGGGCGGCGAGCTGTAGACGGCTGAATCTATAAAACTACATATGTATATACATATAACCTTTGATTTGCCAGCCTATAAGTACCTACGGTAAGAGTCAAGCTCGTCCCGCCCTCTCCTTCTTGGCCTACTACCATGGCGTTGTGCGTAAAGTGGGTTCCAATCGGTGCTTCTTCTAGCCTAATTGTCATCAGCAAGCAGCTAATGCACACATTAGCTGCTTGTCTGATCTTGTCTTGTCTTTTTTCCACTATGAAAAGGACAGAAGATGAATATCAGTTTAGTGCTGTCAAATTAGTCAGCGCCTGAAGTCAGTTGACATATTTTTAGTCGTGATGTTTTTAATCACGTTTAAAATGTCTATCAAGTATCTTAATCTGATAGGACTAAAGTAATATTTTATCTTCTGCATTTTTTTTAATGAAATAAAAAGCAAAATATGCACTGAACTGGAATTTAGATTAGTTTGTGAACAAGGGAAGCAACAAAATAAATACCGTATGCGGAACCCTACATAACATCTTGTCGCACGCACGGTAGGACTTTTAGTATTATTTTGTTTTTAAGGAAAATTGGAGCCTAATTTAAATTATTGAGCTGGAAGAGATATTGGCTGGCTGGATAGTAGGTAGTCTTTAGTTGTGTACTTTTTGTATAACGAGAGCCTATTCCTTTTTGTAGAACATTTTTGTGCCAGCTGTGCGTTGCTGTAGTGTAAGAAAGTTTATGTAGTAGCAATCTTTATTGTAATAAATGATTTATTTTGTTAGTAGGTTTGGACATGTATTTTAGTCTAGTCTGTGTTCTATCTAGACTAGTCTGAGACGAAAGGCCGACACATAGGTACTCAGAGGCAGTTCGCCACCCAGTAAGGATCAAGCCCAGGGCCTGTAGCCAAAGTAACATCGCTTCATAGCGAAGCGAAATCGAATACCAAACCAACCAATGGCGGGAACGATTGACCACGCGACGCGATAAATCACGTAGTCAATCGTTCCCGCCATTGGTTGGTTTAGTATTCGATTTCGCTTCGCTAGAAAGCGATGTTACTTTGGCTACAGGCCCAGGTCGGCTACGCGTTGTGTTTCACGCGCGCCTCAATGAGATGTCAGCACATCGTGAGGGGGTCCACGAAGACCGATGCCTGGGTCAGGGTTGCGGGTTAGTAAAACGTGAAACCGTGGCCCAGGCGCACAGGCAAGTGGTAGACCACAACATCGGCTGCCGGCAGAAGTTACCACCCACCAAAGTCTTGCCGCCAAGCGGTTCGTCGTGCCGTACGGAGGACGGATCTGAGCTGTTGCGATGTGTGCCGGGTACGAAACGTCAAATGTTGTTGCGTCGGGAGTTTGGTCGTGGAGGGTAATATCCAGATAAATCTCCCTCTGGCGCAGTATGGTTGGTCGTGTTGTTGGGTTTAACATTGTATCACCTCGCTCAACTGCAGTCTTCCTTCCTATTAACTGTATTCAGTATTAGATTTCACTCAGTATTAAAGTGAATAGGGTCTTAATAAACTAGCGCGTTTTACCATCAACGATTGCATCGCTGCTTACCAACAGGCAAGATTGCGGCAAGCACTAGTTTATAATTTATATGAAAAAAAAAATTAAGGTGAAGTGAGCGGGGCTGAGCTGTCATTTCAAGTAATGCTAAGAACTGACACTGTTGACACCTCACGGTAAGTTCCACTTCACCTAACTATTCTAATCGATCTCTGGATAGGGCGATGTTATTGGTTTTTTTTAGTAGCAGTCCCATGTTCGGAATTCGAGCCAATAGCCAGAAATCCAGACTCAGGACTGTCCCGCCTCCTATAACCTACATTGGACTTAAACATTACTGATGAAATGTGTGTAATCTATAAGTACACCTCTGCTCAACCCTCGGGGACAACCAGGCGGCTTATGTAGGTACCTATGTTAGGTTTTCCTTCTCGAAGATAATCACCATCATCATCTCAGCCACATGAAGTCCACTGCTGGACATAGGCCTCCCCCAAGGATTTCCAAAGAGAACGGTAGGACGCGGCCTGCATCCAGCGCTTCCCTGCGATTTTGGTCAGATCATCCGACCACCTAGTCGGTGGGCGTCCGACGCTGCGCTTGCCGGTACGTGGTCGCCATTCAAGAGCCTTTCTGCCCCATCGGCCATCGCCTCTACGAGCTATGTGCCCCGCCCACTGCCACTTCAGAGAGCTAATCCGCTGACCTATGTCTGGGACAGCTTATCCAGATTGATAGTTCCGGCTTCAAGGACGAGGTGTTTCGACGGATCCGACTCGGCTGGGTGCGTTCGGGAAGTTCCGTAGTGTCTTCTCGTCCAAAATACCTCAGTGCCTAAAGACAAAAGTCTTTTTACCAATGTGTGTTACCGGTGATGACATATGGATCAGAACCGTGGTCCCTCACTATGTGCCTCAGAAGAAAGCTCAAGGTCGCACAGAGAGCTATGAAGAGGGCTATGCTGGGTGTTTCTCTACGTGATCGAATTAGTAATGAGGAGATCCGTAGAAGAACTAAAGTCGAAGATAATAACATGAGATTGTTTTTCGCCTCTGCGTTTTATTCACTTCTGTTCAGAATTAACATACACACGTAGTCGTCGGAGGAAACGCTCTGAAAGTCCGGAGTAAGTAACAGACTGTCGGCACTGTAGACGCGGGTTGGCGTGTAACTCGCCGCCTGAAAAGGTCCTGGCCCGTCGACGGCGCATTGTGTTCCACACGCGTCAAAGAAATGTCAGCACATAGTGAGGGGGTCCAATAAGACCAATGCCTGCCAGGGACGACAGTTATTTGAATGAGGTACATCGTCCCTGGCGCACAGGAAAATTAAGGAACACGGGTGGAGCTTAGTTACATAGTAAGTCAGACCCTCTCTAGGGTGGTAGAAGACACTCAAATACAAGCTGACGACTTCCAAAAAAGACCCATAGAGCAGTCCACTACCCAGTAGTGGACTGCTCTATGGCCATACATATGCCCAGACATACATGACATTATGACATATGTCCAGACATATGCCTCCCCTATTTCAGGCCATTCTCATTTAGCTGCTACCAGATATCTAGCGAAGATTGTCGCTCTTCCCAGTTAACTCCTCCTAAGATAAACGGCATAACTGGAGGTACGTCCTTTCTATTTTTGTTCTGGTTCGGAAATCATCAAATGACCTCTCCCGCTCTGAGCGGAGTGGAAGGACGTGTCAGACTTTTACTGACTAAAACCCACCCGTATTCCTTTACTAGCCTGTGCGCCAGGAGGCAGGAGCCATGGTTTCTTTATAAACCAACCCGCAACCCTGAGCCTGACCCAAACTATATACAACCTCCTTCTTCTTTTCCTCGTGCCGTATTCCTCACTACTGAGGGTTGTAAAGTCCCCGTGGAAGAAACTTTTCTCTGATAGTGTCCCTTCATTTGTCTGTTCTTGGCGTCATGTAACGTGGCGTGTAGTGGGGTATCTAATGTGCAATGAATATGGTCAGTCCATCTTGTTGGGTTGCGGCCTCTAGATCGTTTCCATCAATCTTGCGAGGAAAGATTAGTTGTTAAAGGTTATGTCCCTCTTCTCTGGCTAGTTAGGTCCGAGGGACTATACAACATGTAAATTAATTAACGCACTTCCTGAAAATAGTTTGTTCAGAATCGTTTACTGAATCGGTTTATATCATTTTTAATATAGGTAATTTTTGCTCCCAAAAATAATTAAAAACTACAGAATGTATTGTCATATTAAACCTGTTGTTTGTACAGATTTTTAAAATCGCAGTTTTACTTGTATTCCCACAAATTTAATCATTCAATACAAAATAAAGAAAAAAAAGCCTTATTCCAAGAACGTTAAGGTCTTCGTTCTCCAAGAATTGGTGTAACTAATTTAATAAATAACAATGCATATATTATGTTAAATTAAAAATTCAGTGTGTATTATGATTATAACATAATATTCTGATTGGGGTGCTTGAGGGTGTACGTTGATTACATTACATGTTGTATAAGTATAATTACCGATAACTTGTGCACGTATTTCTAGACACTGCACGAAAGTCTTTAAAAGAACATGCTACATAAATGCTTTTCTCTCATTTCAAGCAGACGAAGGAAAATAACTCCATTCAAAGTTGAGACTTTACGTTCAGCCTTCTATCGCCGTAATGGTCACAAAAGTGAACTTACCCGAGCTCCCGAAAGCGTCGATGTACAGAGATCTCTTAGGTCCGTATTACAGAACGTCACTCAAAACTCAAACTCTACTTAAGTCTCGTTTGAAGCCTTTTGATTGGTTAAAACCAGTTTTAAGTAATGCTTGAGCCTTGTATGCTTTTAAACTTGTTCCTTCGCCTTTGTGTCAGTGTTCTACATCGAACTGTGAATTTGAACAGTCCGCACATCACATCTTGTGGGAGTGTATTCTTTGGCAGAATGAACGCAATATTATGTTGGATAGTGTACAAGTTACATCCGGAGTCGTTTAATATACGGACCTTGTAGAAACTAGAACCAATTTCCGTGCGTTCAGGCGGTTTTGCCATACCTATTATTGGAATACACACATACCTACTTAGGACCCATTAACTTAATCAAATTTTATTCCGTAGTGCTTGGCAATCTGGGCTTCTCCCAGTTGCAATAATGTCCCTTTGTGCCGATTGGCCTAGTCCTGTTCTGTCTCCTGCTTGTTCTGGAGGGAAGTAGAAAATAGTTATTTGTTATACAAGAGTGCAAAGTTGCTTTTTAACCGCGTGTTCAATTTTGATGACCGAGCAAGGGAAGGATTCTAAAATTGAATCACGAGCGCAGCGAGTGATTCAAAATTAGAATCCTGAGCGTTAGCGAGGGAATCAAAAGGACACGAGGTGAAAAATCTTTGCACTCGAGTGCAACACGTAACTTTTCATTCCACCTCAGCGAGGAAATGACTAAATGCAATAAAAAAATGTTTACAATCACAAGATAGGTACACTTTTATTTCAGTTTAGGTATTAATTACTACATTATGACAGGTAAGTATTACAGAATAATCTTTAAATTATAATAAAATAATACTAAAGTATAATTAAGAAAATTTTAAAGTAACGTTGCAACAGTTATTTAAATTGAGTGTAATATTTTTGTTTGGTACTGTAATATTGGTGTTAGTCACTTGTGTACTGTTTTTCGGTAAACTGTCTGTCATACTTAATAGTTGTACCGATTCATCGGATTCCCTTGGCGTGAATGTTGGAGAGAGAGGGAGATGGTTAGGTGTTTCATAACGGCTTATTTTTGATGTAGAAGGGCCAGTCCAAGTTTCCGATTGAGGCTCTTTCAGTGTAATGGCTCCTACGATGCCTTCACATATTTTAGACTTATTTTGGATGGAATCCTCTATGTATCCCTCGACAACTGCATTGGTCTTCCAGCCTCCGTGGCGCTTAAGGGACAGGAAATCAGCTCCGGAATCAGCCAAAAGTGTGGCCTGGAAGTTCATGAAATGTTGCTATTTCTCGTGGGATACTGCCAATTTTATTAGTACCCATAGGCTGTCTAACACACTTTCCATTGCGATACTGTAGAAAAAAACGATTGATTGGAGTGTTAGGCGGCCGTAAGGCTTGATATTTCTCAACAATCGTTACGTATTCCTTGCGAATGACAAAGTTGCGGTCTCTTTTTGTCTTTGTATTAGGTAAATTAATTAATAGTAAGTCATCTGAATGTTTCTCAATGTTTTTGACATTAAGTTGTGTTAGTTCATTAGTTCGACATGCTCCGTTTATTCAATAATAAGAACAACCTGCAATGTAAAGAGTATTGTAGTAGATAAATGAATAAAATTTATATGAACGCATAATTATGCCTATCAACATTTACTAAGTATACTATTTAATTGAGATTAATATATGTACTTAAGTAGATACTGAATGTGCAACTGACTTACTTTTGCCGCCAAATATACGGAATCGGGTGCTTCGTTAAGAAACTTTTCAATATCAGATACTGTGAAAACCTTCGATTTTTTTGGATGATGACCAGATGAGGCTCTTTTTAAAAATGCTACTAATTTAGGATAGGTATCGATATGTATGTCTTTTTTCATCTTTATTGTTGCTTTTAGCATCGAATACGTACTCCATAGAGTGCTTGCTTTCTTGTTCTCGGATAATTCTATAAAATATGCCAGCAAAACGTTTTCTGAGAAAGTTTTGGCTCCTTTTGCTAGTCGCCACGTGTTGAACATATCGTACTGTTTTAAATACTTCTCGCGTGATTGTTGAGGTAGAAAGCTCATTTGCGCATTATTAACAGTTTCAGTCAATTCTGTTGGCGTCAAACAAACTTCCTCGTCGCTAGAATCACTCATTTTAGTTTTTCACTTGTTTTCAAGTTTCTTTTTTTTAATTTATGGTTTAACAATGACGTGAAAAAATGCCGCGTAAAGAACCGCGTACAAAGAAAATTGAAAAAAGAACACCAAGAAGGTTCCGAGTCTGAGTTTTTAACAAATTAAAAAAAAGTTGTATGATATATTCGGCACCATAGAGGTAACAGTAAATAGGTTTAATGTTTTTTTTTTAATTTACAAACTTAGTGCACACGATGTTCTAAATTCAATTTACTTTATCCTCTAGAGAATAAAAACGGCTTTTCCAGTCAGATATTGAAGATTAAAAATACTCTTTCCGAGATGGTGGGATGAAAAATATATTTTTTCTTACTCCTCCACTATTCTTTTCTGATTAATTTCGTTGCGGGACCCAAGACAGTTGAATCGTTTCTCCGGGACTCGTCGAGCTTCATTGCTCGGCGTTTTTCTGGCGGTCTCCACTGTTGCTTCTGGCTTTCAGGAGTTGCAGTGGGTGGGATAATGTGTGGCGGGTTTTGTCCCAACAAATAAAAAAATAATAATTGAGTAACGTTCTGTAATGCGGACCTTAGATTGGACAATGGCGCCAATTCTGTTGTTCACAAACTAAACTAATTTACAGTTAACTGCATCTTTTTCTTTCCCTTTCCATAAGAAAAGGATAGAAGATAACATTTTATTTTAATCCTGTCAAATTAAGATACTCCATAGTCAGTTTACACGCGATGGCGACTAAAAATACGCCAGTTTTCGTCAGGAGTGCACTAATTTGACAGGTCTAAACTGCCATTTTATCTTCTGTCCTTTTGTTAATGAAATGGACAGAAAAGGATGCACTGAACTTGAATTTAATTTAGTTTGTGAAGAAGGGAATCGAGGCCATTGTCAGGATAAGGTAGTAGGTATAATGACGCCAGGAAGCTTGGCGTTAACGCAAAGGTCCAACGGTATGTAGCCAATGTAACATCGCTTCGTAGCGAAGCGAAATTGAATACTAAACCAACCAATGGCGGGAACGATTGACCACGTGATTTATCGCGTCGCGTGATCAATCGTTCCCGCCATTGGTTGGTTTGGTATTCGATTTCGCTTCGCTATGAAGCGATGTTACATTGGCTACAGGGGCTGGTCAGCTTCTAATGCTGTACAAAGCACAGTCCGTTCGTGTGTGGAGTACTGCAGCCACATTTGGGCTGGTGCTGCAAAATGTCACCTGGCCACTTTGGATTCGGTGGAGAGGCGTCCGAAGAGGCTGTTTGGCGACCCAGATTTAACTCAAAAAGCCTAGAGCACAGGCGTAGAGCAGCCAGCCTTTCCGTGTTCTAAAGGATTCATTTTGGAGAGTGTGCGAGGGAATTGCATGATTTAGTTCCCCCATCTCCGTTCCACCATCGGACGACCCGTCGTACGGCGAGTTTCCACCCTTACGTCGTTAACACTACTACGATCCGGACGAAGCGTTTCGCCTCCTCTTTCATACCGCGTACATCGAGGGACTGGAACAATTTGCCAGCGGCGGTGTTTGCGTCGGACTACAATTGGAGTGCCTTCAAGGCTAGTGAATGGGCTCTTAATAAACTAGTGCGCTTTACCATCAACGATTGCGTCACTGCTTAGCATCAGGCGGGATTGCGGTCAAGCGCTAGTTTATCATTTATAAAAAAAAGGTGAAATAAAACATGGTCTACAAATTGATATGTCTCCTTTTATTCACAGTATATATGTACTATTTACATGCTGTACATGATCGCAACAAATTAATCTATTAAGTACTTACATTAATCTAAAACATTTATCTACAAATATATTACGAAAACGTCAACAAACATTGTATGGACAAATCATTGGTAGGTACACTCACATGCATAAATATAAAGGATTTGTTTTTGGTAAAACTAAATTTATTTAAAATCGTTTTTTTTTTTTTAATATGCTTGTTATTAGATACTAAGATTACTGATTTTAATATCGGCAGTCTTCACAATTAAGGATTTATTTATTGTTAAAATGAATTCAGTTCAACACCTGCCGTGTTTAGCCGAAAAAAAGACGACCGGTCTTAGCTGAACCTACCCTCAAAACTTGCCAAACACATTCAGACCTTTATACATATTTATGCATGTAATCCACTCAAAATATATTTACAATATTAATTCCCAGTACGTTCGTAACAAAACAAATAATTATTGCTTACAATCTAAACATACGTCAACAAAAGCGATTTATAAAAATAGCTGCTTCAGTTTCAATAATACAAAGTCCCACATGGTATAAAATTAAATACATAATGGCCTCTATTCTCTTGTTTACAAACTAAATTAAAGCAAAAGGACTTAAGATAAAATGTTAGTTTAGACCTGTCAATAGGGATGTATCCAAGGTACGAAAATGAAAAAAAAAAATTAGTCCGTCTTATCAATACATAGTATAAAACAAAGTCGCTTTCGCTGTATGTCCGTATGTATGCTTAGATCTTTAAAACTACGCAACGGATTTTGAAGCGGTTTTTTTTAATAGATAGAGTGATTCTTAAGGAAGGTTTAGACTACCTTTTATCCCGGAAAAAAATGATGTTCCCGAGGGAAATCTAAAAAGCGCAATATAACCGAACTCCACGCGGGCGAAGCCGCGGGCGGAAAGCTAGTAGATAATAAAACAAAATTAAGACCCGTATTTTTTATTTTGTCGAAATTACCAAAAACTACTGAGATATAGCGTATTAAAGTTACGGAGTGGGGGCTAATTACGTCACGCCGCGGTATATTTTGTACCACAACGTGACTTCATGCGACATTACAAAACTTCTTCCTAAGTATTTGAATGAAAGAAAAAATAAAAAATAAGTGCATTTTTTATAAATCTATGTGATGGACATTAAATTATTTTTTAGGATACAACCCAATTAGTCCGCTCCTGGCGTAAATTGGCGTTTAAACTGACTATGGAGTATCTTAATTTGACAGGATTAAACTAAAACATAATCTTCTGTCCTTATCTTAATGAACTAGAAAGAAAAGATGCACATAACTTAAAATTACACACATCAAAAGTGTCTAGGGATCAAGCATTTTTATGCGGATTTCTTGAGATTGAGATGTGGCTTTGTAATAAATTTATGATTTTATAAATTTATATGGATCCTTTTTGGTGCATTTCATAATTTGAATCAGGAACTGTGAATCAAATTCGAGTAAAAGATGAAAATCAGCTGTCAATATTTTCCCTATAAAAACATACAACGCATTGAAGACATTATTAGTGCTACTGTTTCCCTACTACTGATTAAAACCAACGTTATTATGGAGCGGCGACGTCATTTAAGCAGGGAAGAAATGCTCAGAGCCGTGGGAATGATAGAAGCTGGTTCCCGGCAACGTACTGTGGCTTTAGCTCTGAATACAAGTCAGAGTGTTATCAGTCGACTTTGGACACGTTACCGAAGCACTGGTACCGTGGCTGAGCGCCATGGAGGACGGTATCGCTGCACCACACGGAGACATGCTGTTAGCCGTGAGGCTTCATCACTCTTCAGGGAACTTAATTAGCGACCAAACAGTCAGAAACCGCTTGCATGAAGTGAACCTTCATTCCCGAAGACCGCTACGGGTACCACCTATAGCAATGCACAATCGTAGGATTCGATATCAATGGGCTCTTGAACACAGAAATTGGGCAGAAGAACAATGGCGTTTCGTGTGCTTTTCTGATGAGTCTCGTTTTGGTATGAGACCGGATACAAGACGTATACGACACTGGAGAACCCCTGGACGCCAACAGCGATTAAAATCCTGCCAGGAAGTCCATCCTTATAGTGGTGGAACCATCATGGTATGGGCGGGTATTTGGATCGGCGGAAGAACTGAGTTGATTTGGATCAGAGGCAACCTCAACGCTCAAATTTATGCTGAAACGATTGTATCAGACGTCATCGTTCCTCTACAAGTGCAAATCGGTCCCTTATTTCAGTTAATGCATGATAATGCACGACCGCACACCGCAAGAGTTGTAAGACAGACTCTCGCCGCAGCTAACATCAATGTCCTGCCCTGGCCTGCTCAGTCGCCAGACTTGAACCCGATTGAGCATGCATGGGATATGCTACAGAGAAGAGCTCTGCCGAATATGGAGGGTATCCAGTCGCAAGAAGACCTTTTTTTGTTGTTGCAACGAACATGGGCGGCCATTCCACAGCGTGATTTGGATGAACTCATTTTGAGTATGCCAAACCGATGTTCTTGTGTTGTTAGTGTTCGCGGTAGAAACACGGATTATTAATTGTTTAAGTTACCCAATAAAATTTTAGAGAAAACTGTTATTTCAGTCTTTTTTTCGAACTTTTGTGTTAGTGGTTCAAATGTCAAATATCCCTTTATTAGGAAAATGGCAAATTTCTTTATTAATGCAAAGGTGACTTGGTTTATCGTTACTGTGACAAACGAAAACACTTTATTTGATGAATCCTTAAAGAAAATTTTAATTAATATCAATCAGGAGAAAAGTTATTGCAAAAATATATGTTGATCCCTAGACACTTTTGATGTGTGTAGTTTAGTTTGTGAACAAGAAAATTGGCGCCAATATCAGAAACACAACGATAAAATATGTACAAATTTGTTTTTTTTTTTTATACAGTATGTTAAATAACAGAGGGTGTTCCCTTAAACTAGTTAATATATATCATTAATAGATTAAAATAAAAATATCAGCATAGAAAAATAAGCATAAAAAAATCCGAATAAAAAATTTCTAATTGGAAATAAATTTGAAACCTGTTTTAAATCAAAATAGTAGTCGTCATGTATAAATAAATTGCGACGTTGCCGTCTTTCATGTTCGCGTGTACAGTGTGTTTCTTTTACATGTCAATTTAAAATTTTTATTGAATATTTTCATATTGGAAAAAAATTTTAAAACATTTTGTTTTCGAATGGAAATATTTTTTTTAGCATGTATGTATGCTATACTATTTCGGGTTAACGGGAACGCCCTCTGTTAGTTAACATACTGTATAATATTGTAAAGTAATTCTTCTAAATACCTAACAATTCTCCCTAAAACCCCTAGATCTCTCTGTGTATGTATTTTATTTTACTTAAAAACTAATAATGTTTTTATACACAACTGTACTTGGGGCCAGCGAGACATACATTGAATTTTCTCTAGCACACATCCAAAATGAAATAATAATAACCAAGTTAATTCTATCCAAAACCTATTTAATCATTGGTTGAAGTTTGCCAAATGCACAAATAGGCGATTGATTTTTGAAAGTTATTAATTATTATGAATAATATTATTTCTTATTTTCCATCTTAATTTGTCACACTCATGTATGCCAATCTAATCATTCTACAATTTGCATTAGACGCTAGATCGGAAGTGACACTGAACAAAGCTTTCACGACGAATGCCCAGCAGTGGGACCAAAGCAGGTACAATTATTATTATAAAACCATATATTTAAATTACAAACACAAAGGGCCTACTTAAGCAAGTTATATCCAGCGCCATATTGAATATGACACTTGTAAAATGAAAACCGGTAACGCGGTAATTACCGGTTTTAATTTTGCAAATTCACTGGCTGATTAAAATGATATGTAGGGTTGAATGTACAGACGACAGCAGGTCTAGCTACCCGAAATATTTCCAGAGCCTTAATGCCTAAGCGATAAAGTAGAAAATCTAATAAAGAAATCTGACAGATTGTTGTAGCTTGATGTGCTGTCGTCTGTACCTATACCGAATTACAGATAATCTAATTGAAAAAGCCACGCTCTTTCACAAAAACTTATACACAATAACCCCTATTTTGTATAAGTTTCTGTTCCTGGGTAAAAAAAAAGGTTCTATTTAGTCCGTCATTCAGATTATAGAAAAATGTTGGATACGTATATTTTGTTTTATCAAATCAATAAAAAATGACAAATGTAAAAGGCATCAAAGATCAGGAGTGGGGGCTGGTGATGTCACTCGTTGCTAAAAAGTGTAGCAAGGAGTGACGTCACAAGGGTTTTCAACGCACTGTATCGTTTTCATTTTTGTTTATACGAAAAAAAGAAAAAAATACATGTCTGTTTTTTTTTTTTGGAAATCTGACTTACGGACTAATTAGTTTTTTTAGTCAACTACCCTATTGTTTGAAATGTGTAAGCAACAAATTTTGGACAGCTGTTTTAAATCAGACGATCTAGGTACGTACTCTTCTGTCATTTTCGCCAATGTCACTTCCAACTACCGAGGTATGATATCACCTATTCACCAACTACCTAGCATCTAGCATAACTTCTACGACATAAAACATTACTCATCAGTCTGACACTTGACAGTTTTGGTAACAACACAACACGACATAGAGAATCCACTTAAATAATTAAATGCGAAAATAAAAAATAAATACATCTCTGCGACTAGTCGTTTAGGTCTTTGGCTAACATTTAAAAGAAAATATCTAAAATGTATTTATATTTAATCAATAGCTACATAGACTACACTAGCAGCTTAATTCAGTCTGTTCAAAATTATTTAAAAAAAGAACCGTTATTTTTTAATGAAAATTGCACACATAATTTTTAAGTTTTGTACTTAAAAATAAGATGCGTAATGTTATCAACTGAAAGTGTTCGATTTTTTTACTTCAAAAGTGAGTAGGTATAAAAAATACAAATAAAATTATCAAAATAAAATATTCGGAAAATTACAAATGAATAAAAATGTTTTTTTTTTTAATAAATTTTAAATATGTACTTATTATTGCTGTTAGAGTGAAAACTTCGTTTTCTTATTATAAGAGTAAATACAGTAGAATAATTTATTAAAATCCAATGGCACACGAATAAAATAAAGATTAAAATATTCCAGTCAAAGATGGTCAGTTGTAATCAATTTAGCATTTCGCTATTCTAATTAGTCATTATTCACAGGACCCGGGTAACGTTGGCAATACCCAGAAATGGTTGAAAACATAAAAAAAAACTTTTAACAGTAAAAGCACTGATTTAGATTTTGTTAACGACAGCTAGTCCGTCTCCACACCTAAGACATTTAAATTCCTTTTTGATATCAAAAGACGAGACATTTTTATTTTACCTACAATGATATTTTTAATAAATTAACGTCGAAAATTCTAAATTTTCAACGAACGACACTTTGAGGGCAAGACGTAAAATGATTCCCAATTCAATAGCAACCAGAATATATCTGCAAAAACGTGCCAACCTGAATCAAAGAATCCGCAAGGTAATTGCGTAACACATTATCAGTAGCAATGGGTTTCATATTGACAGTTCAACAACATTCATTGCGTTATTTATGTTGATGAGCAGACACATTTTTCGAACTTAGAGAGCAATGTATTAGCAATATGCTTCAAAATGATTATAGTAATGATGATAATAAAACTTGATAGTAATAGTGTGCTACGCAATCAGCCCCCTAATCGGCGAACAGAGTCATGTTTGTCAAATGATTGCGACTAGTTGGGATTGTTCGGACCGAACGGACCAATGGGCGGTCCGAACGATCCCAACTGATACCAACTAGTCGCAGTCATTTGACAAACATGTGTTCGCCGATTAGGGGACTGGATGCAGGTCACAAACATTTTCGCTACTAACAATCGGGTTCTGGTTTTACGTCCTGACCAAAAAGCGGTTAATACAAAAAATATTATAAAATACACATATTATATAATTCCGCATAAATTATACACTAATAAAAACTACTAATATCTCACTACTTATACATCGTGCGTGTCTTACATACATATAATAATAATAATATCTACACAATTTAAAATTATTAGGAATTACATTACTTCTTCGCGCAAGCACCGATATGTCAAGATGGACTATTTCGCTAAACGTCTATCTATAGGTATATTACTTTTACCTTCACTAACTCTTTAGAATATCATTTATTTACTCACCTAAGGACAGATGGCATTACATTTAAACATTTAGGTTATTATATTCGAGTTGTTTGCCAAAATTGAAAGAAATTATAACTAGAGTTTACAAAGAAATAACATTAAAGAAAAAAAAAAGTGCTTATGATTCCTGCCACTTATCAATGCAGCTTACCTTACAGGTATGGGTCAAAAGTGCATTACCACTTTTGAAATTTATTGCACAAACAATAAGTGTCAAAAGTGGTACTCCACTTTTGACCCTTACTGTAATAGTGTACATGTTGTATAATTAAATTTAAAATACGCACAATTTTGGCAGACATCTGGAAAATAAACCAATATTAAATAGTAAGAATTGACTTGAAACCAATTGGGCATCTATTAACTACTTACAAACTTATTGTCATAGACAAAATTATTTCATACTGTCAAAAGGAATGGCAAGTTACGAGGTTATCTTTTAACCGATATATATGGATGCGAAATAATTATTTTAATTGAGTTCTAGATTTTAACTAAAGTTTCGTTTAAATAATTTAAATTATTATTACATACAACTCTATCTAAAGTTAGTATTTTTACTGTATTAGATAGCATACTTTTAAGTTTACATTTTTTTAAAATTAATTATTGTATTAATAAAATACGATACGTATATATAATAAAATTTGAAATGATGGTTAACTTGGCAATGGGTAAAAAACACACATAATATGGGCAATATTAAATAATTAATTTGGCTAAGTACGGACAAAAGCAGGTCAAACTACTCGAAACTGTCAAATATTCCCAATCAACCTTGAGCCTTAATGATTTAGAGATAAATTTGAAAATCTAATAAATAAATCTGACAGATTGTAGTAGCTTGATATGTTGTCGTCTGTAGGTACACGCAACCATAAATACCGGCGAAAGATATGAAATCATATGAAACAACACAATACTAGCTAATGTACTGTACGTGGATATGTCTGAGTTATTAAGACGCTTTTATGTAAGGGACCGTGGTTTATTTAAAAGCTCGAGCATTCGCATCTCTCCAGTATTGTTTAATTCGTTGTTTATCACAAAATACCTTGAACATAAAGTTGAAGACTCAGTTAAAAAAATACAAAAAATCTACGACAAAACGTTGTTTTCTGTAACTAGTAAACTTTAATATAACTACCTACAAGGAATAAATAAAAGCTTAATTATAAATTATGATTTATATTAAAATAATACAAAAACTCAGTAAATCGAGCATTTTTTTGTTCAACAACCAAAATTATGGATAAAGATTCAACGAATTAAATAATTTCTTTCAAGACACAAACGCCAGTAAAACCTCCTTTAATACAAAAAAATAAATACTTAACCACAAACGATATCCGTTACTCTATAATTTGACATTGTATAACGTCAAAAAAAATCCGAAGGCATCAGTAAGCTCACAACGCAAGTCCTTAACATAAGGATAAGGGATTTGGGCTACGAAAAATATTTACATGGTTGAGCAGATATTTTTCGTGCTGACTGTACATTTACGGTAGAAAATCCATACATAATGTCACGAAAAAAATAATAATATAGACTAATACTTATAATACAACAGAAGAGTACGTTTGTTTGTTTGAACGCGCTAATCTCTTGAACACCAGATGCACATGAGATAGCTCAATGAGCAGTAACCAGGAGCTTTCTTATCACTTGTTACCCGGGCTCTTTTGGTATAATAGAAGAGAGTTGCATGACATCTGGAGGTTCCTTATTTGTGGAAAAATCAATCAAAATATTCTGACTTATGACTTCCTGTCACTGTCAATTCTTTTTTGCCACAGATTAAAGCAAGCACAACAATTTAAATTTAAAAAAAAAAAACAAAAGTTATGGTAGCGCCATCTCTTGGTGTTTTTTTTTTTGAACTAACCTATCGGAAACTGCTCAATCTCGAGGAAGTTTACAGGCTGATTAATATCACATTATAGACCTTAAGAGTAGAGTAAAAAGTAAAAAGCACAAGAGAACACTAAGCGAAAAGAAAGTAATATCATTTTATATTAAAACAAGATATTTCACGCTTATATGTATAATATAGCCGCCACAACGAAACGAAGCCAATTAAAAATAATGAATGAGATTAACACAATAATTTGTTTTCACTAATTAGAAATTTTGTTCCTATATTAAGTATTTTGTTCGACATTTTTCTATTTTCTAATTAATGTAAAAACAACCTAAATAATGTGATTGTTTGTATTAACGTATAATTAATACTCTTCCACGCAAAAACTAGTGAAGAGATTTGGATAGAATTTGGCACACAGATTGTTCATAACCATGATTAACATAATCCTACTAATATTATAAAGGCGAAAGTTTGTAAGTATGGATGTATGGATGTTTGTTACTCTTTCACGTAAAAACTACTGAATGGATTTGGTTGAAATTTGGCACAGGGGTAGATAATAGTCTGGAATAACACATAGGCTATTTATCCCAGAAAAATATGCAGTTCCCGTGGGATACGAAAAATATTAGTCCACGCGGGCGGAGCCGCGGGCGAAAGCTAGTATAGGATAAAATCATCTATGTTTGGAACAAGAAAACCTTATAAAATGTCAGAATATTGTATGTTTTATGACTATACTAGCTTTCCGCCCGCAATACAAAGTATCCTACTATTTGATCCGGACTTCTAACATTATGTCTGCACAATTTCAAAGCAATCGGTTCAGTAGTTACGACGTGAAAGCGGAACAAACAAACAAACTCACTTTCCGATTTATAATAGTAGCAAAGGATAAGGATTATTGAAGTGGATTATTATTGTAAATAGGATATTGCAGTAAGTTATACACGTAATTTTATTAAAAAAAAAAGTTACAGTACCCGGCACGTATGTTGGCTAGGTTTTTACATAGTGGGGGTAAATTCGCGCATGGTGCACTTGAGAACGAATTAACGCAAGTGAATACTTCAACTTCAACTCTTCAATGGCTTCTGTGGTTAGATACCACAATTTTGCCAATAACACGTGTGACAAATTATAGAAATTCTTTAAAAAAAATATTGCACAATAATGGCGGATATCGCCAATGACAGTGGAAAAAACGGCTGCGTGCGCCGACTACTAGGAGATTTGATGTAAAGCCATGATGTGGTCACTATGCTGCGATATTTCAATGTTCTTTATGAATTATTCACTGAATGTACTTTTTACTACATAAATCACGCGCTTTTATTTAGTAAACGACACTATAAATAATTTTAAAGTCCAATGAGAACGCAAGTGTAATCGGGGGCGAACGGGACGTAGACACGGTGCGGGAGGCGGCGGTCGACTGAGACTGACGCACCATTCACCATTTCAACAATCGCGCGAGCAGTGGTCTCGAACGTCAAAGAGCGAGATCGGTATAAAAGCCAGTTTATCTAAAAAAAGCTCGATATTCAATTACATCCGTTAATTTATAAAAAAACACACGTACAGACTTCATTTTTAACAATCAGCAGTGGTCTCGGACGTCAAAGAGCGAGGTCGGAAGAGTAAAAATAGGTATATTAGTACCTAAAATCGGTATTTCTAAAAAAAAAGCTTGCTAATTCTTTTTAAATCCATACTAATATTATTAATGCGAAAGTAACTCTGTCTGTCTGTCTGTTACGCTTTCCCGCTTAAACCTCTCAACCGATTTTGATGAAATTTGGCACAGACAATCTTTAGACCCTGAGAAAGAACATAGGCTACCTTTTATCCCGGAAAAATTTGATGTCCCCGAGGGAAATCTAAAAAGCGCGATATTACCGAACTCCACGCGGGCAAAGCCGCGGGTGGAAAGCTAGTTATTTATAAAAACTCTTTGGCCATAGCCACCGTCATCCTTGAATCAATATCAAAATCGTAACAATTTCATGCTATAAATGTTTCTTTTTGCCATCGCACTTGAGCTTGTTGGCTCCTCATCAGATGACATTTTGTAGGCCCTCTTTAGAAAAGTCACTGATAGGGTGATTTCCAAAACATTTAAGTCCGTCTATAACGCAGTAATATTTAACAGAATTCAGTAATACAAGAGGTTGCCATGTCACAAGCGTAAAATCGGTAGAAAAATCGGGAGAATTTCCATGTATACTCTGAAATCGTAGAAAAACAGCTGCATTTCGGTATTTTGGTAGAAATACCAAAAAATCGATAGGTTCGAGACCACTGTGACGCACCAATCGCGCGAGAGGTGAAGCGCTACCTTATACCCCGCGCCCCGCGCGCACCACCAAACATATCTAAAAACTATTTTTGCGCACCTAACGACTTGCCACTGCTTGGACTTTTAAAATTATTTATAGCGCTTAAAAGTGCATTCAGTAAATAATTCATAAAGAACAGTGAAATATTGCAGCATAGTGGCCACATCATGACTTTCTGCCAAACCTCCCTCGTAAGACGGTTCACGCGGCCGTCTTTTTCGACATGAATAATTCATTACGTGACATTGGCTGAATGCACAAACCGTGCGAAGCCAAAATAGTAAGAAAGAAGAAAGATTTTCCAAGTTACGTGCCGGGAACTGTAGATGTGGTCGGCGTGTCCTATCCGACTATAGAAGAAAGGAGGAATTAAAGTTCGTTTCAGTTAGTTTCACCCTTTCTTCTTTCAGTCTCTTTGAGATAAGTATAGATTTTCTACCGTAGATACACAGAGGGGTGTTTCGGGGAATTTAATGAAAAAATGGCAGATTTACTCTACATACCCTGGTATTGGGGACGAAATCCCATTGTTTTTATTTCTCTTACAGCCTTCATTCAATTTGTTATTGTCCATACCACCTACTTTCCTTTTCTAATACTAACATTTGGGGGCCCTCTTAAATACTACAAAACAAATTATAAAAAGCCTTTGACATTTCAAAAAATTCATTAGGTATATTGTGGTTCCTAGTATGGCCAATACGTGTTCCACATATGGTCATTACATGTTCCACAAATGGCCAATACATGTTCTACATATGGCCAATACATGTTCCATATATGGCCAATTCATGTTCCACATATGGCAATATATGTTCCACATATGGGCAATAAATGTTCCATATATGGCCGTTTAATGGTCAAACACAACTATCAATAGTATTTCGCTATTTTCTTTCATCTGTATTAAATTTCTAATATAATATGTTAGTTCACAAAATCATTCGAATAATTCTACTATTATCATTATGGCAGCTTTGCGATATTAGTCCAGCTGAAGATTACTGAGGTAAATAGACTTGATGGCTAACGGATTGTTGTTGCAAATTGACACAGACATGGACATGAAAGTTACTTTACCTACCTATTATTATCGCTCAGCAAAAATTGTATGTACCACATATGTCAGTTTACCATGAAATATAAACTGACATATGTGGTACATACAATATATTGACTAACCTTATCGTCCTAGGTGATCGACTGACGCGATAACTGTAATTTATGACCCACCGAAATAATTGCGTAACATACTGGCAATGGATTTCATTTTGACAGTTCAACAAAATTCATTGAATGATTACGTTGATGAGCAGACACATTTCTCGAATACATGTAACAATGGATTAGCAATGCTTCTTAATGATTAAAACTGAGAGTAACTTCAGTTATCATTTGCAAGGCAAGTTAAGATGGCATTTAATTTCATCGATTGACACTTCCAAACAATCATTTTACTATCAGCCAAGTATTGATCTGTTTTCTTTTACAAACATTGAACATATGATGATGTACTCAATCCAATCGTATCCCGCGTTATGTTATCGCATGCTATAATCACCTAGGACTTCGTGTTGTTGAATAACCCAATACATGAAAAACAATATTCAAAAGCACAAACCGTACCATTGACATTGACACATTTTCGTGGCACACCGTTGGCTTCAACTATCAAATTTGAAGTTTACCATCATCAGAATCAAGAGGGCCCCTCCAACCTTACCTTACAACGCTCCTATTTCGGGGTAAGCATGAGGCACTCCCGACCCCGTCTCCCTGTATTGTAGCGGGTCGGCCCTGAACTCCACAGGTTGGAGCGCCATGTGACCATACACCTCAGCGAAGCGCGCAATGCAGGCGGACCGCTGCGACATATGTCGAGCGTCAGCGGATAGCATCTCGGTGTTCGTGCATTCTGGACATTTGAACTTTTTGCGGGGGGTTACCTGGAATTAGCATTAACAGAAACTTTAGAATACTAATGATAATTATTGGTATTGCTGTAAATTTTGAGGTGGATCTGCTTAAAGGCTTTTTAGGTTGCAGCCCAGGGTTCGTAGTGGTTCCAAAACACGCCCAGCCTTTTTGAGAAACAACAGACGATGTATCCTTTTAAAAAAAAAAATATTGAAAAAAAAAATCAATAATATACAAAAAAGGACTTAAATTAAAGTATTCAATGTACTACATCCTATATTACATTCAGACAGTTCTTCTGATACTACGAAGCCAAATATGACATCGCCTGGTACGAAACGTGTATTTCAATTTGATAACATGACGATGTTAATTATTATTAATCATTTTAATTGCATGTGTTTATAATATGAAATGTAGAATACAATTAATGTGATAACCTCATCGGTACACTGTTGTTATATAGAGAATGTATACATATACAATATGTAAAGGAAACCCCGCCCGAACCATAAGGATAATAAAAGTTAGGTAAAGATATGACCAAATAACATATAATGAATTTTGAAATAATCTTTTTTTTCCGCGAATTAAGGCGGCTCCAGAGGAAAAACACACCGCAGGCCGTTTTTATGTAGTTTTTCGGAGCTATCTACTCTTTATCCAAAAGAAATATCAACTTATTAAAAATACATAAATTTTCTCCATAATCTTGGCTCCAAAATTGTAGTTTTTTTTTTTACTATGCATAATGTTTAAATAATTCCTTCACAACGAAACCTCTGACAAGAGAAATAATTATCAAAAACGTGCATCTCCTCGAAAAGTAAGCATTATTTAGATTGCGTTCTTACACTAATGGATAGGCAATTTCATGACGAACATTATTGTAGAAATATTTTTTTAAAACGACCAAAACAAAAATTTTTTTCAACAATCTGAGCGTATTCCCCATCATTTCTCTTGCCCGAACTATTGAGATTCAGTATGCCACAAGCTCTCGAAGGGGGAACCCGCGTTGTTCGTCATCGCGCGGTCCGCTAGCATAGCGGGCGGCGCGTGAGCGAGAAAGCATCTGCTTGCTCGCTCACGCACCGCATGTCGCATAGAGTATAATACTATCATAAAGTGTCTCTGTTATTGATGTTCATTTTGGTGTTCGTTTTTTTAACCGATTTCAAAAGGGAGGTTATATGTTTTTTATGTTTGTTTGCGGATCACTTTACTATAATATAAATAATAGGGTATTTGACTAAAAAAAACTAATTAATCCGTCATTCAGATTATAGAAAAATATTGGATAGGTTTATTATATACGTTTTACATTTCGTATATTTTGTTTTATCAAATCAATAAAAATTGACAAATATAATAGGCATCAAAGATCAGGAGTGATGGCTGGTGACGTCACTGGCCGCTAAAAAGTGTAGCGTGCAGTAACGTCACACGAGTTTTCATAGCACTGTGTCGTCTTAATTTTTTGTTAATATGAAAAAAGAAAAAAATATGTGTCTAGTATTTTTTGGGTAGGCCCCCGACAAGGTGGACCGACGACCTGGTGAAGGTCGCGGGAAACCGCTGGATGCGGGAGGCGTAGGATCGGTCGTCGTGGAGAACCTTGGGGGAGGCCTATATCCAGTAGTGGACGTCTTTCGGCTGAAATGATGATGATGATGATGAGTATTTTTTGGAAATCTGACTGACGGACTAATTAGGTTTTTTTAGTCAAATACCCTATTGCATGAGTTGATAAAAAATGCTATGCAATAGCTTTACCGCGGCAGTTCCCGAGTGCCACATGTTTTTTTTTTTAATTAGAAAGATTATATCTTCAAGGTAGTCTCATGTTAAGGAAATTAGGGTCTGATGATGGAAGACTAAGGAAAC
Organism: Sesamia nonagrioides; assembly: GCA_017933935.1. NCBI lineage: Eukaryota > Metazoa > Arthropoda > Insecta > Lepidoptera > Noctuidae > Sesamia > Sesamia nonagrioides. The sequence goes on along the minus strand of JADWQK010002392.1, from coordinate 139,541 downwards.
CTAGGAGAATTTTAAAAAATCATAGGGGCGCCTAGAGCATTTCTATATTTTTTTCATTAATTGTTTTAACGCACTACAATTTAGTAAAGTTCGGAGTTGATGATGGAGCCGGGAGACAGCCGAGGGATCTCCTTAACGATTCACATCAGCTGCCTCGTGTTTGTGCTTAATAAATCTATATTGATAAAAACTTTACACCTAAATGAGTTGTGATTGTCATTAAAGCTCTGATAATGAAGACAAAGGCCAGTTAAGGGAACTCCTCAAAGGTTTATAATAGTTACCTTGTGTTTGGACTTAATTTATTTATATTGATGAAAACTTTACACCCATATAGGTTTAAATGATGGTCTGCAATAGATCTGATGATGAAGACCATAGACAGTCGAGGGAATTCCTCAACAATTTACAACACTGTACTTTAACATAGTACAAACACTACCTACTCGTCATGCTTATGCAAAAATCAATTAAAATCAAGAGACTGAATTTGTGTTATTTCATTGCGTTATTTCTAGAAATGCTCATACTTTCATTGTGGTCTTATAGGAATTAAAGCAAACGAAATACGTCATTTGCTTGCAGGCCTTTTCCAAATATGCTGCCGTCGGCGTCCAGTCTGACCGGATATTGTATTAGTCAGATGTTTATTATTTTTCTGCAAAAGGAAGCTTCCTTTACACAAACACAAAGCTTTGTGTAAATAATATTATAGTATATTATATGTATTTGTTTTTTTATACGATAGTTTTATTTTTTGCAATTTACGTATTTGTTTTATTAAACGAGAATAATAATATAATTTCAGTCTCCCCTGAGCCCAAAAAAAACATCACATCTTTTTTAAATGTAGGTTTCCTGTCTGCAGAAATTTATTTGACCCTGATTACGTTTTCGCTTAAAATAATAAATAATGATAAATTAACCTTTATTATATTATTTTTCTATCCCTTTCACCATCTGACTTAGCTAACTTTCAATCTACAAAACTAACTTCCAACCCTGAAGGTACAGTCATAACATATTTAGTTGTAAAGGTCTAATCAATAAAAATTAAGTAAGCCCAAACACCATGACGGTTGCGTCCGATGTGGATTCCCTTGATTCTCTGTCGTCTCCATCATCAGGTCAGGCCCAAATCTTCACGGTTTTATAGTTTCATTCGATATAAATACGAGTATCAAGTTTTCACCCGAAGCGTGCCTACAATTTTAGATAATTGGCCTAAATTTCTTAGAATTTCCATTATCGACACTGACGTGGTAACAATGAGATTACATAGGCAGCATACTCTTTCATATAAAAAAGAATGGTCAAAATCGGTTCATTAACGATAAAGTTATCAGCGAGCACACATAAATCGAATTGAGAACCACACTTTTGGGAAGTCGGTTAAAAAATAAAATACGCAAAATTTTTATTATGAAGTATCGTCAACATTTGTGTCAGTCTATATCTATAATAACCAAAAGTATTTGGGCGCACCAATAAACAAAAATAAAAGTGCCATGTCTGTTACTTCTGTGGTCTATGAATTTAACTTGTATTTGCAAGTATTGTAGAGGTGGGGCGCGGTGAAGAGGGAGCAAATGCTCGAGGTCATTTGGTGAGGGGACGACCTTAATTCCACCTTCCCCAAAGGTAATTTAAAAAAAGTTTCAATACCATTTTTGACGGTATTATTATGAGCGAATATCGATGCGACTGCGAGCTGCGTGCCCTGCCCCCCTTCGCCCGTTCATATATTGCCTACCGCACATGTATTAATTTACCTCCTTATGCGTAATACCTACCTAATATTTATTTTTTAGGGGGATTTTTTTTTAAATTTAGCTCGATTTTGTAGGCATTAGTAGAATCAAGAATCGACACCTAACAATACCGTTACGGATCGGACAGGGTTTTCTTTACATATTGTATAAAAAGAGGAAGCAATTTAAAAAAAAAAGTAACAACATGCCACGACATTAAGTCCCGGATGTTCTAAGCCCTTTTCTTTGTTTAGAAACTGTGCCTCGTCCGTGACCCATATATGGAACATCTCGGTCTGGAATAAATCATCGTTTATGAGGAGCCATCGGATGCCACGAAAGCCACAATCAAAACAACCTTGATAGGCGCCTTCCGAGTGACGTTAGCAACGAGGAAGTTCATCGCGATGTCCTCGCAGTTGAAATTGTCGTCCACCCATCTTCGTATCTCTGGCGGCATCTTGTACGTGTAGTACCACGACCAGATCTTGTGGTGGAACGCTGCGCCTGTCAGCACCTGGAATTGAGAGCGATTTTGCTTTGATATATGGGTAATATATTGTCTTTAAGAATGCATACTTCGCAGCATATCCGAAAATATGTTTAGGGTGTCTTGTACTAAAATCAGCAAAGCCCCGTGGGAGCCAGTGACGGATTAAGACTACTTGATGCCCTAAGCAATCCACGCCTGTGGGCCCCCCTATCCGTATGTCAAGCCGTCAAGGTCAACTAGAATCGGTCTTTAAACATTTACCGCCTAAAAACATTAGTTTTTTGTAAAATAAGATGATGAGATGCTTTCTTTTTTTTTTTTGTTGGAATGGGAAATCATCAAATGACTTCTCCCGCTCTGGGCGGAGTGGAAGGGCGTGTCAGATTTTTACTGACTAAAACCCACCCGCGTTTCTTCATTTGCCTGTGCGATGGCCAGGGCCACGGTTTCTTGTTTAACCAATCCACAACCCTGACCCAGGAGGCATCGGTCTTCGTGGACCCCGTCACGATGTGCTGACATCTCTTTGAGGCGCACGTGAAACACGACGCGCCGTCGACTCGGGCCTGGTCCTTACCGGGCGGCGAGCTGCCCACTGCTCACCGCCCGCAGGCCCGCGCCTACGGTGGCTGAGAGTTCGGTGTGGTCTCCCGACTAGGGCGTCTCCTGCGGCGGCTAGTGGCGTGAGGGCGCTGGGATTCCCGCTGTCTCACGCGCTCCGCCTCCTCCTTTGCCAGCATCACTGCTTCGCAGAAGGAGGTGACGGCCTGCCATGTACTCTCGCTCTGGACCAGGGTCGGACGCGAGAGATCGCCGCCGATCGCCGCTACGAGAACACGGCGGTACTCCACCCAAGCCGGGCAGGCCTCCACCGTATGCTCCACCGTGTCCTCATGGCGATCCACACAATGGTGACACCCTGGCGTTTCCTCCCGCCTAATACGGAACAGGAACCTCCCGAAACAACCGTGTCCGGTGAGGACCTGCGTCAGGCGGAAGGTGAGGGCGCCGTGGCGCCTCTCTAGCCACTCCTCAAAGAGGGGACTTACCGCCGCTATTGTGGCATGCCCAAATGTAACGTACCTTAGAAGTGGAGTAGGCGCGACAACAATAAAAACCAATTGAAGCAGTTTATAAATTATAATTATAAAAAAAAAATTAAAATAATTTATTTATTTATTGAAATGCGCCTTGCGGCTTTTTCGGGCATTGAATTCACGCAAGTAGTATTAACATGTGATGTTTTTATCATATCGGACTCTATGTATAATATCGATAAATTATCGTGCCTTTCTTGTATCATCTTTGTCCTTTTTTCATTTTTTTATATTTTTAATTTTGTAAAAGAACGCTCCGCTGAACAATTTGAAATCATAAGCGATAAAAATATACGCAGGGAGCTGTTTCCATATTAGGGAAAGCTGATTCAATTTTATCATCATGTATTATATTATACATCTGATCGAGACCTGGGCTGTACTGCAGTCTCTCCAGCGGCGCCAAATAGACTATCGGTATATTGAAGCGCTGAAGGGTTTGTACGAAAACGCCACCATGTCAGTCCGAATACAGGACCAGACCTCGAAACCAATACCTCTGCAGCGTGGTGTCAGACAGGGAGATGTTATCTCCCCGAAACTGTTCACCGCTGCATTGGAGGATGTCTTCACTTGACTGGAAAGGACTGGGCATCAACATCAATGGCGAGTACATGACACACATTCGGTTTGTTGATGATATCGTAGCCATGGCTGAGACCGCGGAGGACCTGAGTACAATGACCTCAGTAGAGCCTTCGAGTGAGTCGGTCTTAAAATGAACATGGATAAGACGAGTCATGTCTAATGCCCATGTTGTACCGACTCTCATAAAGATTGGAAACTCTGTTCTCGAAGTTGTTGACAGTTACGTGTATCTTTTTTTTTTCCGGGGTGGAAATCCTCAATGGATGTCCGCCGCCCTGGGGCGGGCGACGGGGTCTGTCAGACTCTTACTGACTAAAACAACCCCGGTGTCTCTTCTATCACGAGCGCGCGTGGGGCCGCGGTAGTCTAAATTCTTCCACGGCCCAAAGAATTAAAGTCGCACCGCATATTCCGGTACATTCGAATTGCCGAATGCACTAGCGGGCAGCCAGTGGGCAAGCGGGAGCGGGGTTATGACTCTAGGTCGGACTTTATGTCAACTTAAAATGCGCGAATTTTCAAATTAGTCCTAGAAACTTTTTTGGTGTGGTTTTTGGTGACATGAGAGTGAAACGTGATTCGTGATGCCCTAAGGATGGACTTTTTTGTGCTTGTTCTGGTGCCCCCCCAGACGTGATGCCCTAGGCAATTGCTTAATTTGATTAGGGGTTAATCCATCACTGGTGGGAGCCCAGCTAGTTTAAAAAAATATGACATGTAACGTCAATTTATTTTAAACTAGCTGGAGCCGGCATTTCCTAACTTATTACCTCTGAGAAGAAAAGCCGTAACAAACTCAGGGATCATCGTCTTTTTTCAAGTCCAGACATTAAAAATGAAAATGTTTACAATAACAATATGTGTTTGCTTTGCACATAACAATCAAATTACCTGATTTAAAAAAAAAAAAAACAGTGATTAAAATGTCATAATTGTAGCACAATTAAGCTATTTCTTAATGGCATTGCTTAGCAGAGCGAGCAGCTCAATCCCAAGGTTTGCGGCAGTGAGCCCTAGTGCGGCGGGATCGCGGCAGACCACGTTGGAGATGGCCGAATGAGCTAGATATGTTTCGTCCTATTTGGACGGAAGACACGCGGGCTAGCAATAGATGGAATGAATGGGGAGAGCCCATTGTCCTGGAGTGGGACAGTTTAAGTAAATAAATAAAATACATATATAGAATTTACATTCAAGACACGCTCTACGCTCAATTTCATTTAAATTCCCCGTATAAAGTCGATGCTAGGAAATCTGTTATCAAAATTATTCATTCAAAAGAGTTTCGCTACAACAAATCTGACACCATAAAAATTACAATATGTTAACATAAGGAAAAAAAAGAACGAAAAAGTGGAGTCGGAGTCAAACGAAGGGTTCCGTACCAATATCAAAATAGGCAACTAACTAGATAGGCTACCTATAATCAACTAACTATAGATTAGCAAAAAACTAGCAAAAGTAAAAAGTGGTTGTCAATTAACAAAATAAAGGATGTATCTGACATCGACGCACAAACGAGTACCATGGATCCAGTACATGATTCTGAACCCCCCAGTGGTGGAATTTTTCGTCGGCTTTTTCTGATTTAAAAAAAATATATTTATGTAGTTTTTTTTTCACTTTATACCGTTCATAATTGCTATAATTTTATAACCCAATAAGATTTTCAAGTAAAAATTAATTAATTCGCTAATTACACCAAAAAGCGCAATGAAAACAAAACTCCAAAAACTATCTTATCAGTCGATTTAATAGAGTTCACATCAGGGATCAACGTCATACCTACAAACCCGCACGGCGGCACGCTTGCAACGTTCAAAGGCCGAGCCGACACTTTTTTTTAAACACTGTGAATTCTGTAACCATTCATTAACGCCATAAATGACTGTCATCATTTTATTAGTGGCATGCGGTCTAGCCTTTTCGCGAAGTTTGCATTACGATGTCAGATACACCCTGTATGTTAATTGTCAACTACTTAAATATTTATTTTATTCTATTTTTATTGTGTGTTGTAACAGCGGCGACAGTAACACATCATCTGTAATCATTTCAACTGTCCAAATATCACTGTTCATGAGATACGACCTGTGTGGCTACCATGAATTTTCATTACGAAGACTCGATCATCGATATCGACCCCGTTTGACTTATCGATTGGCCCGCTTCAAGGTTGTAACAACTCTCAACCAATGAGAGCTCCAAATGCAGTCAGTGCGTATGATCGAGTCTCGTAATGAAAAATCATGGTAGCCACACTGGTGAAAGACAGATAATAAAGTCATACCGTTTACCCTTTTGGTACGGTACCCTAAAATCTGCTGGACGACATCCAATCTAAAGTAATAAACATTTCCTTCGAATTATTTTCTTCGCGGAACTGAAGTAAGCTTCTATATTTGTCTCTGCATCATCTACATTTGTCAGTCATTCATGACATAAGCGCTGAATGAATCTTTTCCTTCTGATAATACCAATTTTCTCTAATCGTGCACCCACCACCCGTGCGTAACAAGCTTATTGCTATTCCAGTGCTCCCTATGATTGAAAATTTATCGACTCAACAACGTAAATAACGCAATGAATGTTGTTGAATTGTCAAAATGAAACCCATTGCCACTGATAGTGGGTTACGCAATTACTCTGCAGATTTCATCACAAGCCGTCAGCAATAATGCACTATACTGATAGTGCATTATTGCCGACGGATTGTGATGAATCGAATGAATTGCTACTGAGCAATGGGTTTCGTTTTTACATTTCAACAACATTAGCACAACAGCGTTATTTACGTTGTTAAACAGACATTGGCTTCATCCAATGACATTTCCTTCAAAATTATTCAGATTCAAGATTGATAGAGATATGTCGGTAGTTTGATCGTGGAGGGTCTCCAGATTAATCTCCCTCTGGTGCAGCAGCGTTGGTTCTGTTGTTGGGTTTAACATTGCATCGACTCGCTCAACTGCCGTCTTCCTTCCTACTCGCTAAGATTTTTAAGTGAATAGGCTTAATAAACTTGTGGGCTTTATCATCAACGATTGCATCACTGCTTACATCAGGCGGGATTGTAGTTACACAAGCTTATAATTAATAAAAAAAAAAAAAATTAGGGTGCCGAGTAATTTTGAACGATATTATTCTATCTCTTGCTGTATATGTCCGATAAATTTGTTTGTTCACAACGTAAATACCGCAATGAATGTTGTTCAATTGTCAAAATGTGTCAAGTCATTCTTACTGATAGTATGTTACACAATGATACAGCTGTAAGAATTTAAAATAAATTGCTCTCATAAAGCAAGAATGGAGCCATCGATGCGAGTACCATTTCGATAAAAAGTTTCAATATTAAGAATCGACTCACAATAGGCACGAACTTATATCGGGGGTTCCATCCCTAAAACTTTTCCCTTTGAGCAGTTTGTCACTTGCCAACTTTTTAATTTGACGTTGTCTGGGTCGACTCCTCGTTAGAGCTACTGCTGATCGATTCTGTGAAGATACCCGTGGTAGTGTCAATTTCTAATAATAGTTGGAATGGCAGCTCCCTCACTTCTAACACTTCAACTAAGTTTTTAGTTTTCGGAGGATTATTACGGGATCGTATCGCTGTTGGGAATTTCTTTGCACCATAAACAGATGGATTTCTTTCACTACTTTACGGTGTATCGGTAAAATACATACCCTTCTATTCATAAACGTCGCTTAAAGGCTTATAGACTTTTGAAGTTTGCAGGTCACTTAACTTTAATCATCGTTTATGAATAAACCCCTTTAATACTACGGGTTTATTCATAAACGATGATAAAGTTAAGTGATGGTTAATCAGTTACTAATCACTAGCTCACTTTAAGCAAGGTTTATGAATAAAAGGGTCTGTCTAAGGCGATCCATAAACGTTACCAAGCACGTGCTTTTCCTTAAACTCTGATCTTTTATTTGCTAGTCTTAAAAGACAGCTGCAGCCGACCTTTTTTTTATAAAGTTGAGAGAGTTTCTTACAGAGTTCTAGAGTTCAGAGTTTATTACAAAGCGGTTGTCATTTTAGTCCAACAAATTATAAATTAGAGCGGTGGTCTAGTGGTATCGGCCGCGACTTAGTTGTAAGTCGTAGGTTCGAACCCCATCAGGCGCTTTACTTTGTGTAAATTATTTCATCACCGCTGCTCTCAAAACTGTAAAGTAAAAAAACATCGTGAGGAAACCGGCACGTCCTAGAGCCAAAGAAGGCATGTGACATTTACCAACCCGCCCTGGGCCTGCGTGGTAGATTACGACCCACTCCCTCACATCGAGAGGAGGCCTGCGTCCCAGCAGTGGGAATATAGGCTGATTATGACTGACTTGCCTTTAGTAAGTTTTACTTTCTGTACAAGGTAATCGACGGCAATTACAGAAATAACCCCTAAGCAAAAGTACGTGTTATCCATACTAATATTATAAATGCGAAAGTAACTCTGTCTGTTTGTCTGTTACGCTTTCCCGCCTAAATCTCTCAACCCATTTTGATGAAATTTGGCACAGACAATCTTTAGACCCTGAGAAAGGATATAGGCTACCTTTTATCCCGGAAAAATTTGATATTCCCGAGGGAAACCTAAAAAGCGTGATATAACCGAACTCCACGCGGGCGCAGCCGCAGTCGGAAAGCTAGTGTAAAATAAAACTAGCGACCGCCAGCGACTTTGTTCGCGTGAAGTTTTATATGCTCCGCTCCTATTTTACATAATCATCATAGTAACAATACTAATGAATTATGAAATAATCCTTTTTTCCCGGGAATTAATTCCAATTTCCCCGAAATTTGGTAGTTTTTAAAAAAGTGACAACACCGGTATTATTATAAGCGAATAGCGACGCGACCACGTCACAGGTGCCGCGTGCCCTGCCCCCAGCCGCCCGCGGAAGGGGTTGCTTATCGCACATGTATTAAGTTACCTCTTTTTGCGAAATAATATTTATTTTTTTAGGGGGATTTTTTTTAAGTTTATGCTGTCTTTGTGGGCATTAGTAGAATCAGTTATCGATACCTAACAATACCTTCACGGATCGGACAGGGTTTTCTTTACATGTTGTATAGCCTAAAGTCTTCCTGGATTAATGGGCTATCCAACTCAAAAATAATTTTTCAAATCGGACTAGTAGTTCTTGAGATTAGCGCGTTCAAACAAACAAACTCTTCAGCTTCATATATTAATATAGATTTATAGATGGCAAATTCTCAACATATGACAATAAAGAGCCTTTCAGGAGATTTTCACATACGCGATGCCCATTTCAAAATAACAGTCGTCCAACGATAGAAGATTGTCGTTTCGAGATCGGTGTTTTATAGGATGCATTTTAGAGTGTGTGCGAGGGAATGGCATGACTTCATTCCCCCATCTCCGTTCCATCATAGGACAACTTGTCGTACGGCGAGTCTTTATCCATCCTTACGTTGTTTATCAGAAAAAAAGTTGTTTAAAAACGGTGAGTGCAGTTTTGTACAGTTGCTGTGAGTTCTGCGATTAAAATAAGAGTAATAAATTATGTATTTTTATGAGTGTTACATATTAAAATAATTATCGAGACTTGTTCTTTCTGAATATGTATAAATGCTTTGTAATAATGTCTGATAAGTTGACTTTTACGAGTGTTATAGTGGACGATTAAATTATTACTCATTGTTCATTGTGTGCCGGATTTTCGTCAAGTTTTTGTTTGATATAATATCTTAAAATATGACAAAATAATCCCTGAAGAAAAATTGTTCGTAATAAGTAATTAAATAGACTTCTGCTAAAAAATAAGAAGAAAATAACTAGGATTTCGGACGAAGCGTTTCGTCATCAAGGAACTGGAACAATTTGCCAGCGGCGGTATTTCCGTCTGCCTACAATTTAAGTTTCTTCAAGGCTAGAGTGAATAGGCTCATAATAAACTAGCGCGCTTTACCATCAACGATTTCACCACTGCTTATCATCGGGCGGGATTGTGGTCAAGCACTAGTAGTAAATAAGCGAAAATCGATCATAAAGTTAAGATGATAAGAACTCTTTTTACATAAACGAGTTATTCCATAGCCGGGTACGAACTCTCAGCAAAACGAAGTGTTGACTCAATTGTCTTATTGAACTTAACATAGCGTGGTACACATGGATATACATCACGCGATACATTTCCAATGTTAGTTGACCTCGCATTGTATATAACTTTCGTAGAATCAGAAGTCAGCTCGTACTGGTTTATATCTGGGTGTGTTGTATAGCCGCGCGTACAGTCAGCTCGTAAATCACAATCAAGCGATATGTGAACTCTCATTAATTTATGTGCGTGTCAAAATTGATGGCGTTAAGAGCATTGTGTTTCTAATGGAAACCCGTTGTAGTTAAGACAGGATTTTTTTGATGGTAGTGTGTGTTTTTGTGTATTTTTATGGTTAAGTTTAGTACAAAACTATGTTTCTATGTTCTTTATTTCTCTAAAACTAAATAGCTATGTAATACTCCTTAAGCATTCAGCGTACTGCCAGTGAAAGTAGTTGTTTCGGGTCTGGCTGTTTGTTTGTGAATTTAAATGTTTGTAAACGTACCCACGATACAGGAGTAAGTGGTGGTGGTGGTGGTGGTGGTGGTGGTGTGGGGAAACGTTTTACTTAAAATAATTATAAGTAAATATTACTACTTTTAGATTTAACACATTATTTTTTTTCCTCCTTGTTCTTACGCACTATTGTCTACATCTGTTTTACTTCTCCTTTCACAGGCACCTTTGTACTCAATCTTAATTTTGTCATCTCCTTATGTAGGTATAGGTATTTTATTTTGTGTATACAACGTGCAACATAAAGGGTATATACATAACAAAGGCATGGCATCTTTACATGATATCACACGATATTGGAAGGGTTTTTTAATCCTATCTCTTTATGTTAGGAAGTTATGAGGAAAAACACCGCCTGTGATAGGCTACTATCATACTAGTCGCACAGAGATATTGAAGACATTTATCGGATTTTAGCAAGTAACGTGACGGGTAACGAGTAGTTATCAACGTATGTAGTGTGCTGCCACGTTTGTTATGATTTGATTTTAAGAAACACACGAAACCGAAAATTTGGTATAAATTTTTTGAGTTTTTTATATTGAGTTGAAACCCTTCCGATATCGTTTGATATCATCTAAAGATGCCATGCCCTTGGTATGTATAAGTATATACCCTTTTTGTTACACGTTGTATACAATAAAATACCTACGTAAGGTACCTATGTAAGATCTGTACCTATTTACCTGTGTTAACAAATAAAATGATTTGATTTGATGAATAATAAAATAAATACACTCACATTTCGCCAGTTATGGTACTACTTCATTTTATTTTTCTATTTCTAAAAAACTTAACCACTTCCCATTTAGTTTTAGTCACCAATGAAACCTCTCAGGGTTTATCTGCATTCGTGATAATACAGGGCCTGTAGCCAATGTAATATCGCTTCATAGCGAAGCGAAATCGAACACCAAACCAACCAATGGCGGGAACGATTGACCACGCGACGCGACGAATCACGTGGTCAATCGTTCCCGCCATTGGTTGGTTTGGTATTCAATTTCGCTTCGCTACGAAGCGATGTTACATTGGCTAGGGCCGCAGGAGAGTGACCGAATACGCTTTGATTTTTTATAACATTTCAAACTCGTTTCAACGTTTATAAGGATAAGGATCCAATAAGCAGAAACAAAAACCCAATCAAAAATCAATCCCTTATTAAATTAAAATGAAAAACAAATTATTAGGTCTAGAAACATAGAATTCGAAATCAACTGCAAGTCTATTTTTTTTTTAAACAAAGTGGTGCTGACAATACGACAATAAATGTAAACACAAACAATGCTGGTTCATAGGAATAATCCTAAACCTTAGAAAAAAACCTAACATCAAAAATAAAAAAATGAAAATTTCAAACAAACTAAATCGCATAAAATTGCAAACGGAATAGAACATCCTTTAAAATATTGGTTCAATGACCTCCAATCAGCGGGCGACAACGCGTTCCTGTATCGACATGCTTTTTTCGCGTCATTATTATTAAAGTTTGGTACCGCAGGTTGAGGCGGTCATTAACCTGTAAGCGCTTCCTTATCAACATGTACATCACGTAGAAAATGTGAAAAATGAAAAATAATTTCCTGTGACTAAACTCATCATCATCATCTCAGCGTTTATCCCGGTTGCATCCGCGGCTTTCGCGTTGGAGCCCGGGGTCCGCTTTCCTGCACATTCTCCTCCATTTCGCACGATCTTCAGCGTCCTGTGGTAAGAGCTTGTTGGCATGCATGTCATCTCTTACAACGTCAAGCCAGCACTTCTTTGGTCTACCCCGCTTGTTCCGGCCCGGCGGAGGCGCCATGGCAAGACATTTTGTCGTGTAACGACAAGAAAAGACTTTAGAGGGAGACAGTATTTATTAAGCATACAGAAGAAAAGACAAGATGGAAGTATAAAAATGAATAATGTAGATGAATGATTGATGGGTGATGGTGAAGGGCGGCCCCTGGTGGACCGGCGGCAGTTACGGAGGAGCGGCCCTGGCGGACCGGCGACAGCAACAGACGAGCGGCCCTGGCGGACCGGCGACAACAACAGACGAGCGGCCCTGGTGGACCGGCGACAGCAACGGACGAGCGGCCCTGGTGGACCGGCGACAGCAACGGACGAGCGGCCCTGGTGGACCGGCGACAGCAACGGACGAGCGGCCCTGGTGGACCGGCGACAGCAACGGACGAGCGGCCCTGGTGGACCGGCGGCAGCTGCGGAGGAGCGGCCCTGGTGGACCGGCGGCAGCTGCAGAGGAGCGGCCCTGGTGGACCGGCGGCAGCTGCAGAGGAGCGGCCCTGGTGGACCGGCGGCAGCTACGGAGGAGCGGCCCTGGTGGACCGGCGGCAGCTGCAGAGGAGCGGCCCTGGTGGACCGGCGGCAGCTGCAGAGGAGCGGCCCTGGTGGACCGGCGGCAGCTGCAGAGGAGCGGCCCTGGTGGACCGGCGGCAGCTACGGAGGAGCGGCCCTGGTGGACCGGCGTCAGCTACAGAAGAACGGCCCTGGTAGACCGGCGGCAGCTACAGAAGAACGGCCCTGGTAGACCGGCGGCAGCTACAGAAGAGGGACTGCCCCGGCGTCACGAGGCCGGCAGCAGTCGAGGGCTCCGGCGGCAAAGGGCCAGGCAGCTCCAGGCGCACCAGTTATATAGAGACTGGCACAGCAGGAAACACCCTAGAAGGGCTCTCGAGGCAGCGTTTACTGGAGTTCAGTTTTTTAGTGCAGCTTGAGTCGAGCTCTGGCTTCCAAAGCATATTATGGACCGTGGAAATGAATGATACATATATAAGTATGAATATGAGTATAAATAATAAGTGTAAGTATATCTGAATATGTACATAACATTACAATTTGTTACCCACGTAACATGCCGGTTTCCGTAAGACGTGGCCGTACCAGCGTAGGCGACCCTCCTGCAGTTTGTCTGCAATGTCACGGACACGAAGGCTGCCCCGGATGCGGGAGTTCCTGATGCGGTCTTTCCGCGTAACTCCACACATCCACCGCAGCATATTCCTCTCCGTGACACGCAGCTCCTGCTTGTGTCGCTCAAGCACAGGCCACGCCTCACTGCCATACATGAGAACAGGTCTAATGATGGTTTTATAGACCTGTCCCTTAAGCTTAACCGGCATTTTGGGGTCACAAGTGACACCTGTCACCTCACGCCATTTCGCCCAAGCTGCGGAAATACGTGCCTTGACGTCGCAATCAATGTCGCCGGACGCGTGAAGCACAGACCCCAAGTATTTAAACTGGTCCGTGCGCTCGACCATATCTCCGCCTATGCGCACAGACATGGGGTCTGTCGTGTTGCTGGCCAAGTATACGGTCTTCGACACGTTGAGTTTCAGACCTCCGTTCTCAAGCGAGTCCTTCCACGCATTCACGCGCCGCACCAACCGTTCCCTGTCCGCGTCCGCCAGCGCGATATCGTCAGCATACATGAGTAGCCAGGGAGGCTGCTCATGTGAGTCCTTGATGCTGTCCGACAAAACGTCTAATATCGCGCTGAACAGAAACGGACTAAGGACGGATCCCTGGTGGACTCCGACGGTGATGGGGAAGGGTTTAGTGTCGCCAACAGCGGTCCTGACAACGGAATCGGAATTGAGGTACATGTCTCGAATTATGTCGACATAGGCTTCAGGTACCCCTTTGGACCTCAGTGCCCACCAGAGCACCCCGCGTGGGACACAGTCGAAGGCCTTCTGCATATCTAGAAAGAGCATATGCAGAGGCGTGTTCTTCGATCTGTATCTCTCCATGGCGATCCTTAGTGCGAAGATAGGGTCCATGGTTCCGTACCCTGGCCGAAACCCATATTGACACTCCGAGACAGCACATTCCTGCCGGATTCGGGAGTCTACGATCCTCTCAAAGATTTTCATGGTGTGGGACATGACCTTGATACCGCGATAGTTGCCACACTCCTGAACCGAGCCCTTGCCTTTAAAGACTGGAGTAATTATACTCAGCCTCCATTGGCTCGGGATTTTGCCAGTCAGGAGCACGCGATTGAAAAAGTTAGTTAGCATGCCCACACCGCGAGAACCCATCGCCTTCCAGGCCTCAATGGGGACTCCATCAGCTCCGACAGCTTTCCGATTCCCCATACGACGAAGAGCCGTTTGGACTTCCTCAGGCGTTATCAGAGGCACTAATCCAAGGTTCGGAGGGAGTTCCGGTGTCTGCACCTCTTGATGCTGCTTGTTCAGCAGCTCGTGAAAGTACGAGCGCCATCTCTCCTTCACCGCGAGGTCCTCGCATAGCAGGTTACCATTTGGGTCTTTTACACAACGGCACTTGGATATATCCTGTGCCGCTTTGACCCTGGAACGTGCCAACTTGTAAATGAGCTTTTGCCCCTCAGACGATTCCAACTTCTCGTAGAGAGGTTGCAAGTGGTCTCGTCTGGCTCTGACTACAGCTCTTTTGGTGGCACGTTTGGCAACCTTGTATGCATCGCGATCTTCAGGAGATCCGGTCGCTTGCCACGTTTTGAAGAGGGCTTTCTTCACCTTAGTCTCCCTCTGGACTGTGTCGTCCCACCACCAGGTTTCCTTGTCACGTTTGCGGCCGCCCTTAGAGACGCCGAGTACCACCCGCGCCGCCCCCGTAATAGCTGCCTGGATCCTGTCCCAGTGGTTTTGCACAGGTTCTCCATCGGTACCGACGCACTTGTCGCCAATAACCGACGCAAAATCCTGGGACCTGTTTTCATCAAGCAGCCACCACCGGATCTGGCGCCGACAGTCCTCTACACGTCTACGTTGGGCCTTTACGCAGAGGTCCATGACAAGAAGACGGTGTTGTGCAGTGAGACTCTCACCGGGTATGACTTTGCAGTTGGCTACTTTGCCGATGTGGTGCCTCCTAGTTAGTAGAAAATCGATCTGGGTAGCGCTTCGCCCGCTCCGGTAGGTGACAAGGTGCTCCGGCTTCTTTTTGAAGTAGGTGTTCACGATTGCAAGGTCCGCAACCGCACACATTCGGAGAATGCTGTCTCCTTCCGCGTTGCGGCTACCGTACCCAAAGCCACCGTGAACACGATCAAACTCGCCACACCTCTCACCCACATGACCGTTCAAATCACCACCCAGAACGATTCCCTGGGTTAACGGAATCCCGCGAAGCAATCCTTCGAGCTGGGTCCAAAACAGCGTCCTTTCGGCTTCACTGCACCCGGCCTGTGGAGCGTAGGCACTTATCAAGTGGGTTATAACCCCATTGACAAGCACCCGCACCGACATTAGCCGATCGCTGATGCGATTCACCTCCAAGACGTCATCCTGGAGCTCGTCAGACAACACCACGGCGACCCCATTTCTCCCACTAGGTGCACCCGTGTAGATCAGCTTGTAGCCATTCCCAATAAGCCGGGATCTGCTGCCTTTCCACCGAGTCTCCTGCAGGAACGCCACGGCCACCCTCCGCCTGTGGAGAGTTTCGGCCAGCTCTCTCGCGCGTCCAGTTAGCGTGCCAACGTTCCACGACGCGAAACGGATTTTCATGGATTGGGCTCGCTTCTTCAGCCGTGTCCGCCTCTGACACGGTAGCCCTAACCCACAGGTCACAGGAGTCGGGCGAGGCTCCTGCGCGCCGTTTTGCGGCGGCGCCCTAGCTGTGACATGTGCATTTCTTATTTTCCTCACCATGATTGATTGGCTTGTTTGGCTTATTACGAGTGCGACTGCCGTCTGACCACTCAACCCCGAAGGGAAAGCCGGCGTCAGAGCCCCGTTCGTGAGTCAGCAGGTGCACCATCTGGCAGGTGGGGTTGACTTGGGTCCCAGAGATGGAGGTGGGACCCCAAAGCACCCAAATTTCGCTTCGCTACGAAGCGATGTTACATTGGCTAGGGCCGCAGGAGAGTGACCGAATACGCTTTGATTTTTTATAACATTTCAAACTCGTTTCAACGTTTATAAGGATAAGGATCCAATAAGCAGAAACAAAAACCCAATCAAAAATCAATCCCTTATTAAATTAAAATGAAAAACAAATTATTAGGTCTAGAAACATAGAATTCGAAATCAACTGCAAGTCTATTTTTTTTTTAAACAAAGTGGTGCTGACAATACGACAATAAATGTAAACACAAACAATGCTGGTTCATAGGAATAATCCTAAACCTTAGAAAAAAACCTAACATCAAAAATAAAAAAATGAAAATTTCAAACAAACTAAATCGCATAAAATTGCAAACGGAATAGAACATCCTTTAAAATATTGGTTCAATGACCTCCAATCAGCGGGCGACAACGCGTTCCTGTATCGACATGCTTTTTTCGCGTCATTATTATTAAAGTTTGGTACCGCAGGTTGAGGCGGTCATTAACCTGTAAGCGCTTCCTTATCAACATGTACATCACGTAGAAAATGTGAAAAATGAAAAATAATTTCCTGTGACTAAACTAATGGACATATTTATATAATTTTTTATGGGTAGACTGAGAATGTGTTGAGGTACACGATGTTTAATTTATTGTCGTATTGTCAGCACCACTTTGTACATATATATTTAAGTACAACCTAGTGCTTGACTGCAATTCCGTCTGATGGTAAGCAGTGATGCAATCGTTGATGGTAAAGCACGCTAGTTTATGAAGCCTATTCACTTAAAAACCCGATGAATAGCAAGGAAGACGGCAGTTGAGCGAAGTGATGCAATGTTAAACCCAACAACACGACCAATGATGCTGCGTCAGTGGGAGATTGATCTGGAGACCCTCCACGACCAAACTCCCGACACAACATACTTTGATGCATCGTACCCGGCACACATCGCAACACAACTGCTCAGACCCGTCCTCCGTACGGCTTCACCAGACATCATGCCGGAACACGACGAATCGCTTGGCGGCAAGACTTTCTCTGGTGTGTGGCAACTTCTGCTGGCAGACGATGTTATGGCCTACCACTGAGTGATACGACAAGAATACGAGTCTATTTGTTTATGTAGAAAAGCGAAAGAAATAATGATAGAGGGAGTGGTGAAATATATTTCTGTAAAGTTGTTACACGTTTGAGGGGAGCAACTAAAGAAGTTCAGTCGTCTTTCATGATTTCTTCCTTGAACGCACTGACGCCTGCGATAGCTGCTTTGATCACTTTCGGTCCATCATTCGCAAGCTGCTCAGTTAGCTCATCGATCCCTTTCTTCTGTTCCGTTGCAATTTTCCTGAGGACATCTTTAAACTCATCTAGAGGGACTTTGTCACTTTCACGAGCCTCGCCGAAAAGTGTTCGAATCTTCTCCATTCCTGAGTATTCTGATCTTCCAATGTCTTCCTGAGGCGATTCAACTTTGATTAATTGCGACTCACTCATCCATTTTACAAGGTTGCCTACGCTGTTTTTCCCATCCTTTTGGAGTTTGTTAAAGAGATCTTCCATTTTGGTGGTATTGGTTTAAAAAATTATTTTGTTTGTTTTTTTTTTTTACATAAATATGGGATGGTATAACGTACGTTTTGTTTAAAACTCTGAGCGATAGTACTGTGACAGGTCGACATTATCATCTGTCTTCCACTGACAAGTAAAATAGACATATATTAATGGACATGCCGTACGCGTATAATCTGCAGTAATTTTTTGGTTTGAAAAGAGTGAGAGAGGTGGCTTATGCTTTCGGCCTAGCACTATTTCTTTCCTCATAGATGATTGATGATTTTGAGAGAGATAAAGATAGACCGAAACTTCGTTTCCTCTCTTTATTTCGGAGTGCCACAATTTGAGTCCCTAAGGCATGTCTATTAGTATCTATATGTTGATGACAAGTATCCTCTGAAGATAATGACATCGACAATGATAACATTACATAGGCCGACGTAAACGAGTTTCGATCAGAAATGCTCTTTTTTCTTTAATCATCTTAGCGTTTATCCCGGTTGCATCCTCGGCTTTCACGTTGGAGCCCGGGGTCCGCTTTCTTGGTTAATTTCCTCCATTTCACGCGATCTTTAGCATCCTGTGGTGTGAGATTGTTGGCACGCATACGATCTCTTATAACGTCAAGCCAGCACTTCTTTGGCCTATCCCGCTTGTTCCGGCCCGGCGGAGGCACCATGGCAAGACATTTGTGACCCACGTAACATGCCGGTTTGCGTAAGACGTGGCCGTACCGTACCAGCGTAGGCGACCCTCCTACAGTTTGTCTGCAATGTCACGGATACGAAGGCTACCCCGGATGCGGGAGTTCAGTTCATATTATTGCAATATACAGCCTATTTTAGACCAATCTTTAAAACTGTAATTAGGTATTTGAATTGCAGATTAAACGTTATAATTTCTATTATGTGCCTGATCAATTCAACTACCAGTCAGTGGAGAATTATGTCTTCAACCTATTCTGGGGTAATTGCATAAATTGTAGATTTAGAATACCTTTTATTTTGACAGTTCAACTACATTCATTGCGTGCTATAGATACATTATCAAAGAAATTTTTCGAACATATCAAGCAATGGCTATATTTAAAATTTTTAACCCAATAACAAAAAGAGCACAATGGGCCTTATAAGAAGGCTCAAAGTCACTCAAAGGGCAATGGAGAGGGCTATGCTTGGAGTTTCACTGCGTGATCGAATCAGGAATGAGGAGATCCGCAGAAGAACGAGAGTAACCGACATAGCCCGAAGAATTGCAACACTAAAGTGGCAGTGGGCTGGACACATTGCCCGTAGGACCGATGCCCGATGGGGCCGACGGGTTCTCGAGTGGCGACCACGCACCGGAAAACGTAGCGTGGGTAGGCCCCCGACAAGGTGGACCGACGACCTGGTGAAGGTCTCGGGAAACCGCTGGATGCGGGAGGCGCAGGACCGGTCGTCGTGGAGAACCTTGGGGGAGGCCTATGTCCAGCAGTGGACGTCTTTCGGCTGAAATGATGATGATGATGACACAAAAAGACGGTCTTTAACGTGTCTGTGAGTGTGTGTGTCTGTCTGTGGTAATGTGGCTTCCGAACGGATGAACTATGAACGATTTTGTTTATTTTTTTTAATTGTAGTTAATACTGTCGGGAGTGTTCTAAAATATGTTTAACGGTTTTTTTAATTAATTTATATTTTTTTTCTCGGTGGTAGGCAACAACATCAGCCGCCGGCATAAGTTACCACCCACCAGACAAAGTCTTGCCGCCAAGCGATTCGTCGTGTTCCGGCATGATGTCTGGTGAAGCCGTACGGAGGACGGGTCTGAGCAGTTGTGTTGCGATGTGTACCGGGTACCTAATGTTGTTGTGTCGGGAGTTTGGTCGTGGAGGGTCTCCAGATCATCCTCTGGCGCAGCATCGTTGGTCGTGTTGTTGGGTTAAACATTGCATCACCTCGCTCAACTGCCGTCTTCCTTCCTATTCACTCAGTTTTTTTGAGTGAATAGGCTTAATAAGCTAGTGCGTTTTACCATCAACGATTGCATCACTGCTTACCATCAGGCGGGATTGCAGTCAAGCATTAGTTTATAACTAATAAAAAAAAAAAAAAAAAAATAAAAAAAATAACTGATTTGTTATCACTTCCAATCCTGAATTGTCTTAAGTCCTTGACATCGACGTTTGATTTTATCCCCGATCATCATCTTCTTTAATTATTTAAGCCGTCATTTTTAGTCATACTGTCTATTACTTCCCGGAAAAAAAACTGATGTCTATTTGACGTCATCTTCCGATGTAATATGACTATTAAGAATACATGTGTTATTGTAAGCTCCTCAAAATATACGAAGAACAGACCCGACCCGGAAGTGTGTCAGTGTATGGACGACAGTAGGTCAAGCTACCCGAAACTATCAAATATTCCCAATCAACCTTGAGCCTTAATGACTTAGAGATAGAGTTGAAAATATAAAAATGAAAGATTGTAGTAGTTTGATGTGCTGGTCTGTACCTACATCATCCGGTCACTAAACCTCGTTGAACAATGACGTGAAGGTCGCATTGCTCGCTAGTGGGTCACACTGTGATCATTTCAAAACAGCATTAATTTAATTGAACCTTAAACAATGTTATTTTTTATGCGAAATCTGAATACAGTTTGTTCAGAATGAGCAACTGAATCGATTCCAATCATTTTTACACAATGTTATATTTCTTTACAAATACATTTAGAAATTTTTACAGTATGGTTACTGAGCGCGCTACGCATCTTAAGCGTGCGCTCAGCTGACGCCACAGGTCAATGCACCCGGCTCGCCCGTACAAACGCAGCGTGGACCATAGTTTTGTTGGGACAACCAAGTAGGATAACAAGCCCATAACTTTGTGGTTTTTCATGATATCTTTTTGAAATTTTGTACATAGATTCTTTACTTAAAAATACTGGACACGTGTTTCGGATTTCGCATAAACAAAAAATTATGTTGTATAAGACCCATTTTGGTACACTTTTTTTTTTGTTCCGGAAATCTTGATGGATGTCCGCCGCCCTGGGCCGGGCGACTGGGTCTGGCACTCTTATTGACTAAAAACCACCCCGGTGTTCCATCTCACACCTTTACCGGGTGTTGTGAGAACGAACACTGCTTTCGCAACCGCCAATTGGCGCTGGCCCGCCATTTTGGGCCTTCTGGGGTCTGAGGTGCAAAAGTCCCCCCGTGACGGTCGTGGAACATCTCGCGCCTCGGGTCCTGATGTTTGAGGGGCGACAGATGTACCCGAGTATGTCGCCCCTGGATCCATTCAGGGGGGCTTTGCCCATTTTGGTATCTTGACTAACTAATTTGCCAAATTTGGATTGTCGCGGTTGGTTTTAACTTTATACATTTAGTGACCTAATTTAGTTACTGCGTTGTAGTAAATGAAATCGTATAATCATAAATTCATTATTTTCCTACCCTTATTCCAACTTATTTGGGGTCGGCGAAATATTTCTTTTTTTTTCATACTACATACCTTTAAGACTTAAGAAGATGACATCTCGCCACCCCAATATACTAAAACGCCTGATAAGAATTTGTAATAATCGCTGTACTACTTAATATTATAATTTAATCGTCAATCTGTATAATGCTGATAACATAACTTTATCGGTAAAACATTACATACCTACATATATGCATGGCTGATTGGGAAAAATACATATATATATCGGGTTGCTTGATGTGCAGTCGATAGCGATGCGGCGGAAACATTTCTATGCAATATTTAATGAAGAAATTAATAAATGAGCACAGAGCAATAGAAAAATAATTAAAAAAAAAATAACACGGAAAACTCGCTCATGAATGGATTCCCTTGTAGTCTTAATAAAAGCCCAAACATTTGTTTTGCAAAAATCCGGACACTTTAGATACTTTGGATGTGTTTCAATATCCGTTTAACTTCTTTTTATTGTTAATAGAAATCCCTTGAAGTATGAAAATCCAGACAAACGAGAGACCCTGAAAAGGTGCTGACGAGGGAGGGTCGATAGAAAAAACGGGACATATCCGGAGTCTTTAGCTAAGAGTGACATGACTTTTTTTTTTTTTTACGGACAAATCACACAGATTGAGCTAGCCCCAAAGTAAGTTCGAGACTTGTGTTATGGGATACTAACTCAACGATACCATATTTTATATAATAGATACATATACAACGTGTAACCTAAAGGGTATATACATAACAAAGGCATGGCATCTTTACATGATATCAAACGATATTGTAAGGGTTTTTTAATTCTATCTCTTTATGTTAGGAAGTTATGAGGAAAAACACCGCCTGTGATAGGCTACTATCATACTAGTCGCACAGAGATATTGAAGACATTTATCGGATTTTGGCACGTAACGTGACGGGTAACGAGTAGTTATTAACGTATGTAGTGTGCTACCACGTTTGTTATTATTTGATTTTAAGAAACACACGAAACCGAAAATTTGATACCAATTTTTGAGTATTTTATTTTGAGTTGAAACCCTTTAGATACCGTTTGATATCATCTAAAGATGCCATGCCCTTGGTATGTATATACCCTTTTGTTACACGTTGTATAGATAAACATCAAGACCCAGGCCAATCAGGAAAAGATCGTTTCCATCATGACCTGGCCGGGGATCGAACCAGGGCCTCCATGTCGCAGGCAGGCGTGTTGACCGCTGCGCCACGGAGGACGACAAACTCGGACCTTTAAACTCGGAATGATAAAATTCTGTTTAAAATACTACGGGTGCAAGGCCGCGAAAAAGCTAGCATCCAAATAATATTAAGTAATATGCTTGTTGGGCACGCCACAATAACGGCGGTAAGTTTCCTCTTTGCGGAGTGGCTAGAGAGGCGCCACGGCGCCCTCACTTTCAGCTTGACGCAGATCCTCACCGGACGACTGTTTCGGTTTAGGTTCCTGTTCCGTATAGGGCGCGAGGAAACGCCAGGGTGTGACAACGTGGGGTTCGCTCTGAGGATACGGTGGAGCATACGGTAGAAGTCTGTCCGGCTTAGGTAGAGCACCGCCGTGTCCTCGTGGCGGCGATCTCTCGCGTTCAACCCTGGTCCAAGCCAGCAGTGATGCTGGCAAATGAGAAGGCGGAGCGCGTGAAGGAGATTGCGGGTTGGTTTATGAAAGAAACCGTGGCCCTGGCGCACAGGCAAGTGAAGGAACACGGGTGGGTTGTGAGTAAAAAAAGCTGATTCGCCCTTCCGGGCGTATCAGACTATTCCGCCCAGAGCAGGAGAGGACATTTTGATGATTTTCCATCCAGAACAAAAAAAAAAAGAAGCTTGTACTATTAGAGAAATATTGGAAACATGATAGTGTTCAACAGCAGAATTTTTCCTCTTCATTTTATGCATGGAATAATCTTTCAATATTGCCAATGTCGCTCCGAACTTCATACGTTTCAGAACCTTCAGGGAGCATTTACATGTGTTAATGAGGTAGTCTATCTTAGGCGGGAAACGGGATAGGCTCTTAATAAACTCATCAACGATCGCTTCACTGCTTACCATCAGGCTGGATTGCGGTGAAGCACTAGTTCTAATTATAAAAAAAGAGGTAAAGTTTGTGAGGTTGTGATGGGGTAACCTATGGATCTACTGAACCAATTTCGATAATTCTTTTAATGAATAAAAAGCCACGTTATTGGTATGTCATAGGATACAATATTAATCCCAAAAATTAAGTCTTTTTCGTTGTAGTCTGAGTCGGATTTCGTCACAAGTAAAAATAAAGTTGACTGTCCAACGAAGTGAGCAAAGGTCAGCTCAAAAATATCCGGGGTATATATTTAAGTAATTTTTCTATGTAGCCATACTGTCATGAACAGACGACAGCACATCAAGCTACTACAATCTGTCAGAATTCCTTATTAGATTTTTAACTATATCTCTAAAGCATTAAGGCTCAAGGTTGATTGGGAATATCTGACAGTTTGGGGTAGCTTGACCTGCTGTCGTCAGTACCTTCAATTAAATTTCATTTTCGAAAACTAGATATAAGTAGCTCTTCTCTAGATCTATAGTAGATCTTTTGTTGAATTTAGGTATAAGTGAATGTGTAATTTAAAGTTAGCAATTTTCATGCATTGCATCGTTGTCATGAATTCTAAACTACGCAACAGATTTTTAAGCAGTTTTCTTCCGGCTGGTGATGATGTGGCTATTACATAAAAATATAAATATAATGTATATTCTTTCTCTCGTGCGACAGCCTCCGTAGCGTAGCGGTAGCGAACGAAGCCGGTGCGCAAGGAGGCGCGGGTTCGATCCCCGCGCTGTGCAAATATTTGTATGTATGAATAATATGAATATCTGCACTGGTCTGGTCGTACCTCGGAAAGCACGTTAAGTCGTTGGTCCCGGTTGCCATACGAACATCTAATGGCAGTCGTTGCGGTTTGTTGGAGCCCCCAAAAGTCCAACAATTGGTCTAATTGCAATGCTTAGATATCGCCTTCGGGTTGTGGAGTTCAGACGGCAGTTGCTTCACGGAAAATATCGAATCCAACCCAAAATCAGCCGTTAGACTGGTAAAGCGGACCCCAGACTCAAAATTTGAAAAGCTTCGGATGCGACTGGGATTAACGCCGAGATGATGATGATTCTTTCTCTGGGGCCATGAGCACAGCTTGGACCTTGTTAACGATACCGATTGAAAACCACTATCTTTTTAATGTTTTTATATTCTAATATTTAGAAATATAATTTATATGTAGGTATATACAACGTGTAACAAAAAGGGTATATACATACCAAGGGCATGGCATCTTTAGATGATATCAAACGATATCGGAAGGGTTTCAACACAAAATAAAATACTCAAAAAATTGGTACCAAATTTTCGGTTTCGTGCGTTTCTTAAAATCAAATCATAACAAACGTGGCAGCACACTCCATACGTTAATAACTACTCGCTACCCGTCACGTTACTTACCAAAATCCGATAAATGTCTTCAATACATCTGTGCGACTAGTATGATAGTAGCCTATCACAGGCGGTGTTTTTCCTCATAACTTCCTAACATAAAGAGATAGGATTAAAAAACCCTTCCAATATCGTTTGATATCATGTAAAGATGCCATGCCTTTGTTATGTATATACCCTTTGTGTTACACGTTGTATATATCGTATCTATTACATTGTGGAGGCATGAGGAACAAGGAGTAAAGTTCACTCATCCTCCATAGAAAAAGGAGGATCCTCCGACCAGACAGTTGTTATGTCTGGCGGGCACTTGTCCAATGCTTGAAATTGGGAAATTGTATTGCATGCTAGTTGCACGGTAAACTCTGATTGCGAGATGTAGAATTCGTGTGACGTCAGTAGGACGCGTTGTTCCATGTGGCGTTTGTAGGGACCGCTACAACATTATTATTAAACTTATTTATATAGTACTTATAGTACGACTGCTAACTTGCCTATACTTATAGAAATCGTAACAACTTACTAAAATGAAATTATCCAGAAGACTTTTTTATTCTTTTGGCACTTGAGCCCAATTCTTGAGGACCAGCTATAGCTATTGAACTGCGCTAGGATTCTTAGAGGCCGAGTAAATAGAAAACCGTGGTTATACATAAAAAAATATACGCGACGACTTGATTATTCTGTTAAAATGAACGAAAGAATGCTAAGCGAAAAAGTATAAGCATAGGCAGGCGATTCGATGGGACGGAGTGGGTTGAGAAAACAAGAAAACTCACGCGAGCAAAGAATTTGGACAATGAATAATAAATACTCTAATCATTCCTCAATTAGAACTACAATTTAAGTGTCTTCAAGGCCAGCGTGAATAGGCTCTTAATAAACTAGCGCGCTTTACCATCAACGATAGAACGACTTCAATGCTTACCATCAGGTGCGCTAGTTTATAATTTATAGAAAAAAAAAATACATTCACTTATGGATGAAGGTGAATGAAGAATAGTGGCTCGGCTGACCCCTGACTAAGACCACAGCTTGCTTCATTGGTAATTGGGCATAACAAATGCTCATTGGTTAAATTTGTGTATATGCAGCTGATTGAGACAATTGGACGGTTGCTAGGGCCTTTGATCTGAGGACCAGCCAGCATACCTTCCAATTACTTATATTGGCAGGTATGCTATATGTACCGCAAATAACAAATAAAAGATTTTTCAATCTTTCTTTCAATTTTACGATTGCCAATACACACGCGGGTTCGATCTCCACGCAGTGCAAATATTTGTATGTATGAATATGAACATTTGCAGTGGTCTGGTCGTGCCTCGGAAAGCACGTTAAGCCGTTAGTCCCGGTTGCTATACGAACATCTAATGGCAGTCGTTACGGGTTGTTGGAGCACTCAAAAATCCAACAATTGGTGTAACTACAATGCTTCGATATCGCATTCGGGTTGAGGAGGTCAGACGACAGTCGCTTCACGGAAAATATCCAAGTTTAGCCAAAATCAGCAGTTAGACTGGTAAAGCGGACCCCAGACTCCAAAACTGAAAAGCTTCGGATGCGACTGGGTCGCATCCGAAGCTTTTAACGCTGAGATGATGATGATTGTTTGTGATTTATATGTATGTAGGTGTCTACAAACGCCACAACGCGTCATACTGACGTCCCACGGATTCTACATCTCGCAAGCAGAGTTTACCGTGCAACTAGCATATTGGCATATACTTGGAATATTTTCTGTTTTCTGGATTTGTTTATTTATTTTAATGCTGTACTAAAATTTATATAACTTATTAGTCTATAAAATGAGTACTTTATTTTTTTGGATATTGAAAAAAACACAATATATTTAACATACATACACACATATTTATATATGTCACAACATTTTTATTTCATCATGTTTCGAGTTTTTTCTATTGTTTGGATTACTTTTATTATCTATGTAAATATATCATTTTATTGATGCGGACGGAAAACTATAGAAATAGTATATCTGTGTTTTTGTAATTCTTGCGTATGGCACTCGTGGGTTGCAGCTGAAAACCAGCGTCAGATGGCACATCTTGTGTTGTCATCTGACATTATGCTGAGCTGAGGCCCTTTTGGCATTATTAGCTAAGTTTTATATTTTTTTCTTTTTTTAGTTTTAAGTGTTAAATCTTATGCTGTAATGTCAATAAACGCATTTTTCTTTTTTTCTTTCATATACAACGTGTAACTCAAAGGGTATATACATAACAAAGGCATGGCATCTTTACATGATATCAAACGATATTGGAAGGGTTTTTTAATCCTATCTCTTTATGTTAGGAAGTTATGAGGAAAAACACCGCCTGTGATAGGCTACTATCATACTAGTCGCACAGAGATATTAAAGACATTTATCGGATTTTGGCAAGTAACGTGACGGGTAACGAGTAGTTATTAACGTATGTAGTGTGCTGCCACGTTTGTTATGATTTGATTTTAAGAAACACGAAACCGAAAATTTGGTACCAATTTTTTGAGTATTTTATGAGTTGAAACCCTTCCGATGTCGTTTGATATCATCTAAAGATGCCATGCCGTTGGTATGTATATACCCTTTTTGTTACACGTTGTATAGGTATACAATTTTCCAAAATCAGCCATTGGGCAAGTACCCGCCAAACATAACACACGTCTAGTCAGAGGATCCTCCCTTTTCTATGGAGGATGAGTGAACTTTATACCCTGTGGGTTATGCCTTAATCCCCACGCTTGGCAGGACGACTACACACTTGTAATAAGCAGAAATTACATGCATTAGTGCAGCAGGATACAAACGAGGAATTAATACATCAAATTGCATATGAAATGCAAATATTATTCAGTGAAATTCTGGGAATCATTGCAAAATTACAATATTATGCTTAAATTCATTTCAAAATAACAGCGGCCACATTGCAAATATGTACAATGTTAAACACTATCAATTCGCTATTTATGAGATCAGCTTAATTATCAAAAACTGGACTTTTAATCAGTAGCAATTGGGTTTATTATAGAAATAACTCGTTAGTAATACTTATTATCAGTTCGGTGATATTTTAAATTGCATTTATACACATGGTTTTTATGCGGAGTTATCGGCGGTAATCTGAGCTTATTATCAACGGCGTGGTCTGGATTGTTAGAAATATAATCATGCTGTGTTTTTCCTGGGTTTTATAAATCACAAACAATATGAATAATTAAAAGAGTGTCCGTGAAGTTATCTACGTATCTAGATATCTACGCTTTGGAATGGGCAACTAGCAGACCCTTTGATAATTCAAAAGTGCCGCCGGGCTTACTTGAAATAAATGCTTTGACCTAATTTGAATTATTCCAATTCCCTGTACAAACTAGCTTGTTATTACAATTTCAAGGCATACCTAATTCGAAGCCCCAGGCTTTTACAGAGAAATAAGAACACGAAGAAACATTTTACAGTAAGAAACCCCAGCATAATCAAAATCAAGTCATTTATTCAAATTCGGTTGAGAATCAGCACATTTTGAACATTAAAAGTACATAAAACAGTCCTCCAATCGCCCGCCCTTCGCCACTTCCCAATGCTTTAGCTGGGAAAAAATGGCGGAACAAACTCCCCAGCAGCAGATCTCTCTGTAATCCGTTTCCTTAACATTTAGGTACCTAATGTAGAGATTGAAGGGGTTCTTCGAACTAGCTCGGAGCTTTAAAAGGCTCAGGCTTCGATCATTGCTCGCATGCGGTTCAGAGGTCACGGCCCTAGCAATAACGGAATACTCAAACCTAACGTAAAATCAAGCAATTTTGGAATGAAACATACAACAACTCTTCATAACAAAATTTAGTATGAAATTTTGCGAAAGGCACAATGATTCTCAGCCGAATTTAACTTTCCTTAACTCCACGCGTTCCTGCTAGGTCTACCAGGTAACTTCCAGGCCGCGATGATGGTCTCGAAAACGCATGCTCGCATGCGGGCACGGAATAACATCCCACCGTGAAACGTAACCTACAACCCACATATAAAATTATCAATAAGGTCACTCACCATAGAGATCTGGTTGGTCCACTCGCTATGGTATCGCCACGAGTTGGTGGTGTTATCCCATACGTGCAGTCTGGACGGAAACCCCACTATCCGATCGGGGAACTCGCGCCACACGTCGAAACTGAAACCCAAACAATTAGGCCACTTAGAATTTAGATACATACCTAATATAACACCAGGACCTTCTCAGAAAGATTTGCCAGAGGTGTACCTATAAAGTACACCAGTACACCCATATTTCGTTGGTTATGCTTAAATCCCATGTAAGCGAGCGTCATTACGTTGGCATCGGCTGTCGCAGAAAATCAGCCAGCGGAGCTCTGGCTTGCATAGGATCGTAGCGTAATGCAGAGAAATAACAGTTTTGCGCGGTAGTGCCACCCGTCTTCTCAAAAAAAAAAAAAAAAAAATTTTTTTGGGGCTTGTCATTTTTTGCTTCATGTTTACTGCAAATAAACGTGTTTTCTTTCTGCATTTCACATAGCTTATTAACATCAACCGGGCTCAAATCTAGACTAAGGGCTTCTACGGAAATTTACATATATTCAATAGCACTTTGTCCGACCTCAAATGTCATTGCAATCCTGGCATTTGCAACCAACGAGACAGTCTTTATCTCTCTCAGATACAATGAAAACAAAAACAAAATGTCTATTAGAGGAAGTCCAAACTAACGCCGGATAGATTTATGTGAAAGATAAAGGAAGGGGATTACTGAAATGTCTGTTGA
Source organism: Sesamia nonagrioides (assembly GCA_017933935.1). Taxonomy (NCBI): domain Eukaryota; kingdom Metazoa; phylum Arthropoda; class Insecta; order Lepidoptera; family Noctuidae; genus Sesamia; species Sesamia nonagrioides. The sequence continues at coordinate 109,910 of JADWQK010002392.1, read as the reverse complement.
TAGAGATTTATGGAAGCAAAAAATAAATTGGTTCTCAAATCCAGCAAAAATCGAAACTCAAAGATGACAGGTTTTGGCCCGAGGCTCATATTCTTATTGCTTCTATTATTATCTAGTCGCAATAAATACTTACAATTACTAAAAACAGGGTGATAGCCTTAAAAAATTCATTCAGAACAATAGGGATCCATAGGTGAATATTTATTTTTTAATACCTATGACATCGCAGTTTCGTACGAAAAAAATTAAACGATGTTTTTTCATGTATTTTTATTTGTATTAATCGAAGTAATCACCCATGCAATCAATGCATCATTGCCACCGCAGTGCCCAGTGGCAATTTATTGATGCCCTTCTTAAAGAAGTCACCTGGATGTGAAGCAACAAATTCTTCAAAGGTATTTTGTACTGCCTCTCGGGTATTGAATTTTTTCCCCGCAAAGAAGTTATCAAAGTACTGCAAAAAGTAGTAGTTTGTAGGTTCAAGGTCTGATGACTAGGGCGATTGACGGAGATCTTCCAACCCCAGTCCTTGTGATTGAAATGTGCCAGTTTCTCCATCATTGTGTTCAGTTCTTCACAGTACACATCTGCAGTAATGCTCATCCCGTGTAGACTACTAGACAACCAAATAAAACTTTTCTGAGGGTAAGTTATCGTTGTGGGCATTGTTCAGATGCTGAACCAGAAGGAATCCTGGTTCAGCGACTTGCTGAGCGCTTGCGGATATCAAACAGAATCCATTTTTCATCGCAGATAACAATGCTGTTCAAAATTTCTTCATTTGTGTGTCTGTTGAGCAATCTTCGTCTCGACGAGTACTTCGCGCTGGCGATTATTGAATCCGTGGGGTACCCATTTGTTAAGCTTTTTTTACCTTGCCAATTTGACGCAAATGGAATAATATTGTTTTGAAGTTGCTGCTTATTCAACCGTAGATTGTGTATCATCAGCTTGCACAATCGCCTTTAATTCCTCATTGTCGAACAAAGTCTTCGGACGACCGCGAGGGTCATTTTTCAGGTCGAAAAGCCCAGAACTGAAGCGAGCAAACCAATAACAGATGGTGAGTTGGTTTGTAGTATTGGCTCCGTAAACGTCGTTGATGTTGCACTTGCGCCGCGTTGTTGCCACGACGGTGCTCATATTCCCTAATTACTCGATATTTTAACGTATCCATGATGACGAAAAAGATTGAAATGCGATTTTTTTTTTTTTTTGTGGCGCTAGAGTATCTTTGTGCCAATGTCAATGTGGATAAAAAGGTAAGGAAACAGACAGGAGGAATATCAAAACATCAAGGAATGATTTATATGATCAGGAAAGGTAAGGCTATTAAACTAATTTAAAATACATAAAATATTTTATAATAAAAGTAAGGACATATTATGATATAGGTAGGTAGGTAAGTATTTAGGTACAATCTAAACTTTAATATTATTATGTGTAATAAAAAAAGATAATAAACTATGATAAAGAACAGGATTTGAAATGAGGCAAGTTATACTAGTAGGAAGAGGAACATGAGCGGATAAAAGCTGTTGTAAAATCAAGGAATGGTCGTACTGAGAACAGGAAAAAAAGATGTGGTCTAGGTCTCCCACATCCTTCCCACACTCACACAAATTACTTTCCACGATTCCTAATCTCGCTAAATGGGAAGGAGTACACACATGTCCAAGACGCATACGTATAATAATAGAAGTGCAACGTTTGTCCATTTTCACCTTCGAAAACCAAGGCTTCAAAGGAATAGAAGGCTGGACATTAAAATAATGTCTACCCTTCACTTGAGCGCTCTCTATCCATAGGCTGTTCCATGATTTCTGAAGATGAACTTTAGGCAGAGCCAACAGATCGTAACAGTAATTATAGTAGTAGTGTTAGTAGTATTAGTGTGCTATCTGATGAAATGCGATTTATATGTAACACTAATCAATAAACAAATGACTACTTTTGGAAAAAGAATACCATGTTTTTAAAATAAAATTAATTTGAAATTAGAATTCTTAGCGAAACAAAAATTATTCAGATTTGAAATGGCCAGTACTGCAGAACGGCAATTACATAGGTAAAGACCTATTATTATATACTTTTTTCTTGGAAATAATAAAAGACGGAAAGGTCTAGGTCTCCCACATCCTTCCCACACTCACACAAATTACTTTCCACGATTCCTAATCTCGCTAAATGGGAAGGAGTACACACATGTCCAAGACGCATACGTATAATAATAGAAGTGCAACGTTTGTCCATTTTCACCTTCGAAAACCAAGGCTTCAAAGGAATAGAAGGCTGGACATTAAAATAATGTCTACCCTTCACTTGAGCGCTCTCTATCCATAGGCTGTTCCATGATTTCTGAAGATGAACTTTAGGCAGAGCCAACAGATCGTAACAGTAATTATAGTAGTAGTGTTAGTAGTATTAGTGTGCTATCTGATGAAATGCGATTTATATGTAACACTAATCAATAAACAAATGACTACTTTTGGAAAAAGAATACCATGTTTTTAAAATAAAATTAATTTGAAATTAGAATTCTTAGCGAAACAAAAATTATTCAGATTTGAAATGGCCAGTACTGCAGAACGGCAATTACATAGGTAAAGACCTATTATTATATACTTTTTTCTTGGAAATAATAAAAGACGGAAAGGTATACGCCTACACGTCGACGACTCGTACATCCTTAAAACAATAGGTCCATGTAGTCAGTAATTACATAGGAGTCTTCCTATAAACACAAAGTCCGTAGTTTCGACCATAGTTTCCTGGTTTTGTTGGTTTGGGGTCCGATCTAAAAATGATTGACAGTTTTCTTTCCCCAAAAACCTTTTAGCCTTCCGAAGTTAATTAATCAGGTATAGGGAGGACCCTGCAAAAAGTTCTAGGATAGAAAAGTTCCCAACTACCAACGAACATGGCCCGTATCTTCTTTGACGGACTTAGAGGACGGAGGCCCCAGACGTGAATCTAAACAAAACGAAAATGTACGTACCTACAACAGTGGCACACATTTACAAAGAAAAGCCCTTGTAAATTCCACCAATGATATAATTAAAAATAACTGTCCTTTGTTGTTACGATTGAGTGTGCTTAGGGCCGTAATACCCTAACACTTTGGTATATTGACAAGAACAGACGCCCTTGAAATTATATGTAGAAATAAAGTTGTCGAGTTCCTTTTCCCTAAAGAGTCAGTTTGTAGGAAGAATTTCATCTAACTAACAGGTCTTAGTAACAGAAGGAAAGCAAAGAAAATATTTCATCTACTTAACATTCTATGCGAGTAGAACCCTCACTGCGTGGAAGGGTTGTACTATACGCAGCTTGCGAAGGTTTTGTGACATTATTACATAACTCCCTAAGTTTGCCGGATGACTTGCGTCGCGGTAAAGATGCTTACATTCACGGGAAAGCTAAGGGCGAGGTACTTACTACTGGTAAACTTTGCTGCGGGTAGTACATTTCGCTAATAAAGTGCTACAACCAGCCCTGCCTTGATATAAACCCTGCCCACATTTATTTTAGCATCAATTAAGGTGCTAGAATTACTGTGATACTTTACATACTCTTAACAAGGATATGTTTTATCATAGACTGTGAAATTACACAGGTTAAATATATCAGTCTGGAGTATACCTCACATTTTTAGGGTTCCGTAGCCAAATGGCAAAAAACGGAACCCTTATAGATTCGTCATGTCTGTCTGTCCGTCCGTATCTCACAGCCATTTTTTTCCGAAACTATAAGAGCTAACCGCTACTATTGAAACTTGATAGGTAGATGTATTCTGAGAACCGCATTAAGATTTTGATGCAAAAATAAAAAAAATAATAATAAATATTGGGGCTCCCCATACTTAGAACTGAAACTCAATTTTTTTTTTCATCAAACACATACGTGTGGGGTATCTATGGATAGGTCTTCAAAAATGATATCGAGGTCGCTTCCAAAGTGGAAAGAAGTTGGTCCGCCCCGCCCCCTCTAACTTCTTAAATAAGAAAATTAAAGATCTAAAAAAACATATGATGTTACATTACTATAAAAACTACCGACGAAAAATGTTTTGAACGCCATCTAGTAAGTAGTTTTTTAATATCTCGTAAATCGTAACCCGCTTATTACCGCGTAATCTTTCATAGAAATGTACAGAACCCTTTGTGCGTGAATCCGATAACGCACTTCGCCGGTTTTTATAGTAAGCTAATGTTGGAGGAAAACTGAAGTGTCATGTTGTTTTTGACGTTGATTAAATTAACTGCCTTCACCTGACTTGCACAACACCTACCATGATCATCCATATAAAAATAGTCGAAAGTAACTGCCTGTATGCTACCTTTTCGCGGCTAAAACATTGGACGGATTTAGATAAAATATGACAAGTGGGAGTGAGCTGGACACATTGCCCGTAGGACCGATGCCCGATGGCGCCGACGGGTTCTCGAGTGGCGACCACACACCGGAAGACGTAGCGTGGGTAGGCCTCCGACAAGGTAGACCGACGACCTGGTGAAGGTCGCGGGAAACCGCTGGATGCGGGAGGCGCAGGACCGGTCGTCGTGGAGAACCTTGGGGGAGGCCTATGTCCAGCAGTGGACGTCTTTCGGCTGAAATGATGATGATGATGATGATGACAAGGATATAGCATCCTAGGAAAAACATGAGCTACTTTTTCTCCTGATAGCACGTTCCCGTGGATAATTTCCGACATCCACGGGCTGAAGTTAGCAGTAGATATTTATAACTCACCGTATCCTAAAAAGGTCCCTAAGTACCTCAGCTAGCCGACACGAGTTAAAAAGGTTAATATATCTGCCTGACTTGGAAACCACTTTGCCAATTGAGAAGTCTATTCATCATTGGCAAGTTAACACCCATATTATCCGTTCAGCTGATTTAATGCCCGATTGGAAGCTAAAGACGTGTTTAAACTTCGCACATATTGTATAGACATATACACCTCAACCACTTTGAATCCAATAAACTTGATATTGGATTCAAAGAGGTTGAGGTGTAGTCGAACTACAGGGTGACAGGGGGATTGAAACTCAACATGTAACCATGGGTAGAGTAGTTGATTGTGAATTCATGGTTACAGTTTGCGAGGAAATCTCCCATCCTGCATAATTAACATTTGGGGTTGCAGTTAAGTTCAAGCATTACGTTGGTGCCGTTCGGGAATTGAAAACTATATTGATGAACTCTATTCGAAAAGCACGTTAATTTTTTTTTAAGTTATAAACTAGAACTTGACCGCGATTTCGCCTGATGGGAAGCAGTGATATAATCATTGATGGTGAAGCGCACTAGTTTACTAAGAGCCTGTTCAATTCCGCCTTGAAGACACTTAGATTGTAATCAAACGGTAACACCGCGTTAGGCAAATTGTTTTAGTCCTTCGATATATGTAAGTGATATAAAATACGAGGCGAAACGCTTCTTTACACTACTGGTTGTCCGATGGTGGTTTGGCGAAGACGGATGCATCCCAGAACACCAAAAGGCTGACTACTCTACGGTCCGTATTACAGAAGGAATCTCAAGCATTGATATCTGTTTAAACATTACTTAAAACTAGTTTCAACCAATCAAATGGCTTGAAACGACTTTAAAAGTAATGAGAGTGAGCTTCTGGAATACGGGCCTAAGACTTTGTCTTGGTGCAATTCAGGCAAGTGCTATTAAAATCAATACTTTAAGTTGAATATCTCAAGTTTTTTATCACATACTTTATTGGTATCCTATCCAAGGTCCCAGAACACAATGTCCTTATCCACGGTAGAGGTTCAGAAATTGATCAAAAAAACATTGATTGTGTCCATTGTGCCCTTATCGTATCGTTTAGGTTGATACCGAGATAAGTATATTGATAGATTTGATCCTTACAACTTTCACTGAGCGAGCGAATGTTCAAACAGTCTGTATTGCACAAAAAAATCCAATGACAATAAGATATTTTGCAAGTTCAGATATTTCTGTCATTGTAAAAAAAATGCTTTCACAAAAGTTCTATTCGCGAACAATAGCTACTGAAGATACTAAAAATAACTTGCAAAGAGGCTAACAATTTCTAGAATTTACTATAGCAGTAATATAATTTGATCGGAAAACTTTTGCACTCAGTCAAAGCTGAGCAAAATAATAAAGACCAAAGTTTTGTTAATTAAGTTATGCCCTCAGGCTATACCTACGTGATCTTCTGTCTTGAGATAAGTCCTCAGTTGATAAGTGATAATAATCCTAGGATTATTGCCTGATATTTATACGCATAGGCGTTGACCTACTCAGATGGTGCCAGATCATTTATTTATTTAATCATTTCTATCATAAAGTTAAAATTTTTACTGATGCCTGTCGAGAAACGTTGGTAATTGCTCACTGTCATCAATTTAATCATCATCATCATTGCAATCGAAATACGACTACCGCATGTAGATTGGGACTTGGGGATAGGGTTGTAACGGAGCTTCGCCTCCGCTTCCGTTACTGCGGAAGTTCCGCAAGAAATCGTATCTTCGCTTCCGCCTCCGCCTCCGCACAATTTTTAGCGGAGTTATAACGGAGGTTTATTAACGTATTTATGCAATAAATAAATAGTCCGGCCGCATTTGAGCGCGAAATGGTCAAGAATCAACTAGCGCGAGGCGGGAATGCGGCAAGCACAATTTGTTTCTCCTTAATTTTCATTACAAGAAGGTAATATTTTTTTTTTACCAAGTATACTACTATTAATGTACGTATTTAAAATAAAAATTTTGTTTTAATTAACCATAAATTTCAATTTTTTCTAAATGTACTTTCACCTCCGCCTCCGCCTCCGTTAACCTCCGCATCCGCGGAGGTGAGACTCGTCGCCTCCGCATCCGCCTCCGCCTCCGCTAACAAGCCTCCGTTACAACCCTACTTGGGGACTTCCCCCAAGCTCCTCCACTTCGACCGGTTCCGTGGTTCTCGCATTCAGCGAGTTTCTGCGGCTTTACCAAGGTCAAGTAGCTTTAACAAGGCGTTAAGTATTCTCACGGATGCTTCACAATTTATCTTCACCAACATTTTACATATTGGAAAATATATTTGTCGTGGATCGTCGATGTCAGTTAATTAAAAGTAGCTCATTTGAGTTACATAGTAGTGGGGCAAACGCAGTGACGTTAATTTGAACGTTACGTGGACATAATCGTTTTGGGAAGTGAGGATTGTTGAACGGTCACTTCGCTTTGAGGCGCGGACCAGGGCACATCTCCGAGGCGACACTGTTCGCCTCGGAGATGTGCCCTGCGGCCCTAGCCAATGTAACATCGCTTCGTAGCGAAGCGAAATCGAATACCAAACCAACCAATGGCGGGAACGATTGACCACGTGATTTGTCGCGTCGCGTGGTCAATCGTTCCCGCCATTGGTTGGTTTGGTGTTCGATTTCGCTTCGCTATGAAGCGATGTTACATTGGCTACAGGCCCTGGTCCGCCCTTACACAATAGACACACAATAAAGTTCAAACTGCACGGTTAACGCAGTGGTTAAGCTACTGACTGCTGCACTGCGTGTCGCGGCTCGGATCCCGCACGGAACAAATATTTGTATGACCTACAAGTACAGTTATTCCAGGTCTGGTTCTTTGTGTACGTGAGTTATATGTTTGTAAACGTACCCACGACACAGGACAAATTCCTAGTGTGGGGTAACGTTAAAAAAAACCGTGCGCTCTCAAATCAATTGAATTATCACTAAAATAAAGTTGATATTTGTTTAAACTTGAAATAACGTCAATTTTAAATACAATAGTTATTTATGCCACTGTCAAGCAATGATAGTTATTGTAATATGAGTAAGAAAAAAAAAAAAGAAAAGAAACCGTTTATTTGGCGCACCCCCTTATAAATACATACAGTATATGTAGTGACAGTAGTGGTCGCGAGTTTGTGCCAAGAAGCGAAGCTGAGTGGCACAATAGATCGGCACAAGAATTACAATAGCTCTTTGCGACAGTGGCATACAAAACTTTTTCTAAGACCTAAATAATTTTATTTATAAATGCAACTAAAAGTTAACAGTGGAGTGAAAATAGCGCGGCGCGCGCAATGTTGTTCAAATCCCACAAATGAAAGGCAAAGGCAATTCATCCATACAACCTAATAACATGCGATGTTTAGTCATGACGCAAATACGCGCACTTTTTTATATAATCATATCTTGAATTTTTGATTCCATAGCCATAAAAAAAATTAAAAAGTTTCATTATAGTACGGTTTACCCGTGTGGAAATGGTCATTGTAACACGGCTTGGCAGGAATGAATTCATCCATACAACTTAATAACATGCAATGTTTAGTCATGACGCAAATACGCGCACTTTTTTATATAATCATATGTTGAATTTTTGATTCCATAGCCATAAAAAAAAATAAAAAGTTTCATTATAGTACGGTTTACCCGTGTGGAAATGGTCATTGTAACACAGCTTGGCAGGAATGAGTACTATTGAGATATGACTTATGGTTATGTCATCATCATCCCAGCGTTAATCCCAGTCGCATCCGAAGCCTTTTTAGCTTTGGAGTCTGGGGTCCGCTTTACCAGTCCAACTGCTGATATGGCTAAACTTCGACATTTTCCGTGAAGCGACTGCCGTCTGACCTCCACAACCCGAAGGCGACATCGAAGCATTGCAGTTAGACCAATTGTTGGACTTTTGAGGGCTTCAACGACCCGTAACGACTGCCACTAGATATTCGTATGGCAACCGGGACCAACGGCTTAACGTGCTTTCCGAGGCACGACCAGACCAGTGCAAATATTCATATTCTTGCATACAAATACTTGCACTGTGCGGGGATCGAACCCGCGCCACCTTGCGCAGCGGCCGCGTCCGCTACCGCCACGCCACGGAGGCCGTCATGACTTATGGTTATGTATTAAGCAAATTACCAAATGGTCATAGAAAAATACAATTTAAATATAACCTTATCATTATTCATACAGTCCATCCATCGTTTCTTTGGCCATCCCCTCTCTTACAGCCATAGACATTCAAATACAAAACCTTCCTTCAGACATTTTCCCCATTTTCCTATGAACTGCCACATTATGTATTGATAACCCGTCAGATTATGAGTATTTCCTTCCATAGACATTTTCTGAACAGAGATTTGAGCCTTATTGAGTCTGTCAAGCGTGTTATTAGATACCATTATGGGAAACAGGTTTACGTTAAAAAGCCTGTAGTGTATCATTATTTGGATAAAAAGGTTTTTTCAATTTGGATTTATGTCCTGTTACTATCCCCGGGTAAATTTTGGTTTACTTAGATATCTTTGTACTTAATAAATGTCTTATACCCATTCTTACATCCATCATCATCATCATCAACCTTTTTTATCGTCCAACTGCTGGGTACTGGTCTTCTCTCTTACAGAGAAGAATTGAGCTTAATCACCACGCTTGCTCAATACGGGTTGACGATTTCAGACATAAATCCAGGTTTCCTCATGATGTTTTCCTTCACCTTTTTAATCAGTCATTGGCGTCCAAGATATAGTTAGGTACTTAGAAGGGACATATAATAACTTAGAAAAGTTACATTGGTACTTGCCTGACCTGGAAAGGAACCCGCACACTCATACTTGAGAAGCTGGTGTTTTAACCACTAGGCCACCAAAACTGTCGTAACAAAAAATATGAAATATTTTTTTATTATTATTTTGTATACATAGATAATGGTTCTTCGGCCAGCCCGCGCCGCAGCCGAGCCAGTAATATCATAATGTCCCAACAATAACCTCTGAGTTTGTTTCGGCGTTTCTTCTCAGAGCTAGTACTAGGAAACGTCGTGGTCATCAAACCATTAAGAATACATTCGATCCAGCCGTCCCCTGCTGTACTCTCTAGCGACGCCCTAAGCCGAGGTTCGTACCCCACAGGGGGTGCCCTTAGTGCGTAGTAATTTAGTTTTAAGTGCCCCTGGCTGGAGGCTTTAATTTTAATTAAGGCATCCACAGGAAAGTCCGGTTAAGTAGTTACGGCCTCAAATGGCCACCTACGAGATGCCATGTAAAAAAAAAGATAGTGGCACGAACGCTGGTTTACGCGAGTCCAATTCGCACTTAGTCGGGTTTTTTATGTAATTTAATATTTATTGCTGATTTTCAAAGAACTTTAATGGTCAGATGATCACCCATGATGAGATCACCCAAGTAGTATGTGAGTAGCCAGAAAGGAAACGCATAACTGATATAGTTAAAAAAAACCGGCCAAGTGCGTGACGGACTCACGCGCAAAGGGTTCCGTACCATTGATTTATGAAATTAGATGATTTAAGTTATTTGTGTGAAAGATTACGCGGTAATAAGCGGTTTACTATTTACGAGGTATTAAAAAAACTACTTACTAGATCTCGTTCAAAACAATTTTCGTTGGTAGTTTTTATAGTAATGTACATCATGTTTTTTTTTTTTACATTTTTCATTTTCTTATTATAGAAGTTAGAGGGGGGGGAGGGGCAACTTTATTGCACTTTGGAAGCGTCTGTCACGCAGACTATTCTGTTTAGAAAAAAAAGTTTCAGTTCTAAGTATGGGAAGCCCCCAATATTTATTATTATTATTTATTTTTGCATCAAAATCTTAATGCGGTTCACAGAATACATCTACCTACTAAGTTCCAATAGTATAGCTCTTATAGTTTCGGAAAAAAAGGCTGTGACATACGGACGGACACACGGACAGATAGACATGACGAATCTATAAGGGTTCCGCTTTTTTCCATTTGGCTACGGAACCCTAAAAAGGCTTACAATTAGTTTAAAAACATACAACGAGTAGCATGCAGTTACAGACAGCAGAACTTTTCATTTTCATTTAGATCTAATTAACAGCGGGTCCCAAACTAGGCACAGCCTGTATCTTGATGACCCCTTAAGTTAAGAAAAATATACAGTATGTTAACTAACAGAGGGCGTTCCCGTTAACCCGAAATAGTATAGCATACATACATGCTAAAAAAAATATTTCCATTCGAAAACAAAATCTTTTAAAATTTTTTCCAATAAGAAAATATTCAATAAAAATTTTAAATTGACATGTAAAAGGAACACACTGTACACGCGAACATGAAAGACGGCAACGTCGCAATTTATTTATACATGACGACTACTATTTTGATTTAAAACAGGAGCTTTAAATCAAAATAGTTATAAATTTATTTCCAATTAGATTTTTTTTTTTATTCGGATTTTTTTATGCTTATTTTTCTATGCCGATATTTTTATTTTAATCTATTAATGATATATATTAACGAGTTTAAGGGAACGCCCTCTGTTATTTAACATACTGTATATTGACTTGTTATAAGTGTTCATAGAAACCTACTTACAGAAATGAATAATTTATTTATCACTAGCTTTCAGCGAGTACGGTTAGATCGCGCTTTTTAGATTTCCCTCGGGGACATTATTTTTTTACGGCATAAAAAGTACCCTATTATTTAATCTGGACTTCTAACTATACGCAATCTGCAAAATTTCAAAGCAATAGGTTCAGTGGTTACGGCGTCAAAACGGAACAAACAGACAAACAAACAAATAAACTCACTTTCCGATTTATAATATTTGTAAGGATTTATCCCGGTAATGGTTGACGCATGGTTATGCGTTGATGAGCCACCCCGTATTTTCAAAATCTGCATATATTGGACTAGCGGCCGCCAGCGACTTCGTTCGCGTGGTTTAGTTATGCTCCGCTCCTATTGGTTGCAGCGTGATATTATATAGCCTAAAGCCTTCCCGGATTAATGCGCTATCCAATGCAAAAAGAATTTTTCAAATCGGACCAGTAGTTTCTGAGATTAGGGCGCACAAACAAACAAACAAATTCTTCAGCTTTATATATTAGTATAGATTTTCCCCTTTTACGTCAGCCTGCTACCGACAACGAGGTGTCTACTAAGTATTCCATCGGATAGCGTACAGACTCACAACACACACACACCATAGCACACCCCACGTCATTAAACGAACATAATGTTCGCGCGTCGGAAACCCTGCTATCTTCAGATTATCGCACTGATAACGATAAGTCAACGACCTCATCAGAATTCCTTCATGTACCTACTCTCATATCTCAATGGGCTGTCCCAGATTACGAGTTATTAAATATGAATATGGCGTATGTAATCAATTTTTACGCCAGGAACATTCATTACTAAAAAAAGGCTTATTGGAACATGTATATACTCCATTTAGATAATACAGAATGGTGATTAGGTTATCACATTAAATAGTATAGTGGTTATTACAAGTCCTTATCAGTCTCGTAAAATAAAATAAAAAGTATACAATTTTATTTGACTAAGAGTAGAAAGTCGTGGTGGCCTAGTGGTTACAACACCAGACTCTCAAGTAAGAGTGCGCGGGTTCGATTCCAGGTCAGGCAAGCACCAATGTCACTTTTCTAAAGTTATATGTACTTTCTAAGTATATCTTGGACACCAATGACTGAAGGTGAAGGAAAAAATCTTGAGGAAACCTGGACTTTAAGTCTGAAATCGCCAACCCGCATTGAGCAAGCGTGGTGATTACGCTCAATCCTTCTCTGTATGAGAGGAGACCTGTACCCAGCAGTGGGACGATAAAAAGGTTGATAATGAAGAGTAGAAAACAGATTTTTTCGAACAAAATAAATTGCGTATTTGGTACGAAATAATAGGCCCTTTGATAATAAGGCACGTGCGCGGTCCGATGGCATCAACAATTCAACACAAACTTTATGATAGGTTACCAAATAAATAACCACAAATTAAGTTAATTTTTGTTAAATATTAATACCAAAAACGGCCCAGGACTCGAATGTTAATTGTTATTAATACTCTTAATCGTGTATATTTAAAATACGTAACGAAGAATACGTGGTTTATAAAGCGTATTAAAATACGTAACGTAGAATACGTGGTTTATAAAACGTATTAACCTTATTACTATCCCGTATAGTGTGTGCAAATATGTGGAACTCATTTATTGTGATCGTTAAATTAGCTATGTGTGGAAACAAAATCAACTATACGTGATTTAACTAGCATAATGAGTGAGGGTAAATTCGACTCCCCCATCTCCGTTCCACCCTTACGTAGTTAACACTACTACGATCCGGACGAAGCGTTTCGCCTCCTCCATTATGCCACGTACATCAAGGGGCTGGAACAACTTGCCGGCGGCGGTGTTTCCGTCGGACTACAATTTGAGTGTCTTCAAGGCTAGAGTGAATAAATAGGCTCTTAATAAACTAGCGCGCTTTACCATCAACGATCGCATCACTGCTTACCATCAGGCGGGATTGCGGTCAAGCGCTGGTTTATAATATAGTATATAAAAAAATAATGTAACTCTACTAAAATAAATGGTTCAAAAAATACATTGTATCTACAGGAGCCAATATGAACACCATATGAGAGAATAATTTTACGTAAACCTACTCAATTTCCGACTTATTGCAGATATGCTGAAAGTGAAGAAGTTTGGTAAAGCGCGCTAGTCTGTAAAGAGCCTATTACACTCAAAAAAATGAGTGAATAGGAAGGAAGACGGCAGTTGAGCGAGATGATGCAATGTTAAACCCAACACGACCAACGATGCTGCACCAGAGGAAGATTGATCTGGAGAAACTCCACGACGAAACTCCCGGCACTACAACATTTGGCGCATTGTACCCGGCACACATCGCAACACAACTGCTCAGACCCGTCCTCCGTACGGCTTCACCAAACATCATGCCGGAACACGACGAATCGCTTGGCGGCAAGACCTTGTCTGGCGGGTGGCAACTTCTGCCGGCAGCCGATGTTATGGCCTACCACTGAGTAAAAATAAGTATATTATAATAAACTAGGGGCTGCGCGCGACTTCGTTCGCGTTTTTTTTTTAATGCTCCGCTCCTATTGATCGCAGCGTGATGTTATATAGCATAGCCCTGCAAGCCTACCTGGATGAATGGGCTTTCCAACGCAAAAATAATTTTTCAAATCGGGCCAGTAGTTCCCGAGATTAGCGCGTTCAAACAAACATACAAACAAACTCTTCAGCTTTATAGGTATATCAGTATAGATTAAAAGTAACTGCGCAACACACTCTCAGTATCAATAGCTTTCATCTTGACAGTTCAACAACATTCATTGCATTATTTACGCCGTTGACCGGATAAAGTTTTCAATCCATCAAAGAAATAATGGATTTGCAATATCCATTAAAATGATTCAGACTGTGAATAACGCTGTGTTACGGCAAATTGTACTTTTTTCCGCCAAAACCTTATAGTCTACATTAATTTGGGTTACGTAGGTACACATTCATTGGGCTACATTAATAAAATAGGGTAATCAAAGTAGTACAGACGCTAAAATGTTCAATCTATTTGTTTAATCAACCTTTAACCTAAATGCTTTAGCCATAAAGTTGAATATTTGAAAACGGATGGTCCACGACATTACACATATATTCGCGAACAGCCGCCGCCGCCGTCGCGAGCCTTCTGAGAAAGATTACCATATTGTGAAGTTTCCTTATTTGTTTTTGTTTTTTCTACCATATACGTACCCAGGATTTTATAATAGTATCTTTGATTTAAAAGAGTGTCCGGAATTGAACCCGTACACTCATACTAGAGGGGCTGGTATTTTAACCACTAGGCCACCACGACTTCACAAGCTACCCGAAACTGTCCAATATTTCCAATCAAGCTACCCGAAACTGTCAAATATTTCCAATCAACCTTGAGCCTTAATGCTTTATTGATAAAGTTAAAAGGGTTTTTGGCGGGAAATCTAAGATGAGTGTCACGCACATATTTCATTGGGCTTTTAAATTATTTATAGCGACGTTTACGAAATAAAAGCGCGTGATTTATGTATAAAAAGTGCATTCATAAAGAACATTGAAATATCGAGCATAGTGGTCACATCATAACTTTGCCTCAAACCTCCCTCGTAGACGGTTCACGCGGCCGTCTCTTTCGACTGTCATTGTCGATATCCGCCATTATTGTGAAGTAAAATTTTCGAAGAATTTCTATAATTTGTTACACGTGTTATTGGCAAAATTGTGGTGTATCTTCCACAGGGGCATTGATCAAGAGTTGAAGTTGATAAAGTTAAAAATTCAATAAAAACAATCTGATAGTAGTAGCTTGATATGCTGTCGTCTGTACCTCAGAGTTACGCCCCTCGGGTATCCGAGTTGGCACAAACCACGCCTGTCTAGATAACGTGGATCCGCGGCTGCGGTTAATCCTATCTCTGCGAAACTTTCTCCTCTATTGTTTTACTTATGCAGATAGTTGGATACGATGTTTTGCAAACATCACCAGACTATGATTACAGACAGACATATACACTATCCAATCACTCATGACGCCCACAGCGATTTAAGCGCAGGCCACACCGTCAGCTGACGGACGGAGCGGGCGAAGCGGACGACATTGTTTCACCTCTTTTCATACTTTGTTTCACACCGCCAACTAACGAGCTAAGATATGACAGCGATGCGAGCGAAGCTAACGAAATATCCGTCTCGTTAGCTTCGCTCGCCCGCCAGCTTCGCTAGCTTAGCTCGCTCAGTTCGTTCGCCCGTTTCGAGTATTCGGACTAGTCGACGCTTGTCTTTCGAATGGCAGTGTAGTATTTACGTTGCGTTTCCGCTCCGTTCGGTCAGCCCGCCAGTTTTCGGTATGAACCATAGTTGGGCTCGCCAATATTTCGCGTAATTCCTTCGTCCGCTTCGAGCGCTCCGTCCGTCAGCTGACAGTGTGGCCTACGCTTTAACGCCAATGAAAGTGCTTTATCACACAACAGGGTTGTCACTGTATAGACAGAAATTGTTTATCATGTTAGTACCTAAAAACATAGGCAAATAGGGTGGGCCACCCCGTCGTACGCCTACTAAAATATTTACAGAATAAAATGTTTGACATTGTATATTCCTCGAATAATAATTGGCTAAGAGAAGTCAGAGTTCATATGTATACAACGCTATTTTTTCTTTGTACGAAACCTGAATACAGTTTATTCAGAATAAGCAACTGAATCGATTCCAATAATTTTTAAGCCATGATATATTTTTGCCAAATACATTTAAACATTGTTGCAGTGTGGTCACCGAGCGCACAGCAGTTGACGGTAGATCATAGTACTAGGTGGACAGTGAGACAGCCCCCCGCGACGCTGCAGGCACGGGCGGGCGAGCGGTGTGTTGACCATATTTTTCTTTGGGAAAACCAGGTAAAATAACAAGCTCATAACTTTTTTGTTTTTCATGATATCTTTTCGAAATTTTGTACATAGATTCTTTACTTAAAAATACTGGACACGTGTTTTACTTCAGTGTTTATCTGTTCGTCTGACTACCCTGTCTGTATTTTACTGAGCTGTTTCTTATGAACCCTGATAGTTATACAGTAGAAATTGTCACAGATTATGTATTTTTGTTACCGCTATATTTTAGTATGTAATACAATATTATAAATCGGAAAGGGAGTTTGTTTGTTTCGCCTTCACGCCTAACTACTGAACCGATTGCTTTGAAATTCTGCAAACGTAAAGTAAGAAGTCCAGATTAAATAATAGGGTGCTTTATATCACGGAGAAAATTGATATTCCCGAGGGAAATCTAAAAAGCACGATATAACCGAACTCCACGCGGGCGGAAAGCTAGTAGAATTATAATTGACTTGTTTTCATACAATCTCAGAGGTTTCCAACATCCTAAGTAGGTAACCTACTTTCAGTCAAAATTCGAATAAATTTGAAGGATATTTCTAATCCACTGCTTGACATGATTGAACAATTTGTCTGCTCACCAAGGTATGTAACGCAATGAATCTTATATAAGTGTCACAATCAAACCCATTCCTACTGTTAATGTGTTATCAAAACCTTAGATATAATAGAATAGGTTGTAGATGAAAATTATTTACTTATAAAGTATTTTCGCACCCACACACAATTACAAACCATATGAAAGAAAGTATGAAAGAAAAAAAGAAAGAAAAGTACATTTATTTAGCACAGACTAAAAACATACAATAGATCAGATCACATCAGTCAGATAGCAAAAAATATATATCAAATAGAAAGTGGCCGATATAAGAAAAAGATAGCAAAGTGTGCTTATGCTGTGTTCGTGTGCGTGCTATAATTTATTTATATTATACCGACCCCAAATAAACCGGGATAAGGATAGCAATGATGGTGATGATGCTATAATAATAATAATGAGCGTTACGATATTGTACACTATCCCCTTGTAATGGTCCACGATTGGGGACTGACTCGACCAACACAACTTTCCATTTGTAATATTCGTCTTACGGATTCACCCGCATAAGAGTCTACCCCGTCGGCAACATGGGAATAAAAAGTTTGTCTTATTCTAAAGTCTAAGGTCCGTATTACAGAATGTCACTCAAAACAGCTCTATATTAGTAGAGACTAATCGAAAGACTTCAAACGAGACTTAAGAGTCTCGTTTGAAGTCTTTCGATTAGTTGAAACTAGTTTTAAGCAATGTTTAATACTTGAGTTTTCTTCTGGAATACGGACCTAAGCTACATTACTGTAAAGTTTAATAAAAGTGTTTTAGAATTTTTGCCTGAAAAAGTATGAAGCGGTCATCTATTCTCACAAACTTTCCTGGTTATAATATTAAGTAGAAATTAGGACAAGTAACACAAGGACGGGCGTAGAGTAACCAGCCTGTCGGTGTTCTATAGGATGCATTTTGGAGAGTGTGCGAAGGAATTGCATGACTTAATTCCGCCATCTCCGTTCCATCACCGGACGACCCGTCGTACCTACGGCGAATATCGGATCCACCCTTAAACCCGAAACATTTCGCCTCGTTTTTAATACCGGCTGAAGTGCAATGGGCTGGTCACTGGTCACATATGCCGCAGGACCGACAACCGTTGGGGTAAACGAGTCCTCGAGTGGAGACCGCGTCTCGGCAAACGTAGCGTAGGACGCCCTTGGGCGAGATGGAGCGACGATTATCAAAAAGGTGGCTGGCAGTGGCTGGCGGAGAACTGCTCAGGATCGAGCTTGTTAGCGTGCCATGAAGGAGGCCTTTGACCAGCAGTGAACGAGTAAAGGCCGATGATGATGACATCGAAGGACCTCATTATCATCGAAGAATCTCACTACAATTTAAGTGTTCCTGTGGGCTAGAGTGAATAGGCTCTCAAAAAACTAACTAATAAACTTAATGTCCTAAAGTACAAAAAGATATCTAAAACATATGACATCTACCAACCTGCACTGAGCCAGCGTGGTAGATTACGGCCCAATCCCTCTCACCGAGAGGAGGCCTGTGTCCCAACAGTGGGAACATTATAGGCTGATGATGATGAATGATGAAACTAGCGCGCTTTGCCATCAACGATTGCATCATTGCTTACCAGCAGCCTGGATCGCGGTCAAGCACTAGTCCTTACTAATATTATAAATCGGAAAGTGAGTTTGTTTGTTTGTTCCCCTTTCACGCCGTAACCACTGAACCGATTGCTTTGAAATTTTGCAGACGTAGAGTTAGAAGTCCGGATTAAATAATAAGGTACTTTTTATCCCGGAAAAAAATGATATTCCTGTGGGAAATCTAAAAAGCGCGATATAACCGAATTCCATGCAGCCGAAGCCGCGGGCGGAAAGCTAGTTTATAATACAGTATGTTAAATAACAGAGGGCGTTCCCTTAAACTCGTTAATATATATCATTAATAGATTAAAATAAAAATATCAGCATAGAAAAATAAGCATAAAATATTCCGAATAAAAAGAAATTATTAATGAAAATAAATTTGAAACCTCCTGTTTTAAATCAAAATAGTAGCGCGGAATAGTATCTACCTAACGTTGCATTGCCCAACACACATCAATCAATTAGATCTTAGATCGCCGCCGCATACGCGGCTCGTCATTCATAAATAAATTACGACGTTGCCGTCTTTCATGTTCGCGTGTACAGTGTGTTTCTTTTACATGTCAATTTAAAATTTTTATTAAATATTTTCATATTGAAAAAATTTTAAAACATTTTGTTTTCGAATGGAAATATTTTTTTTAGCATGTATGTATGCTATACTATTTCGGGTTAACGGAAACGCCCTCTGTTAGTTAACATACTGTATAAAAAAGACAATTTAATAACATATTAAAAGAAAAGTGCTCAGGCATCCCTAAGATAACGCATGATATGCCGTGACGGCATACTATAATTCACTTACTGTCAATCGTTAGCGAAACACTTTTTACGAGATAACACGTTTCGGATGGTACACTCGGTTTTTTACTGTCAATAAATTCTGATAGAAACCGTGATAATCCATCACAGAGCGAAAGACAGTTCACAATCACTGTTGGTAGCAAAAATACACTTCCAATAGTACCTATCCATTTGGTTTAGGTAAAATTATTTAGCCTGTATTTTCATAAGTTTTTTTTTTTTATTATTATAAACTACTGCTTGGCCGCAATCCCGCCTAATGGTAAGCAGTGATGCAATCGTTGGTGGTAAAGCGCGCTAGTTTATTATGCTTATTCACTTAAAAAACTTAGTGAATAAGAAGGATGACAGCAGTTGAGCGAGGTGATGCAATGTCAAACCCAACAACACGATCAACGATTCTGCGCCAGAGGGAGATTGATCTGCAGACCCTCCCCGACCAAATTCCCAACACAACATTTGGTGCATCGTACCTGGCATATATCGCAACACAACTGCTCAGACCCGCTCCCTAATCGGCGAACACATTTTGGTCAAATGATTGCGACTAGTTGGGATCGTTTGGACCGAACGGACCAATGGGCGGTCCGAACGATCCCAACTGATGCCAACTGGTCGCAATCATTTGACCAAAATGTGTTCGCCGATTAGGGGGCTGTTCTCCATACGGCTTCTCCAGAAGGTGAAGGTTTACGGAGGTTTTACTACAAACTGCACACAATATCATTTTCTGTTTCTGTATCAATGAAAATCGTTTTAAAATAGAATCGTGTGTAGTTTCATGATAAATGATTTTATGTAATCAGCTTTGTTCAAACAGTTTTACAGCTTGAATCACATTTTTTAACTATACTAAATTCAGACTAAATTTAAACATTTAAATGAAACTTTTCCCTTTCAAAACAGTCCGTCCGACTGACTTTGTCTTGAGGATGGCATTAAAGGGAAAACTGGTTGCAATACCAACTTTTTACCGCATCTGCCATTTCTCATACCACTAACGCAATAGGAGTCAAAATCAGTTGATCGGACTGTAAAAATAGTTTTGTTTAAATGTCTAATCTGATTTGCATCTAGTATAAAATATCGAAGAAGAATAGCATCGACACGAACAGAAGAAGTTAATAAGTAATTTATAAAGCACTAGCGACCAGCCCTGGCTTGGCACGGGTGCAATGCTGATATTAATTACACTACAGAAAAACTGTGAACGTTGTATAAATAACATAGCGGCCCGCCGCGTCGCTTCAGCCGCCCCGACGACCGATCGGTACCGCCGCAAACATAACGTCCCGCAATTTTTAAAATCTGTAATATCTTCGAAAATATTCATTTAAATCACGTACTGTAAAGGGCCATATAAATCTACAATATGTAAAGAAAACCCTGTCCGATCCATGAAGATATTGTTAGGTATCGATAACTTATTATAATAATGCCTACAAAGCCGGTCTAAACTTAAAAAATATTCCCCTAAAAAAATAAATATTATTTCGAAAAAGCCAGGTCACTTAATGCATGTGCGGTAGACAACACGTTAGGCGTACATCCGCGGGTGACGGGGGGCAGGGCACGCGGCACGTGGTCGCATCGCTATTCGCTCCGTCACAAATGGTGTTGTCACTTTTTAAAAATTACCAAATTTTGGGGAAGTTGGAATTAATTGACGACAAAAAAAGATTATTTCAAAATTCATTAGTATTGTTACTATGATGATTATCTAAAATTTAATATTTTATTTGGCCATATGTTTACTTAACCTTTATTATCCTTACGGGTCGGACAGGGTTTTCTTAACATATTGTACCTATATATTAAAAAAGCCGCATCAAAATCCGTTGCGCAGTTTTGAGGATTTAAGCATACATAGGTATATAGGGACAGAGAAAGCCACTTTGTTTTATACTATGTAGTGTTTGATCTCTATTAGCATCTAGCTTATTGTGTTATATAGAACACATAAACTAGATGCTAACGAGTAATACGTTCTTTTTTAATCTAACCATTTCTTTATTTCCAGTTATCACTTTCAGAGTTTTGTTTGAAGTAACTAACTTAAAGCTGTAAACCAAACTCTGAACCTACTCCAAAGTATGTATGTTTCTACCATCCATGAGTAATCCATAAACTGTCACTTCACATGAAAATCCAATTATTAAACGAGGAATAAATCACACATATTTTTCTGTCAGTAGGTTTCTACATACACTGGTTTATTACTGACACGCCAATCATATTTTATTTTAAATATACTTCGATTGTAATAGTATTAGATATTTAAACCTACCTTGTCTACAGTTCATTCAACCGATTTTAACTTTTATTCCGTTGACAAACTATCCTTATGTGTTAAAATACCAACTTTTACTGTAGTAGCCGTTTCTCATGCTACTAAGGCAATAGAAGTCAATATCGTTTGAACGAACTGTAGTAAAGGTTAGTATTTTAATTTTAATCATACACATTTTCCTATAAGTATTATTATTATAGTACTTTAAGCGTGTTTACTAAAATGAAATACAAAGTCTGTGTATTGTATATCAGTATTAAAAGACTGATTTTATTATTATTACTAGCTTTCCGCCCGCGTGGAGTTCGATGGTATCGCGCTTTTTAGATTCCCCTCGGGAATATCAAATTTTTCCGGGATAAAAGGTAGCCTATGTCCTTTCTCAGGGTCTAAAGATTGCCTGTTGTGAAATTTCATCAAAATCGGTTCAGAGGTTTAAGCGGGAAAGCGTAACAGACAGACAGACAGAGCACTTACTTTCGCATTTATAATATTAGTATGGATTAGTGATGCAGAGTTAGTATGTAAGTGATTATTGCACACAGTTTGGCGTGTCACATTTAGCATAGAATAATGTAAACAAATGTAGGTGAACTAGTAAAAAAAATCGTGTAAATTAAATCCATGATAGGCTGATTCATCATCAGCATCCGAAAGACGTCCACTGCAGGACATAGGCCTCCCCCAAGGATCTCCACGACGACCGGTCCTGCGCCTCCCGCATCCAGCGGTTTCCCCCGGCTTTTATCAGGACGTCGTGGCTCCACCTTGTCGGGGGCCTACCAACGCTGCGTCTTCCGGTGCGTGGTCGCCACTCATCGGAATCATTTCATCATACAATTATTAATATTTATGACAATGGATGGATGGATTTTTGTAACTCTTTTACGCAAAAACTACTCAATGGATTTGGATGAAATTTGGCACACAGGTAGTTTATAACCAGGAATAACACATATTTGATTTTTATCCCGATATTCCTAATGGATCGAAACTCATGCGGGTGAAACCGGAGGGTGCAGGTAGTATGTTATATTCAAGAACTTTCAGTACCTTATTTACACAAATAATTTATTTTAATTATATCAGACTTCCATTGTAAGACCAAAATCTCCCAAGCTTTGTCAAAAATGACAGATACGGCGCTCGACTTAAAAACTTTATGGTCTCATTACTTTTATGTCTCCAAAACGAGAAAATAAAAAAAAATAACAAAGGACTGACTGACGAAATATAGAGGCTGTAAATTATTTTATCAGCACCGATCCTTAAAACGGTGAAATAAAACATCATCATCATCATCTCAGCTTTGATCCCAGTCGCATCCGAAGCTTCTTCAGCTTTACGAGTCTAGGGTCCACTTTACCAGTCTAACTGATGATTTTGGTTAAACTTCGATATTTTCCGTGAAGCGACTGCCGTCTGACCTCCACAACCCGAAGGCGATATCGAAGCATTGCAATTGAAATAAAACATTGCGAGGAAATCGTCATGTCCTAGAGCTGAAAAGAACGGAAGAAAAGGCCCCCCTTTTCTTCTATTACATCCTCGTCTTTGCCGCGCCGGTCGGCGGTGTACTCACTCTCAGTCTTACGAATTTTCGATCAGGTCACGTGTTCTGACGCGACGCCACTTTTTTGTTTTTTCAGACGCGTGACTTAATTTACAACCCAATCATGGAAGTCACGCGTCCGAATTCAGCACTCATCTCTGATGGCAAGGTGACCATATAAGGTTGTGTCTTCGGACGAGAGAAACAAGTGCTTTCATTGGAATCTCGTTTGTTACTGTGCAATCATAGAGTAAAACGGCACCAAATCAAGCTATACATTTCCAGTTATAGGTGACCGCGCATCGTATAAGTGTTGCGTACACACAGAAGTAAGCTAATACTGGTTAACCATATAATTAATTATAGCTCGATGTTTAACCGTGCGTAAAATCATTTATAGGTATTGATTCTTTACATGTGTATATTTTACACACTACCTAAGGTAAAGTCTATTCCATATACGTTATTTCAAGTTAAGCAAATATTAACTTTATTTCAGTTGTAACTAAGTTGATAGTAGATTGACTAACACTCTTTTATAAAATGATTGAACTTGAACTAGCGCAAATTGAACTTTGTAATTAAAGAGTTAAACTTATTTTTCATATGAGGAACAGGGAGTAAGTTCACTCATCCTCCATAAAAAAAGGGAGGATCCTCCCACCAGACGGGTGTTATGTCTGGCGGGTACTTACCCGCCAGACATAACACCCGTCTGGTGCCCAAGAGTTGATGTTGGGAAATTGTATGTATGCCAATTGCATGGTAAACTCTGCTTGCGAGATGTAGAATTTGTGTGACGTCAGAATGACGCGTAGTTGTGGCGTTTGTAGGCGAGCAGTTCACAAGCCCACTATCCGTTATCAAAGAGAACGATGTATATTTTTATTTAGTTATAAATAAATAAATAATATTTATGTATATGCATATGTATATGCGAACAAATCACACAGATTGAGCTAGCCCCAAATTAAGTTCGAGACTTGTGTTATGGGATACTAACTCAACGATACTATATTTATAATAGATACATATATAGATAAACATCCAAGACCCAAGACCTAGGCCAATCAGGAAAAGATCGTTTTCCATAATGACCTGGCCGGGAATCGAACCCGGGGCCTCCACGTCGCAGGCAGGCGTGTTGACCGCTGCGCCACGGAGGACGACTGCTTAGTTAATATAAGAAGAAGACTTATTAGTTAATATAATATACATACATAGTTAGTTTCGATAGTTTATAATTTCGCGACATAAATTATAAATAAGTATGTATTGTGTTTAGAAAAAGTCATAAAGTAGATGACGTCTATAACTCGATAAGGAAGTATGGTAGACAAAAGACATGTTGCCCCAATCCCAAATAAATTGGCGTAGGGGCAGAAGAGTCTAAATATCGTAGCCAAAATCAGCAATTAGACTGGTAAAAGCGGACCCCAGACTCTAAAGCTGAAAAGGCTTCGCATACAACTGGGATTAACGCTGAGATGATGATGAACGGCAGAAGAATCTTGATGATTACTAAAATAGGGTTAACCGAACTTGCTCGTTCTTCAAAATGATGTTTTACGGTGATTGGTCCTTTTGAGGTTTTGGTCTTCAGTGCCATATTAAGATAATAGGAATGAATCCAAGGTATGAAAATAAAAAAAAAAAAATAGTCAATAGAAAATTAATTAATTAGTAATTAGTCAGTAGAAAAAAAATTAAGACCCGTATTTTTTATTTTGTGAAACTGCCAAGAACTATTGAGATATACCGTATTAAAGTTACGGAGTGGGGGCTAATTACGTCACTCCGTGGTATATTTTGTACCACGGCGTCACATCATGCGGCATTTCAAATCAATATATCTTCCTATAATAAGTATTTGAATGAAAGAAAAAATAAAAAATAAGTGTTCAAAATTTTTTATAAATCTATCTGATGGAGATTAAATTATTTTTTAGTATACAACCCAATTGTCTACCGCTAGACGTCTTTTCAGCATTGTGTATAAAACACTCCAACTATTTTTTACTTTCTCGTGCCGCAGTTAAATATACAGGCTCAGATTAACCCTCGCTTTTCGTTAGTGAAAATTCTAGGTAAGCTGAGGTAGTTTCAAAGGAGATAATTACAAGTTAGTCGTATAAAAAGTACGGGATTTAAAAAAAAAAAAACGCGTGTAAACTCTGCTATACATATGTCACCTACAATGTCCTTGTATGCCGTGAGGCGAAGCTGAAATGCTCGCCCAGTTAATTACGAGCTACATGAAGGAGGAATGTAAAAATAATTTTCAGCGCGCTTCGCCCAACATATTCTAGCTTTTTTAGGGTTCCGTACCTAAAAAATAAAACGGAATCCTATTCATGAGACTTTGCTGTCCGTCTGTCTGTAACCGTAACAGCTAGACAGTTCGAATATAATCCATACTAATATTTTAAATGCGAAAGTTTCTCTGTCTGTCTGTCTGTCCGGCTTTCATGCCAAAACTACTGAACCGATTGTAATGATATTTGGTACACATATAGTCTAAAGCCTGAGAAAGGACATAGGCTATATAACATCCCGCTATGACCAATAGGGGAAGAGTAGTAACAAAAAATGTTGCGAAAACGGTAGCTAACGCGGACGTACATATTGCTCCCATTATTTTAACAGGCGCTTATTTTGTATCAACTGAGTTCTTTTTAATTTACGGGAACCACCGCGCGCTGTAAACTGAAGTCCACGCGGACGGAGTCGCGGGCAACAGCTAGGATAAAATATTTTATTTTTTTACCCATACAACAAACGTGTTTTTTTTGCCGTTATTAAAGATAATGATACGGAACCCTTCGTGAGCGAGTCCAACTCGCACTTGGCCGGTTTTTTATTTCATTTTTATATTTCCACCATTTGTGAAAAATTCGCTCGACAATATTACTTTTCGCCGCAGGTTGCTTTTCTGTACAAACAAAAATATTCCATGCGTTGTACAAGACCAAGAAAGCCTTATTTGGCTTCCGTGTATACTCCACATAAGTACATGTCTTGTAAGGGGCTTGCAAAATTATAATTTGCTTGAGGCTACGCAACTTCAGAAGCCAGAAAATAATGAATACATCTTGACTGTTCATATTTGTGGCTAATCTCAGATACGGTGAGGTCGTTTGCACAGGATTTCATCATGGCATTGGTGACTTTGTTCTTTCAAGGGATGAATGATACGGAACGAATTATTATACGAGACTTGGGATTCTTATTTAAAAAAATATTGAAGCTAAAACAGGGTTTAATTAATTAGTAGGATTTAGAATAGTAGAATAGTAAGAGTTAGGACCTCCGACCCGTACCGAGATTTAGACGTTTTAGGACCAACTGCCTCGCTGGGGCTGGGCTCATGAATGACGCACTGTAACCTATAATGCTGACGTGGTACATCTGAGCGTTGCTAAGCCATTCCACTAACATCAAATCAAATCATCTTTATTGTAGACAATAGGTATACATCATAGATACAGGTCTTAAATAATTAAAAGAAGTTCAGCTATGTCCCGCCGTTAAGGCATACAATAATAAAATACAAATTAGGAGTCTGAACACAAATTAGTCATATTAGTTTTTGATACATTAATAAAATATTACAAATTACAAATACATACAAATTCAAGTCATATTGGTCATAATTATTAAGTACAATATTTATTTTTCCTTTCTTGTCATTGAAATACAATATTTTTGTCACACAAATAATTTCTGACATCATAATAACACTTGTATATTAATAATGAATGTAATTTCTTTTTTTACATGAAATGTAACTGTATAATTGGTAATTGTTTGATGTCATCAGGCAATTTATTATAGATTAATGATGTCATGCATAACGCATTGTAAAGGCATAACAGATTTCCCCGATTAAGACTGAAATTCGGGGATAAAAGCCGAAATTCAGGAATTTAAACAATATCTCGTAGTTTAGGTAATGTAAATGAAGAGTTTTTTTGAAGTTAACGAGGTGAATTGATATTTGCGTTCCAACGGAAAAAATGGCAGTGATGACAATACCAGCACAAACTAATTGCGTAGCGCTCTATTACCTACTATCAATTGGAATCATTTTTAAGCATATTACTAATCCTTAAAAAAAATCTCAACAACGTAAATAACGCTATGAATGTTGTAGAACT
The DNA here is from genome assembly GCA_017933935.1 of Sesamia nonagrioides. NCBI lineage: Eukaryota > Metazoa > Arthropoda > Insecta > Lepidoptera > Noctuidae > Sesamia > Sesamia nonagrioides. The sequence goes on along the minus strand of JADWQK010002392.1, from coordinate 82,653 downwards.
GTCACAATGATACCCATTGCTACTAATAGTGTGTTACGCGATTACCCTGCATCTCAAATATAACCCGCGCAGATAAAGAAAAGATCTCTAAATGGCGTCCGCTCGCATGCGTTCTCACTCACTCTCTATCGCTGTCTATACTCACACAGTGAAGTAAGCGCTGCAAAAAAAATCATCGATCAGGAATTCAGGATTCGCTTTCCAAGCTACTTTCATGCACTCCGAGTTATCGTTAAATTCGTTCCGCTAAAGTCTCTGTTATTTTTGATATTGTTGTTTTTGTTGAGTTTGAATAATCAAACTCAACAAAAACAACAATAAAAACAAACAAGTAAAATGTCAAATTTACGTTGTAAATAACAATATTTACAACGTAAATTTGACATTTTACTATCTTAGCATTTGGTTTGTGATTGAACAATGGCATGTTTTGATTGTACAAACTCAACAAAAACAACAATAAAAACAAACACAACAACAAACAAGTAAAATATCAAATTTACGTTGTAAATAACAATATTTACAACGTAAATTTGACATTTTACTATCTTAGCATTTGGTTTGTGATTGAACAATGGCATGTTTTGATTGTTCAAACTCAACAAAAACAACAATAAAAACAAACACAACAACAAACAAGTAAAATGTCAAATTTACGTTGTAAATAACAATATTTACAACGTAAATTTGACATTTTACTATCTTAGCATTTGGTTTGTATTGTTCAATCAACAATGGCATGTTTTGTCAACTGTACCATAAGTATCCGCCGCCATTTTCAGATCTTTTCTTTATTTGCGCGGGTTATAAAAGTGTTACCTTAGTGGCAACACTTTTATTTTGATAGATTATTAAATTACTTGGGGCCCAGTAACTGGCTACGTAATCATTTATCCCAGTTACAAACACAGCAGGGACTTCTCGAATTCGCTCGTTTATCACAAGAGATGTTTAACTCCAAGTAATCTGTAGCACATAATGTGCGAACATTTTACTACGTTACGCCAGAACATTTTATTCCGCTTTGAACTGTGTTTTTGAGTTGGCCTTTGAAGAACAAAACAAACTTCAACTAGAATTAGAGCGGCCGTATTTGTGGAAGCCTGGGTATAGGAAATACAACACTGAATATTTGGCCGCTTACGAGACTTTAGAGTTCATCAGGCGTGCAAATTCAGTTGAGATTTCTAGTGTTGTTATTAAATTCGATTTAAATGGAATCGCCGTCCATTAAGTGGAGTGCAGACAGTGATTATAAATAAAGTCCCAGAAGCACTTTGATAGTAGCCTCTTTGATAACGGATAGTGGGCTTGTGAACTGCTCGCCTACAAACGCCACAACTACGCGTCATTCTGACGTCACACAAATTCTACATCTCGCAAGCAGAGTTTACCATGCAATTGGCATACATACAATTTCCCAACATCAACTCTTGGGCACCAGACGGGTGTTATGTCTGGCGGGTACTTACCCGCCAGACATAACACCCTTAATTAACCAACATCCACCACAACACCCTTAATTTAAACAATATCTCGTAGTTTAGGTAATGTAAATGAAGAGTTTTTTTGAAGTTAACGAGGTGAATTGATATTTGCGTTCCAACGGAAAAAATGGCAGTGATGACAATACCAGCACAAACTAATTGCGTAGCGCTCTATTACCTACTATCAATTGGAATCATTTTTAAGCATATTACTAATCCTTAAAAAAAATCTCAACAACGTAAATAACGCTATGAATGTTGTAGAACTGTCACAATGATACCCATTGCTACTAATAGTGTGTTACGCGATTACCCTGCATCTCAAATATAACCCGCGCAGATAAAGAAAAGATCTCTAAATGGCGTCCGCTCGCATGCGTTCTCACTCACTCTCTATCGCTGTCTATACTCACACAGTGAAGTAAGCGCTGCAAAAAAAATCATCGATCAGGAATTCAGGATTCGCTTTCCAAGCTACTTTCATGCACTCCGAGTTATCGTTAAATTCGTTCCGCTAAAGTCTCTGTTATTTTTGATATTGTTGTTTTTGTTGAGTTTGAATAATCAAACTCAACAAAAACAACAATAAAAACAAACAAGTAAAATGTCAAATTTACGTTGTAAATAACAATATTTACAACGTAAATTTGACATTTTACTATCTTAGCATTTGGTTTGTGATTGAACAATGGCATGTTTTGATTGTACAAACTCAACAAAAACAACAATAAAAACAAACACAACAACAAACAAGTAAAATATCAAATTTACGTTGTAAATAACAATATTTACAACGTAAATTTGACATTTTACTATCTTAGCATTTGGTTTGTGATTGAACAATGGCATGTTTTGATTGTTCAAACTCAACAAAAACAACAATAAAAACAAACACAACAACAAACAAGTAAAATGTCAAATTTACGTTGTAAATAACAATATTTACAACGTAAATTTGACATTTTACTATCTTAGCATTTGGTTTGTATTGTTCAATCAACAATGGCATGTTTTGTCAACTGTACCATAAGTATCCGCCGCCATTTTCAGATCTTTTCTTTATTTGCGCGGGTTATAAAAGTGTTACCTTAGTGGCAACACTTTTATTTTGATAGATTATTAAATTACTTGGGGCCCAGTAACTGGCTACGTAATCATTTATCCCAGTTACAAACACAGCAGGGACTTCTCGAATTCGCTCGTTTATCACAAGAGATGTTTAACTCCAAGTAATCTGTAGCACATAATGTGCGAACATTTTACTACGTTACGCCAGAACATTTTATTCCGCTTTGAACTGTGTTTTTGAGTTGGCCTTTGAAGAACAAAACAAACTTCAACTAGAATTAGAGCGGCCGTATTTGTGGAAGCCTGGGTATAGGAAATACAACACTGAATATTTGGCCGCTTACGAGACTTTAGAGTTCATCAGGCGTGCAAATTCAGTTGAGATTTCTAGTGTTGTTATTAAATTCGATTTAAATGGAATCGCCGTCCATTAAGTGGAGTGCAGACAGTGATTATAAATAAAGTCCCAGAAGCACTTTGATAGTAGCCTCTTTGATAACGGATAGTGGGCTTGTGAACTGCTCGCCTACAAACGCCACAACTACGCGTCATTCTGACGTCACACAAATTCTACATCTCGCAAGCAGAGTTTACCATGCAATTGGCATACATACAATTTCCCAACATCAACTCTTGGGCACCAGACGGGTGTTATGTCTGGCGGGTAAGTACCCGCCATCATTAATCTATAATAAATTGCCTGATGACATCAAACAATTACCAATTATACAGTTACATTTCATGTAAAAAAAGAAATTACATTCATTATTAATATACAAGTGTTATTATGATGTCAGAAATTATTTGTGTGACAAAAATATTGTATTTCAATGACAAGAAAGGAAAAATAAATATTGTACTTAATAATTATGACCAATATGACTTGAATTTGTATGTATTTGTAATTTGTAATATTTTATTAATGTATCAAAAACTAATATGACTAATTTGTGTTCAGACTCCTAATTTGTATTTTATTATTGTATGCCTTAACGGCGGGACATAGCTGAACTTCTTTTAATTATTTAAGACCTGTATCTATGATGTATACCTATTGTCTACAATAAAGATGATTTGATTTGATGTTAGTGGAATGGCTTAGCAACGCTCAGATGTACCACGTCAGCATTATAGGTTACAGTGCGTCATTCATGAGCCCAGCCCCAGCGAGGCAGTTGGTCCTAAAACGTCTAAATCTCGGTACGGGTCGGAGGTCCTAACTCTTACTATTCTACTATTCTAAATCCTACTAATTAATTAAACCCTGTTTTAGCTTCAATATTTTTTTAAATAAGAATCCCAAGTCTCGTATAATAATTCGTTCCGTATCATTCATCCCTTGAAAGAACAAAGTCACCAATGCCATGATGAAATCCTGTGCAAACGACCTCACCGTATCTGAGATTAGCCACAAATATGAACAGTCAAGATGTATTCATTATTTTCTGGCTTCTGAAGTTGCGTAGCCTCAAGCAAATTATAATTTTGCAAGCCCCTTACAAGACATGTACTTATGTGGAGTATACACGGAAGCCAAATAAGGCTTTCTTGGTCTTGTACAACGCATGGAATATTTTTGTTTGTACAGAAAAGCAACCTGCGGCGAAAAGTAATATTGTCGAGCGAATTTTTCACAAATGGTGGAAATATAAAAATGAAATAAAAAACCGGCCAAGTGCGAGTTGGACTCGCTCACGAAGGGTTCCGTATCATTATCTTTAATAACGGCAAAAAAAACACGTTTGTTGTATGGGTAAAAAAATAAAATATTTTATCCTAGCTGTTGCCCGCGACTCCGTCCGCGTGGACTTCAGTTTACAGCGCGCGGTGGTTCCCGTAAATTAAAAAGAACTCAGTTGATACAAAATAAGCGCCTGTTAAAATAATGGGAGCAATATGTACGTCCGCGTTAGCTACCGTTTTCGCAACATTTTTTGTTACTACTCTTCCCCTATTGGTCATAGCGGGATGTTATATAGCCTATGTCCTTTCTCAGGCTTTAGACTATATGTGTACCAAATATCATTACAATCGGTTCAGTAGTTTTGGCATGAAAGCCGGACAGACAGACAGACAGAGAAACTTTCGCATTTAAAATATTAGTATGGATTATATTCGAACTGTCTAGCTGTTACGGTTACAGACAGACGGACAGCAAAGTCTCATGAATAGGATTCCGTTTTATTTTTTAGGTACGGAACCCTAAAAAAGCTAGAATATGTTGGGCGAAGCGCGCTGAAAATTATTTTTACATTCCTCCTTCATGTAGCTCGTAATTAACTGGGCGAGCATTTCAGCTTCGCCTCACGGCATACAAGGACATTGTAGGTGACATATGTATAGCAGAGTTTACACGCGTTTTTTTTTTTTTAAATCCCGTACTTTTTATACGACTAACTTGTAATTATCTCCTTTGAAACTACCTCAGCTTACCTAGAATTTTCACTAACGAAAAGCGAGGGTTAATCTGAGCCTGTATATTTAACTGCGGCACGAGAAAGTAAAAAATAGTTGGAGTGTTTTATACACAATGCTGAAAAGACGTCTAGCGGTAGACAATTGGGTTGTATACTAAAAAATAATTTAATCTCCATCAGATAGATTTATAAAAAATTTTGAACACTTATTTTTTATTTTTTCTTTCATTCAAATACTTATTATAGGAAATGAAATGAAATGAAATGAAATCGAAATGAAATGAAATCGTTTATTAAGCAAGTAGGATCACTGATCACTTTTACACGTCATGTTTATTTTTTATTTTATTTTTTTTAACTAGATGAAGCCGGCATTTCCTAACTGACTACCTCTGAGAAGAAATGGCCGAAACAAACTCAGGGATCATCGTCTTTTTTAAAGTCCAGACATTAAAAATGAAAATGTTTACAATAATTTACCTTATAATTACGCATATTGCTTAATAAAAATTAACAATGCTTAACAGAGCGAGCAGCTCAATCCCAAGCTTTTTGTCTTCTAAATAATCTGTGATTTTATAATACCCCTTTTTGCAAAGTTTGGCCTTTATATGGTTCTTAAATCGTTTAATGGGTAAGTTTCGAACGTCCATGGGAAGCTTGTTGTAAAAGTGTATACATTGACCCATGAACGAGTTGCCTACTCTGTGGAGACGAGAGTGATGTAAAGCAAGATTGTGTTTGTTCCTGGTATTTACATTATGAATATCGCTTATCTTCTTAAAATTCGAGATATTTTTATGAACATACATAAGATTTTCAAATATATATTGTGAAGCTACAGTCAGAATGTTCACCTCTTTGAACTTTTCTCTAAGAGATTCTCTAGGACCAAGGTTATAAATGGCTCTAACAGCCCTCTTCTGTAAAACAAAGATGGTATTGATGTCCGCACAAGTTCCCCAGAGAAGAATCCCATAAGTCATAAGACTATGAAAATAACTAAAATAAACAATTCTGGCTGTATCCACATCAGTTATCTGTCTAATTTTCTTAACAGCAAAGGCGGCAGAACTGAGTCTACCCGACAGCTTCTCAATGTGAGGACCCATTGTAACTTGGCGTCAATAGTTAATCCAAGAAAAACTGTCGACTCGACAGGGATCAACTCTACTCCATTCAGTTGAACATTGGTACTTAGCTGCCTGACATTTGGCGTAGAAAATTTAATGACTTTAGTTTTTTTTTCATTTAAAAGGGGGTTATTTACATTAAACCAATGGACAACTTTAGAGAGTGCATTGTTAACTTCGTCAAAGTTTGTTAGCTGACGCTTGACTTTAAAAATAAGAGAAGTGTCATCCGCGAACAATACTATGTTGTGATTATCCCTCACGTGATGAGGTAAGTCATTAATATAAATTTAAAACAAGAATGGACCTAGAATTGAGCCCTGCGGAACGCCCATGGTGACCACAGATCCTGCAGATCTCTTGCCATTAACATCAACCCTCTGAATTCGATTATTCAGATAAGAAATCAGAAGGTCGAGAGCTCTGTCCCTCAAACCATAATGGTACAATTTCCTGATAAGAGTATCATGATGTACGCAATCAAAGGCCTTGGACAAATCACAAAAAATACCAAGAGCAGAAGATAAGGAAGATATATTGATTTGAAATGCCGCATGATGTGACGCCGTGGTACAAAATATACCACGGAGTGACGTAATTAGCCCCCACTCCGTAACTTTAATACGGTATATCTCAATAGTTCTTGGCAGTTTCACAAAATAAAAAATACGGGTCTTAATTTTTTTTCTACTGACTAATTACTAATTAATTAATTTTCTATTGACTATTTTTTTTTTTTTATTTTCATACCTTGGATTCATTCCTATTATCTTAATATGGCACTGAAGACCAAAACCTCAAAAGGACCAATCACCGTAAAACATCATTTTGAAGAACGAGCAAGTTCGGTTAACCCTATTTTAGTAATCATCAAGATTCTTCTGCCGTTCATCATCATCTCAGCGTTAATCCCAGTTGTATGCGAAGCCTTTTCAGCTTTAGAGTCTGGGGTCCGCTTTTACCAGTCTAATTGCTGATTTTGGCTACGATATTTAGACTCTTCTGCCCCTACGCCAATTTATTTGGGATTGGGGCAACATGTCTTTTGTCTACCATACTTCCTTATCGAGTTATAGACGTCATCTACTTTATGACTTTTTCTAAACACAATACATACTTATTTATAATTTATGTCGCGAAATTATAAACTATCGAAACTAACTATGTATGTATATTATATTAACTAATAAGTCTTCTTCTTATATTAACTAAGCAGTCGTCCTCCGTGGCGCAGCGGTCAACACGCCTGCCTGCGACGTGGAGGCCCCGGGTTCGATTCCCGGCCAGGTCATTATGGAAAACGATCTTTTCCTGATTGGCCTAGGTCTTGGGTCTTGGATGTTTATCTATATATGTATCTATTATAAATATAGTATCGTTGAGTTAGTATCCCATAACACAAGTCTCGAACTTAATTTGGGGCTAGCTCAATCTGTGTGATTTGTTCGCATATACATATGCATATACATAAATATTATTTATTTATTTATAACTAAATATACATCGTTATTTTTTCTTTATACGAAACCTGAATACAATTTGTTCGGAGTAAGCAACTGAATCGATTCCAATCATTTTTATACCAAGTTATATATTTAAAAAACGGTGCAGTGTGGTTACCGAGCACACATTGCAGTTCACAGCGGATCATAGTCATAGTATAAAGAGGGACACAGTAAGCTATCTTCATACAAACGGACCGCGCGCGGCTTATATGTGTGCGCCTTAGGATCTATGGGTCACCGCATGCACACCTAAACAATATTAGAGTGCTATCAGTGCGCTAGTCGCGGCTAGCACCGGACGAGGTTCGCGCGTCACGTGTTCTTGTTAAAAAAATGCATGGGTCGTCACGAGGATTGCGAACAACTTAAATCGTATTTAAATGCTAATCAGCAAGTTTGCAATTTAAGTGCAGAATCTAGGTATCTTCACTACAAAGATTATTCTAGAAACCAAATTTTATTAGTGGTTCCACCTGACGACTTTGTAGAAAATATTATTAAGAGGATGGAGCAGATGTTCCAAAAAGCACTTAAAAATGATCACATAAACTGCAAAGTAGGTATGTCTATTTCTGAACAAATAAAAGATTTATATTTTTCAAATTATATTTCTAAAAGTTATTTACAAGGATACGGACATATTACATATTAAAGTTTAATAACAACGCGTTTCGTAATAGTCGAAACCGAAGAAAGTAGGCATTTTTCTGTAGCTAATTCGTAATGTTGTATTAAATGTGTGATTCAATAGATATTATGTTTGTATTATTTATATTTGTATTAATTAAAAATAAAAATAAATATGGTTATTTATGTGTACTAAACTAAAAAAAACTGACTAGTATATGTAAACTAAATACTAAGCAAATAATTTAAACATAAGCTTTTAGTCTATAAATATTTGTTAGCGGTTTGGCCGACAACCGTAACCGACGAAGCGCGGACAGTCGTCAACCCTAAGACAGTAGGCAATTAAATCGCGGATTGGGTCGGAGATAACCTACTTCCCCTCTTTATTCTATGTCATAGTGGCCTAGGATCCACGCCGGATCGCGTCGCGCCGCGTTGACCATATTTTTGTTGGGACAAGCAGGTAACAACAAGCTCGTAACTTTGTAATTTTTCATAAAAGCTTTTAGAAATTTTGTACATAAATTCTTTACATAAAAATACTGGACACGTGTTTCGTCGGGTTTCGGATATACAAAAAATAACGTATATTATAAACGATTCACAACGTGGCAATATACAGAGTGGTGCTGACAATGCGACAATAAATTAAACATCGTGTACCTCAACACATTCTCAGTCTACCCATAAAAAATCATATAAATATGTCCATTAGTTTAGTCACAGGAAATTATTTTTCATTTTTCACATTTTCTACATGATGTACATGTTGATAAGGAAGCGCTTACAGGTTGATGACCGCCGCATTCGCGCGTCAGTGTACCAATATTTTTAAAGGATGTATTCAGTTTCATTTTCATGCGATTTAGTTTGTTTGAAATTTTCATTTTTTTATTTTTGATGCTTGGTTTTTTTCTACGGTTTAGGATTATTCCTGTGAACCACATTGTTCGTGTTTTCATTAATTGTCGTATTGTCAGCACCACTCTGTATATGTGAACTACATAGTATCAAACCTGCATGAAACGGAACGCACCCTACGCTAATATTAAATAGGCAAGTAACTGCGACCTATAATTAGCACGGTAGTTACCGCGACCAATTGGGCTACCGTCAAGGCCGACCAGTCAGGGACGGTTCACAATTTAACGGGTAATAAAAGCGGATGGATAAACCCTGTCGGCAAGTACGAGTTCGTTCACAATTTATTTACAATGGCCCGGATTCCCTTGTTCCCAAACTAAACTAAATATAAGTTTAGTGCATTTTTTTTTTCATTTCATTAAGAAAAAGACAGAAGATAAAATGTTAGTTTTGAGCTGTCAAATTAGTCAGCTCCTGACGTAAAGTGACGTATTTTTGGACGCCATGTTTATAATCGCGTCTATACTGTCTATGGAATAGAGGTTTTTGGCGAGAATGTCAAGATGAGTGTTACGCTCATTTTTCATTGGACTTTTAAAATTATTTATAGTGTCGTTTACTAAATAAAAACGCGTGATTTATGTAGTAAAAGTGCATTCAGTGAATAATTCAAAAAGAACAGTGAAATATTGTAGCATAGTGGCCGCATCATGTCTTTACGCTAAACCGCTCCTTATCGTCCAAACGCGGGAAACGAAAGGAGTTAGATTAGTTAGGATAAGTTTAGGATAAGCTAGGATAAGTTAGGATAATTAGGATAAGTTAGGATAGAAGTTTACTCAAGTGAATATGTACTGAAGACTAGGCTGTATGGCGTACTATGCCTTTGCCTTTTCCGTTCAGAAGAACGGAAAGAATAGAACCAAAAAAAAAAATGTCTATGGAATATCTTAATTTGACAGGATTAGACTAATATGTTATCTTCTATCCTTTTTTTAACGAAATGGAAGGAAAAAGATGCATATAACTAAAATTAAGTAGTATAGTTTGTGAACTAGAAAATCGGCGCCTGCGTTCCATAATTGCGCCACGATATCCATACTAATATTATAAATGCGAAAGTAACTCTGTCTATCTGTCTGTTACGCTTTCCCGCTTAAACCTCTCAACCGATTTTGATGAAATTTGGCACAGACAATCTTAAGACCCCGAGAAAGAACATAGGCTACCTTTTATCTCGGAAAAAATTAATGTTACCGAGGGAAATCTAAAAAGCGCGATATAACCGACCTCAACGCGGGCGAAGCCGCGGGCGAAAAGCTAGTAATATTATAAATGCGAAAGTAACTCTGTCTGTCTGTCTGTTACGCTTTCCCGCTTAAACCTTTCAACCGATTTTGATGAAATTTGTCATAGATAATCTTTAGAGCCTGAGAAAGAATATAGGCTACCTTTTATCCCGGAAAAATTTGATATTCGACTGTTCAAATTCACAGTTCGATGTAGAACACTGACACAAAGGCGAAGGAACAAGTTTAAAAGAATACAGTTTACTTTTAAAGTTGCCATGACCTGTGAGAAATTGGGTAACGCAGTGGTCAACCTCCAGCCATGTCTTAGCCAGCCGATCGCCAACGGATGGAAAGAACAGATGGAGGTGCCGGCCCTTGATGGAATTATCCCACCTACTTTGCCATTCGGATAAGAGGTCCTCCCAGACGTCAGTCTGAGGTTTAAATAATCTAGAAATTCTATTGAGGTCGCGTTGTGTAACAAAGTTAGTGTCCATGGCCTCCCCCTCGCGGAGTAGTACATTGAAGCACATCGCTGTACTTCAAGATCGACTGGAAGTACACCTGCCAGAACGGGTAAGGCTTCAGTACTGACTGTTCTATACGCCTTGCATAAAAATATCAATGCCAAACGTTGGCTTTGAAGCAGTTTACGCCGCGCCGCCCCTATGCTGGCCCTATCGGCCCAAACAGGTGCACCGTAGCACATACATCCTAAGTAGGTAGCTCCATATATAGTTTTTAAAGTTAGGAATGATAGACCCCAAGTTGCTTTTGATATTCTAGTTAGGGCATAAAAGTTCCTTTTAGCTTTTTCGCCAACTATTTTTATATGTTCGATAAATGAAAAATTCCTTTCTAAGACCATACCAAGGTAGCATACGGATTGCTGTTTTTAAACGGGAACGTTATTAAATTTAATAGTAGGCAATGATTTAAGATTACCTTTTAGTAGAAGTTGATAGGTTTTATGCGGCGCAAACGCTGGGCGGTTACGATCACCCCACTGAGATATTAGATTTAGGCAAGTATGGGCCAAGTTCTCAAGTCCGGCTCGGGTACTTGATTGAATGAGCAGTAGGCCATCGTCCGCGTAACCAGTAAGTGAACAGCCGCAAGGAAGCGGGATCGCGAGGAAATCATCAAAACCCAAATTCCATAAATAAGGACCGACAACTGAACCCTGAGGACATCCCATGGTTAGTGCTTTAGTACTAGAAAAATGACCGAGTTTAAGTACCGCGGAACCGTTTATAAAGTACGAGTAAACGAGATTATATATGTTTCTATAGCAACCGCGGTTTTTTAATTTTAACAACAGCATAGGCCACCAAGCGTTATCAAAAGCCCCAGAAATATCCAAAAAGATACCAATCACGTACTTGTGTTCCGACTGGTTAACGGTTCTTCTGACAGAAAGCGCCGCGTCGACTGTTGATTTACCGATGGTGAAGCCATATTGATTACTATGAAATTTTGGACCGTTCGGTAGTAAACGTGGAACGATGAGGCGCTCAAGAAGTTTCCCCAAAGATGGTAGAAGCGTGATAGGCCGATATGACTACAATAAAATGACTTTGAAATGTTATTTTCTGTCCTTTTCTTCTGAAAAAAGTTGTTTTTTTTTATTAAATAATACGTCGACCCACCCTTGTAATTTCTCCTGTATCGTAGGTGCGATTACAAACAAATAAATAATCTAAACAATCATCCAGACCGGGAACATCTACTTGTAGGTCATACAAATAATTGTTCCATGCGGGAATCGAATCCGCGACACGCAGCACAGCAGTCAATAGCTTAACCACTGCGCTAAACATGAAGTCAAAGAGACGGTGCACCTAACTTAAAATTAGTTTAGTCTCTGATCAAGAAAATCGGCGCCAATCTCGAAGGACAGATTACAAACTAACGCTCTTCACAATCACAATGCACGTACGTATCATACGAGCATACATAACTGTTTATCTATAGTGTCTACTTCATCATGATCATCATCATCAACCTTTTATCGTCCCACTGCTGGGCGGAGACCTGTGCCCAGCTGTGGGATACTCATACAGAGAAGGATTGAGCGTGATCACCACGCTTGCTCAATGCGGTTGACGATTTCAGACTTAAAGTCCAGGTTTCCTCAAGATGTTTTCCTTCACATTTTAATCAGTCATTAGTGTCCAAGATATACTTAGAAAGTACATAAAGCGTGTATCTGACATCGACGCACAAACGAGTACCATGGATTCAGTACATGAATCTGAAACCCCCAGTGGTGGAATTTATCGTCGGCTTTTTCCTAATTTTGGAAAAAAAAATGCAGTTATTTTTACTTTAGACCGTTCATAATTGCTATACATTAATAACCCAATATGATTTTAAAGTAAAAATTCATCAATTCGCTAATTATACAAAAAAGCGCAATGTGAACAAAACTCGAAGAACAATCCCATCAGCTGAATTAATAGAGTTCACCTCAGGGGTCAACGTCATACCTACAAACCCGTACGCCGGCACGCTTGCAACGTTCAAAGGCCGAGCCGACACTTTTTAAACACTGTTTTCTGTAATCGCTTATAAATGACTATCATAATTTTATTAGTGGCATGCGATTTAGCCTTTTCGCGAAGTTTGCGTTACGATGTCAGATACACCCTGTATAACTTAGAAAAGTTACATTGGTACTTGCCTGACCTGGAATCGATCCCGCACACTCATACTTCACAGGCTGGTGTCTTAACCACTAGGCCACCACCATCACACGTGTTTACTTCATGGTCAATGAAAATATTAATGAAAGCCGCACCTATTATTGAAGAAGCTTTAATTACTCACCCAAACTCCAACTCATCAGGCGTCAGCATAACGATATCGTCATCAATAGTCAATTGACATTCAGTCTCAATCTCATCGTAGGGGAAGAATCTATTCGACAATTTATTTTCTTTGGTTCGTATCACTTTCAGCGGCTTGTTTGTCACTGGCCATTCGGATGCTGCAACAAAAACGTTACTTTAACTTATAAATACACATATTTCTTTGTATTCTAGTATTTTTTTTTAAATTATAAGCTAGTACTTGACCGCCATCCCGCCTGATGGTAAGCAGTAATGCAATCGTTGCTGGTAAAGCGCGCCAGTTTATTAAGCCTATTCACTTAAAAATCTTAGGAAGGAAAACGGCAGTTGAGCGAGGTGATGCAATGTTAAACCCAACAACACGACTAACGATGCTGCGTCAGAGGGAGATTAATCTGGAGACCCTCCACGATCAAACTCCCGCCACAATAACATTTGGCGCATCGTACCCGGCACACATGGCAATACTCAGACTCAGACCCGTCCTCCGTAAAATAATAATAACTATGTCTACTCCAATCCGAGGTTTTTTTATAAGGAAACTTCTAAGTCTCCTTATAAAAAACCTCCATCCAACCCCTAGGTTAGATAAGGCCTAACGCAAATCCAACCCCTAAGTGAGATGTCAACAAAAAACAAACAGCGATCAGCAGTTGAGCAATCTCTCGGCGATGTCTGTAATATAATTCTACTTTAGGATGGATAATAGATTTGAGCGAATTCCCTTGTTCGCAAATCAAACTTATAGACCAAGCTATAGAGGTCCACTGCATGCTGGACAAAGGCCTCCCCCAAGGCTTTCCACAAAGACCGGTCTTGTGCTGCCCGCATCTATCGGCCGCCCGCGACCTACACCAGGTCATCACCTATTTGGGGGCCTCCCTACGCTGCGTCTTCCAGTACGTGGCCGCCACTCCAGAACCTTACTGCCCCATCGGCCATCGGTTCTACGAGCAATGTGCCCCGCCCACTGCCACTTAAGTTTAGCGACTCGACTCTCGGGGACTTTGGTTCTTCTGAATATCTCCTCATTTCTGATTCGATCACGCAGAGAAGCTCCGAGCTCTTTCCATTGCCCTTTGTGTGACTCTGAGCCTTCGTATGAGACCCATTGTGAGCATTGTGGTCTTTTTCTTACTAAAGATATAATTTAAATATGAAAAGGACAGAAGATAAAATGTCAGTTTAGTCCTGTCAAATTATGATATTCGATAGACTGATTAGAGGTGATTTAAAACATGGAGTCGAAAAATATGTCAATTTACGCTAAGCACCGACTAATGTGACTATGAATAAGATAAGATAAATAAATAAATATATACGGACAAATCACACAGATTGAGCTAGCCCCAAAGTAAGTTCGAGACTTGTGTTATGGGATACTAACTCAACGATACTATATTTTATAATAGATACACAGATAAACATCCAAGACCACACAGATTGAGCTAGCCCCAAAGTTAGCACGAGACTTGTGTTATGGGATACTAACTCAACGATACTATATTTTATAATAGATACACAGATAAACATCCAAGACCACACAGATTGAGCTAGCCCCAAAGTTAGCACGAGACTTGTGTTATGGGATACTAACTCAACGATACTATATTTTATAATAGATACACAGATAAACATCCAAGACCACACAGATTGAGCTAGCCCCAAAGTTAGCACGAGACTTGTGTTATGGGATACTAACTCAACGATACTATATTTTATAATAGATACACAGATAAACATCCAAGACCACACAGATTGAGCTAGCCCCAAAGTTAGCACGAGACTTGTGTTATGGGATACTAACTCAACGATACTATATTTTATAATAGATACACAGATAAACATCCAAGACCACACAGATTGAGCTAGCCTCAAAGTTAGCACGAGACTTGTGTTATGGGATACTAACTCAACGATACTATATTTTATAATAGATACACAGATAAACATCCAAGACCACACAGATTGAGCTAGCCCCAAAGTTAGCACGAGACTTGTGTTATGGGATACTAACTCAACGATACTATATTTTATAATAGATACACAGATAAACATCAAAGACCCAGGCCAATCAGGAAAAGATCGTTTTTCCATCATGACCTGGCTGGGGATCGAACCCGGGGTTTCCACGTCGCAGGCAGGTGTATTGACCGCTGCGCCACGGAGGACGACAAGATGCATATAAGTTTAGTTTACTTTATGATTAAGGGAATTATTTTAATACATTGCTCCTTTCTCTGTGTTCTTTTTTATTTAAGTTTGACTGTACTGCGGCCTAATTCTGTAAGTTAGGTATGTAATTCGAGTCTTAAGTAGTACATTAGTTAGACCTTCTTCATAATTTGGCCATAAACTATATTTCGCCAAGTGCGAAGTCAGCAGCCATTCTTCTCATTTAGGTAAAAACTTTTCTGGCTTACGTTAAGAAGAATGAGAGAAGTCTAAGTTAATAAAACGGCTTCAATAAACTCATTAAGTACCTACCAACACAACTATGATTATTCGCGAAACTAATAATTAGGTAGCTAATGATAATTTAGACATCTATTACATACAATGCTAACAATTTATAGGTATATTAATACATATGTACAGACGAGAGCACATCAAGCTACTACAATCTGTCAGAATTCTTAATAGATGTCCAACTTTATCTCTAAAGCATTAAGGCTCTTTCTTCTATGTTGTTTGAGAATATTAGACAATTTCGGGTAACTTGGCCTGCTGTCGACCCTACATACATTAGGAGAATTTTTGTGTAATCCGGCTAAGACGTTGATTTGTCGTCGACAATGAACATGTACAGGGATCATAAGTCTTGTTGTTCTAGATGACAGGAATATACGAACCTTTCCCGCTCAGATATATCGGTCGAGATTTATTTCTTAGAGTCAGCCACTTTTTCACTTGTGGCCGACGCCAGAAAGTAGAACGAAGTTATGAAAGAAAATTAAAAAAACCTGAGTTTCCTACTGAAAGAAAACTTGAACAGCTCATAACAAAGTAGGAACACAAAATGAGAAACTAGAACTTTCATTTATTAAATCTTTTGAAACGTAAAAGAAAGTTAAAAAAAAAAAGTTAAAAAACTAAAACCCAACTACGACAAAAAACGACGCTGAAAAAGTATAAAACAAGATTTTCAGAATACTGAACTGAACAAAGTTGCTAATGTAGTTGCAAGTAAATGGACACAGTAGTAATGTCATACAATACTATTCTGAAGTATGCAATATTCACTATGTAGAGATAATTTTTCATGTTTGGAAAGGCGTAGTCACACGTTACATATACCTACCTACCGTAGCACCTTGACAACGTGTGACTACGCCTTTCCAAACATGAAAAATTAGTTGGGTTTTAGTTTTTTAACTTTTTTTTTATTTGTGCTATTTTGGTGTTAAAGTGTATTTGTGGCGCATATTATTAACAAAAGTTAAACTGATGAACTAAAAACTAGGTACTTGACATATTACATCTACACGCACATATAACAACATAAGCCCGAAGGCATATAGTGCAGAGGCCCTTTTTATGGGAGATTTAGCCAGTTATAAAACTGTTTCCGCCTTCACCGCGTGGAGTTACTCCCAGCTTATGTCGTTTTCATTAGTGCATTACATATTCTAATAATGTTCACACTGCTCTACATTGCATAAAGCGATTCACAGTTCCTGTGATCCGCGCTTACTCTTATCGCTCATATTTAACATCATTAAAGCATTCTTGTAATTATGTACAAGCATAAAGCACTCGTGAAGCTCTTTCACGTGATACCAAACACGGTATATTTATTTTAATTTTATATTAACATAGAACTTTTTGTCCGCTAGAGGGCGCAATACTAAATTTGGTGACAAGCTTTATAGCTCATAACTAACAGAATATCAAGGCCCTTCTAATGGTACTGCAGTGGTCTTATTCTGATAAGTATTAAAGAAGCTATGAACGAAAAGATGTGAATTATATGCAACCAGCCCATGAATACAGGTAAAGTCACACGCAAATGCTAGCAATATATATATATATTCAAAATGTACAAGTAAAGGGCTTTCAAATGATACCAAACACGGCATATTTATCTTAACTTTAGTTTTTTACTCTGTATGTTTTGTCCGCTAGAGGGCGCCACAGTAAATTTTGTGAAACCCTATATAGCCTATAACCAGCGGACAATTAAGACGCTTCTAATGATATGTCATTTGTCGAATTCTGATAAATAGTTTAGAAGTTACGAGGGAACAGATGAACATACATACATACATACATACATACATACATACATACATACATACATACATACATACATACATAGCCTATCAAAATCATAACCCTCCTTTTGCTTTGCCGTAGTCGGGTAATTAATGTGTTCTAAACGAGAAAAATGAGACCACGTTAACATACTAAGTATTGGCAATACATTAAATATTACAGATTAACAACTAACACAATAAAAATTTAACCCTTTCCGTGTTACAATTGGGTTCAAAATCGATTACACATAAAATGCTAAAGATTCACTTAGAAGCCGACCGATTAAAATGAACTTTATTTAGGAGTATATACGGTAGTAAATGGATTACATTTTCATTATTACTCTCAATACTTGGTTTCACTGAATGCGTATTGATATCTGGTTTATCTACTGATTTGCACGTGTACATAATCAATGAGTTTTTATTAGTGTCTGTCCTGTATAACTGATTCAACAGTTTATGTGTCTCTATGAATATAATCTAAACATCTAGAAGGTAAAGGTGAACTCTGAAGGGGATTGTGCCTTTTATATTTCTCGCCAGTTCCCCGAAGAGGTGAATATATAAAACTTAATAAAGGCCGAAACTTTACAAGCGTTTTACCCAAGAGTTTGGTGTTAAGGGATTGTTGAACTCCAAAGGCGTACGCCTTAGCAGTTTCCTCGTGGAATTACTTCAACGCAACACTACCCTATCGTATTGTTACGGACTAGGGGTACTAAAATGCCGGTTACGGGTTACAGGGTTATTGATAACGATGGTACAGTCGATAATCGGCAATGACAAGTAGAACATAGCTGATGACGCACAGAAGTCTTCCCTGATGTCCACAAAGTCCGTGTCATACACATACAACAACACCACAGAAGTTACCTAATGTAGTCCTCGAGGTGCTCGTTACAGTTGTCGCTGTAGATGTTCTCAACTATCGCTTATTTCGCTTCGATAGTCAAATGCAGACTGACTCGTGCGCTGTGTTACACCGCCTTATACAGAGTGTTGATGACAATACGACAATAAATTAAACATCGTGTACCTCAACACATTCTCAGTCTACCCATAAAAAATCATGTAAATAAGTCTATTAGTTTAGTCACAGCACAGGATATTATTTTTCATTTTTCACATTTTCTACATGATGTATATGTTGATAAGGAAGCGATTACAGGTTAATGACCGCCGCATCCTGCGGTACCAAAGTTTAATAATAAAGGCGCGAAAAAAGCAAGTCGATACAGGATCGCGCTGTCGCCCATCGGAGGTCAGTGAACCAATACTTTTAAAGGATGTTCTATTCCGTTTGCAATTTTATGCGATTGAGCTAAGTTTTTTTCTATGGTTTAGGATTATTCCTATGAACCCAGGACCAGCATTGTTCGTGTTTTCATTTATTGCCGTATTGTCAGCACCACTCTGTATACGCAAGCAGAGGAATATTCCAGAGCTATCTCGAAGTAATAATAATAATAAAGTTCGATCCCCAGAATATTCCTGTTAATTACGGGACCCTTCGTTGTCAATATTGATGAAACCTGTACCGTTCGATTGGACACCTTAGGTCTAGCAATGATTTAGATCGTACCTCTACAACGCCTAGGTCTCAAGATACAAGGCTTAAAAGTCACGCCAAATTGAACCTTATGCCATTGACATAAATGCATTCGTAACAGTATATTCACAGTTCTTTTGTTACACTATTATTTTACCGACTGCCCCAATCTCCCGCGGGACTCTGTCTGGTAGATCGAGCCTAAGACCTCACACATTACAGCTTCTAAAAGCTAAAGAGATACTTAAGAAGTTCTAAGAGGCCTATTTGCCGTGCTATCAAGAATTAGTACTTGGTCAATTCGGCCGCAAATGGAAGAGCATTTCAGAAATTGAAGCACCTAAATAATTCTCTTAGAGTACAAACTACACACTTTCGAAAATAGTTCTTATTATAAAGTAATAAGCGAGAAAGCAGAACTAAAAAACTCGATTAAAGAACAATTAAATACCAGTTATACTGCTGAACAATTAACGCGAAGTAAAACAATTAAGGTATAATGCTTTTTTTTTAGTTTTTCAAGAATGCTTTGCCCTATTATTTATTCCCTGAAAAAAAAATGTAATGGCTGTATACAACAAAAGCGTTTTAATAAATAAATCGAAGCATAGCTAGATTAATAAACACGAATGTTATAGAAAACATTTCGATCAGTGGTTAGCAGTGATGCAATCGTTGATGGTTAAGCGCGCTAATTTATTAAGAGCCTATCATTCAAAAAAACTGGGTAAGTAGGAAGGAAGACGGAAGTTGAGCGAAGTGATGCAATGTTAAACCCAACAACACGACCAGCGATGCTACGCCCGATGGAGATTGATCTGGAGACCTTTCACGACAAAACTGTAGGGAGGACAACATTTGGCGCATCGTACCCGGCACACATCGCAACACAACTGCTCAGACCCGTAGAGTAATTCCGTAACACACTATCAGTAGCAATGGGTTACATTTTGACAGTTCAACAACATTCATTGCGTTATTTACGTTTTTGAGCAGACACATTTTCGAACAAACGTAGCAATGGATTGGCAATTTGCTTCGAAATGATTCCACCTAATAGTAATAGCACGTTACGCACTTAGGGTGCTGTCCTCCGTACGGCTTCACCAGACATCATGCCGGAACACGACGAATCGTTTGGCGGTTACTTCAACTATGATATACTATGATAACAAGCTCATAGCTTGTCATCTCACTTGGTTGTCCCAACAAAATATGTTCAAGGCACCGCTCGCCCGGCCGCGCCTGCAGCGGCGCAGCTCGGGGCCCTGTCTCACGCGCCTAGTACTATGATCTAACGTCAGCTGAGTTGTGTACTCGGTAACCACACTACAACAATTTCTAATTGTATTTGGGAAAAATGTAACACGGTGTAAAAATTATTGAAATAGATTCAGTTGCTAAATCTGAACTATATTCAGGTATTACTTATAAAGAAAAAAAAAACCGTTGTATAAAAGTCTTTTACAATGTTTGTAAATACATATGTGAGCACCATGTATCCATCGCATAATTAATTTATAAGTATGTTGTGATTTCATTTTTAATTCTTTTACCAATTGGTGTATAGTACTTAGTATATTTTATTTTATTTTAGATGCATAGTCCTTGCTTTTGTAATTATGATAATTAAAGTAAGGATTTAAAATATTCTTAAACAGTTGAAAGAGTAACGATGGAGTTTCATGTCCATTTTACCCATACGAAAACTACCATCTGGACGGGGCGACTCACGAATCAATTCTTAGTATCTCTTTTTTTTGTGGTATTTTTGTCGGTCAAAGGTGCGCCTTTTATGTGCCTATTTGAAATAAATGCTTTGATTTTGACTGTGACAGCTTAGTTCGGTACTAAGTAGTAAGTTAGTATTAAGAACTTTGCCTTAAACTTAAAATAAAGTTCGAAATACAAATACTGACGCAAAGGTTAAAGCTAGGACTAAAGTCAGATTTTTTTTTTTTGTAATAAGACGGATAGAGTTGTGCCGTGTACCAAAATTATCGACTTTGCCACAAAAATACATATTTATATTGGTTCTTTAAACTATGTAAGTTTAGAGAACCAATATATGTATTTTTTTATAATATTATAAACTAGTGGTTGACCGCAATCCCGCCTGATGGTAAGCAGTTGTAGCGGTACCTACAAACGCCAAATATAAACAACGCGTCATACTGACGTCACACGAATTCTACATCTCGCAATCAGAGTTTACCGTGCAACTAGCATATAATTATAGAACTTCCCAATTTAAACCGTTGGAAAAGTGCCCTCCAGACATAACATCCGTCAGGTCGGAGCTTTACTCCCTGTTCCTCATGCGTCCACACAGTGATACAACCGTTGATGGTAAAGCGCGCTAGTTTATTAACAGCCTATTAATTCTAGCCTTGAAGACACTTGAATTGTAGTTAAAGCGCCGCTGGCAAATTGTTCCAGCCCCTCGATGTACGCGGTATAAAAGACGAGGCGAAACACTTCGTCCGGACCCTAGTGATATCAACGTAAGGGTGAATACTCGCCATCCGAAGGGTCGTCCGATGATGAACGGAGATGGAGGAATTAAGTCATGCAATTCCCGCGCACATTCTCCAAAATGCAACCTATAGAACATCGACAGGCTGGCTAATCCACGCTTCAGGTTTTGGAGACTGTTTTGAACCAAATCTAGTTTGCCAATTAGCTTTTTCGCAGGCCTCTATGTATTGTGTGAATTAATATAATAAACCTAAAATATCCGATCAAAGAATTCAAGAATAAAAAACACGACAAAAGTTATAATGATTATCTATGAGAGAAAGAATTGCAACTAAATAAATTAATTATTTAAAGAAAAACCTAGCTATATCACGCTATCAAGGTAAGCACTGTTAGTGCACTCCTTAATGAGCAAAGCAAGACAGTTGTTAAGGAAAGTAGAGTGTCCATAAAGGCATACAAGGAAAACAGAGTAAAAAACGACGATCTGCTGCATATTTATTAAGTCCCTAACAGTATTTAAGTCTTTCTGGAAGCTTAACAAGACCAGGATCAATAAAATTGATCCTTTCATTGATTTATGTACAGTAACCTTTCACCTTGATTCAACAATATTCATTACGAACAAAATTACTAAGAAAGGTATGTCTGATTTGAGCACAATTAATATCAATCTGAATAATATTGACGAATATGGCTATTCCACTACTGCATATGTTCAAAAGATGCGCCTGATCCACAAAGTAAATAATGCAATAAATAAATATACAACGTGTAACATAAAGGGTATATACATAACAAAGGCATGGCATCTTTACATGATATCAAACGATATTGGAAGGGTTTTTTAATACTATCTTTTTATGTTAGGAAGTTATGAGGAAAAACACCGCCTGTGATAGGCTACTATCATACTAGTCGCACAGAGATATTGAAGACATTTATCCGATTTTGGCAAGTAACGTGACGGGTAACGAGTAGTTATTAACGTATGTAGTGTGTTGCCACGTTTGTTATGATTTTATTTTATGAAACACACGAAACCGAAAATTTGGTACCAATTTTTTGTGTATTTTATTTTGAGTTGAAACCCTTCCGATATCGTTTGATATCATCTAAAGATGCCATGCCCTTGGTATGTAAATACCCTTTTTGTTACAAGTTGTATATATACGGACAATTCACACAGATTGAGCTAGCCCCAAAATAAATTCGAGACTTGTGTTATGGGATACTAACTCAACGATTCTATATTTATAATAGATACATATATAGATAAACATCCAAGACCCAGGCCAATCAGGAAAAGATCGTTTTCCATCATGACCTGGCTGGGGATCGAACCCGGGGCCTCCACGTCGCAGGCAGGCGTGTTGTTGAAATGTCAAAATGAAAGCTACTGTATTGGTGGGTTACGCAATGACCCCATGTCTCGTATCGCGTGAAACTACAAAATATCATTACAAACTACAGCAATAAACTATACAATTACTTTGTTAGGAACAACATCTAAAAAATTCAGAATGACAACGTATAAAACAGTCGTAAAATTTAAATAGAGTTCAGTGAAGTAAATCACGCTCCCACTGAAGGGAAATAACAAAAGGGAAATACAAATTTTATACAACGTTAGTTTTTGTATATGCGAAACCCGAAACACGTGTTCAGTATTTTTAAGTAAAGAATCTATGTACAAAATTT
The DNA here is from genome assembly GCA_017933935.1 of Sesamia nonagrioides. Classification (NCBI taxonomy): domain Eukaryota; kingdom Metazoa; phylum Arthropoda; class Insecta; order Lepidoptera; family Noctuidae; genus Sesamia; species Sesamia nonagrioides. Next base: position 59,418 of record JADWQK010002392.1, on the reverse strand, counting down.
AAAAAAGATATCATGAAAAACCACTAAGTTATGAGCTTATTATCTTACTTGGTTGTCCCAACAAAAATATAGTCAATGTGCGCGGGGGTCCTGTCTCACTGAGCTCCTAGTACTAAGATCTACCGTCATCTGTATGCGCTCGGTAACCACAATGCAAGTATTTGGAAAAAAATGTAACATGGTGTAAAAATGATTGGAATCGATTCAGTTGCTTCTTCTTCAGCCTATAGAGGTCCACTACTGGACAAAGGCCTCCCTCAAGGCTTTCCACAATGACCGGTCTTTGCTGCCTGCAACCATCGGCTTCCCGTGACCTTCACCAGGTCATCGGTCCGCCTTGTTGAGGGCCTTCCTAAGCTGCGTCTTCCGGTTCATGGCCGCCACTCTAGAACCTTATTGCCCCATCGGCCATCGGTTCTACTAGCAATGTGCCCTGCCCACTGCCACTTAAGTTTAGCGACTCGAAGAGCTATGTCGGTAACTTCGATTCTTCTGCAGATCTCCTCATTTCTGATTCGATCACGCAGTTGCTTATTCTGAACAAACTATATTCAGGTTGCGTAAACAGTAAAAACAACGTGGTATTTGTCGTGACTACTTTAGGCTTCACAAATCAAGATCGTCTACGCCAAATCCTCTATTTGGGCAAAACTCAAAATTATCACTAAAATTAAGGAACGGCACTTTGAAAGACTTTTAGGTCAATCTCGCAACCATTGTGATTGGGGAGCGAAAAGCCTCAAATACAAAAGACCGAATTTCGGCGCTATCCAGTTAATAAAACAGAACCATGTACTATTTCCAAATCTGTGAAGTAGCTCTTCAACGAAAGCGGATTATTAAAAGAGCATTTAATTTTGATGAAGAAGATACTAAAACTTCCCCTCTAATATTCATAAATCTTGACATTAAACCGCTTCGTAGTAAGCTCTCACAGACTTGAGAATTGATGAGTTGATAGCTTCTGTTTTGTTTGGTAGTTCGATACTTGTAGTTCAATGCGCTAAGCTTATATTAAAATGGAAGATGGACTTGTTACCATATAATACTCACAAGGAGGCGGCGCCTTCTTCTGGTTGTTCCAAATAACTAGTATCTTGGCCAAGCTCGGCGTCCGCACCAGCTTGGTCACCAGCGCGAACAGGCTTTCAACCCGGTCGTACGTCAATATGACCGCGGTGAAGCCGGCAGCTTTGGACGCAGTTACCGGTAAGAAGAGCGGGTTCACTGGACCGTACTGCATCAAGGGAGAAAGGTATAAGTGACACGGATCTAAAAAGTTTTATTATAAGCTAGAGGTAAAGATTTCTTAACAAAGGATATAAACAATTTGAGGATACGGTGGAGGTCTGCCCGGATTGAGTAGAGCAACGCCGTGTCCTCGTAGCGGCGATCGGCGGCGATCTCTCGCGTCCGTACCCTGGTCCAGGCCATGGTCCGGAGCGAGAGTGCATGGCAGGCTGTCACCTCCTTCTGCGAAGCAGTGATGCTGGCAAAGGAGGAGGCGGATCGCGTGAGGCAACGGGAACCCCAGCGACCTACCGCCACTAGCCGCCGAACTAGATGACACTAAACTCCCAGCCACCGTAGGCGCGGGCCTACGGGCGGTGAGCAGTGGGCAGCTCGCCGCTCGCTAAGCACCAGGCCCGAGTCGATGGCGCGTCCTGTTTCACGCGCGCCTCAAAGAGATGTCAGCACATCGTGAGGGTTGCGGGTTGGTTAAACAAGAAACCGTGGCCCTGGCCGTCGCACAGGCAAGTGAAGAAACACGGCTGGGTCTTAGTGAGTAAAAGTCTGACACGCCCTTCGTTCCGCTCCGCCCAGAGCGGGAGAAGTAAAAAAAAAGGATATAAACAATTCAGGAGGATCAACAAAACTACGCCGACTACGATTTCCTAAGTTCCCCATAACTTCGCACTCGATCACCCGGTACCATATGGTTGGGTCCTAAAAAAGGATCGAAAGGCAGGCTCACTAATATAATTACTTATTTACAACAAAGAACCATTATGTACTGATCTATAGGAGGTCGAAAATAACATACAGTCATCAACAAAATTCGATTAACACGAATAATGTACTTTTGGAATTTTGTTTAATAGAAACTAAGAGTCAAAGAACAGTAAGAGAGAATCAGAATGCTGTTCTTAAATTAAATTTCAATTCGGATTCAATTTTAATAAAATATATTGCTCAGTACCCTAAATCTGGGTAACTTTGACAGATAAATGCGGTATTTTACACAATATTTTAAAATTTTATACACGAATGTATTTTATTTTGTTAGTGCTCTCATAACACTTTTTCATGCGTAAAGTTTAAAAAAAATATCTAAAAACTCATGTGTCCATATAAAAACCAGATTTTCTAGTCTGCCAAAGTTACCCATTTGTGACGTATTACATGGATAATTTGACACACATTGATAAAAAAAGCAGTAATAATTATATTTTGAATTAATTTGGGTAACATTGGTTTATAATGTTTTTCTTATAAATGGGAGTAACTGACGAAATAAAATCAAATCAATCAAATGGGTATATAAAAACCTATAGAAACACTTTTGAGACTAAATTTTTTGTATAACTAAGTAGAAAAGAAGCTTAAATAATAAAAACAAAAAAAAAAAGAACGTTTACTTAACTAGTTTAAAAATACAAAGCTTCAAGAAGTAGTAGTAAATTGTGTTGGTATCATAAGAAAAAAAATCGATACTAATTCATGGTCCCATTGTCAATGTTACTCGAACCAATCAAAGTTACCCAGATTGACCGTAGTTAAGATTTCGAAAAGAAAAGTGTTAATGCTTTCGTTGGGCTGTACTAACATACACGTCCAATACATAATAAGTAGGTAGTTGGTCAAAGATCGCTTTAGCCATTTAACTCGATTCCAAATTCAAACTCCAAACAGGCTATTCCACTTCCGACATTCAGCGCTCACATGAAAATTGAAATTTCATAGCGATTTTTAATATCAGCCCACTTCGAAATGAATAGCTGAAAGCAAGGAACGTACAAAATACGGTACACGAGTCTGACTGAATAAAAACGAGGAAATTGCGCTGTCGTTCACTGCAGATGATAGGGCCGGTGATGGTTAATATTGTGTACTATTCTGCGAGGCCGCTGAGAGTATACAGCTGTTGATAATTTCGTATAACGTGGACGTAAGGCCGTGGCCAACTCTATAGAGGATGGAGAAGGATAAAGGAGGCTTAGTAAACGACATTCAATCGACAATGACCCTGAACTAATTCGCTGGATGTCTCATGGAATATATTGCCAATATTGTAAAGAGGATTGCGAGTTTGTTTATATGATGTTTATCTCTAGAGGCCCTCGGGATTTAATGGTTCGAGCGAAGATCGAACGTTGTCAAAATAAAGTCTGTGTCGTATGGTATGTGATTCTTTTCACACATTAAGATTGTTGCGTGGCTCTAAAAGTTTGTTAATTGAATATGAATATTATACACGGACAAATCACACAGATTGAGCTAGCCCCAAAGTAAGTTCGAGAGTTGTGTTATGGGATGCTAACTCAACGATACTATATTTTACAATAGATACATATATAGATAAACATCCAAGACCGAGGCCAATCAGGAAAAGATCGTTTTTCCTTCATGACCTGGCCGGGGATCGAACCCGGGGCCTCCACGTCGCAGGCAGGTGTGTTGACCGCTGCGCCACGGAGGACGACAAAAACTTCGCCGACGAAAATTCGCACCCAGGTAAACTACATGTACAACTCGCGCGAGATACCTGTGCATCTCGCTCTGTCACGTCATCCAGACGGTAACAGAGTGGTAAAAAATATGGTCAACGCGCCACTCGCCCACCCGCGCCTACTGCGTCGCGGCGCGGCGGTGTCCCGAGGACACCATGATCCGCTTTAAACTGTGTTGTGCTTTCGGTAACCACACTTCAACATTTTTAAATATATTTGAAAAAAAAAATATAACATGGTATAAAAATGATTGGAATCGATTCAGTTGCTTATTCTGAACAAACTGTATTCAAGTGTCGTATAAAGACAAAATAACGTTGTATAATATAATAATACTAGCTGCGCCCGGCGGTTTCACCCGCGTAAGTAGAAAATGGCACTTATAATTTATATAAAAATATATTTAATAAAACATTTAATTGATTCAGGCGTTTTGGAGAAGTTCGAGGACAAATACAGTGACAGGAGAATTTATACAACGTGTAACATAAAGGGTATATGTATACATAACAAAGGCATGGCATCTTAACATAATATCAAACGATATTGGAAGGGTTTTTTAATCCTATCTCTTTATGTTAGGAAGTTATGAGGAAAAACACTGCCTGTGATAGGCTATTATCATACTAGTCGCATAGAGATATTGAAGACATTTATCGGATTTTGGCAAGTAACGTGACGAGTAACGACTAGTTATTAACGTATGTAGTGTTCTGCCACGTTTGTTATGATTTGATTTTAAGAAACACACGAAACCGAAAATTTGGTACCAATTTTTTGAGTATTTTATTTTGAGTTGAAATTCTTCCGATATCGTTTGATATCATCTAAAGATGCCATGCCCTTGATATGTATATACCCTTTTTGTTACACGTTGTATAATAGATATTCTTTTGCAAAATAATATCCTAAGAATTTTTCCCTATTCGAGAGTTAGTCATTGCGATAAAAGCCTGAATCTCGGCGTCACCACTCAGAGCTACGTTATATTATTCAGGAAACGAGTCGCTAACTTTTAAAACAAGCAAAAAGCTATTTGAAAAATTAAAAGCACACAGTTTCCTTCTTGAAGTCTCCGTTGTAAAAAAGGTAGGCATATATTTTAGGCATAACGTCGCACGTCGGCTCTTTGACTGATTTCCGATACGTGACGTAGACTCGAGGAGGACAAGGAGGGCGTCAAGGGTATGCTGTACCTTTTGACCCAATTTATTGGGGACATTTCTTATGCTAATGAAAACACAGGGCCAAAAACTTCGAAAATATGTTAGCGAAAACCTCTTTCACACATGTCGCCCATTCGGCCCGATGGGAATATTATGCAAAAGAAATCCTTTGATATAACATTGAATGGTGTTGAATCATAGAAAATCGTGACATCCCGCGGAAGTGGGCACATCTGGCAACACTACAGGCTACAGTACAGACGTAGATAGTCCACATGTTTTAATAAAACATCGCCATATGAGACCGAACGTGACATTACTTATTGCTCCATTTTCTGCTTCAACGTATGCGTTTTACATTATTTCTTCATTCTGATACACACGGATACACATCAAGCTACACATTTCCAGTTTTAGCTGACCGCGCATTGCATAGGATTTTCTTACAATCAGAAGTCAGCTTAAACTGGTTAGAAAGAATAAATAAAATATATGTTTAAAGGCAAATAAAGCTGCGGATCTGGAAGCTCATTCTTATTCAGAACCAAATCCACTTGCCTTTTTCGTGGACCGCTAAGCACACACACGACTCGAAACAAATGTCCGTTGGCGAAGCAAATATTCGTTGCGCCAGCCGGAGTCACTCTTGTGTTTCGAACTACCAAAAATCACCGGTATTTGTCACATCATGGTTTGTTTCTAAGTTCAAATAGGAGATTTTGGGACAGATACATTATCGAGAAGACTTTTATGTTAAAGAAATAACCCAGGGACTGCAACAAGGGAAGCGGGTTTACTACCTGAAGGTGGAATCAAAACTTTAGTTAGCAACAGCGCGTGAGTCCATTTATATGGGCATTTAAAGTTCATTCCTAGTGACTCATCACTAATCAAAATCATAAGAATCAAGACTTTCCGAAAGAGAAAATTACAAAAGGCAGATCCTCCAAAACCTCGCCTTTCACCGCTTCCTAGTGCTATCACTTGCGCAAAGAAATGGTGCAACAATTTCCCCAGTAGCACAACAGTCTGATCAGTTACAAAATACTTGATTGTATTCAATACTACTTAGGTACTATTTTTTACCATATGTCAGCTTCCACGCCAACATACCAACATTGTCAAAGAAGTAATACTCGAAGCTTAATTCCACTTGTGATTCTTGCATTCCTTGTTTAGATATGGAATGCTGCTTACACCAGCTTTTACGAGCTGTTTCGATCGCGTAGCATTAATTAAGTTTCATACTGTTCTGATATGAAATCTAGGTCAGAAACTGTATCTGCAGCTTAAACTTTGAAGCGCTAAACAACCAAACATCGGTCAAAAACGCCAAATATCAAGTTTCAGCGTCGACAAGAAATATCATTTACGAAGTCAAAAAGCTCTAAGCTTTTTTTGAACAAAAGCAACCTAATTCCCCTAATTGTTCGTCATTTCTGCTAAAAACAAAATAAATGGAAACAGCATAATTACATTACTACTGACATAATTGGCCTTAATTTGAAGTTTGAAAATGTTAAATAACACATTTTCCAGGGACGAATATAACATAATTAGCTGGCAAGCTTTTATACAAATGTTCCTACGATACGTTAATGTTAAAAGCAATTAAACAACTTTTCCCGCTAAAAGTTAACAGTCCACTAATAATTTATTCGCTCAGTCCAGGGCTGGTAACACTGGAAAATCATGTCTGGCTGGATTTCCAACTTTTGACCAACGATCGGTCTGTGATTTCGCTGTATCCGGTTTTCCAGACACTGTCATACGAAATTTCCGGCGTTGTCATGTAGTGCACATTGAATGTATTTTTATGCTGTTGGTAACATAATGCTTCTCTTCATCTAAAATTTCGTCTAAAATCAAGAAAAATTACTACCACTTTTTTATATTCCCTAAAAGACTTGCAAAGGACGGTGTTGTTGATTTGTAAAAGCTCATTATTAAAGCTTAACACCCAAAGACCGGATCCAAAATTGGTAACCCTAGGTGTGTCCCATGATCAATAATTACTTACCTACTTATAATTTTAAAACACCTAAATTACAAATACGATAAAAGGGAAAAGCCACGAAGGACCAAACTGTCTGTCCTCGGGGCAGACCTCACTCAACATGCATTGACCTGTTTATTAATATTCCGAAGTCTCATCAGAACAGGTTTTAACGGGGCCTACAAATGATGTCTGCATTTAACCTCCATAAAGATCGCAGAGCAACAGTAAACTGTTACAGAAGGACCATACGATACAACACTGTTATGGGGTTACCCAATGTTTTCCCAACTACTGCGGGCGTGTCCGGAGGTTATTTCGTTAGCCGTTCTTGAAGGACAAAGTTCTGTAGTGTCTTCCGGTCTATGATGAAGATCGATGGCTATGAAGTATGGCACGACATAAAAAACTTGCCTCTCACGAAAGCCATTAGGAATTCCAGCTTTTTCGAGACTGGTTTCTTTAAAACATGGACGATTTTACATAAAAATTTGATTATCTATATATGCTTGTCTTAAATCTGTGTTTATCAGATGACGAGATTAATTAAGATCGCTTAAAGCGGACTTAAAACATGTCTCAAAAATTGCAATTGCAACACAGAGAAGAAACGAAGTAGTTATGAAACTGTATAGTTAAAAGCAACGCTAAATCTCAGTCCAATGTCTAAAAAAGCACTAATAACGAGACAAACGAGATTCGGGATGCGCCAAAAACTTTCAGAGCATAAAACTTAAAGGAGAAGAATTGGGAGCAAGATACTGACGTTTGTTTGTGCTTGTGCTACTGTTAACAAGCAACCAGTGTGTAGAAACGGTGGCAATCTGTCGTATGAAACGTCAATAGAACATGCCATATTGACATAAGCTTCGGAATGTGACCCAGAAACGTCATTCCTTTGATTTCATTGACGTTGTTCGTCGGTCGGAAACAGTAGCATACCTAATTTCTATGACCAATGCGAATTCTAGAAAAAGATTGGAACAACACTAAGTATAAAGCACAAATTTGGTTTATTTTAAATGTCAAAGATCATCTATTAGGTTTTAAAATATTACTGTATGCAGTAAAATTTTTTAACCTAAAATGTTGTATTTCAGACATATCCTTCAGATATTTTCGCGAAAATATAGCGCGTTTATTTCAAGCTCCGAATAAATAGAAACAAAATTTAATTGAAATGTGATTAAAGCTGACCTTAGCACACACTATGCAAATAAGTTGACGCTTAACCTTTTTCCAAGGATTTTAAAGTACGAAAAAAAGGTATGGCGTAAAAGCAAATACATATTGAATATTCATGTATTTCTAGATTGTGCTCAGAGCCAGGATTGCCCTCTTTTATGTGTTGCTACGTTGCTAGATAGAATAGATAAGGCTAGGGTTATAAAGGCCTTAATCGTCAAACTAGACCTAGTGGGAGATCGCAGTGGGACCATAGTTCCGGAGTCCTTTTGACCACTTTGCTCAAAAAAGTTATTCTACCTACCGCATCCAATAGAACTGTACCCTAACTGCGTAAGCGCAACACAATATTAATCTCAATCTGAACTATTTTAAAGCATATTTCTAATCCATTGCTCCATATTTTCGACAAATTGCTCGTCACGCCCATTTAAATAAAGCAATGAATGTTGTTGAACTGTCAAAATTAAACCCATTGCTAGTGATAGAACGTTTAGCGATCACCTCGATGGTTGTTCAAAAAAATCCAATATTATTTCTTCTACCTCTTCTAATAAGCCTGAGAGAACATACATCGCAGCGTGTATTAGATGTCAGACAAGATCTCTATCCAATCAGTGTCACTGATGAAGCCGTCGCACTTTATGCAAGAGAAGTTGTGTTCTTTGATCGAAACTTTACTTAATACGAAGCTCGCGATGAATGAATTCCTCCCTTAGAGACTTGGTTACATTTGCATATGACGTCACATGCTACGTGCAATGCATATTGTAAAGCTATTTTTACGAAACGTTGAAGTTGAAATGCATTTCGTATACAGAGCGTTGTTTATGAAAATATTTTAGCGACTCTATGAAGAAAAGGTTTAATTTTAAACATGTAGAAACTATGTACCTACGTTTGTTATTTGTTTGTATGTAAATCCGTAGGTTACTACGATACTAAGAGCGCAGAATTATGAAAGACTATGGGCCGCCAGCGACTTCGTTCGCGTGAGGTTAGTTATGCTCCGCTCTTATTGCTCACAGCGTTGATGTTATATAGCCTAAAGCTTTCCTGGAATAATGCGCTATCCAACACAAAAAGAATGTCTGCAAATCGGACCAGTAGTTCCTGAGATTAGCGCGTTCAAACGAACAACCAAACAAACTCTTCAGCTTTATATATTAGTATAGATTGGAAAGAAACGTGACGTGTCTTCTTCTTCTCGACCTATAGAGGTCCACTACTGGACAAAGGCCTCCCCCAAGGCTTTCTTTCCATTGCCCCCCAATGGAAAGCCCGCTTCCCTGGTGAGAGTTCCTTTAGTCGCCTCTTACGACACCCACGGGAGGATATGGTTTGGTACTATACTATGCCTGGTACTACGCGGGCGTGTCACGTGTAATTGACTTTAATGGTGCGGTGGGTGACACGTTCAATTAAAAAATATAGTTTAAAAAACATGCTTTTAAAAAATATCAAACTAAAAAGTTTAAAATATTTTTTTAAAAAAGCGTGAGGCGTTTAATATACAAAAGTTATGGCACAAAGCGCCTTTTTTTGTTTTTTAAACTATATTTATTTTCAACTTTTTAGTTCGATACCCTTTAAAAAAAAATAACGAACGAACGAACGTATTGAAAACTGTGGGACATTTTACAGTAATGAGCCGCTCACTCGTAGTCCAAAGAGTTAGAGACGGACAAACAAACAAACAAACAAGCAAACATACAAGTGAAGCTAATAAAAAACATGTAAAAACATATGAAACCGCCAATTTGGTAACAAATAGTTGAAACCCTTCCAATATTGTCGGTTAACATTTAAAAAAAATTACACTCTTTTCTGTTCAACATTATACTAAGATGAAATCCAAACAGACCGCACAGTCAAACCATTACTACGATTTTGTAGGGCTTAGTTTTAATATACAGACGATAGCAGGTTAGCAGGTTAAACTACCCGAAACTGTCAAATATTCCCAATCAACCTTGAGCCTCAATGCCTAAGCGATAAAGTTAAAAACTAATAAAGCAATCTGACAGATTGTAGTAGCTTGATGTGCTGGCGTCTGTACATTACCATGTTTTGAATTAAAATTAATAATAATGAATAGAAGACTAAATGAAATCTGACGCTTAGTTTTTTAAATTAAAATGGAGTAAGTAATAGTATTGTCGGAATTCATCAATGTAACTTATTGTATACCTACATGATTGTGCTGTCTGAAAAAGGTACCAAACTAGAATAGACCTGACTCGACGCTATTTCTTTCCAACGCGTCCTTCGCTGAACGGATTGGAACGAAGCTTTTTGTACTGTCATCTCTTAGGTAAGGGCCTAGTTTTTTAACTTTCGATAATGGCTTTTTACATTACTTTTTATCTTTTACTTTTAAATATTTCCCCTCCGACTATTACAAAGTGCCGCAGTATTATTTACCATATGTTTTAGAGCGTAGTTTTGATGATGCGATAATTTTCGGTTCCCGCATGCAAACGCGGGTGGGTGGTTTTATTTGAAAAGCCACAAGGTCGTAGGGTTTGTGCGGTTTGTTGGGCGCCCACAAAGTCACTGGTTCAGGTTGTAACAGAAAGCTAACGAGGATCGTCCAAAATAGCTAATGTGATGTATGCTTGCTTGCAAAGGAAGAAGAAAGGAAGAAATCGTAATTAGAGAAAAAATTAAAAAGTCATTGGAACTAGCGTCGAACCACGTTCTAAACAGTTTTCTAGGTAAATATCCCTGATGGTCAAGAAGGAGGCCGTCGAGCGGATTCGAGAGAAGATCGATCCTGCTCGGAGAAGGAGGCGTCGGGGAGATAACCGCCTTAGCGCCTAATACGCCTGAGCTTAAGAGGGAACTCTAGTGGTGCTTTCTCTATACAAATGTATTCCGCTGTTTTCTTCGTGGATAATGCTTTTAGAGCAATTAATTTTTTCTACAATTTTACACCGTGATTATACGTGCCCCTATCATTAGATTTTTTTAAACTTAATTAATAAAAGAAATACGATACTTCAAAATCGCGAAAAATAACCCAATTTACTGTGATTTTCAGATGACAGACAAACGTGATAAGTTTTTGACAAAAAAGAAAATAATAGAAGCATAGGTATACTTTTCCTCTAAATCCATGCTAATATTATAAATGCGAAAGTAACTCTGTCTGTCTGTCTGTCCGTCTGTCTGTTACGCTTTCCCGCCTAAACCTCTCAACCGATTTTGATGAAATTTGGCACAGACAATCTTTGGACCCTGAGAAAATACATAGGCTACCTGTTATCCCGGAAAAATTTGATATTCCCGAGGGAAATCTAAAAAGCGCGATATAACCGAAATTTACGCGGGTGAAGACGCGGGCGCAAAGCACACAATCTTTAGACCCTGAGAAAGGACATAGGCTACCTTTTATCCCGGAAAAATTTGATGTTCCCGAGGGAAATCTAAAAAGCGCGATATAACCGAAATTTACGCGGGCGAAGCCGCGGGCGGAAAGCTAGTTTTGATATAAAAATAATTGAGATCTGTCGTGTATTGAAAAAGAAAACGGCGGAATACGAAACGTCTTTTGGTCAACGTTTTTGTATGTAAAATCAGCCTGAGCTGCAACTGTCCTTTTCGCACTTTACCGAGAAAGGTTGGAAGCAGCGCGATGGCAATAGTTTCTTCAAATACCTATTTTCCAAATTCCTCGGCACTAGGAGTCCCCTCTTAATACCGCTTACCAAAAAAGGTAAGTAGACCTTTATGGTCGTGGGGGTATAGAGCGGAAACTCATCAAGTGATCCCAGGGAAGACGGTAGCACAGTGGTCCTTGCGAGTCCTTGCCTACAGCGAGACCTTCGGGAGGCCCCTTTACAATTTCCCAAGGGATGTGCCTTACAGGCGTTGCGCAGGGGCGGTTTCGGAATTTGTCTTTTACGAGGAACCGGGACCATCCCTATGTGTGGATGGTGATCACCGGGGTGATTTTAGGTTGGTGAAAACCCCACATACCTCAGTCCCCGGAGGACCCGAAAACTAAAAAGGTTAGATGTCCTACTAATACCTATCTATAGGTAAGTACTAATATATAAAGCTCAAGAGTTTGTTTGTTTGTTGTTCGAAAGCGCTAATCTCAGGAACTACTGGTCCGATTTGAAAAAATCTTTTTGCGTTGGATAGCCCATTAACCCAGGAAGGCTTTAGGCTGACATCATCTGACATCACGCTGCGACCAATAGGAGTGGAGCATAACTAACTTCACCCGGACGAAGTTGTTGGCGGCCGCTAGTATTATTTAAACGTGAAAAATGGGACGGACGGATAGATAAATGGCTGGGTGTTTGTTACTACAATACTACAGAAAAATTTGGATAAAATTTGGTACACAGATCTTTATCCCGATATTCTCCCAGGATCGAAACTTATGCGGGTGAAACCGCAGGGCACACCAACTATTTCATATGCCTTTAATAATAATAATTCAGACGTAGCCGCAGCAGTCCGTTCGTTACCGAACTGGAAATCACCGGGACCGGACGGGCTGCATAACTTTTGGTTAAAATGGCTAAGTAGTTCACACACTTGTTTGGCATCTCAATTCCAGTCATCCTTAGAGTCTGGTTCGCTACCCCAGTTCTTAACAACTGGAATTACCCACCTGCTCCATAAATCAGGTAGCACCGCGGAACCCAAAAATTATAGGCCGATCACTTGTCTACCAACGGTCTATAAAGTTCTTACATCCATTTTGAAAGCTAAAATAAACAAACACCTTAACAGCAACTCCATCATGTCTGTCTCTCAAAATGGATGTAAGAGCGGGTCCCGTGGTACTAAGGAGCTACTCCTCATAGACATGGCCATCAGCCAACAGGTTCGTCGATCCCGCAAGGACCTCTCAACTTGCTGGATAGATTATAAGAAGGCCTACGATTCGGTGCCACATACATGGCTTATGATTATGAGGGTGCTGGAGTTGTACAAGGTTAATGCAACTCTACGCACTTTCCTTAGGTCGTGTATGGGGCAATGGAAGACAGTCCTTCGCTATCCAGGGAGTCGACGGATCCAAGGGAATGATGAACCTGTATGGATTAAGCGGGGAATATTCCAGGGCGACAGTCTGAGCCCACTTTGGTTCTGCTTAGCTCTGAATCCTCTAAGCACACTGCTGGAGGATTCAGGTCTAGGTTACCGATTGAAAAGAGGTGGTCAGGTCATATCTCACCTCCTCTACATGGATGATTTGAAACTCTTTGCCCCCAATAAATTGCATCTGATGAAGCTACTGAATGTAACTGAAACTTTTAGTAGTGGCATCAAAATGGAATTTGGTGTGGACAAATGTGCAGTCATGCATGTAAAGCGGGGGCAGATTATGGAATCCGAAGGAATTACACTCCCGGATTCCATATACCTAAGATCCCTCTCCTCATTCGAGAGCTATAAATATTTGGGTATGTCGGAAGCGTTAGGTATCAACGATGCTGACATAAAGCAATCGTTGAAGGAGCGCTTCTTTGGTCGCCTGAAGAAGGTATTAAAAAGTCTTCTTTCGGGCGGGAATAAGGTGCGCGCCTTCAACGGGTGGGTCATGCCGGTTTTGATGTACTCTTTCGGCATACTTAAATGGACTCAGACTGAACTCGACGCCCAGGATAGAAGGGTCCGTACACTGCTGACAGCAAACAGGATGCATCACCCACGATCATCGGTGATGAGACTGTATATTCCCCGGAAGTGCGGGGGTCGAGGCTTTTTAAATGCGAAGACCCTTCACAACCGAGAGGTATGCAGTCTCAGAGAACATTTTTTCAAAACCGTAGTGGGTATGCATCATGATGTTGTCACAGTAGACAAGGGGCTTACCCCGCTATCCATGGCAAAAGAGAACTGGCACAAGCCTATAATACTTACCACTGATGACCGCAAGAGTATATGGCAAAGCAAGGAACTTCACGGGCGATTTTATCGGGCTCTTCATCAGTCCGATGTAGACTTCTTAGCATCCGTATCCTGGCTACGATTCAGTGACCTTTTCGGGGAAACTGAAGGTTTCGTCTGTGCAATTATGGACGAAGTTATCTTGACGAATAACTACCGGAGATATATTATGAAGGACGGGACGATTGACGTGTGTCGGGCATGTCAGCATCCGGGTGAGTCCATCAGACATATTATCTCTGGTTGCTCTCGTCTGGCTAACAGCGAGTATTTGCACAGGCATAACCAAGTAGCTAGGATTATCCATCAGCAACTTGCTTTGAAATATAAACTTGTGGATTCTGAGGTACCATATTATAAGTATGTGCCCGACCCAGTTCTTGAAAATGACCATGTCACGTTGTACTGGGATCGGTCTATCGTTACTGACAGGACTATTGTTGCAAATAAGCCTGATATAGTAGTGATAGACCGATTAGCGCGCCTTGCAATGATTGTCGATGTTACCATTCCACATGACGGGAATCTCGTGAAAGCTGAGAAAGAGAAACAAATTAAGTATCTCGACTTGGCGCACGAGATTGTTGACATGTGGAATGTGAACTCGGCTGTCATTGTACCGATTGTCGTGTCAGCCAATGGTTTGATAGCCAAGAGCCTCGACCAACATCTATTGAGGCTCTCGTTAGGCAGTTGGATCAAAGGCCTGATTCAAAAGGCAGTACTCCTCGATACGGCCCGCATAGTGAGGAGGTTCCTGTCTCTGGAGCCCTAACCACCGGTAGCTTGGACCCTGCTCCCGCCATCGGTGGAACACTATTTTTTTTTATATTTTTAAATGTTTTTGTATGTTTTTTATATAAATATTTAAAAATGTAAAACGATATGTAGACACGGAAAAATAAAGAGATAATAATAATTCATTTATTAGTGTGATTTTTGGTAAGTACATTTTACAATGTGATCTTAATATCTAATAAATCAGTTCCTCAAAAATCTACCATAAAGGCATACACTCTTTAATTAACGCGGAGCTTGCAACCGTATGCGGGTTAGCTTGCGATAAAACTGCGTAGCTGCAAAAGGATCAAATCGACGAGTCGACGTGACTAGATCCTTTCGCAGCTTGACTACATATTATTAAACAGAGTCACTTTCTCTTTCCCTATGTCCCTTTGTATAATTAAATCTGTAAAAGTCTGCAACGGATTTTGATGCGGTTTTTTTCAATAGATAGAGTGATTAAAGAGGAAGAAAAGAGAAATACTGTTATTTTTGAAGTTTCTAATATGATGTAAATAATTACATTTTTTCCGCGTTTGCAGTGAAACGCAGGCTGAACCCTATGAGATTTATCAAAATAATATACTAAATATTGTACACATTAAAAAGGTATTTTTTGGGACAAAGCCACACTTCATCGCACCCACTGCAACTCCTGAAAGCCAGAATCAACAGTGGAGACCGCCAGAAAAACGTCGAGCAATGAAGCTCGACGAGTCCCGGAGAAACGATTCAACTGTCTTGGGTCCCGCAACGAAATTAATCAGAAAAGAATAGCGGAGGAGTAAGAAAAAAGATATTAACTGTCAATGTCTAATTGTCAAATACATGTGTGTCTTTGACCCGGGTTATGACATCAGATTTTTTTATTTTTAGTTTGAGTAAGAGGCTTTTTAGTAGGTTATATTTCTTTGTTCTTTTTTTCTTTATTACGTGTTTATTATTATTTAAGTGTATCAGTATTGTTATGTGCGTTCTGTTTGTGCGGAATAAACAATTTTTCTTTCTTTTCTTTCTTTATATTTTTTCCACTTCCCTCCATAACAAGCAGGAGACAGAACAGAACTAGGCCAATCGGCACGAAGGGACATTATTGCAACTGGGAGAAGCCCAGATTGCCAAGCACCACGGAATAAAATTTGATTAAGTTAATGGGTCCTAAGTAGGTATGTGCTGTTACAATTGATTCCAATAAATTACAAAGGTCTATAAAAAAGTCCACGATGGTATATTATGTCTATCTCTTATGGATATCCCACAATAAAATTTTTTGTCATTTACTTTTTACGACAAATACCGGCTAATTTTTGAGGAAATTTTAATCAATACAGCATTATCCTTATCCAATTTAATACCTTAAATACATTGTTGATTTAATATAGATCTATATCGCCCTTTACAGCATATGATTTAAATCAATATTTTCGAAGATATTACAGATTTAAAAATTGTGGGACGTCGCGTTTGCACCGGTACTGCCGCCGCCGTTCAGTTTTCTGTAGTGTATTTAGTATCAGCATTGCACCTATGCGAAGCCGGGGCGGGTCGCTAGTAACCCATAATAAACCCAAGTTATTCCTTTAAGTTATACAAATGAATTGATATAATGACACAACAAATCCAAGTAAATAACGCTTGGATAGCTCACCGCAAAGAGCATTGATATAATCGCAAATTCATTGAGTATGAGTCATACACATACAATTTACCCCCTACAACTACAATTAACATAATTAATTCTGAATAGAGTTTGTAAAACATTATTTTATGATTTATAAACTAGTGTTTCACCTCTTATCCTGCCTTATGATAAACAGTGATGCAATTGGTGATGGTAAAGCGCACTAGTTCTTATATGAGCCTATTCACTCTAGCCTTGATAATAATAATATTAATATCAATATTTAAAGTGTATAATATAGTATCTTATATTACATAAAATTATCTAGGTAGAAAAGGTATTCTTACCAAATGTTCAGGCATATTCCACTCTTCATATGTCCTGGCGGCCAATGTAAACACTTTCTCATTAATTATCTCTAAAGCAGTCAAAGTTATCTTCTCTATACTAGCAAAATATCTTTCAAATGCCCATCTCAGCTGCCAAAACAACTCCCCACGCCGCTCTTTACTCACTGAATGCACTATTTTAACTAAATTCCTTATATTATCCTCCGATATGAACAGAGCAAGTTTGTTCCAGTCAACGTGGGAACTAAATGGCATCACTACGGAGTCCGCAATCACTATCGGTATACACTGTGAAGCTAAAATATCCATCAGGATAGCTTGCATCAATCTCGCACTTCTTACAACTAAACAGAACATTCCGTCCTTTAGAATGTTTGGGTAATCAAACTCTCTACCCGTTTTATATTCACATCTTTTACTGTAATTAGTGTTGTCAGTCTTACACCTGCCCAATAACAACAGATCATTGGACGAAGATGCAATATTTTGTAATTCTTCTAAATAATTGTGTGGTATATTGAGCTGCGTTGATATAATAAGGTACTTCTTTTGTTCTGGTTGTGTGCTGTCGATTTTCTCGGCAACAGGACTATATACTGGTATTGATACATCAAAATTGTATCTGAATGTCCATGTGTTAAAGCCCGCTCCTGCTATAATGGCTCTGCTGGTGTTGAGGTCCACAACGGAGTTGTAGTTTGGTGCGGAGCCAGGCAACATGTTGAAAATGAGGTGGTTTTCCCCATGGTTCCAACTGTTGAATAAAACATATTTGTTAGTGACAATGTTTATTATATATTCATTATTAGGATATTGTAGTATATGCCAAGTCAACTCTGTATTTTTTAAATTAAATAAAGTAATTATTATTATATCATTATCATCATCCTATAGTATTCCACTGCTGGACATAGCCCTCTCCAATTTGAAGTCATCCAATTCAATTGTCGGCAACTCTCAGCCAATTACTACCAGTCATCCTGTGATGATCGGCACTCCACCTAGCCTGAGGGCATCATTATTATATAGGTTATTTCAACTGACTGATTAGTGGTCTCCACTAAAGAACATGTCTACTCCAACGGTCATCAGTTTATGGCTAATAAAGCCTACAGCTAAGAACGTGCCAACAATATAATGAATAATACAGATACATCATAACTGTTGCCTTTTAACCTCATTGTATATAAATAGACTTGAATAAGCGACTGTTTGTAGACAAATAGACAAGCTTATCTTCTGTTACTTACTATGGCAGGGACTGCAGCACTTGTGAGACATGTTTACTTGAGAAACTCTGTTGGTTCAGAGTATCTATGCTAGGCACCAACACGCAAGCCTCCTCCGGGTTGGGCGTGTAATATTTGCTACGTTTTATAGTATCTAATATCATATAAAATTCTTTAGAAAATTGTGATATAGAATTCCCATTTTCAGTCTGATAGTCTTTTAATGGATATATGTATATTGTTATCTTGTTGTGTCCGCCTTTTCCGCATCTGTACACATCGACGCAGTCCCAGTAAGTGCAGTTGGACACACGGGGCTGCGCCTCCAGTGCACTTGGGCTCAGTTTCACCACTTCAGCACTTGTTGAATCCAAATTCACAGCTTGATACACATCTATCCGCGGCGAATTACCGGAAAGCGCGTTAAACACCACAGTAAACACTAAAGATACTACTATAAACAACAGTAGGCCGACGAAGAACCTATGATACAAGATTTTCCTATACGATGTATACTTCGAATGCTTGCCCGTTTTTAGAAGCGACTCCGCAGCCATTTGTAATTTCGAGGATTAAATTAATCTCTTTAATTTATGTATGGCACCCATTATTAGGTAAGATCAATTAATTCTCATTCAAAAATCCATCAAAGTATAAAACACGATAATACTGCTTGCGATGAGAAACTGACGCAGTGAAGTGATTGACAGGCTGGCTGCTAGAGGAGTACTAGTGTTGGGCCGGGGCGTGTAATCGATTGAACTAATCGATTTCAAGTAACGTTCAATCAGTCAATTTAAAACTAAAATATAATTAATTGTTATCATATATATTAATTGTCATTACTCATGTGGTAAAGGAAAGAAAATACGAGGAAAGAATAAGTGCGACCTGCAGGAGGCCTTTCCCATTAGTTTATATCTTTAACACGCAATTTTCACACTTTGCAGGCTATTCAATCCAGATTTTAGAAGGTAGTCAGAACGACGTATTTTTTTAAAATTTTAAAGCATATTTCTTTACTTCTTTACTCAGCGGAACATATTTCTTGTAAGAGTGAATAGCTTACCTACCTACATAATTTTGGCTACTTCTTTAACGCCATCACCAGCGTCTATCAGTTGCTGAAATGCGCAGCTGACAAGAGGCTCAGGATATGATATTAAGCGTCCTATCGTTAGTGGAACAGCACGACATTTACAAAAAATGTTATTGTTTTCCAGTAATAAAATTTTTAAGAATTGATGGAAAAAAGAGTGCAATTCAAAAAGCTAACTACATATTTTAACAGGATTTCTAATTTATAGAAACGTTGTATAGTTTTATCTCCAGAATTAAACATCTATCCAGTAAATATCAAATTAATTTGAATAAGACTAATGCTCCAGTTGGAAAAGCATTGTTTTAGCTACTGCTAAATATCGCAGTTCCAATTTACAGTATATCTTAATGATTGTTGATGTTCTGGGAATATACAAAGCCTAATATGGCTATTAATCAGTGACTTCTCTGTGAATATACTAGAAACAAATCAATCTTTTATTCGATTTGTACTTAATTATAAATCTAAAGTAGGTACGTATGTGGTGGCGGTACACACACCATGTCTCAGCGGAATATTGGAGGTTTGGCAGCACAATTGCCATATATACGGTTATTTTCCTAGCTAGCTTAAAGTCATGTGAACACAACTTGCCAAACGCTGCAGCTGCAGCTCCGACTCTGCTATTGATCTCAGCATCAAGGTCACACTTAGAACTTAGTCTTCCCCAGATAATGAAACCTGTCTACTTGCTTCAAGACATCCTCACCAAGCTTTATATTCAGTGTCTCGTGACCGTGAATGTCTAGGGACATCACGAAGTTCCACCACACACGCACAAAACACTCGCACGAAGTTTCGCCGCCAAGATAGGCTACATAAGCCATCTTCGGGCGCATGAGCGCCAAATCATCGGCTAGGAGTCGAAGCGGTCGCCGTGGCCGAAATCGGTTGGGAACATTATCATCAAGTATAAATCGTATCGTGGTCATCACTACGACTCCGTCTCATAAATTCATAATATAACCACAGGTTATAAAAGGTGACACCAAGTTTTTTTGAAAAAGTAAGCGTTCAATTACTTGTAAGCTAAGCAAATTACAGTGAACATTTTATGTATAAAAGGAACATTATCAAAATATTTTTAGATAGTCATATTCTTAGAAATCTGCGACTTAATATTTATCACTAATTTATAATGCAAATAGATTTTTTTTATTGTTAATTCTAACATTATTGTGGGCTGGGCTGTTTACTACATCTTAGTTTCGAACGCAACCGATTGTTACGATATGAAGTTTTTTGTTTTTCTGTCAGTTTTGTGTTGTGCGTAGTTGTGGTTGAGTTTCTAATGGCTTGATTAATTTTGTTATTATTTTATTTTACCAATTCCGACAAATAATTTCGTTCCGAGCTTGACCAGAGATGGCCCTGTTACCTCCAGACCCCGTTTATACGATCAGGAATGTGGATAACGTTCCTGTTTATTCGTTGGCATTTAGCTTTTTGCCTGGTGGTCTCGAGAGGTTACTAGCCGGCTCAAAAAATGGCTATGTTTATGCATACAACCTTCAGGTAAGATCACGTATATATTCAAAACATATTATTGACTATCACAACTGCGTAGAAGGCGCTAATGACGTGTCCTATGGCTTCCATTAAATGCGCATCATTTTTGTTTACTACCCCCGTTTCGCGACCTAGAATTGAGCGGATCGACTGCCAAACTAAAACAAATACGCATTTTGTTATTTTATCAGGTCATTTAAAGTTTTCACACGTATTTTGTATTTGTACTATAGTATGTTGTATTTTCCACTAGTTTATTTATGTTGTAGTATGTGGTATTTTCTTTAATTATTACCCATGTATCAAAACGTTTCCCTTTTTTCTTTGAGGATATCCAAAAATAAAATGATGTCATTAGGTAAAATTTACTTCCAATAAGATCAGCTAGTTCTTTCTTTCATGCTACAGTTTTAATAAGATTCTAATTTATAATTCCAGACAAATCGTGTGCAACAAAAGATTCAAGTTGGTCAAGCTCCCATTCTTCACCTCATCCACACCGACAATCACCTCATCACTCAAGAGAAGGGCGGCAAGTTTAAAGTATTTTGTTTAACAAATAGCGGCTATGAGGAAAATGCACTCATCAATGTTGATTACCCTGGTTTCTGCCGTTTTGCCGCCAACACAAAACTCGAAACACTCTATGTACCTGACAAGGATTCAAAAATTCAAATTTACAACTTTTCCGGAGAAAAAGTAGGAAGTTTGGAGCCGGACACATCTCTGAAGCTTGGAGATCCAATGTGCTTAAAATTTGTTGAATTTCCTTGTGACCAGCCTTGCCTGCTGGCTGGCTATGAAGCAGGATGGCTCCTGCTGTGGGATCTCAACACTAGTCAATGTATCAGCAAACTGAAGACCTCAGAGTGTCCGATGTCCGTTGATTTCCACCTTGAGCAGCAAAGGGGCATAATTGGAAATGCCTCAAATGTGATACAGATCTTTAGTATAGGGAGAAAAGACTTAAGCTTGGCCCACAAAATGGATATAACAATTAAAAACCCGGGTATAAATAAAGTTCAGTCCCGGGCCGATGGCAAGGTGTTTGTTTCTGGGGGTTGGGACAGCCATATTCGCATTTTTTCTTGGTTCTCTCTCCGACCTTTGGTTGTGTTGACAGAGCACAAGCAAGCCATTCAAGATGTTGTTTATTCTTCTGAGAAGGTCTCTTATTGGAAAGCAAACATAATGGCAGCTGGTGGACTTGATGGTGCTATTACACTCTGGGATTTGTACAATCACAAATAACAGTCTGGCATTTAATTTGTAGTAGATTTTAGAATATTCCCAAGCTCAGATTGCGGTAAAGTCGGAAATATGGATACTTACGAAATCATTCTAGTCAAAGTTAGAATGTATTGGGCAAAGTACTTTTTCTGGATGTTACTGCATCTGGCCTGTTAGTCTTGCTGGTCTTGCATGAGTACACTAATGTAAATAGGCTTAAATGTAGTAAAATATATACAGGTTATGTCAATCTACTTTGCTTATTTAGATAAGATCTACTCATATGTGCCCTGGATGTGACAGGTTAGCTTGAGCGCGGCGATATAGTATTGACGAATTCGCTAAAGTTCCAAATATTCCAAGTCCACTTGTTCCAAATATTCCATGCCCACTTCACAAGAAGTATCAATAAAATAATACCAGTATTGCCTTTATTGTTATGACGCATTTAATGTGAATCAACTCAAGATGCTTTAATTATTTGAACATATAATTTCATAGAATTCAATAATATTAATGATGTTTAATGTAAATTATAATTGGATCTCAAAAATGTACAAATTTCTGATAGTAGAGGCCCAGTCCACCCTGTGTGGCCTAGCTGTTAGTTATTAAGAACATGTTGTTAAAGTATAGATATCAATATTTTCCATAATTGGTTTTTAGCGATGATTTTTATGTAAAGACATTAAAAGCCTATGAAATTTTAAGATTTCTTTTATTTTCATTGCGCAACATATTCTGACTTCATCGTGGTGATTTACACCTGAATCTACATTCATGAATGATTCATTGTTTTTCAGTGAATCGAACTTAAACATCTGTGTTTCAGATTGTCTAATATGACTACATAATCCAGTGTGTCTAAGAATGAAGTACAAAAGAGTTTTTGCCTGTCCTTCACCATAGGTACCTACTATACTTTGGAATGGGCACCTAGGTTCATCAAAAGGGCCTATAATTGGTTCATTTGAATTAAATCTACGAAGTAGGTAGGCCAAGAATAAATTACCTAATTGAATTTACATCACACGGTCATGGGCGTACCCCAGCTTCTGACTTAGGGGGGAGGCAAGTCAGATATTTGGGATTATATTGTTCATGCCCGGCTATTTTGTCTTACAAACTACACAAGCAGATGTACATACATGAAACAGGTATTTGTAGTGTAGTGTGTAAGGCAAATAGACGCAAATGATCCTGTATAAGTACCCGTTTATGTAACTGTACCTGTTTACTTTGATTAGTAGATAATTAGGGGAATTCAGACATATTCTGCGAGATTTCCAGGGAGCGGCTGCACCCCCTCCCCCTCCTGGGTACGCCCATGCTTAAGATTTTTTCCAGAAATGAAATGAAATCGTTTATTAAGCAAGTAGGATCACTGATCACTTTTACACGTCATGTTTATTTATTTATTTTTTAACTAGATGAAGCCGGCATTTCCTACCTGACTACCTCTGAGAAGAAATAGCCGAAACAAACTCAGGGATCATCGTCTTTTTTCAAGTCCAGACATTAAAAATGAAAATGTTTACAATAATTTACGTTATAATTACGCGTATTTCTTAATAACAATGCTTAACAGAGCGAGCAGCTCAGTCCCAAGCTTTTTTGTCTTCTAAATAATCTCTGATTTTATAATACCCCTTTTTGCAAAGTTTGGCCTTTATATGGTTTTTAAATTATTTAATGGGTAAGTTTCGAATGTCCATGGGAAGCTTGTTGTAAAAGTGTATACATTGACCCATGAACGAGTTGCCTACTCTGTGGAGACGAGTGTGATGTACAGCAAGATTGTGTTTGTTCCTGGCAAAGAGATTGTAAATATAATTTTAATGTCTTTGGTTCCTGGTATCCAGATCCAGAGCAAATACAGCGTACCTATTAGGCACAGGTGACCGCGAAAGGCAAAAGATCCGGATGTTGGTACACTTACTAATAGGTACCATCAACCGGATCATTTGCCATCATTTGCCCGGTACGTGCCTCCTCAAGAATTCCCAGCAATCCAATAACACCACTGTGGCCACCACAAAGGAGAACGGTTCTAGACGCCAATTCCCCGTTTATGCTAGATTTTGTAAGGTGGTGAACAATAATATTATTGTAGCAATCAAATTGATCTGCACTATGACTCGTTTAGCAAACTGAAAGCCATAATTTACAAATATCTTTCGGATTTAAATTAGCACTCACTTTCTGGCAATAAATGAACCATGTCTTTTTCAAAAGGTAGGTAAGTTTTAAGTTGAATTCTTTTACTGTAAGTAGGTGCATGTGGAGTTCACATACCTACATAGAAGTGATTGTTACAATACTCTGTCACCTTTTAAAATTACATGTTAGGTACCTTATGTACCTACAAAATCCAGTGTAAACAGTTGTTGCCTGTTGGTGGACCAATATAAATAAATAAAACTTCGCGTCAAAGTAACCAAATGCCGAGTTCAAGATGCCAACAACTCACTAAAAGATGAATCGAGATCATATTTAGTTTGCTGTCCCCATTTTTAAAAACTGTTAGGTACGATTAGGTATGTCTATTACGTACGTCTCACTTTGTTTTTGATGGGCAAAAGTAAACAAAAGAGCAGTTTGACATAATCTGTTGTTATTCATTTCAATCTTAATGATGAAGGACTCTTCGATCAATTTCAAACATGTGAGACAACACACGATAACAATGTTATTGAATAATTTGACTTCAGGGATTACTTATCACAAGCTAATAAAACTATGTGCTAGAGTAGGTAATAATATTTTTATTATACATACATTGAAGTAATAAGTTACTAATATCACATTTACAGTGCCCCCTAAAACCTAAGACATAAAAATTTAATAGCATCTTAAAACTAAAGACTAGCAACCTGAAAGAATAATGAACTCTGTTCGGATTATCATGCGTTTGTGATATGTATCAGAGAATAAAAGATTATTTGGATTCTACGTTTAAACTTCAACTATTTTCCTCGTCTTTGGAATGAGCGCTTCATCGTCAGTAGTCACTTCTACCAGTCTCCGCCGTTTCCTCAGTGGTCTTGTAGATTCTGATGGCTCCCTGCTCTTGGTTACTATTTTCGCCATTTTATTGCCCAGTCTGGTTATCTTAAATTTGGGCAAAGTCTGTTCCGGGTTTCCATTCTCATTAATTTCTGTATCCATTTTATCATCCTCGACACGCTCATTGTTTTGATCACAAACTGGGTTCTTATCTAAAACAGTGTCACAAATCTGTTCGCTACTACATCCCACAGCTTCCTCGTCTCTTTTGTTTTTATCACTATTCATTGTAAAATCTAAAGGTCCTTCTACGTCTGCTGCGTCGGATTTGTTCTCAGTTTTTACTTTATTCGCACAGTGAGCCTGGACGAATGCCGAGAAGGGTATGGGAATTGGAATGGGGAGTGGTATCGGTATGATTACCGGGTAGGGGACTAATACTGTGACCGGTGGTGCCTGCCCTATAGGTGTGGGGAAGTTCAGCGGCGGCGGAAGCCCGGGGAGTCGGGGTCGCTCCATTGGGAATCCAGGTCGAGGCATATAGTTCAGTCGTGGTGGATACATATTATGCGGGTGCCTCAGATCGTGATTATCCAAAAACATTGGTGGAGGCATACTGAACATCGGATTAGGATTAAACGGTGGTGGTGGTGGATGCGTGTTTATTGGATGAGGCGGCGAGTGAAGAGCATTTCCAACAGTCGACGCTGGCGACGATCCATCAGATGGACTGCACATCCGAAGATCTTGCGCTTTCGGTGTTGAAGTCCGCTGTCGTACAGTTTGCGACGTGACCGTGGCTGAACACTTCGACGTTCTTCGTTTCCGTAGATTCATTTTAGTGCTCCTATGATCTTTTTTTGTCTCAGGAGACTTCTGTATTGGTATTGATTCATCTGAGGGTCGTTTTGGCTTCATCAGCTTTGCTGTTGGAGCGATCGTTATCAGGGGAAGTGGAGATCTGTTTTGAGTCTTTTGAGCATCTGTTTTTTCCGTGTTTGCTGGTTTATTGGGCATGCTTTCAGGGTTAGGTGAACCCGATCGTTCGGAATTTGGTGATGCAGATCTGCTTTTGCAGTTTTTTAGCCAGAGTTCCGGAGTGATGAGGTTGGACGATGATGACGCATTGACTAAATGCGGGTTGAGATCGAGGTGCGCTTGCGTCTCTCGACAGAAGATGTGCATCTTGTATTGGTTGAGACATTTGTCTGAACAGAACTGTAGCTGTGTGGCACCGTCCTGGAATTTGAAAGGATTAGTTATTAGATTTTGTGTAATTTCTAGTTTATAAGTGAGCAAGTTAAACATGAATAGGGGTACCTAAGTACTCATTTTAGTAGAATAGTTAGTGTTGCAAATAGGAAGTATAATTCAATTGAGGTAATCAGGTGTAAGGTCCAGTGGATGAGTACCTACCTAAATTAATAACTTAATTATCATAAAATACGTTGACACTATCCCCTTTCTTCATAAACGTTGATTAAAGTAAACGAATGATTAGCGAATGTTTAGCCGTACATTTTTGACGTTTGTACGTCAATTGACTCTAATCTTCGTTCGACGTGCAAACGTCAAAAATGTATGGTTAAATATTCGCTAATCACTAGTTAACTTTAAGCAACGATTATGAATAAAGGGGTATAACAGTATTTGCGGGTTACTTTGTGCAATTTTGTTTTAAAATATGAGAAACTAGCAACCCGTGACTCTTGTCCGCGTGTTGATATATAAAATAAGCGCCTGTTAAAATAATGGGAGCAATATGTACGTCCGCGTTTGCCCCCGTTTTCGCAACTTTTTTTGTTACTGCTCTCCTCCTATTGGTCATAGCGTGATTTTATATACCCTATGTCCTTTCTCAAGCTCTAGACTATCTGTGTACCAAATTTCATAATAATCGGTTCAGTAGTTTTGGCGTAAAAGCCGGACAGACAGACAGAGATACTTTCGCATTTATAATATTAGTATGGATTGTTCAAAATCTTGCCAGTTTCGTCGAGTAAAAGATCAATGCGGTCTTTTTTTTTTAAACATGGCCCATGTGACCCGTCATGAAAAACCCAGGGATGCTCACCTGAAAGTCCACGTAAGCGACGGTATGCCTCACGTGCCGGCACCAATCGCAGGTCTTGGCACGTTTGAAGTTAGCCCGCCGGGACTGACTGAAGCAGAGTTCTGAGCAGAATGTGGCTCCTGCGTGCTGGAGTGCTGAACCCTCGCTGGGGAGGCTCTTGTTGCACCACGAACATTCATCGGCTGGAATAGAGGAAAGGGTTTGTTAGAAGAATTTACGATACGGGTGGAATAGCATCATCATCACGGTGGAATAGCATACTTGGCTTTAAACGTACATTATATACCCAGACCCGGATTAACCTTCTCGGGGCCACTAGGCGCAACCCCCCCCTTCTCTTTTTCGTGCCACCCACAACAACGCAATTTGGAATTTTTTGCAATTTTTGCTTGCTTGAGTAGCTGACATTCACTGTCACTCTTATAGTGTCAATAATGGGGGCTTTTACCTTACAATTTGAAAAACAAAAACATCACTTTTAGCCTGGATTCATAAAAAGAATCCTCTTTTCATTTAATTTTTTATCGGGTGTGCCGGGCCCCTGGTCATAGTGGGCCCCTAGGCACTGGCCTGAAATGCCTTATGGATAATACGGCCGGCACTGTATATACCCGCTGGGGCACAAGAGTCGCCTCTGTGAGAGGGACTAGGAATTAGTCCAGTAATTTGCCAATGGCGGTGTTTCTGTTTGATAACAATTTAAGTGCCTTCAAGGCTAGAGTGAAGGCTCTGAAATCAAATCAAAGCATTTATTTCAAATAAATCAGTTACAGGCACTTTTGAATTGTCAGAAGGTCGGTCAGTCAATAAGATGAAGCTAGTCGCCCATTCCAAAGAGTAGGTACCTACCTATGGAGAAGAACGGGCAAGAAACTCCATGGACACTCAAATACACTAAATTTTCAAGCTATTGTTACAAATATTTGATTACATCATTCATGTTGAAATCAACCGTGTGAGAACGATGCAGAAATATATTGTACGCTGAGTCTAATTTCTGAATCAATTCAGAAATTAAAATACGCCGTGGCAGCTAAGAAATGACCAGTCCCCTCTGACGGCGTCCGTTCACGATCATGACGTATGGATCAGCATCATTCAGCTTAACCATATTGAAGAGAACCTAATGACCCAACAAACACGCCACCACCAGCGAGATATTTGAGTGAGCATGACATACTCTCAACAGCCAGAGCTCTCATTAAACTAGCGCGCTTTACCATCAAGATTGCATCACTGCTTACCATCAGGCGAGATAGCGGACTTGCGGTCAAGCACTAGTTTAATGTGGGTTATGAATGTGATGTGTGAATGTTTTCGATTTTTTTGGTTCAAGTACAGTTTCCTCGCGATGATGAATATGTAGCATCGTTTTTCTTCATTGGTTTGAGAGCAATGGTGAATTGGTGATGAATTAATTTATATAAAGTAAAGTGAGTTTGTAACCGTCGATCTACAACTCGATAAGTCGCGGTAACCCACTTAATATTATTTCTAGGTACCTAGCGGAAAGGCCTCTATTACTACTGGCACTAAGGGCCTTAATATCTTTTTAACACCCTTGCTCGTAAAGCTGATGTAATTCCACCGGTTTTAAATATGTAAAGCGGGCCATAACAAACGCGTGTGTTATCAAAGCAAATAGTTAAGTTATAGTCCATACAAATTCCATAACAGCATTATTTTCCATTTCAAGTAAATATGGAACTGATCGCCGCCGTACGACTTGCGCTGCGCGCTGTTCCATATTTGAAATGGCAAATAATAATACTAATGCCGGGAAAGCAACAGTGTGCATTCACAGATTGAGTTTATTTAAAATGAACAAAATATAAAATACTTTTTTTTCTGTTTCCTCGCAAGTGTGTTAAAAAACGTCGTACGATATACGTGCGTATTGGTTATAACATGCTCGGCTCAATTACACCCTCGCCTTCGGCTCGGGCTGAAATTCCGCCTCGCATGTTATAACCATCATTACGCACTAATATCGTAATGTACTATAAAAACTACTGATTCGATTTTGAAAATGATCAAGAAGCTACAGTTGATATCTACTGTCGTCTGATTTATGTTAAAATAAGAAATTTAACAGAACAAATTCGCTGGCAGAATTGTTTTTGCTTTACTCCAATAAAAATATTGACCGCTTTGTTCCTAGTCTAGGAAATTCTCTCAAAAAGTTTGTTTAATGATCTCTTAATTGCAAAGGAGAGTAGTTACGTTTTACGGTAATCTTATTTGATTAGAATATTATATTATAAATACATTTAAGGGGAATATTATAATTAAGAGTATCTAGATATATTATTCTAACATGCACTGATGAACAAAGACGCATGCACGGGTGTGTGTGATTGTGAATATTTTTGTCCATATCCGAACGCAGACTTCGTCGGGACTTTTTTAAATTAAATTAGTAGAGTCCCTACTATTTATTTTGTAGTTGTTAACTCAACTCAAAGCTTGAGGAGCTCAATAACTTTACTAACAATACCAAAGAATGAACATTTGAGCAGGCCGGTTAAAGTAGGTATGTACTCAAAAACTGCTAGACCAATATAACAGAATGCCACTTTTAAAAATAATAATAATAAACTTTATTGCTAAAAAGATTACAGAGATTTTGCATTAGCCCCAAACTAGGCAAGCTGTAGTTAGGTACCGTCTTATATCGGCGACAAATAAATGTCTAATGATTAGACATTTATTTGTGCATAGCATAGCAGTGACACGGATCGATCGATTAGAATCTAATTCTAATCGATCGATCCGTGTCACTGTTATTACTAAAACACAAGGTGTGAGAAAGAAAACTTTCCCAATAGGATAATTCTATGGTGTTACTCATTTAGTAAGTAATCTGTGTAGTTTCGTGATAGTAGAGTTACTTTGTGTTATCACTAAAAACACCTACCGTTTTCTATCGAATACAAAAAGTTAGTGCCATAAAACACACACATATTGCAAAAAAGCGAAATGTTGCAGAACAAATGTGGCAGGCGCTGAACGCAAATTAAGTAAGTAGTGTAAGTACCTATCGAAAAATAAATTCAACATTTCAATTCAAAACAACCATTCGACCAAAATAATATTAAAGATAAATTTTAAAATGCATGTAGTCGCACAATGAAATACCCGGAAAAGTAAATACACAACCGTCGAAAAAAAAATGCTTACGGGTATCCATTTTCCCAGACAAAAAAAAAAAACTGGCTAATTAAAACAAAAGTTGCTTGCAACAGTGAATATCATGTTGTTTGAATAATAAAAAGCTTTTCTGGAAACAGTAAGCGCGGCTCGGGTATCCATCTCCAATTAATTTGCGAATGATATTGAATAGAGAAAAAACGCGCGAAACTGTACACTGGCTTTCTCATTACTGAGATTCGTTTCTAACCTTATACAGGACGAGTAAATGATAGCTCGTTATACTTTAGAGACCTTATTAAATTCCGTTTTTGAAACCTTAGAATTATGAAACGGAAAGCAATTGATTTTACTTTAATTTCTAAATCTAGAGACTCGTTATAGACAATGATTACTTAGTTTCCTCATAGTACCGACCTAGGTAGTTAGGTACCTATAACAAGGAATAAAAGTGACGAGAGTGCATGGCAGGACGTCACCTCCTTCTGCGAAGCAGTGAATATATACGGACAAATCACACAGAATGAGCTAACCCCAAAGTAAGTTCGAGACTTGTGTTATGGGATAGTAACTCAACGATACTATATTTTACAATAGATACATATATAGATAAACATCCAAGACCCAGGCCAATCAGGAACAGATCGTTTTTCCTTCATGACCTGGCTGGGGTTCGAACCCGGGGCCTCCACGCCGCAGGCAGGCGTGTTGACCGCTACGCCACGGAGGTCGAAGCTGGTAAAGGAAGAGGCGGAGCGCGTGAGGGAGCGGGAATCCCAGCGCCCTCGCGCCTCTAGCCGCCGCAGGAGACGCCCTGGTCGGGAGACAACACCGTACACCCGCCGACCGTAGGTTATAAAAGAAACCGTGGCCCTGGCGCACAGGCAAGTGAAGGAACACGGGTGGGTTTTAGTCAGTAAAAGTCTGACACGCCCTTCCGCTCCGCCCAGAGCGGGAGAGGCTACTTCCAAAGGCCGGGCTGACGGCTAGTTTAATCAGTTGGCTGCGACATATTTAAAGCGCCATCTCCTCGAGCGAGAAAATCGCCGTGAGGAGATTGAACTTCTGTTGACTTGTAAAGGCATGGCGGGATTTTCGCTTCGTGGAGATAGCACCTAGTGTAGATTTTGAACTTTGATTTAATGGGAAGTACGTTCTTATGGGATGTTAGATGGGTGATTATTGATGATTATCAATCGCTCATCGTCAGAGCAGTGGTAGCCCATGGGTAATGGCCGCGAAGTCACTCAGTTCGTGGGTTTTAACAAAGACAATCTACCTTGTGTAAAATGCATCACCACTGCTCTCAAAACGGCAAAGGAAAACATCGCGAGGAAACCGGTATCTCCTAGAACCAAAAATTCGAAGAGTTGCGACTTCGTACTGGCAGCACATGGTGGATTACAGCCCATACCCTCACGAAAAGCAAATGTTGGACATTACAGTCTGATCATAAATCTGGCAGTTTGTACGGACGACAGCAGGGGCCCTAGACTGTTATTACAATAGTGTCAGAATAGTCGATCAGTGATCTCATAATGATCGATTTTGACAAGTTTCGTAATCTACTAACAGAACAGCGTCATAATGACTTTCCAGTGGTCCATCACTGACACTGCACTCCATATTAATAAATGTTCAAATTGGGTACCTATTGGTTTTTCGCAATACGACAATGGCGCCGATTCTGTTGTTCACAAACTAAGCTAATTTTAAGTTAAGTGCATCTTTTTCTTTCCATTTCGTTAAGAAAAGGATAGAAGATAACATTTTAATTTAATCCTGTCAAGTTAAGATACTCCATAAACAGTTTAGACGCAATTATAAACATGGCGAGTAAAAATACGCCAGTTTACGTCAGGAGTGCACTAATTTGACAGGTCTAAACTGACATTTTATCTTCTGTCCTTTTGTTAACGAAATGGAAAGAAAAGGATGCACATAACTTAAAATTACTTAAGTTTGGGAACAACAGAATCGGCGCCAATGTCATTCTATCACCATTCCATTACGAGATGACTGAGATAATTGATCGATCATTATGAATTTAGCAGATTATGAACTTTTAAGCACAATGACAATGGAATCGTGTTGGAATGACAAATTTATAAAAATAGCAGACTAGGGCCCCAGCCCCCTAATCGGCGAACACATTTTTGTCAAATGATTGCGACTAGTTGGGATCGTTTGGACCGTCCATTGGTCAGTTCGGTCTAACTAAACAATCCCAACTAGTCGCAATTATTTTTACAAAAATGTGTTCGCCGATTAGGGGGCAGGTCAAGGTACCCAAAACTGTCAAATATTCCCACTCAACATTGAGTAAGGCTCAATGTCAACATCATGATTTACAGATAAAGTTGAAAATCTAATAAAGAAATCTGACAGATTACATGACAGTAGTAGCTTGATGTGCTGTCGTCAGTACCTACCAACAAAATTGGTAATACAACCTTGATTTCAATAAATTTATTAATAGTTACCTAGGCAATATCTTTTGTTAAATATCTAAGATGGTACATTTTCAAACAGTTATTAATAATGAAACAGCTTATGTATAAAGACTAAAGTCATTGTAAATTGCCGCGTGTATTTAGCAGTCTATGAAACATTATATCGTAACGTTATACATTCCTAATCATCACAAT
Source organism: Sesamia nonagrioides (assembly GCA_017933935.1). Classification (NCBI taxonomy): domain Eukaryota; kingdom Metazoa; phylum Arthropoda; class Insecta; order Lepidoptera; family Noctuidae; genus Sesamia; species Sesamia nonagrioides. Next base: position 26,725 of record JADWQK010002392.1, on the reverse strand, counting down.
TTAACCACAAAGTTCTACATTTTCACTTGTGGCACACCTACATAGGTACCTGTTATACAACATATATTCGCGGGCGTTCATTAGGAATAGTAAACCGGCTTTGCGGTATCAAATTTGTAAATAATGTTCGTTTGCTAACATCGATGTACCTATATGCCTGGCTATAATACGCACAAAGCTTTCAGTATTCCGTCTATTTCTTGCTCAGCGATATTTATCGTATTTCGTGGTACTAGCGTAACTGTTAAAACTTATCGGTGTAATAATATTAATATCACACCTCGAAAAAAAAAGGAGTTCCGAGAAAATGAGTTTATTAAACCTCAAATAATGTTGGAATTAGATTATTATCTGTGGCATCACGCAGAGTTTCGTTTTGCCGCCACTTTTATCGTGAAAGCGCGCGAGGGTTGCGTTAGGAAACACATCTATTCGTAGAAATACAGCTGCTACGGGAAGAGGGTTCCCGTTCTAAGAAATGTAATATGATGTTATTGGATGATATTAAAAGGTAATAGAAACGGGGGGACTGAATGGTCTGTTGTAGCTCAGTCAATTGCTCTGATTTCAGACAGAAATTACGCGCTTTTAACGAAGAAGTAGGTAATAGAAGTTTTGTTACGATAAATCCTGCACAACTTTCTTACATTTATCAAAAAGATTAGCATCAAGAAAGGCCTGATGAAGCTGATCTACTATAAAAAAGTTAGTTTAAAAAGTAGGTATACGAGGTAGGTAGTTAGGTTATAATTAGGTTCGATAGGACTCCTGTCCTTTAGGTAATAAAACTCAGGAGGCGAAACGAAGAAAAATAAAACACAAAAGAATAAAACACAATAAACTGCAATTTTCAATCCGTTGACAAAAGTGTTGATTTAATCAGTGAATAATTTCATAACTAAACATAGGAATTGACACATGTTATTTTCTACTTGGTATATACCCACACTGGTAGATATTTTATTAACCAAATTTTTACAGTCCAATGTTAGAGAAAACTTCATTGTTAGGTGCCTACATTAATTTGTTATGTGGATTTTCAAATTCTGAATGTGATGAGTACTGTTAACTATACCTTTATTTTTCTGTTCGCTAGTCTGCTCTGGACTGGAAGCATCACGAGCTCGTGATGCCGCCCACCTCCGCAGCTCCAACCTTTCGTACCCGTACCAGCCTAGCAGCTCATTCATAGCTGTCTCTGCGAAATCCTGGAAAAATAAGATCATGAATTGAGCCAGAGTTTTAAGCGTGATTTGTGAAAAAATTACTCACAAATTATGGGGTTTAAATTATTAAACTGTCTCATTAAGAGAGAAGATTAAAGATGCCGACTACTATCAACAAATAAATGCTACATTTAATCGTCTGAATCGGGAGCAAAACGTTTAATTTTATACCAACATCTGATGTAATTTTGGGAGTATAATGATAGCCCACATATCGTCCACAAATACGACGGCTATTTTTAAATATCAATGTATAAAAAATCCACGATTTATATTTATGTAAAATAAATGCTGTCGTTGATGACCTCCTTACAGTCAACATTACTGCCAGCCATCGTGTTAATAAATTCTTAACAGTTATACAAAACGTCAACTTTTACCAACAGCACGTAATTCAAGAGGTATCTGTGTCACAAAAAAAAAAAACAAAAATAAAAAATAGGATTTCATATTGTTTTATGCCAGCATTGCTCATTTAGGCTATGCGCAGACTGAACCAAGACTGTCTTGGTCTTTAGACTATTACATTCTATTTAGCCTTTAGACAGATTATCGCTCTGAAAACGATACTTTCGTTATTCATCAACTTTCATTTGTTAATAATAATTTGCCAAAAATAGCTGGTGTTTTTATTACGAACGGACGTTGAAGGAATGTTAAGGGCTTTGGGAGCGATTTACAAAACAAACATGATTTATGTAGGTACATTCGTAGTTTTTATCACACGGAAAAACTACGAATCTAAATCATGTTTGTTTTTTCTTCTGGAAAATAATATTATTATCATATACTAAATCTGCAGGATAATGTGAACATTACGCAAAACTTCGCGCAGAGTAGTAACGCACAAGCACAAATCTACAGTAAACAAACCGCCATATTGCACAATACTGCAGAAGACAGGACAAGACTAAATTAGTACATTATGGTACTAGTGTGTAACGTTGGTGATTACCTCCGAGGCGCTATTGAGATCCGAGCCGTAGACGAGGGTCTTAAGAGAGCCGAGGACCGTAATCATCAATACACACGTGTATCATACGACGTTTTTCAACATACTTGTGAATAAAATAACAACAAAAACTCATTTTTCCTTGGAGTTTTCAGATAGTAACCTTTGCATAACGTTAAGGGCTTCACATGGTATATCGGGCGGTGTACAACATAAATCATTTTCTTCGCAACTAGTACTTGTAGACATTTTAATTAATAAACTATAATATTAATTTCAAGAGTGAAATCGATTGTGAAAAATGTTTCACTATGGCGGGAAAAATAATCAGTTTTCCTATGCGCGCGCATTGCTGTCGGTCACAGATTAAAGGAATGAGGTTCTTTTTTTAATTTTCCGCGCATAGGTTTTGCGCCTATTCTGCCACGTACAAATTAAAGTTTTCTCTTATTACAGAGAAAACAAAAGTTAAGTTAAAGAGCAACAAGAGTTTTATTTATTAAACACGTAAGAGTTAAAATTATCTATTTATATTATAAGTTGCATGAAATGAGCAATAGGAACATTAATTAATATGTTCTATTGAACAAGTTTTATTTTTTTAAATACATACTTTTGAACAAAGCTACTCAACCAATTAAATTTAATAAAAGATGGCGAGAAGACGCCATTTTGTGAAGACGTATTTTATTTTTGCATTGCATTTTATAATAAGAAGATATTAATTCAAGACGAGGCTATCATGGTCTAAGATACCTTTGCCTGCTCAGTGTAATGCAATGAACTGGCAAATTGAACAAACAGTTCCAATTGAATTTAAAAAAAAAATATTTATAACTCACTAGTGAGTTATAGATTTTCTATAATCTATAACTCACTAGTGAGTTATAGTTTTATTTTTTGTCACAGTTTGATTAAGGGTGTCATTATTTGCCTAATTGCAGTGACCATAGAGCCACTTTATGAGCAAGTGTGTTGAAAAAATATTTATCTTATGTCCTTTTCTTAGTGAAGTATAAAGAAAAATATGCACTGAACTTTAGTTTGTCAACACTTGAATCGGACTAGTAGGTCAACGGACGGTAGATTCAAGTGTTCACAAACTAAATTCCCGACGAGTTTCCGATCGAATATCGGTGCAACATCATCCCTCTTCTAACACTAAAGCGCCACTAAGTAGATACTGTCTACAGACCCTGCAAATAATATCCTACTGGACCTCGTTAGCCAATATATCGGCAACATTCAAAGCTCTGACGAAGATGCCTTCATTACGCGGAAACCATATCCCTTTGACACACGAGTATCAAAATAACCTGGTTTTAATTAATCTGAGCGCAAACCGTAGTGACAGTATCCCGCGTTCTGCGCAGACGGCTAATATTTCAGAGGAGAAGATGACCAGTCGACGGCCAAGATAATTGGGCTCTAGTTACAGAAAAAAATCTGGAATGGATGGAAATGATTGTTGGTCGAGTCGGTGTTTACACTCTTACTAGTTAAGACATCAATTACGTGCGCATATAACAGACGCCATTTTTTGTATTTAACTTCGTTTTTCATTCAGTATCTTTCACATGAAATGACAGCCTCCATAGCGTAGCGATAGCGAACACGGCCGCTGCGCAATAGCGGGTGTAAAGATTTGTATGCATGAATATTGGTCTGGTCGAGCTTCGGAAAGTACGTTAAGCGTTTGGTCCCGATTGCCATACGAACATCTAATGGCAGTCGTTACGGGTTGAAAGAGCCTTCAAAAAGTCCAACAATTGGTCTAAATGCAATGCTTCGATATCACCTTCGGGTTGTGGAGGTCACGGCGGCAGTCGGTTCACGGAAAATATTGAAGTTTCAAAATCAGCAATTAGACTGGTAAAGCAGACCCCAGACTCCAAAGCTGAAAAAAGCTTCGGCTGCGACTAGGATTAACACTGAGATGATGATCCTTCACTTGAAGTGAAACGTCTGAGTACAAAGGTGAAAAATGAATTCATTTGTGAACCGCGGGATAATTTCGTAATACACTAACGATTAGACGAAAAGTAAGGTGAAGTGAGCTTAGATGAGCTGTCAATAGTAACAATCTCCAACATGAGTTGGTATGACCACTCACTCCATGCTACCATCCATGGGCGTAGCCACACTGGGGCAAGCTGGGGTGCTTGCCCCACCCTGGCTCTGATCTATCTTCATCATCAACCTTTTTATCGTCCCACTGCTGGGAACAGGTCTCCTCTTATATAGAGAAGGATTGAGTGTAATCACCGCGCTTGCTAATGCGAATTGACGATATCAGACCCAAAAGTTCAGGTTTCCTCAAGATGTTTTCCTTCGCCTTGTAATCAGTCATTGGTGTCCAAGATATACTTAAAAAGTACATACAACTTAGAAAAGATACCATTGGTATTTGCCTGACCTGGAATCCAACCCGCACACTCATACTTGAGAGGCTGGTATCTAAACCACCAGATCACTACGACGTAAATGCACTGCCCGAAGCAATAGATTAGCAATATTATTCAGATTAAGATTGATGGCGTGTTACTCAATTAGTTTCTGTTGCTTAATCTGTTACAAGAATTAAGAGGGGACTCTAGTGGTAATTTGGTATAAGTATTTGAAGAAACTATTGCCATCACGCTGCTTCCAACCTCTCCCGGTAAAGAGCGAAAAGGACAGTTGCAGCTCAGGCTGATTTTACCTACCAAAACGTTGACCAAAAGACGTTTCGTATTCCGCTGTTTTCTTTTTCAAAACACGAGAGATCTCAATTATTTTTAGATCAAAATTTAGAGGAAAAGTATACCTATGCTTCTGTTATCTTCTTTTTTGTCAAAAGCTTATCACGTTTGTCTAATAGTCATCTGAACATCACGATAAAAATGGGTTATTTTTCGCGATTTCGAACTATCATACTTCTTTTATCAATTAAGTTTCGGATATGGGCACGTATAATCATGGTATAACATTGTAGAAAAAAAATAATTGCTCTAAAAGCATTATCCACGAAGAAAACAGCGGAATACGTTTGTATTGAGAAAGCACTAGAGTTCCCTCTTAAGAGCTGTACAATTATACGTATAGCTACTAGAATCTCAACAGAAACCCACGTTTTATTCACTACCAGTACCCAAGTATTAAGGTTTGATTGTGTAACTCCAGCAGTCGTCGCGTAAGGAAACTATTTAACCGATTCCCATGGGGTTCCGATTACATCTGAACTTACACGATAGCCGCGATTTACCTAATCGTCAGTGAGTTATAGCCCCAAGTAATTACTTGGATGATTTCTGTTTCTATTGGGGGGTGGTGGCTAAATATTAACAGGCAGTATAAGGTTGAGACAAAGGGACGTTAGTTCCCCCAAATTGTTCTCCAATGCCCTCGAGGATATGTTTAAGACGCTGGATTGGCAGGGTCGTGACATTAATATCAATGGCGAGTACATCTCACACTTGTGATTTGCGCACGATATCGTCATCATGGCGGAAACGCAGCAAGAGCTGGAACAAATGCTGACCAACTTAGCTGAATCCTCCCAACGCATCGGTCTCCGTATGAACTTAGACAAGACCAAAATTATGTTCCATGAACGGGTCTTACCGGGACCGGTTGCCGTAAACGGAATGCCGCTCGAAATTATTTCAGAATATGTATACCTCGGGCAAACGTTGCAATTAGGGAAAAACAACTTCGAGAAGGAGGCAAATAGAGGGATCCAGCTGGGATGGGCGGCATTTGGTAAACTTCGTCGGGTATTTTCGTCGCCCATACCCCAATGTTTGAAGACGAAAATCTTCAACCAGTGCGCCCTACCCGTCATGACTTACGGAGCCACTACACCACACCATTCGGTTCAGGGCTGGTTGGGAAAACACAATTTCGGGTAGCTTGACCTGCAGCTGACATCTGCACATTATAGTAGAATAGATCTCAATGAATTAAATAAACTTTTTTATTTATCGTAAAGGTATTAAGCCTTTAAAAGGCATAAATCGATTTTTCATGAGAGGTTACAATAAGATTGATATTGCCGTTTCGATGTCGACCCTTCGTTTTCAATATTGATGAAATCATTGATAAAATATTAAACTAAGGTAGATATGTCACTAGCGCACTAAAAATGAAGCGTACAAAAGGAAGTAAGTCCTGTATCTCGCTTTAGTCACTCTCGATACACTCGTAAAAACAAACGACAAACACTAACAGTGCAAACGACAAACACTAGCCATCTTTTTCTTTTCTATGCTTTAGATTGCGCCCCATCTCACTCACACTGTACCAATGTATGCCGAATAAAAATATGCATGTGTGCTGCTGCTGTGTTCGGCACATTTTTTTTTTGGTCAGTTTGTTAGAATATATCGTATCTGTTTAATATTTTATCAATGGATGAAATCTATACTGTTAGCCTAGCAATGCATTAGGCCTAGGTCACAAGATTTAGGGCTTAAAAGTTACGTAAGACATGTCACGCAATTGAACCTTATGCCATTGACATAAGGTGCATTCGTAACATTATTCATCCTTCATTTTCTAGGTTGATACAATACTTATTACCTAAGAATCATCATCAGGCTCCAACTCTTATCCCAATTTATTTGGGTCTTTGTCTTCCGTATTTCTCTAGATATTAATCGTAATATCCCCCTTCAGACTTTCTTCTTTTTAGCCCTTAACATGGTTCAATGACACAATACCTGAGAGATCCTACCTGCCGCCTACATTATATTGTTTTTCAATAAGGTTTTTTTTTTTTTTTAATAGTTATAAACTAGTGCTTGACTGCAATCCCGCCTGATGGTAAGCAGTGATGCAATCGTTGATGGTAAAGCGCACTAGCTTATTATTCACTCAAAAAAACTGAGTGAATAGGAAGGAAGACGGCAGTTGAGCGAGGTGATGCAATGTTTAACCCAACAACACGACCAACGATGCTGCGCAAGAGGATGATCTGGAGACCCTCCACGACCAAACTCCCGACACAACAACATAAGGCACATCGTACCCGGCACACATCGCAACACAACTGCTCAGACCCGTCCACCGTACGGCTTCACCAGACATCATGCCGGAACACGACGAATCGCTTGGCGGCAAGACTTTGTCTGGTGGGTGGTAATTTATGCCGGCGGCTGATGTTGTTGCCTACCACCGAGAGAGTAAAAAGGTATACCTAACAAAAGTCTACAAACTAATCTAAACAACAAAATAGAATCAAATTTGTAATAAAATCAATAATTCATAGGTATAATAATGATCTAACCACACTACCCGTACGCGAGCTTTCGCGTTTCAATTTATGGCCGATGCCAGTGTTGCCAGTATTGCGTTGCGTAATAATTATCAGTGGCGAAAATCCGATACCCCGAACGCACCCAACATGCACAAGGACCAAGTAAAACTGGACGGTCATTATTGAACATTTACGTTACCGAAACTACGAATATATATGGTATCTTGCTGCGAAATATTAATTAGGCGCGGGAATTTGCAACTGAACTGCAAGTTAACGAGTATCAGGTAAAATGTTGAGTTAAAATTAATATTGAAATGTATCGATGCTGTTGTTTTTTTTTTCTGATAATTATTAAATGTGTTAAAGATAGTTTTTTTTTTTTGTGCAAGAGGTGAACAACTGTAATTTGGTACAGACGACAGCAGGTCAAGCTACCCGAAACTGTCAGAAATACCCAATCAACCTTGACCCTTAATTCTTTAGAAATAAAGTTGAAAAACTGGTAAAGAAATCAGACAGATTGTAGTAGCTTGATGTGCTGTCGTCTGTATATACGTGGATGATTTGAGTCTGAATGCGACATTGTAACACGCTTCCTCGGAAAGGTAGAGTACCCGTTCAAGCCTACTGGGGGATCAAACGACTATGGGATTCCCTTAAACCCTCTTCACATATATCTGAGTAAATCACTTGAGGAGTTGCAGCTTGAAACGGGGATGCAAAATGAAACCAAAGGCTCCGATTCCCTTGTTCACAAAGTAAACTTAAGTGCAGTGCATCTATTTCTTTCTATTTTATTAAAAAACTAGCATTCCGCCCGCGGCTTCGCCCGCGTGGAGTTCGGTTATATCGCGCTTTTTACATTTCCCTCGGGAATATCAAATTTATCCGGGATAAAAGGTAGCCTATGTCCTTTCTCAGGATCTAAAGATTGTCTGTGTAATCGGTTGAAAGGTTTAAGCGGGAAAGCGTAACAGACAGACAGAGTTACTTTCGCATTAATAATATTATGGTATGGATGTACAGTAGATAAATATTAGTTAAGTCCTGAAAAATTAATCCGCGTCTGACGTAAATCGATGTATTTTAGTCGCCATGTTTGTAATCGCGTCTAACTCTTAACTGTATATGGAGTGTCTTAATTTGACAGGAGCAAACTAATATGTCGTCTACTATAATTCTCTTACTGTCTAGTTTGTGAACATCGTTCGCGTGGAGTTAGATATGCTCCGCTCCTATTGGCCGCAGCGTGATGTTATATAGTCTAAAGCTTTCCTGAATTAATGGGCTATCCAACGCAAATAGAATTTTTCGTTGCGGACCCGTAGTTCCTGAGATTAGCGCGGTCAAACAAACAAACAAACTCTTCAGCTTTATATATATTATTAGTATGGATAGAATTTAACTTTTTTATAATACTTAATTTTAAAGGCGTGACGATCGTTCGATATGAGAACGGAAAGTGTGCAGAATGCGCCCCCGCTGGAATTGTTGGCGAGTTATTGTTATTATGGCACAAATTGTGGAGGTAGCGGTGACATATAAAAACTAAAATAATAAACCATATCGACGCTTGAAAGGCAATCATATCTAAGCGACAAAAATTTGTAAATTAAGTTATACTATACACCAAACGACGCAGAAAAATTTGGCGGTTCGAATGGTGTATATAACTCAATTTACGAATGTTTGTCGCTTAGATATGAGTGCCTTTCAAGCGTCGATATACCTATATTCGAAACTTACCCATTAAAAGATTTAAAATCTGTATTATGACCAAACTTAGCAAAATTATAAAATCTCAGATTATTTAGAAGACAGTAAAGCTTGATATTGAGCTGCTCTGCTAAGCAATGTTATTAAGCAATATGCGTAATTATGCTACAATTGTGACATTTTAATCACTGTTTTTTAAATCAAGTAAATTGACTGTTATGTACAAAGCAAACACATATTGTTATTGTGAACAGTTTCATTTATAATGTCTGGACTTGAAAAAAGACGATGATCCCTGAGTTTGTTACGGCTTTTCTTCTCAGAGGTGACTACCTCATTAAAAACCTTAAGAAATGCCGGCTCCAGCTAGTTTAAAAAAAAATATGACGTGTAAAAGTGATCAGTGATCCTACTTGCATAATAAACGATTTCATTTCATTTATACACAGGGTATATGGTTTGAAACGGTATACAATATGTAAAGAAAACCCTGTCCGACCCATAAGCATAATAAAGGTTAGGTAAACACTTGACCAAATATAATATAAAATTTTACATAATCATCATAGTAACAATACTAATGAATTTTGAAATTATCCTTTTTTCCCGGGAATTAATTTGAATTTCCCTGAAATCTGGTAATTTTTTAAAAAGTGACAACACCGATATTATTATAAGCGAATAGCGACGCGACCACGTCACAGGTGCCGCGTGCCCTGCCCCCCGCCGCCCGCGGAAGGGGTTGCTTACAACACATGTATTAAGTTACCTCTTTTTGCGAAATAATATTTATTTTTTTAGGGGGATTTTTTTTAAGTTTTCCTGTCTTTGTAGGCATTATTAGAATCAGTTATCGATACCTAACAATACCTTCACGGATCGGACAGGGTTTTCTTTACATATTGTATAGTTCAACAAAATTATCAAACATTTTTTTTTATACCAAACTTAAATATGCTTTGTTCAGAATAAGCAACTGAATCGATTCCATTGATTATTACAGTGTTATATTTTTTTCCCAAATATATTTAAACATTGTAGCAGTGTGGTTACCGAGCGCATCATAGGAGGCTTTTTCAGCTTCTTCGAGTCTGGGGTCCGCTTCACCAGTCTAACTGCTGATTTTTGGCTAAACTTCTATATTATCCATGAAGCGACTTAGCGACTGCTGTCTGACCTCCACAACCCGAAGGCGATATCGAAGCATTGCAGTTAGAACCATTGTTGGACTTTTGAGGGCTCCAACAACCCGTAACGACTGCCATTAGATGTTCGTATGGCAACCGGCACAACGTGGACCAACGGCTTAACGTGCTTTCCGAGGCACGACCAGACCAGTGCAAATATTCGTATTCATGCATGCAAATGTTTACTCTGCACGGGGATCGAACCCGCGCCGCCGTGCGCCGCGGCCGCGTTCGCTACCGCTACGCCACGGAGGGTGTCAATGTTTTGTTTATGTGACATACGTATATTACGCATTGTATGTCTTGATAAGTGAATGTTGTGATATTACTTGTTTTCCGCCCGCGGCTTCGCCCGCGTGGAGTTCGGTTATATCGCGCTTTTTAGATTACAGCAGATAATAGCAATACGAACAACTGCTATAAAACAACAAACTTCTAAGAATATTTTCGTCTAGAAATACAAAACTTTACCAGCAGCCTAGAGTTCTGACCTTGTCTGTCACATCACAGGTATACCCACAAACAACACACAAAAGGCAAGTAACAAAGCCATGCACGGTCAAAGCACGGTGGTAACTCAACTCCCAATAATATTGTGATATCCAATATAACATAAATGCTTTTAATGGCAGTAGCTTGGCTAAGGTAAATTTAGGAGCGTTCGTAATTCGAAACCGAGCGACCTACGCACGGTGTTGCCAGAGCAGAAAACTTGACGCCGCTGTTTAAACTGTTGCAGTCTTTGAGCGTAGGTAGTATATTGCGATTGGAAATCAAACTTCTGCCGTACATTGCTTTTGAAAGGTGGAAAGTAGAGCATGTTTTTCCTAGTAATATCGAAGGTTCTTCGGTGGAACTTTATGAGTATCTTGTTTCTTAATTATGTCAGGCGGTTATGTGAACGAAACCCTGTATTCACGTTACTTTTCAAAGCGGTAGGGTTTCATTTATTCCTAGCTAACTCTATTTATGAATACTTTTTATAAGTTTTTTATTCTGTGGTTACGTCAACGAAATTAATGAGTCTTTTCATTTAAATTGAATCTTTTATTTCATGTACCTATTACGTATATTTTAATCATCTATAATTTTGGAGGAGTTCGGGAACAAATACTGTGACAAGAGAATTTTATATAATAGCATAAAAAATACATAGTAGGAAATTAATTAAGCTGTAATCAAATGGACTAGGTATCAATTTAAATGTTCATCATCATTTCAGCCGAAAGACGTCCAGTGCTGGACATAGGCCTTCCCCAAGGTTCTCCACGACGACCGGTCCTCCGCCTCCCGCATCCAGCGGTTTCCCGCGACCTTCACCAGATCGTCGGTCGACCTAGTCGGGGGCCTACCTACCCACGCTACGTCTTCCGGTGCGTGGTCGCCACTCGAGAACCCGTCGGCCCCATCGGGATCGGTCCTACGGGCAATGTGTCCAGCCCACTGCACTTTAGTGTTGCAATTCTTCAGGCTATGTTGGTTACTCTCGTTCTCCTGCGGATCTCCTCATTCCTGATTCGATCGCGCAGTGAAACCCTAAGCATAGCCCTCTCCATTGCCCTTTGAGTGACTTTGAGCCTTCTTATAAGGCCCATTGTTAGCGACCACGTCTCAATTCCATAAGTCATCACTGGCAACACACACTGTTCGAAGACTTTTGTCTTGAGCGGTATTTCGGACGAGAAGATTTTATGTCCTTAGCTTTCCGAAAGCAGCCCAGCCGAGTTGGATTCGACGATTGACCTCTTTCTCGAAGTTGGACCTTCCTAACTGGATAGTTTGGCCCAGGTACACGTAACTGTCAACAACTTCGAGAACAGAGTCTCCAATCTTTATGGGAGTCGGTACAACATGGGCATTAGACATGACTTTCGTCTTGTCCATGTTCATTTTAAGACCAACTCGCTCGGAGGCTATACTGAGGTCTTCGAGCATTGTACTCAGGTCCTCCGCGGTCTCAGCCATGACTACGATATCATCAGCAAACCGAAGGTGTGCCATGTACTCGCCATGATTATGAAGATTATCATACTTTTTTGATAATTATATGAAATGAATGCGTAATCAGCCAAGAAACACAATTTTCTTTCTTTCTATAATGTTCCCACAGTTGGGACAGAAGCCTCCTTTCTGGGGGAGAGACAGGGACGTAAGCCATCGAATTTTCGAATCTAAGACATGCGTTCCAACCTAAACTATTACGTATTGAATATCATTATCTAAGGGCGGGCGTTTGAGGGGATTAATATTGACGTTCAAAAAGTGCTGATTCTCAGCCTAATTTGAATAAATGACTTTTGATTTAGATTCAGACTGTTGGTTGAAATCACCACCATTTAGTGAAAAAGCTAGGCGGTTAATCAAATGACTTTTTATCCTGTTGGCTGCGACATATACCTACACAAGCATATTTGTCTATGAAGAAATTTGTTTGTTGTGGGTATGGATTGATGGATGTTTCTTTTTTTTTTTTTAATAATTATAAACTAGCGCTTGACTGCAATCCCGCCTGATGGTAAGCAGTGATGCAATTGTTGATGGTAAAGCGCCCTAGTCTATTAAGCCCATTCACTTAAAAAACTTAGTACACTCTCCAAAATGCATCCTATAGAACACCGTTTGTTGTACCCTTTAACACATCGACATTTACCTCGATGTTCATACGGGATCGCATCTTATGCGGGTGAAACCGCCGGTCGCAACTAGTGCCAATATAAACCAAGCGCGGCCGTCAGTCATCGTATTGCTGAATCACATTCGAAACTCGAAACCTCTTCTATTTTTCTAGACATCGATCACGTTCAACCCTAAACTGAGAACAATACGTCGAAGTTATTTTCGTATTAAGCCATTCATCCCTTGACCTAGTGACCGGGGTGACAAAAGGACTAATCAAACCTACGCTACCATTATCATGGTAGAGGCATCCTCTGTACGTCATTCATTAGGGCGGAGCTGGCTCGCAGACTAACGTTATATGCAGTACTCAAATGTCAAACTTGTGTTTTTTTTTTTTTGCAGATTTTTGTCACTGGTTTTGTTGCTTGTTTATGTTTTTTTAAGATCATATCCGTATTACTTAAAGAAAACGTCAAGGCGATTTGGTGGTTAATTAAATTAAACTATTTTCTGTTAAATTTATTTAATAGATTTTTCAACTGTATTGCTGTCAGCATTAGAGGTTCAAGGTTAATTGGGATAATTTTACTGATTATTTCAAGTTCCATGTATAAAACAAGAATCCTTTACAAATAAAAGCTGTAAGTGCATGTTAAGATTTTTATTAAACTTATTTCAATAAAATTTCTTTTTTAAGAGATGTCTTAATGTTTTGGGCCAGTTTTGTTATACTAATATAATACATATTAGTATTTAACACAAATATGTATATTTTCAAAACTAAATCTCTCTTAATACGACGCAAATTGTAAAGTTATCCGATATTTCACGTATTTATATTCAAATTGATGTACATACATCCATACTAATATTATAAATGCGAAAATAACTCTGTCTGTCTGTCTGTTACGCTTTCCCGTTTAAACCTCTCAACCGATTTTGATGAAATTTGGCACAGACAATCTTTAGACCCTGAGAAAGAACATAGGCTACCTTTTATCCCGGAAAAAATTGATGTTCCCGAGGGAAATCTAAAAAGCGTGATATAACCGAACTCCACGCGGGCGAAACCGCGGGCGGAAAGCTAGTAACAAATAAATTAAACATTACCTTTATGATAAGAAATGCTAAGGGTAATAGGTATGCTAAGAAATCCGATATTTATGATCGAAATGAAAGTGTTGATTTTAATAATGGTATGTACGGACTACAGCAGGTCAAGCTATTAGAAACTGTCAAACATTCCCATTCAACCTTGAGCCTTAATACTTTAGCGATAAAGTTCAAAATCGAATAAAGAGGTCTAACAGATTTTATGCTGTCGTCTGTAAATACTTGAAAGTTTCGATGCATATCTTATAAAATTACAGAGGAACCGTTATACATACAACATATTTGATTAAGTAAAAAACCGGTTTCCAATCAATGATGCTCAATGCTCATTCTGTTTAATATTATTTTATTTTTATTGCTGAATGGCCCCATCACGCCTGATGGAAAGCAATGGATGAAGACTTTGATGTAACGAGCATTCTCGGAAGGTGCCTGTTCACTCTTGATTTGAAAGCAGAGGGGAAAAGCTAATCATGTTTTGAGAAAGAAGTTTTTGAATTTTTAACCGACTTCAAAAAAGGAGCAGAATTTCATTTCTTTTTTTATGATGTTAAGCAGTAAAACCATCGTCGATGGTAAAGCGCGCTAGTTTATTAACTATTCACTCTAGCCTTGAAGACACTTAAATTGTAGTCCGGCAGAAACACCATTCATAATTTTAGTGTTTTTTTTTTTTTGTTGTTTTCTCATAACTTTAGACTGGTTGAACTTATTTTGGTGAATCTTTTTTATTTGAAAGTTAATGCTTCTTATGTGATTCAGATCTGACTGCGGCATGCATAAAAAAACCTCAAAATTAGCATTAAGTGTTTGAGCCCATAAATGGACAAATAACCCAATATCACGCCCATCGATTACGTGATTATTTTCAGATGTATCCCATAGAATTTTTATCAAAATCGACTCAGTGGTTTGGTATTTAAAACAATACAAAAAAAGAAAACACAAAAACCAAAGATATCGGCTGCTAAACGCACTCCACAAACTGTTTTTAATGCACATAAATAGGATTAAACAATCGTTGTTTAAAACAAGGATTCACTTTGCATCATCTAGAAAATTATATATTTTTATTTTCTGTTCATTCAAATATCAATTGAAACACAATTTATTATTTACTTCAAAGGGAAGCAAACCCGTATTAAAATAGAAAACGTAAAAGCGAAATCAAATAGCGAATATGTAATAAATTCTTCAGCATCGTTTCCCCGTGTCCAACAACATACCAGGAAAAGTGAACTTGGATTGGTTTCAATGTCCAATGTTTCCGTAAATAACAGAATGATCATTAATATCAAGATAGGGAGGATCTCTGATTACGTAAGTCAGTCGTCCCTTGGTTGATATTATTATAATTTAATTATAGATATCAGCCGGAGATCATCAATATTGCTTTGGCTTTGTGCTGGCTATTTCAGACCATTCAGTCAATTTAATCTGGTAACTGAAGATCTCGGTTCTCGGTGGTAGGCCATAACATCGGCTGCAGATACGACAGAAGTTATCACCCACCATGACCAGACAAAGTCTTACCGGCAAGCGATTCGTCGTGTTCCGGCATGATGTCTGGCGAAGTCTTATGGAGGACGGGTCTGAGCAGTTGTTGCCAGGTACAATGCACCAAATGTTGTGGTGTCGGGAGTTTGGTCGTGGAAGGTCTTCAGATCAATCTCCCTCAGGCGCAGCATCATTGGTCGTGTTGTTGAGTTTAACATTACATCACCTCGCTCAATCGCCGTCTTCCTTCCTATTTACTCAGTTTCTTTTTTTTGTGAATAGGCTCTTAAAGGTGTGATGCCTGTAACCAGTGCTTTGCCAACGTTCCAAGTACCTTAGCGCGCTAGTTTATTAAAAGCCTACTACTTCCAAACACCTTCGCCGGCAAATTGTTCCAGTCCCTCGATGTACGCGGAATAAAAGAGGAACCGAAACGCTTCGTCCGGATCGTAGTGATGTTAACAACGTAAGGGTAGAAAGTCGTCGTACGCGGGTAGTCCGATGGTGGAACGGAGATGGGAGAATTAAATCATGTAATCCTTGCACACTCACCAGAATGCATCCTATAGAAGACCGAAAGGCTGGCCACTCTACGCCTGTGCTCCAGGCTTTGAAGAATTTAAGTGTCTTCAATGCTAGAGTGAATAGAATCTTATTAAACTAGCTCGTTTTACCATTAACTATTGCATCACTGCTTATCATCAGGAGGGATTGCGGTCAAGCGCTAGGTTACAGTTATAAAAAAGGTATGCTACCTTCCAACATATGTGATACGTATAATATGTAAGTACAGAATAGTAGGTACCAGAATGAATTGGTTGATAACAGTCATGACAGTGCTTTGGCAGGCTGTAATAATAAATTTCCTAATAATAGAGACGAAGATGAGAAATCAAAAATTTGCGAGCCGGACTCACGCACAAACAGTTTCATCCAGACGACAGCAGGACAACATACCCGAAACTGACAAAAAATCCCAATCAACTTTGAGCCTTAATGTTTCATACACATAAACTTGCATGTAATAAAAAAATCTGACAGATTGTCGTAGCTTGTTGTGCTGTCATCTGTATCCACCTATAAAAAAAAATCATAACCTTTTTTTAGTAATTGTTGTAACAGCGGTAACAGAAATACATCGTGAACAATTCCAAATGGTTAGCTGTCACAGTTCCTATGAGGTGTTAGATTTTTAGTTCCGTATCCCTATTACTGAAAGAAGTAATAAGATACGCCACCATAAACAACACCATGTTTTCATTACCAACATTCAATCATTTTGTAGGATATTGCTAATTCATTGCTTCATGTATTCGAACAATTTGTTTGCTGTGAATGAATACTGTTGTAATGTCAAAATGCCTAGTATTCGACATCCAAAAAAAAAAAAACAAATTGAAAAAGGTATTTAAAATAGTATAAAAGCATACATTACAATAATTTCAAAAATAGAATTATGACGTGTCAAACATCTTGTCGTAAAAGTAAAAATACACGGCAACAAGCACAGCAAATTAATAAAAACAAAAAGATGACTAATGTTGTAAATGACAGCTAAGCAGTTAGTCGGCAGCTGAATATACGTGAAATTGAACAGTCATGTGTTTGCAGGTCTATCGATAACCGAAAACATCTATTGCATTCAAAAGGCGTGAACTGACAAAATGTAGGTATCATAATATAATTACATGTGTTTGATTGTCAGGAGGCTTTAACAACGCGGGATTTTTATTGACTTGAGACGGTTTTACCAATAGATATCAGAAAGATATCTGGTGGGATTTGTGGATAAGGGAATGTCGATTGATCAGCAGGGTACTTGCGTAACATACCATCAGGTTTCATTTTGAAAGTTCATCAACATTCATTGGGTTATTTACGTTGTTGAGCAGTCAGCAGATACATTTTCGAACATAGAGAGCAATTAAATAGCAATAACTTCAAAATGTTACGCAATTAGAGTGCAACCTGCACTCTTAGCTTAGCAAGCTTACCGCGGTTGGTCCGTGGATGGGTCTTTGCTAATGGGATATACCAAGACTTCTCCGTGCCTCGGAAAGCAAGTTAAGGTGTTGAATCTGGCTATCATTATTTTGTCAGTCAGATCTTTGATAGTCGGTTCAAGTCAAAAGCCCAAAAGTCTGTTAGACTGGAAGTACCATTAATACTCGATAACTACGTTGTGGAGGTCAGATAGGTAGTCGCGAAGTGTAATATACTGGTATCCAGCTGAATCCGGTTAGACTAGAAGCTGACCTCAACTAATTAGGGAAAAGGCAGGCAATTGATGATAATTTGGAATGCTTGTAGCCATTCTCATAAAGTTTTAATAACGCGTGTTTATTTTTATTAAATCTAAAGGGTAATTCTTGTTATGTTAATTAATATCTAAAGGGTAATTCTCATTATGTTAGTTAAAATCTATCTAGATCTTATGTCAAAAATATGTCAAAATATCTCTATATTTTGAGATATTTTTGATATAACACTGCGACCAGATTTTGAACGATTTGAATTACGATAATTGGGCTTCTGGTTAAAACGAGAGTTAAACATTTGTTGGAACTATCCAAATCAGCACCCTAATCGAGTAAAAATATAGTGTGTTACGGAAACAGCGTAGGAAGCGGAAGCTAAAACTATAATTAGGCAAGTTGTCCTACTGTATTCGCTGCTCTGTGGTGAGGGTGAAGCCGAGACGGCACCGACTGCAAACATATCGTGTTGCAGCGGCTAGTGGAGCTTATAATTTACCTAATGCCGTGTAAAACGATAGCAGTGCTAATGTACGTGGAAACAAATATGGACGTCACATGGAAAACAACTATCATATTCATTTAGAATAGATCACATACGTGATCATTTGTGGGAATTAATGACGATGAAATGGATTATCAACGGTATTGACATCACCCTACTAGCGGGACACACTATTAATCTGAATCATTATGAAGCATCATCATCATCATCATCTTAGCGTTAATCCCAGTCGCATCCGCAGCTTTTTTCAGCTTTGGAGTCTGGGGTCCGCTTTACCAGTTTAACTGCTGAGTTTGGCTAAACTTCGATATTTTCCGTGAAGCGACTGCCGTCTGACCTCCACAACCCGAAGGCGATATCTAAGCATTTCAGTTAGACCAATTGTTAGACTTTTGAGGGTTCCAACAACCCGTAACGACTGCCACTTGATGTTCGTATGGCAACCGGGACCAACGGCTTAACGTGCTTTCCGAGGCACGACCAGACCAGTGCAAATATTCATATTCATGCATACAAATATTTGTGCGGGGATCGAACCCGCGTCTCCTTGCGCAACGGCCGCGTTCGCTACCGCTACGCCTCGGAGGTAGAGATGGGCATTTACCCGGTAAAAACCCGAACTATGGGTAAATACCCATTTATACCTATTTTTACCCACCCAATTTTAATTTTTACCGGGTAAAAATTATAATCAGTTTAATTTAGGGTAGATCCGTAGTTACATCGTTATTATTATCACTGACCAGTAAATTGCAAAAAATTCGACAAAATCTGAATTACACGGGCTGCTACTACGGAACAGGCTATTTGACAGATTTATAATTTTTATCTCGAATTACTTGGTTGCGGTTAAGAAGTTCACCGAAAGTATTTTTTTAATTTTAAATACGTATTTCGTAAGAAATATGCAAATAAAAATTCAAATAAGCCGCGAAAACGATTTATTCAGCAATATGGCGTCGAGCTTTGTAATTGACGTCACAAGCGGTTTTCGGTTCTCAGTGGTGTTTGTTTTTATTTATTATTTGTTGCTGTTATCTAATAAAATGGTTTACAAGTGGTGTGCTGTACCGGGTTGTACAAATAAATCGATAAAAACCCCCAAAAAACAGTTTATAAGTTTGCCGAAAACAAGCGTTGATGCGCGTATGACGTCATCGCGACATTAGCCAATCCGGATCGTTTCACAATGTGTGGCGCGAGAAACAAAAAGTTAAACATATTTTTGTGTTTTGTATGTATTAATTGTTATTATTTTCAAACTCAAACTCATTTATTGCATTTTTTATTAAAACTCGTGTAAATGACATAAAGAACCCTCATTTTATGCAATTAAAGCAAAAAATCCCAAAAAATGAATACTGTCAAATAGCCTACTACCATTTTTTTGTTCTGGATGAGAAATCGTCAAATGACCTCTCCCGCTCTAGGCCTGTGCCTGTGTGTTCCTGTGCGCCAGGGCCACGGTTTCTTTTTAGGCCTCTGCCTCGAATCTTGCGGGCAGCGGGGCGGCGGCGGCGGCGGCGGCGAGTGAGCGGCAGGATCATAGGCGTTAAATCAAACGGACCGGTTCTCGAAAACAGCGGCGCGGCACAACGGGGCGGTGGCAGGCAGCGTGCGGTGTACTTCTCGCGCTCGAATCTTGCGGGCAGCGGGCGGGCAGCGAGCGGTGTACTTTAAGTCAAGCGGTGATCGAGCGTTAGGAATAAATTTGAATCAAAAAGTTGTTGCCGCCATTGTTCAAACATTTCTTTCGCGAATAAAAACAAATATCTCGTCGACACAATCGTGAACACAATACTACGCGGCTATAGTGACGCGCGATCTGCCCGCTAGTTTCGAGAACGGGTCTTCGATGCTCGCCCGGCTCCCGCGCCGCTGCCGGCACCGCCCCGCTGCCCGCAAGATTCGAGTCAGCGGCCTTAAACAACCCGAAATCCTTTTTTTTTTTGTTTCCGGGGTGGAACATCCTCATGCGATGTCCGCCGCCCTGGGGCGGGCGACCGGTCTGTTGGACTCTTAATGATTGAAAACCACCCCAGTGTTTCATCTCACACCTACACCGGGGGGTTGCGAGAACGAAAACTGCTTCCGCATCCTCCATTGATGCTGGCCCGCCACTGTGGGTCCGGTCCGGTGGGACAGGTCAGCCGCCTAATTCACACGCCGCTCCAACTGTCCAGGTCAGCCAGCGCAAATGCGGACAGGGGACAGTCACAGTGAGGATATCGCCTCAGCATACATGAGCAACCAGGGAGGTGGATCATGGATGCTGAGGCCTTTATGGGGACTGCATATTATGCTCTTTCTACATAGAAAGATCATTATGTAGAGGCGTGTTCTTCAATCTGTATCTCTCCATGGTGAACCTTAGTGTTAATATAAAATCCATGGTTCCGTACCCTGGACGAAACCCATATTGACACTCCCGAGACAGCATACTCCTGCCGAATCTGAGAGTCTATAATCCTCTCAAAATTCTTCAGGGTGTATACCGAGCCCTTGCCTTTGAAGACTGGAGTAATAATACTCAGTCCCCATTGGCTTGAAATTTTGCCGATCAGGAACACGCGGTTCAGAAGGTTAGTTAACATGCCCGCATCGCGAGGACCCATCGCCTTCCAGGCCTCAATGGGGACTCCGTCAGTTCCGACAGCTTTCCGATTTGCCATGCGACGAAGAGTCGTTTGGACTTCCTCGGGCGTTATCGGGGGCACTAATTCAAGATTTGGAATGAATTTCGGTGTCTGCACCTCTTGGTGCTGCTTATTCAGCAGCTCGTGGAAGTACAAGCACCATCTCTCCTTCACCGTGAGGTCTTTGCATAGCAGGTTGCCAGTAGGGTCTTTTACACAACGGCACTTGGATATATCCTATGCCGCTTTGACCCTGGAACATGCCAATTTGGAAAAGATCTTTTGCCCCTCAGATGATTCCTACTTCTCGTAAAGCGCTTGCAAGTGTTCTGGCTCTGGCTCTGGCTACAACTCTTTTAGTGGCACGTTTGACAACCTTATATGCGTCGCGATCTGGATGCCACGTTTTAAAGAGGGCTTTCTTCACCCTAGTCTTCCTCTGGACTGTGTCGTCCCACCACCAGGTCTCCTTTTCACGTTTGCGGCCGCCCTTAGAGACTCCGAGCACCACCCGCGCCGCCCCAATAATAGCTGCCTGGATTCTGCCCCAATGGTCTTGGACATATTCTTCATCGGTCCAGCGCACTTGTCCCTAATAACAGATGCGAACTCCTAGGACTTACTTCATCAAGCAGCCGATGTGGTGTCTCCTAGTCGGTAGAAAGTCTATTTGGGTTGCGCTTCGCCCGCTGCGAAAGGTGACAATGTGCTCCTGCTTCTTTTTGAAGTAGGTATTCACGATTGCAAGGTTAGCGGCTGCACACGTTTGGAGAATGTTGTTTCCTTCTGCGGTGCGGCCGCCGTACCCAAAGCCGCCGTGAACACGCTCAAGCCCGACACTCTTCTCGCCCACATGACTGTTCAAATCACCACCCAAAATCACTCGCTGGGATAACGGTATCCCGTGAAACTGTCCTTCGAATGGATCCAGAACAACATACTTTCGGCGTCACCACACCAGGAAAAGCATAACGGATTTTCCTGGTTTTGGCTCGCTTCTTCAGCCGTATCCGCCTCTGATACGTTAGACCTAGCCCACAGGTCACAGGAGTCGGGCGTAGCTCCTGCGCGCCGTTTGCGGCGGCGCCCTAACTGTGTCACGTGCATTTCTTCCTTTCCTATTCATAATAGTTTGGCTTGTTTGGTTTTACGAGTGCGACTCTTGTCAGACCACTCAGCTCCGAAGGGAAAACTGGCGTCAGTACCCCATCCGTAAGTCAGCGGGTGCACCGTTAGGCAGGTGGGGTTGACCTGGGTCCCAAAGATGGTGGTAGGACCCCAAAGCACTCCAGTACCTGATCGTAGTATTGATGACAAAGCCAATTAAATAACAACTCATTTTATACCCGGTATTTATTATTTTTACCCGGTAAAAATGGGTATTTTTTCATTTTTACCTATTCTACCCTTTTTTACCAATTTTTACCTACCCATTTTTTACCCACCCGCCCATCTTTACTCGGAGGCTGTCGTTCACCATCATGTCGTCAATCATTATGAAGCATTTTTTATAAGTTATAACTAGTTCATAATTATAAACTAGTGCTTGACCGCAATCCCGCCTGATGATAAACAATGATGCAATCGTTGATCGTGAAGCGAGTTAATTAAGAGCATATTCACTCAAAAAAATCTGAGTGAATAGGAAGGAAGATGGCAGTTGAGCAAAGTTATGCAATGTTAAACCCAATAACACTACCAATAATGCTGCGCCAGAGAGAGATTAATCTGGAGATCCTCCATGACCAACTCCCGACACAACAACATTTGGCGCCGTACGGCTTCACCAAACATCATGCCGGAACACGACGAATCGCTTGGTGGCAAGACTTTGTCTGGTGGGTGGTAACTCCTTCCGTGGTATTGTTTGAAAAATGTGTTTGCTCTAAATGTGAATAACAACATGAATAGAATAGAATACTCTTTATTGAACTCTCTTTCTCTTTATTCTTTGAATGTTGTTGTACTGTCAAAATGAGACCCACTGCTACTGATAGTGCTGTAGGTACTTCCCTGCAGGATCGGTTCCCAGTTCCAGTCTCAAACACCAATTTTTCAACACTTGGTAACTTGCAATTGCGATTTTGTCGCGATATAAGGAATGCATCGTTGAGATACGAAGTATTACAATAAACTTCGGGTCGCTAAAATTAAGCGACAGTGGGCAGGGCACATTGTTCGTAGAACCGATGGCCGATGGGGCAGTAAGGTTCTGGAGTGGCTGCCATGCACTGGAAGACGCAGCGTAGGGAGGTCGCCAACAAGGTGGACCGATGACCTGCCCCTAATCGGCGAACACATTTTTGTCAAATGATTGCGACTAGTTGGGATCAGTTGGGATCGTTCGGCCGCCCATTGGTCCGTTTGGTCCAAACGATCCCAACTAGTTGCAATCATTTGACAAAAATGTGTTCGCCGATTAGGGGGCTGGTGAAGGTCCCGGGAAGGCGATGGATGCGGGCAGCGCAAGACCGGTCATGAGGAAAGCTTTAGGGGAGGTCTTTGTCCAGTAGAGGACCTCTATAGGCTGAAGAAGAAAAAACCTATGGGTTCGAAATACTTATCAAATTTCATCCTGCCAATATTATAAACGTAAAAGTTTGGTTATATTTATTTTTACTTTTTCACGCAAAAACTACTTAACAGACTTGAGTGAAATTTGCCACACATATGGTTTATAACCAGTATTAAATTATGGGATAGTTTTTATCAGAATATTCCCACTGGATCAAAACTTGTGCAGATGAAATCGAAGGTTGTAATTAGTGGTGAAATAAATAAAATATTTAGCCAGTTCTAAGAAATACAACTTTGTTGCAAGATTTAAATTAGGGGAGTTCCCGCTCCGATGATAAGGTGAACTTCCTCTCAAAGAGGTCTGTCTTCCAGCGTTGGGAACATTAGGAGGCTGATTAGGCTTATATCCAGGAAGTTAATTGTTATCCTAATTGTATCAACAAATTATAACTCACTATATACATCATCATCAATTTTTTTACTGTCCCACGGCTGGGCACAGGTCTCCTCTCATACAGAGAAGGATTGAGCGTAATCACCACGCTTGCTTAATGCGGGTTGGCGATTTCAGACTTAAGTCCGGGTTTCCTCAAGATGTTTTCCATCACCTTGTAATGAGTCATTGGTGTCCAAGATATACGTAGTAAGTCGTGGTGGCCTAGTGGTTAAAACATCAGCCTCTCAAGTATGAGTGTGCGGGTTCAACTTCAGGTCAGGCAAGTACCAATGTAACTTTTCACTATATACCTATCCATTGTATTTTAAACAACTAGGAATAAATTGCGCTTTCTTCTTCAGGCCATAGAGGTCCACTTCTGGACAAAGGCCTCCCCACAGAAATCGTAATAACAAGTTGTTATTACGATTTCTGTGGGCCTCCCCCAAGGCTTTCCACATTGACCGATTTTGTTCTGCCCGTGACCTTCACCAGGTCATCGGTCCACTCCACCAGTCACTCCAGCTCCACTCGCGCTTTCAGCCACATGCCTAATATTCGATTCCGTGGGAATATCGAAATAAATCCTGTGTGTTAATTCTGTATCCTTTTTGCGTCCTGTACACAATTACTAATAATTGAAATCGTTTGGAAGCGTATTGCTAAACTATTGCTATGCTATATAGGTACCTATTCAACCTAGTATTTACCTCTAATAGATTCGAGGAGACCTACTACTGTAATAACTATACCTAATATCTGCTATTGTGCGCTGCGGCAATATTGATTTAATTACATTGTATGATCATTTCTACTAAACATAGCCAATATAAAAATCAAAGCATTATTAATTTTTATATTGGTAACATTTTGCTACGGCGCCATTTTCTAGCCCGCTGTAACTTACACTTTATGAAAAGCAACTGCGTTTGGTAAAAAAAAGTCATAGAACGGAATATACCCATTATCGTAATATCCCCAGTAAACAATAAGTAAATATTTTCTCATGTTATAAATGTAACTAAATCACGGTTTCAATTGTGTAAAATTATGCATTAATATCACACTGTACCGTTTGAGTTGAACGTCGAACCAAATACACTGGACCACGCTTTTTACTTTTTAAT
Source organism: Sesamia nonagrioides (assembly GCA_017933935.1). NCBI lineage: Eukaryota > Metazoa > Arthropoda > Insecta > Lepidoptera > Noctuidae > Sesamia > Sesamia nonagrioides. The sequence goes on along the minus strand of JADWQK010002392.1, from coordinate 1,700 downwards.
TGTCAGACCAACCAGCCGATTCCAAAATGCCTTTAATCAACTAATCTAGCTAATACGTACCTGCCTACACGAAATAATGATTTCAATTCACTTAATTCAAAATTCGAATAAACAAACAATTTGTAAGGATCACCGCTACATTGGCGCGTAACCGAATCCGCATGTTCTAGTGTTGCGATAGACCTCACGCTACGGTTTCACGCAGTTGGTACTGTTGCCACTTTGAACAGGAATAGAACGCGTCCGTATTCTAAAATTGGTCATCTAAGTATGCGTAAGCAATGCAACTAGTAATGTTATGGTAATTTATAAGATGAGGAAAGGAGGGAAGTTATTCAGGGTATCAAAAAGCGCGGTCTGTAATAAACAAATAAATATCTATGGTCATCGTTTTTGATTTCAGTGGACAAGTTTACCTATTTATAACCCTCATAAACATTTTTAGGTTTGACTTCATATTCAGGCTCACCTTACCGTCAACATGCATCTAATCAATCTCAAGCGACAAAAATGAAACCGAAAATGAGTTTTAATTTCAAAATACGTTGCTAAATAATTGGCCAAGACGCCTGAAGTTTTTACATTACTTTCGCTGTGAATAGAAAGTTCTTACGTTACACGATTTATAATCCTTCATTCGATACTTCGTCAGTCGCATGCACCTAATAGTTTCCCACAGCGGCTCAAAATAAAACCCTATCATCGCAATAGAAAACACAAAGCGCGAACGCGAACGCGCTGAACAAAAGCTACGGCGTAATATTACGTCTCCAATATCCCTAGATCGATTATGTTTCACATGTTTCTCATTATAACGTCTGGGTACGAAACAAAGAGAGTGTCGGGTTGCCGTGCAATGCTCTTCTGGCAACCTGAGAGTATGGCACCCGACTGTTTTGGTCATGCGAGAACGGAACGCCACACTTTCGGGGAAAACTCGTTTTAGCTGGCAACACCGGGCGTTACTCGCAAGCCGCGCATTCTGAACGCTCCTTTGTAAAATAATGCTTCTGAATACAGAGTTCTAATTGTGACATAATTTTGTTTAATTACTGTTGAGAATAGTTTAGGGTTTCTTACTTACTTATAGTTTTTATTAATAATACCGTTTCATGTTGCCTTAGTACCTGCGATGTAGCTGCTCATTTCAGCCCTTTGTAGTAGTTAAACAAGAACCCGTGGCCCTGGCCGTCGCACAGGCAAGTGAAGAAACACGGGTGGGTTTTAGTCAGTAAAAGTCTGACACGCCCTTCCACTCTGCCCAGAGCGGGAGAAGTCATTTGATGATTTCCCATCCCAACAAAAAAAAGCCCTTTGTAGTAGTTGGTAAAGTGAAATAAATGAACGTACCTTGTTATTATTCGGCAACTAAAACAAAATAAAAAACTTGTTAAATAAAGGAGTTAAATAAAAACAATGAAAATGGTAATAATAGTATGAAAAATGAAAATAGTCGATTTTTTTATGAGGGGCTAATTTTGGCCCATTCTATTTATAGAAAATTTAGTTTAATTTTTGGGTTTTAGTGCCGTGTGTGAGTGACACTCTACTTTTCATTACGGTCACGAGAAAATAAAACCAATTTGAATACAACAGAATTTGCGATTTCGCGCTAATGTCTTTTTATTTAATTTGTTCTTTAGCCGCAACGTAATGCATGTATTTTATCAAAGAGATTCCCGCCGCTTTTACATCCATTT